>OX465582.1:10729195-11361695 GCA_950022655.1 Alentia gelatinosa
TATCGGGAAGGTGCAAAATCGTAGACATATGTCTAGACAAGCCAATCCATCATGCGTTGTATGGGGTTTTTATCGGTGTCTAATTGCAGAAACGTGGTCAACTGTCCCGATATCAGGTAACCTTCCGACGCGATTTTGATTTTTTATCGGGAGGTGCATCGTAGACAATATCGGTACCATATCGTAGTAGGTGGACGCCGGACCTAATTCATGATATAACGCATCAATAATGTTTACCATTACACATAGAACAACAATTTATTTTTTCAGGCACTAAAAGCTCTGTTCCAAGTCAGAATCAGTATTGATTTGAGACACTTAAACCTAATCAAAAATAACCAAATTTGCGGGACATACGGGCACCTATATGTGCTATCTAATTATTCTAGCAGAATGCTCTGCGATGTTCCCGATTACCTACCGCCATTTCAAAATCTGAAATGTCATAGAGACACTAGGATACAGGGGCTTGTTTCATAAATTTTGAACGATCATCTAAAAAATCGTACAATGGTCGTAGGGAGGATATCGTTGCATATCTGGGTTTTCTCGTACATGTAAGACCTTCGTACGATATGATCAAATGAGAATGGCAAAAATTGTTACATAAATATTGACCTACATCGTGCAAATGGTCTTTTATCATCCAAAATCGTCCTAAGGTACGACACCCCTAGAGGGTGTCGTGGGTATTGATTCCTGTATTCATTTCATTTATTAAGATATAAAATTAATCAGGCTTTATCAATTTTAAGATAAACAGCTTTTATTAAAAAAAATCCTCGAAAAAAACACTAAAATATACTGAAATAGCTAAGGCTCAAATTTGGCCTGTGGTTTGAATACCAGTAGGCTGATTGTTAACACTGGAACCAAATGGGTCTTAAGCAGTGTGTGTGGATGGGAGGGGGGGTGCATAGCTTCCATATAGTAGATCTATGATCCCTTACGATGTATGTCAAAGATACGATAATTTGTACAAACGATTCATGTGTTTCCCTACGATCGGCTTTATGTAACCAAATTGGACGACCATCGTCCACGAGGTCGTACATCGTTGGATAGATCTTATCGTCCAATGGTCGTATCGTTCAAAATTTATGTAACAGACCCCAGGTTCTTCATAGAACCGCATTTTAATCAGAGCCTTATTGCAGAGAGTTGCGGTGAACTGCCCCAATGACAGGTCACCTTCCAATGCGATTTCAGTTTTTTATTGGGAGGTACATCGGACGGCATATCGGAGTGTATCTGGAGCTCATTGGACGCTAGGCCTTATCGTACACAAGGGAGAAGAATGCCTTTATGTATTATATACGTAAATGGTGAAAATACCTTAAGGCATTCAGGACAAATTCAATGTTTTCAATAAAAAACCGATAAAACAATAGACATCATGATGAATAAGATGAGATATATTTGCAAGTTAATACTTTTTTGAGGAAAGATTTTCCTAGTTGTGGTTTTTTAGGTCATGCGACAATTTAATGAAAGCCTAGTCCTCGATCCTGTAGTCAATGATACCCACAAACCGGTATACCTGAAAAGGACTGAAAATCTCTCGCGTATTATCACAGTTTAATGTATCTTATTGTTTTGAACTGCTCGTTATCGTACTTCTACATTATGAGCAACTCCTGTATCTAACACAATCGTGATGATAAATACGTTAACGATCTCATAATGGATTTATTGGACTAACCTTATCCGTCACGTCTAAATAAATTCATCTGTGAGGTTCATGACCCTCCTTCACCCCTCACACCCCGCCATAGACACCGAGTTCTGATCAGCTCCTGTTATAATATGGCTCCTCTCCAACACGGAGTCTCTGTACAAGTCCTGTAGTGATGCCTAATCAGGAATATCAACCACTGATTAGTGAGGTCACGCTTTGTTCCGCGAGCCTGACGCCTCCATATGCTTCACCAACTGCACCTCAGTACCTTAAGGCCCGGCGTCCACCTACTACGATATGGCTCCGATATGGTCTACGATGCACCTCCCGATAATAAATCAAAATCGCGTCTGAAGGTCACCTAATATCGGGGCAGTTGACCACGTTTCTGCCATCAGACACCGATAAAAACCCCATACAATGCGTGGTGGATTGGCATGTCTAGACATATGTCTACGATTTTGCACCTTCCCGATATGTCTCCGATATTTGATTTTTGTATCGGTGCCATATCGGTAGGTCTGAATTCCTATCGTAGTAGGTGGACGCCAGGCCTTACGCTCTTTTAAAAGACTTTATTTATACTGAAAAGTACATCGGCTGTACAGCCGTTTCGAGTGTACTTCCAGTTTGGATGTTTAACATCAAATCACCTTGTATACGTGGTTATAAGTAAAAAGCTTTCTTACCTTTACATCAGACAAAGGGTATTTTAACAGAGTGTATAGAATGTATAATAGAATACGATCGCAACATCCCTCAATGGAACCGGAGAGCTTATTTCTGTTTCAATCATCTTGGGTGTAAGAATTCTAGTTGATCTCAAAGGAGTCACTTTCCTTCTGGGACTCAAACCGATTACCATAAACCCTCACTTCCCTGCTTGCTAGTCCCACCATTAAATCTAGTTACCATCCGCCCACGTGAAACTTTTCTTCTTTCGTTTTGTTTTGGAATTTTAGTATCAAAACATGTTCCATTCCAGAAGACGAAATATTCTATGGTATCTATTCTGGCCAACCTACAGACCTAATGCTACGTTTACACAATCACCCAGGCAGTGCCGGCAGCCCATATACAGTAAAACCCCTCTTAAGGGGACACCCTCCGTTCCGGGCCAACTGTCTCCTTAAGCGGGGTGGCCCCTTAAGCGGGGGTTTGAGTCTGCCAATGATTATACAATAGAGAATACCTACATAAATGAAGGAAACGATGATTATTAGGTTAAAAGGTTTATTAATAATATATAAATAAGCAAATAAATATAAATTATACAATATAAATGAATATAAATAGATAATACATGTAAATGTACAGTACAATGTATATACAGTTTCACAGTCCCAGGAAGGCATCGAGGGTGGACTGCACTTTCGGTGGACGAGGACCTCTATTCGAGGTCCACCTCGTTGAAGGGAGTGTCTAGGCTGAGAGAAATCAGCGGCCGCATAAGCGACTCACCATGAGCCACTCAGAGCCGCGACGGCTCACTGAATACCGCACCTTCAAAGCCGCCAGCCCGCCCTGAACCGCCCACCGCTAACCTGTAAGCGGGCCTCTAACCCCCTACCTTCAATGGGTGCGAAAGTCGCTCATACTAATACCCACTCACTGTGGCCCGCCCAGAGCCGCTAGAGATGTGGTTATTACCTTGAAAAAACACACTCCGGCCGCCCGGGCCCGCACGGGAATATTCAGTCTATTGTTCTGGGATTTTCAGTGTTTTTGATATGATGCCCCTCCAAAACTGTCTCCTTAAGCGGGGTTTTTAAGCATTTCTGTACCGAAAAACTGTCCCCTTAAGCGGGGTGTCCCGGAAGAGGGGTTTTACTGTAGGTCACCACTGTACTTCGCCGGGTCTGCCGTAAGTCACTGGAATTTCAAACTGTAAGTCACCTTGGCTGCCGGGAAAGTTTATCTTGGTAAAAGATCCAGCATCGCAGCCATGGCGACCCCCGGCAGCTTCCTGTAGCCAATGAGAATCGGGACTGCCATACTTGACCGTACATGACCATATTTCGCCTTAAGTCACCGGGCCGAAATGCTGGGGTTAGAAATGGGGCCTATGGGGCTGTGTTTTGCTGGGCTATTCATTCAACTTGAACAGTTACAGCGAGAGCATACGTTCAATAATGTATCTTATGATATATATATATATATATATATATATATATATATATATATATATATATATATATATATATATATATATATATATATATATATATCTGTAAATGGTTGTGAACAAGTATGTATGATGAATGTTTTTTTAAGTGGGATTCACAAAATGGGATCCATGTAACTCACAGAGCGTTTGTCTGAGACAAATCCTGTTGGGAATTGGTACTAGAACTCCTCCTCGCCTGAATTGTATGGGTCCATTTTCCTGAGACAAGTCTTTTTCCTTGCGATTGTCGGTGACAATCATCTCTAGCAAGGAACAGAATCTCATGAGATTTTGACTTTAAACAGGTTTAAAATTTAGAGGGGCATTTTGGTGAGACAAATGTACTTCCCACATTCTCCCCCAGTCTATGAGTCTCAGTGGTCCCAAATCACACCTATTAACACAGGGAAGTGCCCTGAGTCGGCGATTATGTACCTTGTGTACCTTGTGTACACTGTGTAGGGGTGCGACTATATACCTGGTAAGTCTTCCCATGTAAATTGAATCCGCCATGCTTCCCTGCGACTGTAGAACACCCCAATCCGTGAAACTTTGTAGCCAGCGGGAAATAGTCGGCGACTGGTAAAAGGGGAAAAGGTGTGAAGGTACACCAGTCTCAGGTACATTTGTCCCTTCATGTGAATCCCAATTCAAATCTATTTTAGGAACTTTATTTACTTCTGATTTAGAAGAGTGAATTATAGGAAGGAGTACAAGTACATCCCATATCATATATATATATATATATATATATATATATATATATATATATATATGTGTGTGTACAAATAGGTGTGTCTGTGTGACGTGTAGCCCAAAAGCACATCAGGGCCCCGTTGCTCCAGGTTTACGACAGGGTTGCGGATCGCAGAATAGCGATCCGAGGGGCTAAACGTTGCTCCTGAAATTTTGAGGATCGTGTCGTAATCGCATAGGCGCATCGCCGTGTAAAATACGGCTTTTAGCAATACTTTTTACGCGGACCCTCACACCAGTGCGGATCGTCTGCGGATCGCATTACTTTGGTTAGAGATGGCCTTGTCTGAAATTCTGAATAACGATACATGGTGGCACTACGATCCCCCGCCGCTTGTTCTTCTACCTATAGAAAATGGCGATCCACACCAACAGGTGTCAGATCAGTTTTAACTCTGGTGCCATCTGATTCATTTAAAAAAACTAATGAATCTTCCCCCTTTTCATTCAATATGTGCCCCTGAATTGTTGTATCGCTATCGCATCGCAAAAAATAGCGATACCGCGGGAATATAGGGATACGATCCGATATTACTGGAGCAACGCTTTTTTAGTCGGATCGTTAAAGTAATCGTAAAAATAAAATTGCGATCCGATTATAGCTAGCGATACCACAAAAACAGGAGCAACGGCGCCCAGGGCCGCACTTGGACAGCACCAGGGCTGCACTGGTAAAAAAACAATTCTTTACCTTGTGGCACCAGGACCTCACTGGGACTGCCGCAAGTCACCGTAAGTCACCGTAACTGGCCGGGCTGGGACTGGGAACAATCTGTAGTCTACCTTCCTGGGCTGCCTGGTGAACCTTAACTCACCTTGTTGGGCCTTAAGTCACCTTAAGTCATGGGCCAAATCATGGGCTGAGCATGCATATGTCGTAAATAAACCATGAAAATACCATGAAAATACCATGAAAATACCATTGCAGAGTATGATCTGACCTATCGGGGCTGACAGGACTGCCGGGGTGATGGTTTAAATATAGCATTACAAGGAACCAATTATAGTAGATCCAAGTCAGTAGGGAAATTGCACTTGAATCCGATCTAATACTGTTCAGAATTAGTAGGACAAACTCTGCGGAAGGCCATTTGGGATCGACAGTCACCCACACTCGTCGCAAGAGGAGGATCAACAAAGATTGCACATGATAATTGTATATGGCATGAACGGAACTTTATCGCCAAATGATTCCATGTAAAAGTGTGAGACCGATCGGGAAGAAAACCTCTTGTCATTTCGGGGAAATTGCGACAAAATGTCGAGAAAAAGAGGTACGGGATATTTTTTTCGGAGCATGTAGGTGTTTTTGGCCAGAAATCAATGTAACGTTAGAATTCAGAGAAATTGTTCGGTCAGATAAGATGCACACAGCGTACTCAGGGATGAGTACCTGCTGTGTCGGAAAACGAGTTTGCATACTCTATGAAATGAAGTACAACATGATCTTTTACAATTAAAAGAGGTTCATAGAAACGGACGAAGAATCATCTAAAGAATTCCAAAATCATAGATGGATTGCCGTAAGATCAAGGAATAGAGGGAAACTATGTTCTGGTGAGAAAAAGTTCAAAGTTACTCGGTGAGGACCGGAAAAATTACTGCCCAAGGTGTCAGCCTTGGGCAGTAATTTATCCGGTCCTCACCGAGTAACTTTGACTTTTGCTTACCGGTACTTGGTTTCCCTATTCCTTTATACCTTCAAATATCGATAAAATGGTTATTTCTTTACCTATGATAGCCCCAAGAAAAATGGCCACCCTTATCGAGTAACTGCAACAGTTATGTTTTTCGTCCCGGCACTCTTTATATCACGTGGTCAGCCCGGGATGAAAACATCAGCCCAGGACGAAAACATCAGCCCGGGACGAAAACATCACCCTCACTACATAACTCATAATTACTGCACCCCGCGCAGCGGTATGTAATTATAATTTTTTTTCTAGAAATAGAAAAAGGTTTTAAACATGTAACTATAGAGTGTTCGGAAATGGGTATATAGGAATATATGATACAATGACATTGCTACCGACTGATACACCAGCTGTGATTATATGCTATGTTGGTGCATATTCCGTATCGTACAACTCGACACATTCCTCCGTTTGAGTAATGATATTGGCGCGTGCACTATGCTATAGGGGATAGGTCCAGTGTGGTTGACAGGCTGGTTACCACTTCAACTCGCCTTCTATCAGGTTTACAGATGGGAGCCTTCACGTTTGAAGCAGTATTATTAACCTTACTGACCACCAGCCCGGTGTGATTGCAGAGGTTAATGACTGGAGATTTGAACCTGTAATAGGTTCGTTTATTCTCACATGAGTCAAGCAGTTCTAGTGTTGTAGCCTGTGGATGGCTTTTCCCGTCATCTAAACCTCTACTGGAAAAAGAACATACCGGAACCTTTTTACCATTATGCCATTCTATGGGCGTGTCCTTCCACACCCATACTGATATTCAGGTTTTATGTCGTCAGTATATATGAACAAAGAATTGCATGTATCTAAGTAAATTGCTAGAATATCAATACAACTGAGGTGTGTTCCTGACAGCAGAAGTAATGAATTACAAACTTACTTGACAAATCTTTGATTTACAAATAGGTGTTGGAATTACGATAAATTTAGACCAAAACACAAGATCAGTCAGTTAGTCTGTGTGCTTGAATAGTGATCTCCTTTGCCTTGGGCTTGGTAGAATATTCTCCAAGGATACGTGCACCCGAGGGTACAACCGACCCATTTATTGCTCCTCAGTAGTATGCAGGTTTTCTTCACAATACTTTCACAGGCCCTACTCTAGGATTAGGAAGGTTTTATGAAGATCAGTGCTTGCATCATGATCATGCCTGATTTGTGAGCCGCATGGTTGTAGATGTGGGAAGATGCTATTTCTTGGGATATTTTGAGATTGCCCGGCTGAAAGTCGTCGGATAAGTCAGCCTTTAAAATGTGCGATGCGATGAGGATCACGCCAGAAATTTCTTTAATATATAAAAAAAAAACACCTCTAAACTGTGAGTAGGAGACTAATTGTACCTCATCTTACCAAATTAGGACATGAGGAGAGAGGGGGTGAAAGGTCCCATATGATCGGGTATAGAAAGTTATGATAAAATTTTGGGCAGTTATTCAGTGGGGTGGGGGGGGGGGGTTACTTAATGGCAATAATCTAGTTTTTTCTAGCCCACGGATATCCTTTTTTGAATTTAACTTTGAGGGGTATCTTTGGGAGATTATTCTCCAGTTTGAGCCTCCCATAAAACGTATTTTTTTAGGAATTCCAATTTAGGGCGTGGCAACTAGAGGTTCGCCTTCTTTTGAGAACATGTTGTGGGGCATCTAGCTTCCATTTCCTCGTTTCCTTCCTCAACTACAATTTCTTGGTCGGCAGCTCTATCTACATATTGTGTCTGTCTATAACGACTTTTCAGGAGAATCATGAGTAGTTCCGTTGTCCACCTGCCCAGGAATGGAACTCCTGCAGTCAAATGTATGTTCTTGAGAGTGTGCCTCCTGAGACTCACCCCCAGAAACACATGCAGGCCTATGTTTTGGACTCTTTGCATTTCGTCTAGTAGCTTTCACATACAACAGTCATGCAGTAAGGACGCGTAATTAATCACAGGAGTAATGGTATGCTTATCGACCCTGCATGCTACGATTTTGGTCAACAGGTGTCCGATTTTGCGAAGCAGAAAAATTGTTCTAGTCATTTTCTTTATCGCACATCTTCAGTGTTTTTCAGATGTTAAGTTCTCGTTCAGGATTGTCCATAGGTAAGCGAAATCCATCACGCGTTTGAGTTTCTCTTAGCTAAGAAAAAGATTTGGGACTTTTGTTTTTCAGGGATTACCTTTATATCAAAACCAGACAACTTTGTTTCTTTTTTATTCACAGTAAGAAATCATCACACATCCGTTTATGTAAGTCGTCTAGGTCATTTTGCAGACTGTCTCTGATTTCTCCAAAATGCTCAAAAATTTGTGGAGTCATCCAATCAGTGTCTGGCTTTTTAATCTGCCATTTGGTGATAGGGCAGGAGGTATCTAAAAGAGTTACAATGTAATCCTCAATGAACTGCCAGCATTTACCAGAACTGTCATACTCACCTTATCTTCCTTATCTTTAATCATGAACCAAGAACAGTGCCGCTAATAACAGTGCCTAATCTTAGTATAACCGTTCATCTCACCCCTGGTATTTTTGTCCCATGGGCTTAACATTGGGAACTCGTTCCCCATGCCCCTACAAGTATTGCAGACAAAAAAAATGTTCCCAATAATCAAGTCATAAGCTTGTACCCTTACTGCTTTGCCAGGTCTCAGGTGGGAATCCTAATGATAAAGATAAACAGTCTCGAACCAATGACTGCTTAGCAGTCCTAAAGGTAAAAAGGAAACGCTTCATTGCTTATACCCTTATAACTTATAGCATAATAAACTTATATTAGAATAAAAACAAACAAGAGAAAGACCCACAAACATGACAGCAACCACATTCGGGGTGTGTAAAAAACTGTCCCCAGAGTGCCCATCTAGGGAGACCAAGTGCTTCTCACAATTACATATTCTACATCCGAAAGCAGCATTGAACACAACTGCCTCTTCGTCGCGCTGGAAACAAGCAAGTCTCTCACGCTGGCAACAAGCACGCACAATTGTATCATACATGCAGCCATTGGATTGGGAAGTAGTTCCACCGCAGCACGCTAGGGCGCCGACGGGCAAAGTAGCATGACCCGAATCCATAGCTCAGCGCGCGCCACTTGAGTACAGCCTATCAAATGATCAGCCTTTCAAAACATTTCCTACCAAACCTATGGAATGCGGCATATTGTGTTTCACCACCTGCCAAGAGGGGTGTATCACCATGCTTACCAGTCGCAGCGAAGTTTTCGCCTCGTTTCTTGTTCACCTTGCATAGTAAACTGATGTGTATGAGCAGGAGCATGGACTTGTATATCACCGATACCGGTCTACGAATATCATAGATTGCAGTTTAATGTGATATGCCTACCATGTATGTACATTGTATTAGGGTTCTTGCATGCACAAGTTGCCTTACAATTTAGATTACTCATAGCTTTGTTTCATACTTATGAAGCCAGAATGGAACGAAATCAAGAGGAACCCAATACACTACACAATTCACTACTGTAAACAGAAAAGTCCACTTTGTGTGCGTGGCGTTTTTTTTGGTTAATTTTTGTTTAGAAAGGTCGCATGTAAGAACGGTCGTTGTATGAATTTCGTTTTACCCTTTTCCTTAAATCTTGATAATTTCCTCTGGACGTTATATTGTATGGGCATTTAAGAATCTAATCTATCTTCAACTCGTTTCAGATATTTCGTTAATCTACTTCGTAGAATGATTACATATTGTATTATTTTTTATATCTTTTGTTCTACTTGGAATATTATTAGTCTAAGGGAAAAGAGAAAAATATCTTTCGTATTACCACCTCTACGCCCTTTTTAGTTTTTAGAACTTATGCTCTTCTAAATGAAAGGAACAGAAATCCGCATTAGAAAAGAAACACATTAACAATATTCATTGTAGCGTCTAACTAATATGGGTTGCCCATGGCCTATGGTCAGGGGTGGTCATTGCCCCCCCTGGTGAAACCACTCTGTACTCGCGCACCCCTGCGCCACCTCTCCACTCTCGGCCGCACTAAACATCAAAGTGCGCGAGGCCGACACTGTACTCTGTCTCATTCGCTCCACAGGTCTCCTACGCTCAACACCTATTTTTTCTACCCACCCACCCACTCCCTTTTCTCTCCTACTCCTTACACTCGTAGGGCTATTTCTATTATTTTATTATTACATGTTATGTTTAACTATGTAATATTACATAATCTTCATTTATCTTATATCAAATATTATCACAATTGACAAACACATATCTATGTCAATTTCAATATTTGTCATATTGTCACAAATCTTATCACAATTGACAAACACATATCTATGTCAATGTGTATATTTGTCTTATTATTGATACTCATGTATTTCTCTTATTCATATCAATAAGACTCATAAAATTAAATAAAATTTTATAAGCCCACTACGGCCTCCACTCTGTTTCATTGGGGATCTGGGGTAATGACCTAATATGAACTGCCCCCACTGCTGGGGGTCACTTGTTTCCTCCTTACAAACAGTGGCTTATGTGCGAAACTCCACATATTTGAGATAATGCCGAGAATCTACTGCAATCAAAGTCCCATATTTTGATTTTCTTTTCAATCTAAATTCAAAAATACCCTTGAAACATAAGGCATATTCCTTAAGCGCGACCTACAAGAGATGCTTAAATTCACGTATTATCGCCCATACTAAACCATTTACCCGTAAGTAGGGATGGACACAATGGATGTGCTATTCAACACAGAGTGTGAATGTCAGAGGCAATTAGATTGTGGAAGCAAGAAAACACAGCGAGGTAGGATGCAGAGACTTTAGTAGGCGACCTTCGTCCTTAAAAGCTTTAAGTCTTTGTAGGGTTTTTTCACTTGAGAGGAGACACATTTGTCCTCGTCTGCTGTCACTCATGTTGGAAGTTGTAAATTAGAGGGAGATCGATATAGCCAACAAGCAGTGAGAGTGTCATTTTCCTAAAATTTCACTATTTATCATATAAGCATGGATAATTGAAATTTAAATAAGGAGGCAGTAGTTGGTGATGAAAGGTTCATTAATAACTAGTAGAGTGCGCGCAGCGCATGTATGAGTTCATACCAGGTTGATCGTGACCAAATAATATGATGAGGTTGAACAGCTGGTGATAGGATAAACGAAAAGTATAAACAACTAGATGATAAGGATAAACAACTACTGATTATAAGATATGTCGGTTCAAGTTGGGTTGTGGAAGCGCTGAGGCACCAGTCTCTGACTCCTCCCGCCATGGGTGTTGTGTGTGTGTATTTGAGGATTGTATGTGAGTGTATTTGACATGAACTTCAAATGTCGACTCACTCTTATTACAATTCGCTGTATACCCAGCAATTCACGACCCTGGAATATCATTCCAGCCGATTCCTAAGGATGGAGATTTAAGAAACTTTAATAACTGGCGGCCTATTACTGTACTATCAATGCTATAGAAAATATATGAAAAGGTAATACATAGAATAATTCGTGATTATGTTATGATAAATGACATAGTTGATATAAGTCAGTTTGGATTTATTCCAGAAAGATTAACGGCGCAAGCAATTTTTGTGGTATTGGAAGAAATAATCTTTCAGAAATTTAGATAACAAGAATATGATATTAGTCGCATATCTAGATTTCCTAAAGCATTTCTTCTTAAAAGCTTTTATTCACTTCTGTTGTAATAACAGTTCTCCCAGTGAAGGCAATGAAGGCAGTACATCGAGATTTTCAGTTCACATAGAAATTTATAGCAGGTGAAAGATGAGTGGGGTTAGTAATTTCCGAGTTAATCACCAAGTGACTGTTGGTATGTTCTTAGCTGTCTTTTAAATACATCCTTGTCTCCAACTTTGTATACATGGACTGGCAGTTGACTCCACAGAGCAATCCCTCTTTGGAGCGGGCTTTTCGCATAAGAACAGGTTCTGTAACTATCTCTCTAAATCTAACTTTCTCATATGATCTTGTTTGTAATTCTCTTGTTGTAGCCCTGTCGTGGTTAGTGGACCCCAGTTCCAAACAAGAGTCTATGACAAGGCCAAGACAGGCTGCGACTGAAAGCTTGTCGGGGGCCTTCCAACAAGGTTACGACAAAATCAAACATGTTTTATTTAACCACGACTGGACCCTTGTCGTGGAGTGTTATGGCGTGTTGGGAGCATGTCACAGAGGGCTATGATAGGAAAGTTTGGTGGAGCGTGCACTTCCCGATACTCCCCGACAACGCTGTCGCAGAGCCCACCTTCTCACGACAAGGCTGCGACAAGGTGCCGATTGGAACTTTCTTGTCTGCACTTGTCGTTACCTTGTTGTGGTTTGTAGATGCCCCCCTTTACCATGTCTCTCTGTGTTGATGAATCAAATAAATAAGCGCAATACTCCTTTTTAGGTTTTAATAGAAAGAAAATCTAAAAAAAAAGAAGCAGAAAATCTAATAGAATTGAATGAGATTCAGTTCTCAGACGCCTCTGAACTATTGGGGAAAATGAAAACCAATAAGGCTTCCGGTGTCCCTCATATAAGCTGCAGTTTCCTCAGACAAGCATTCCACCAGAGACCTGATATATTGGTAGACATTATAAACAGAGTTATAGCTACAGGGAATTTCCCCAGTATTTGCTGTAAAGGGATTATAACACCAATCCCTAAGATACATAACCCTAGGTATGCTGTGGACTTAAGACCAATTTCTGGACTACCAGCTTTATCAAAATTAATCGAGTATGCGCTTCATAAACAACTAGTCCCCCAACTTATTAATAAAAACTGCTTCTCGTAAAATCAATATGGCTTCCTCCCGGGCCGCTCAACTGGACAGGCTGTATTCCACCTACTAACCTGGCTGTATGATTCAAGGGACAAGCGTGAATTATCACTATGTTTATTTCTCGATCTCCAAAAGGCGTTCGACTGCGTCGAACACGATACCCTCCTTAAAATATTAGGACAAAAAACAGGGAATGCTCAAGTGGTGCAAACATTCAAAACATATTTCAGTTCCAGGCAACAAGCTACCAAAGTCGAGGGGGTAATTTCTGATTATCTACAGGTCACAAAGGGAGTGCCCCAGAGGTCCGTCCTGGGACCCATTTTATTTATTTTGTACATCAATGGATGCCTCGACAGGATAAAGCACGCCAAATATCTCCTTTATGCGGACGATATCGTACTAGTGGTGCAGTGCAGGGACCCACGTATAGCCATGACCCTCCTCCAGGACGACCTTAATGCCCTAATGGCATGGTTCGAAGAACATAAGTTGACACTGAACCCAAAAAAGAGCAAGACAATGTGGTGTCTATAGAATAATGTTTTCCCAAAGACAGAGTTGCCACAATGTAATTTAGGCGATACTCCCCTATTGACAGTATCAGTTTTTAACTATCTCGGCGTGCTTATCGACCAGGATCTTAGTTTCCGCCCTCTCTTTGAAAAAATAAAAAATGAATTCAATGTGAGGCTTTTCAAACTGAGAAAATTGATAGACACTGCTACCGCCGTTGCGATTGTAAAGACTATGATACTTACAAAAATCGAATATTGTGATTTTGTGGCTGTGGCCTTCACTGCTGGTCAAAAGAATAAACTACAGGTACTCCTAAATAATGCCTTACGGGCCTGCTTTCGAATAAGAATGACTAACCATGTTCCGGTGGCTTCTCTACTGGAAAGGGCCAATATAGAACAATTAAAGGTTCGACGAGCAAAACATTTACTGGCGCACATGCACTCGTTGAGTCGAAATCCTGAAAACTTGGTCTCAGAAAAAAATCTCCCTGACAAACGGGTGACGAGAAGTCACAAAAAGGTAAAATTTGCTATTAGGCGACCTAAAACTGACTTTTATAAAAAGTCCCCATTATACCGGGGAATGCTCATATGGGACAAACTACCCCAAGACATCCAAAACATCAGTAGTCGGGTGCCTTTTAAGGTAGCAAGTAAAGGAATCGATCTGTTAAGTCTGTGCGAAGACTTGCTGTGAAATATCTGTTGCCACCTACCCTACACGCTTCTTTCTTTGGCCCTCTGTTATGTGATTATCCAACAACAATATTTATAAGCTTTACTAAAAAGTGCTCGCTGTTCCTCTTTGTAATTTTGTAACTTGTATGTGTCTGTAAAGTGGTGTATCTTGTAGATATTTTGGTGTGTTCTTGTGACCAACTGTGTATGTATATGTGATCCACGACACTCCTACTATTCGAAATGGACCCCTTTTTTTTGGAGGTCATTTTCTCAGTACTCTTGACCCCGCTGAGCAAGAAAAAACGAATGTACTCTACCCCGGAAGTAACCATGTATATAAGAATGCAAGAACCCAAAGATGTGTTGGATAACGGTTAACAGGGACTGAAAGACTTATGGAGTGAAGAAAAAATCAGTAAAAAAATTGACCCCTTCATTGGAGGTCGAGCTTAATATCTATAACATACAAACGCGGAAGAAATACCTATTGAGTGACAACCTGCTGGAAACCACTCAATAGTAGAAACTAAAAAGTGTATTATCGTCTGTTTTTTGTTTCAACTGATACCTGTACTTGTCTTGTTGTGCTCTTTTCGAGTACTTTCTGTACCACCTAACTGACGGTTAGGCTGAAAATCATGGACTTAGTGTATGATGCCTTCTGTCAATAAATAATTAAATGCCTTATTTTCCCTAGCCTATGAATACACCTGTAGGTTAACATTCTTTATCACTTCCTTTAGTTACTACTAAGTGTCACCCCTAAGTATTTGTAACTTGTTACATATGGTATAATTGTGCCTTGATAACTCATGTGTATTGGATCCAGATATTTTAATCTTGGAGGGCTCGAGAACCATATCGTTTTAGTTTTGTTTACGTTTACCGCTAAGGCATTTTTCTCGCACTACACTGATACTTCATTCACTCCTCTTGCAAGTTCATTTAGTGTGTCAGTGAACTTGCTAGAGGAGTGAATGAAGTATCAGTGTTGCATTTGATAGTGTAAACCATGAAGTTTTTATCAAAGGATTAAAAGAAATGAATATAGATAGAAATTTGGTAAGTTTACAAAAAGATTATTTAGCTAGACGAATATGTAAGACGAAAATGAATCAACTTATATCAGAAGAAATGAAGATTACCTGTGGGGTTCCCCAAGGATCTGTCTTGGGTCCCCTGATGTTCATTATTTTTATAAATAATTAAAGTAAAGTTGTATTGTTGGGAAAAGTTGCTTTGTATGTGGATGATTGTGTTATTATAGGAAGTGGTAAAAAACAAGATGAGATAATAATACATGATCTGGAGGCAGTGCAAAATTGGACTGAAGAATTTGAGTTAAGGATGAAATATAGAATAACTAAAGTCATGTGGATAGGAAATCAAAGGCTGCTTGATAAAATTTAAGAAATAAAAATGGGAGAACACTTTTTAAAAACGGTAAATGTTTATGAATACCTAGGTGTATACATTGACAACAAGTTAAATTTTAATCAACAGGTTGATCGAGTTTGTAAGGAAGTAAATAGGAGATTGTTTAGGTTAATGAAAAATAAGATTTTTGTTTTAATAATGATGCAAATATAAAGAGAACGTTTACAGATATTAATGAACAGAACCTCGAGAATAACTGTTAAATAGTAAAGAGTAAATAGGGCTCGGGAGATGCATATTAAAGAGTTTTATGCAAAAACTAAAGTAAAATGCGAGATCTTAAAATAAGTAGGACAGGACATGTTTTAACGATGATGAGATGGTGGTCTTTAAATTTAGATCATATTTTTGAAGATGAAGATGGGAGAACGAGAGGAGCATAAAAGGTTAGATTCAAAATGCCAAAGCCCAACAATGAAAAATTTAGGCACTCGCCTCTGTATGTAGGAAAAAGTTTGAAAAACTTACCTCTTACCCCTGGACATCTGGTATGAAAGTGGATGTGATTGTCTTGTATAGTCCTGTCTTGTTACCTATGTATATATTGTGAAATTGTCCAAATTACTGTATGTGACTCTCGCGTGGAGTATTGCCAGGCTGATGGTGAACGTGAATTGTCGTTAAAAATTGTTGAATAAAAGAAATCGTAACCCCTATGTTACTGAAATATTGAAGTAATTTGTGTATAACAACTGTGTTTCACGAAACTGTCTTCCTTGATTAACCTAGGTATTTCGGGGCCTTTTATGTCCGGACTATAATTGTTATACAAGTACACCCCTGCGAAAACGACACCCATGGACATTAAATTATTGCGTTACAGACTGGTGATTTTACTGAGCTTTTGCAACCAATTGATACGGGGTTACCGTGACCATAACATTCCATAATATTTCTTTATTTTCACAAACTCTATCACGCTCAAATGACTAGTGTTATGTGAGTATATATAACCATCCGTAATCTTATGGACAAAGCCGCGTATGGACAACAGTAACATGCCCGTGCATTGGTGAAAACTGCCATTTGATCTATATTTTTCTAGTGCATTGAGTTGGTACCTTACCAAATATGGGCTTTTCGTATTCGGATTTGATACATTCTTGTATCAAAATCTTGTGTCAAATGAGTGGGATTAGAGAACACATAAATGACCACCTATAGTACTATAACTTGTACCCTTATAGCGAGAAGTAGGGATACTACTTGTCTAACTTGGTCAGTTCTTAATGAAATATTTTTATATCTACTATATTGTGAAAAGTCGCCAATTGACCTAACGAAGGACTCGTACTGAATCAAGTGTATATATATATGACGCCAAATAGGACTACCTTATTTACGCCCGGAGATTTTCATGCTGTGATAGTTGTCTGTTCCCCTAACTTAAAACACACAGAATACCGTATCACCGTATTCTTTCCCTTATCACCTTCTTTTGACATATGAAGGTAGCCTTTTGGTGTATGTTGATGGTCTCTGGATCAAATACATTGAAGGCTTATTTTCGAATATATAGGTCATATTATGACCTAAACGCTGAACCTGTTATCCTGTTATAATGTTCCCAGTTGGATCATATCATTTTCTAGTTTATATTCATATTGTTTGATATCATATTCGTCGTGATATCCTCAATTAAGTTTTAATAGATTGTTGAAAAAGGCAAAATATATAAGCATCTCTTGCCGTCGGTACGTGATCTTGTATCCACTATTTTAGGATAGGCTTCATAATAATTGCCAATCTAAAGCCGAGGCTATTGTAAAGATGGTCCATTGAGAAGTGATATTGAATCCTCTATCATCAGCAATAAAGTATCATTTATTATCAGCGGTGTGTACAATATAGAGGGGAAGGAGATTTATCTAATTAAGCCATGACAGCTGCTTTATTACTGACTGCAAAAGGCATCTGTTAATACTACTTTCTCCGCATATTGTAGGCATACTTTTCCTCGATATATATAGTAGAACCCCGCGTAAGCGAACACCCTCCGTTCCGGGTCAAAGTGAGCGCTTACGCGGGGTGGCGCTTACACGGGGTTATAACAAACATCTAATAGAGGGGACCGTTCCGAGAAAAGGTGTCCGTTAACGCGGGGTGACCGCTTACGCGGGGTGTCCGTTAGGCGGGATTCTACTGTATATATATATATAGGGGATTATTGATTATTCGAGGTTTTCAATCATAATTTGCTACAATAATGCTTCAAAGGTGCAACATTTATCAAATCTGTCCCACAAGAATATTGGTTTCTCCTAGGGGCAAATACGAAGGCCCAATATATACCCTTAAGAGACAATATTTAGATATGAAGGTAATTTAAAACCCCATCTGCTCTTCTCTCTAATTACATGTGAGATCCTCTCACACTTCGGCATTGCTCGCTGTTTGTGAAGAAACTAATACAAGCTCGCACTGATAAACAAGAGGAAAATATAAATGGCCTTATGGCTCTAAAAGGTATGAAAGTTACTCAGGGGAATAGATGCTTGCTGGTGGAGGGGGCTGTTCAGCTTTGATTATAGACACCATAATTACATTAGTAGGATCTCTCCGGTGATGACATGAAGAGTTGATCATCCATCTGCCCGCAAGACTCTGTGTAAGCCTTCATTACAATGCCAATCTAACACATTGCTCTGCTTCGTATGCGCTTGAAAGTGCACACGTGGTGTCGTGTCATACCTATCACATTTTGCCCTTTGATTTACTGAGTTGTATTCAGTAGGTAATTCTGTAACATAATCACTTTCTGTTTGTTGAATTTTATATTGTATCATTCTGTATTGATGACACAGTAAAGTCTTTTTTTTCTTTTTTTATTAGGCACATTCAAATATACATTTGGTTTTTAATAAGCCTAGGTCATATGGTACTGATCAAATGTTATTCTCATTATTTCTGGTTGGTTTCTCACATCATCACTACAGTCAATATAGAGAAGTCACTGAATAAAATTTGAATTATTTTTTCTTAGATTATGGCAGATAGGTTCTGGCTAGTAACAAAGTAGAATTTATGTGTAAACATTGGGATATATTTCACTGAATGGCGCGTTATATCATTTTGATAACAACGGCAAATTTAGAATAAGTGGTGTCATCAGATCCGATTTAGAGTTGACATAATACATGTGAATTTTGAAGGCATCCAATGAAAAACGAGTCTTGAAATATCAAGCATGATGATTAAATATGAATCCATGAATCATTGGCCTGACGTCAGACCCACGTGGTGTAAGTGACCTAGTTCTGGCCGGAAGTGTGACCTACTTTAAGTGCTGCAGACTTCAGGCGGGCATTTAACAGCGGAACAGGAAGTGGCGAGGCGTGTTAATGGCGGCAGGGGATGGATGACGCATTACGATATGAACATAAAACTACTGGTCCTACTAGTATACCTAGAAGATAATTGAGGCCTTTAGTAGAGATTTTACAACTACTACCTCCATGAAGCTTACAACATTAATGGGACTTAAGGGAATTTGAACTATGATCTTAAGTAGAAGTATCGAACGTAATACTACGCCGAGGGCACAGAAAGAAGAGGTAAGGGAAGGGTTGTAGTACATATAGAGACAGATCGGAAAGTATATAAGGGATTAGACATTGAAAAGAATAATCTTCTGCTAAAATCAGTAAATACCTTTAATGAACATACAGAATACTTTCTGAAACTGCGTTTTCTTCAGAACTGCATTCTACTAGGTTGTATTTGTGATATTAATAAAAGATATAAAATTGGAAACTATGACAATATTCCCATTGGATACTATTTACGTACTTATTTCCTGAACAATGAATAGGTATTTCCCAGATTTTCGAAATTTAGAACAGGAATACATTATGATATGATATTCTTTCTAGGCAATGAACTAAGACTTCAGATCATAGAATCCTTTACACACCAATGTTTTATTACATATATACACTGAAAATAATATGGGTAGTATGCATAATAGTGTTTTTGCCTTGTATTTTATCACACTTTGACTGTGTCCATTTTGAGACTAGGAGAGGAAAATGCTAAGTTATACAAAAAGAAATATCCTAAAGGTGCGCCATCTTAGCAATCTAAAAGATGTTGAATTTAATTACTATTTTTAGCATAGAGTATCTCATCTAGATTGGACAATGATATCCACTAAATCATTTCCACCATTGGAATTGTGGCATACACCCCTGGGCCCCGTTGCTCGCGTTTTTGTGGTATCGCTAGATATAATCGGATCGTAATATTATTTTTACGATTACTTTAATGATCCGACTGAAAAAGCGTTGCTCCAGTAATATCGGATCGTATCGCTATATTTCTGCGGTATCGCTAATTTTTGTGATGCGATTATGATACAACAATTCAGGGGCACATATTGAATGAGACAGGGGAAGATTAATTAGTTTTTTAAATTAAATACAGATGGCACCAGAGTTAAAACTGATCTGACACCTGTTGGTGTGGATCGCCATTTTCTATAGGTAGAAGAACAACGGGCGGGGGATCGTAGTGCCACCGACCATCGTTATTCAGAATTTCAGACAAAGCCTTCTCTAACCAAAGTATTGCGATCCGCAGACGATCCGCCCTGGTGTGAGGGTCCGCGTAAAAAGTATCGCTAATAGCCGTATTTTACGCGGCGATCCGCCTATGCGATTACGACACGATCCGCAAAATTTCTGGAGCAACGTTTAGCCCCTCGGATCGCTATTCTGCGATCCGCAACTCTGTCGCAAACCTGGAGCAACGGGGCCCTGGAGGGGAATGGGATGGAAGAGGAATGGAAAGCAGGCAGGTATCGGGAAAACAAACCAGTGGCATTAGAATGGAGATTGACCGATGGTTGCTCAGAAGAGCCCGACGCGTTTTCCGCCGAATGCGCTGGTATTTACGGCTAGCACGCGAACTTATACAGTGGTGCGGTTACCAGCGCCTGGTATTTGTGATCCGTCACGGAGACTGGGCAAGCTCTTTGAAACTCATCTGCAGATCAATGACATTATTTTCTTCATTTTCACACTTTTTATTCGTGTCTGTAGCATTTGGGTTTTGGATGTTGGTAATATGCAGATACTAGCAAAGTCACCGTTTTGTGCTGCGGGAAATGGCAGGGTCTGGTTTTGACAGACAGACAGATTAGACCGAGCCGTTGTATTCTTATTGGTGATTCTATGATTCCTATTTCAAATTAGTGTATAATAGCTTGTCCAGAGAGCTATCACAAACCAATTACATACTATTTAATGGATATTGATAGATTCATCCTAGAAAAAAATAGCTGAATTATGGAAATATTTCATTCCTATATCCCAACAGTATCCATTAAAGTAAATATATTTGAATATAACTTTGTTTTCATTTAACAAAATTCGCCAGTACTGGCGGTCTCACATTTTGTTGTACATTCACCATTAATGATTACCTTTCGAACAGTACCTATCAGTGTGTGAGATGGAACCAACACTGGTAATACCCGATCTGATTTTCTGTTATGATATTTCAAATATGTTTGGAATGCTCAATCACTGACCATCTTCACCGAAAGCGTTATCCAGATATTTTGGAAGCTGCAGACCATCACATTTTAAGTCTTTCATCTTCTGTAGACTCTTTCTGCCAAGACGGAGACTCCTGTTCTTTGTGAGTTTTTCCTATCCCATGTTACATGACATCTTGGTTACTTAAGTTAGGAGCGATAACGCAGTTTACAACTTATGGCGTGTTGCTAGTCGACATTATTTATATTCCACTTAGTAGCTCTTTTCCTCACCAGTATTAGTCCCGTTTTAAGTGCACCCATTATCTCTGGCGTTTGAAAAATTATTTGCGTGGCGTGTTTTGCTAGAGAAGGTGGGTTGGGAAGCGAAGTGAGCGAGACTGAACACAAAGCAATGGCGTGTTGTGATCCACGGATGTAATGGATATTCATGATGGTCTAATGAATATTCATGATGCAAAACATTATTTCTGAGCAAAGCATGAGTAAGATGATAGGCTATATCAGATTTCCCTATCATCTTAGTTCTGCCCTACTTGCCTTGACTTCAGAAACATTTCCACATCAGTTGTTCAGGATATGTTATTTTTGGCCAGGAGGATTCATCATAAAGTACTATTGAATAACATTAGGAGTCTGACGAGGCTTAGCGGTTGAAAATACACGTCCTACCCAACGCTTTGCGACCACGGAATAGAGAGAAGCGGGAAATGGATCAGCGGATGACGCCGCGGTCACATGTGCATATCCCGAAAGTGGCGTTTCTGATTGGTCTAGAGTTCGTAGCCTGGATTTCAGGTCTCACATCGCTGAATAGAAC
Organism: Alentia gelatinosa; assembly: GCA_950022655.1. Taxonomy (NCBI): domain Eukaryota; kingdom Metazoa; phylum Annelida; class Polychaeta; order Phyllodocida; family Polynoidae; genus Alentia; species Alentia gelatinosa. Next base: position 10,751,188 of record OX465582.1, read on the forward strand.
CGTGCGGCGTGCGAGTTGTTCGACTCAACCGTCGCTGTGTGGTTCTATGGGGTGCCAAGTGTTTCACACTAAGGTAAAGAGATCATAAATCATGACATCTTGTTACCGGGAAAGATTCCAATCCCAACTCTAGCACCGTTAAGGCGCAAACGGAACGAAGAAATTATACCAATACTATTGAATAACAGTTCGAATGGCTAGACCAAATCGGTATTTACTATCATTTCAGGACCACTCACAAGATATGGCCTCAGATATCCTCTACAATGAATATTAGCACTCCCGTACTGCACTCACACTGGTGTTCTCAGGTGTCCGAGAACCCTAGGGGAACTATTAGATAGCATTCAGCCAGTTCTTATGGTGATCTATGTTTTGGCAGTGAGACCGAAAGGGCTTGGTTCTTAACTTCAGACTAGGACATAATGGTATGGATTCCCGTGACTTGCTGAGTTCTATTGGTTATTCCCTATCATATCTTAGATCTAGCCCTTTTGCATCTTAATCTAAAAAGTCAAAACCAGATATATAAAGCGATGGTTTGGATCCCGATTTGAAAAATATATGCATATTATTGATGGCGATTTCAAAGTTCAGCAGCAATCCTAGGTCGTGTTATTTTAGCTGACACTGTTATCTGAGTTATTGCAACGTTCATCTCGTTTTATTGCTAATAAAACATGAACCCATGTTCTACTACGGTGTATCTGCATGTAAACTATGAAAACTATGAATAAGCGATGGCAATCCAATGCTACGTAATAGCTCTTTTCTGAGAGGTATGGTGAAGGGACACTTATGGTGAAGGTGACACAGAATATGACAGGTTTGACCTCGCTCTGAGTACCTTTATCTTCAATTATGACAAGTAGCATATCAAAGAAACAAAGATGAAATAAATCCTATCCATGTAATGCAACTGAGTGGAGATAGATGTCTCCTGATGGGCCAGCTTGGTCATGTGGAGAAGGTTGTGGAAGGTTCTAGAAATGAAGTCTCAAGGACAAAGGAGGATCAGAACCACAGAATGGTGCCATTGAGTGCCATTCAAATGGCCGGCCTGAAATGTATTGATGATATCACAGTAAATTGAATATAACGCTTTCTCATCCATACGACAACTGACAACATAAAAGTCAGTCATCTGAAAATGGTTATTTTCAGAATCAATATCAGTGCAGGCCCTTCTTCCATAATGTCTGGAGATAATTGTGTAGATTCACTCTCAGACTTCAAGGGGATGGATTTGTACGTTATACAACGAGGAACTGCATTATGGCCTTACATAACAGTTTAACTTTGATATGTATGGCTCTTACTGGTGTGCATGCATATAAAAAGGTCAAATACCACCCAGTAAGGGTCTGATGAATCAAATAGGATTGAAACATTCAAATACAGCACTTAAGGCCTAGAGATATTTACCCTTTGTCCAATGATTTAAACCGTTCAGATGATATAAAGAAGCCGCGGTCGGCTAATTTCGTCGAGCGGATTGACTCTCAAGAGGGAAAGGTAGGACTCTTAACTTCAGTTAGTATAGGGAGTTCAGCCACCAGAATAGACTTGGCCTTTTTTCAACAAGCTAGTAATGACTGATCGTCGTTGTAAATCGTATCCAGTGTCCAGAACGAAGCAGATCTGATGAAATGGTCAGGCATTCCCGTTATAGTGTGATGTTGATTTGATCGGGTTTGGGAGTATTGCAGCAGCAGGATGGAGCTTTCCATGGAGTTTCTGGTATTATCTCACCCCAGATATTTTTTCTCCATAGACTTAACATTGGAAACCTGTATCTAACACCCATTAGATATTTAGGAAATATATCCAATGGGGGATAATGTCACAAATGTTAGCCCATTAGTCAATATTAAGGGTGAGATAAATTCAGAAACCCATTCAAGTTTAGGGTCAGAGCTCGATCCCATCTCATTTGAATCACATAGCAATTCACGCGGCTTCGCCTTGTGAATTATTACGTGATTCAAACTCGATGGGATACAAGCTCAGACCCTAAACTTTCATGGGTTTCCTCTATATGATGTGTCAATGGATTGAGTATCTTACCATCAAAGTCCATAAGGGTGCATGTACCTGGTCTTTTGCTATTGCAAAGTCTCTGTATCATAGCATCTGTTCATTAGGAGGTTAATAATAGAGGGAAACTATGTTCCGGTGGGAATAAGTCAAAGTTAAGAGGTAAGGCTTGGAAAATTTTCTGCCCAAGGCGTAGCCGCGGGCAGTAATTTGTCCAAGCCTTACTGAGTAACTTTGACTTATTTCCACTGGTACATGGTTTCCCTATTCCTATATACCTTAAATTGTCGGCTAATATCGATAAAAACCGAATGTCTCTGAACGTCAACCTGGGCAGTAAACGTCAGCCTGGGCAGTAAACGTCAACCTGGGCAGTAACTTCAACCTGGGCAGTAAACAAAAGTTATTCCACCCCAGCAGCGTTAGGTAATCATAGGTTGTTCGCTCATAGGTATATAGGAATACCAATTCCTACGCTTAGGGCTATTACTAATCTTCTATTCTCATCAGTGGAAGGCGCTGCAGTGAGAGTCGGCACCACAGTTCCATTCCCTCAATCATTCCAATAGTCTAAAAAAGACTCAGTGCTCAGCACAATGGACATCTAAGTGTTAACCTTAACCTTTATAGGTTCGTAATTGCATGTGTCGGATTCAAATGAATTTCAGTAATCGTCTGGCGGAAAGCAGAACTATTCAATATTAAAAGCCCGGCTCTGGGGGTAAAAACTCCACCCTCATCCCCCTTTATCGCGGCCAATCGATCCCCCCTGTAAGGTTTGTCAATAACCCCAGCTTCTAAAAACGCATTTCTAGGTCATAATTTGCGAAATAACAATGAACATGGCGATGATTTAGTAGAGAGAAGGGTCGCAAATAAACACTTTAAATGAATATAAGATTGAATGGCACCCATAGAAGAATGCCAGCCGTGATTTGATATTGAAGAACGTTTCGATTTACGATGTTCGTCACAGGTGCCACAGAGGACGAGAGTCGGTATCTGTTCTCCTTGTCATAGACCCGATAATACAATACTGGGGATTTTTAGGGGTCTTTAAAGGATTCACGGGTAGGCAAGGGTGCAGAACCGGCAGAGTCCCATAAATTTCCATTTTAGTCGACATCAGTTTGACTACTTGGGAGATATAGTCTTCGCCGAAAAGAATCATTCCACAACATTTATATATATTGCGATAAACTAAAAATAAGGTATTCGTTGACAGTTACAAAGAAGAAATGACTTACGTATATGACCAGAATTGTCACGGCGATATAGTTTACGTGAACTTTCTTTTTGTTTTGACTCGGAATGTGAAATAGTTTTTGTCATAGATTGTGGTGTGGTATATGTTAGCATCTCAAACAGAGGACACTCAGGTAATATATAATGGAGCAAGGAAAAGTTCATGAATCTTCTATTTGAAACTTAAAATGGAAGGGTTATGCGAATCATAGATAAATCTAATCTTAAAATTCTATCAAGCATGTATGTATGTGTTTATATAGCTCAGACCCGAGTCCATAACTCGCTCAAATGTTAAATCATGTAAGGGTTTTTGTTATCTTAATTCATTCTATACAAAGAGTTCTAAATCAATGTTAGATCTTCCACTGTTTTCGACTTAAGTTAGGCCCGGCGTCCACCTACTACGATGTGGCTTCGATATGGTCTACGATGCACCTTCCGATAAAAAATCAAAATCGCGTCAGAAGGTCACCTAATATCGGGGCAATTGACCACGTTTCTGCGATTAGATACCGATTAAAAAAAACCTTACAATGCGTGGTGGACTGGCATATCTAGACATATGTCTACGATTTTGCACCTTCCCGATATGTCTCCGATATTTGCTTTTTGTATCGGTGCCATATCGGTAGGTCTAAATCTCTATCGTAGAAGGGTGGACGCCAGGCCTTAGATATCCTTTCCTGTGACATGTAAAATGCATATTTAGAGCACTATCATAACAATGACGTTCTACATATAGTATCAGTTGTTGTTATTGTCTGACTAATCAATACTGTTTCTATTTGAACGGCAGGTCAAGATGGCGCTTATGACGTCACAGACGGTGCTGTCGATGCTGGGGTTGTCGCTGGTTGCGGCAGCATTCATACAGAGCCTGCCCGTCGCCGGCATGCCTTTTGACGTGGTACGTGGCCAGTTCTATTTTTCTCCTACAAACCTGATGAAATCACCTCAATGGAATAATTATTTTGAGCATTTTGTGTGGTTTGTGTATGATGTAGATTCTTATTTCCTTGACATAGTATATAGAGTGCCATTCATTTCTATATTTTTGTATGATACAGTGATATTTTTCACCTATTTCACCGCTCTCATCCTCCTCAATTTAACACGCATTAAAATGAAACTCTCAATGGATTCTCAATATTAAAGGTATCACTCTTATTCATGGTGTATCATATTTACCCCTGTATCCAACAAACCCATTAAGGTGAGCATTTTTGTATAAAATAAGACCATGCAATGAGAGGCGCGCTGAAGTAATATGACACAAAGTCTAGAAACTCAGTTATACTCCCGCCCTAATACACACAATTTCTTTTGAAAGGAAATTGTTTTTATCCTTTTGTGAACATTGAGAATTGTGCGTCTGTGGAGGAGACAGGTTTGCACCCTTTGAATGTCAGATCGATCTCTGTAAGAAGGATTCTATATTCCTCTCTCACCTGTTACGTTGGCTTAGCGTATTTCTTACATTGTGTTTGTCATAATCAAGTGTGTTAATGCTGCTTCTCACGAAAACCGTATATATACACAATATCACCATGATTTGGATCTGCGTGGTCGTTTTTTCCGTGTAATTGGCGGACACTCTACTATATGTGTCCATGTATTTCTAATGGTGATGCTGTGATAGGTAAAAAATGTATACTGGTTTCTAAAGTCAAACTCATGACATTCTTGAGAATAGTTATCAAAGGTTTTATCTCAAGAAGTTAAACTCATTTCATTTCCAGATCCAATTTTTTATTGAAGGTCACAGGCAGGTGACATGATCTGTGTGTATTGAAAATCACCCCCGTTTGTCACAGATAAAACCCGTGATACATGGTGTCCGCTTACATGGGGTTGAAATAAACATCTTATAGATGGATCCGTTCTGAGCAAAGGTGTCCGTTAACGTTATAAGCTTATAAATGCGGGGTGTCCGTTAGGCAGGGATCTACTGTAAATGTAAAAATTGACTACGGGTCACACCCAAAACAAGATCCACCTGGTATTACAAATTTCTTCACTTCCGCCCCTGGCGGTCCTCGCTAAAAGCGAAGAACATCTCACCTGCCACCGCTCCACCTCACATCATACTTTTTCGCCTAGTCTCCAGAGGCCACTGTCCAGTAAGATCCTGGGAGATTTATATCTCAATATTAAAGGTATCTCTCTTATTCATGGTGTATCATATTTACCCCTGTATCCAACAAACCCATTAAGGTGAGCATTTTTGTATAAAATAAGAGCATGAAATGAGAGGAGCGCTGAAGTGGCTCTAAAAGATTCAAGACAGCCGTGGCAACACGGGGTGACCGCTTACACCGGGTTGAAATAAACATCTTATAGAGGGATCCGTTCTGAGCAAAAGTTTCCGTTAACGTGTTAACCCAAAACACGATCCACCTGGTACTACAAATTTCTTCACTTCCGCCCCTAGCGGTCTTTGCTAAAAGCGAAGAACATCTCACCTGCCGCCGCTCCAGCTCACATCATACTTTTTCGCCTAGTCTACAGAGGCCACTGTCCAGTAAGATCCTGGGAGACTTATATAGCGGTCCCACCTGCGTAACTACTAGACCTCTTGTTTCTGATTCGGTCAGCATAATCTCTTGAAGGGTGGCGTCCACCAACCACGAGAAGGCTATGACAAGGGCAGACAAGAAAGTTCCAATCGGCGCTTGACGCAGCCTTGTCATAAGAAGGGGCGCTTTATGACAGCGTTGTCGGGGTGTGTCGGGAAGTGCTTGCTCCATCAAAATTTCCTATCTTAGACCTCTGCGACACACTCCCGACATGCCATAACACTCCATGACAAGGGTCCAGTCGTGGGAAAAATCGAACATGTTAAATATTGTCGTAGCCTTGTCGGAAGGTTCCCGACAAGCTTCCAATCGTGGCCTTATCGTGGTTTTGTCATAGACTCTTGTTGGGAACTGGGGTCCACCAACCACGACAAGTCCTCGTAGGCCAATTGTGGACCTTGTTGGGAAGCCATTGTCATAGCCTTGTTGTGGTTGGTGGATGCCCCCCTTAAGGCATTGCACGTTATGTCCGTTGTGAGGCTCTTCTTCCATTGGGCGGGCTTCACTAACACTGCCGCGATCATGCCTCTCCCCTTTTACCACAGTGTTAGTCACAACCTTGTCATACGAGGCATCTCCCTGAATGACATTCATCACCCAGGCACCTGGGACCTGTTTCAGTAGTTTTGTGACATGTCTAGATGGCGTCTGTGACACCATATGGACAGATCAACACAAGTTGCGGCACTTAGGACAAGACAGACCCCAAACACGGTGTGTCCGGATTTAAGAGTATTAGACAATTTCACTCACTTTCCCTAAGAATTAAGTAATGAAACTTTCACACAAGTAAGGGATACATATAACCTATAATCGTTCTAAATATGAAGAACATTAGCCACTCCTGATATTTGACTTCAACGGTGACATGCATTTTGAAACCCGACAAAAAAAATTCCGCTGTTGCTTGCACTGTTGGTGCTGCTGTTGATGTCTGTCTAGGCCTAATGTCACGAAACTAGTGAAACAGGTCCCAGGGCCCCGGCTGCTGCCATGACGCCTTACCTTCCAAATTGACACCCTCCAGTTTTGCCGTTTATCCTGTCAGTTTTTCAAACATCAGAAAACCAGTGGTCAGACACTAACTCTACCAAAAAGCCTGAATCTAAAAATTTTGAAATAATTTTTCAATCATATGTTTCAGGTGTTCCACATGTTTCCTGAACTATCGGCAAATGAATTGTCATCTGTCTCCCAAGACATATATATCTGATGGTCGTTACATGATTTTTTTGTAAAAATCAGACCTCTATAATCATATATACTTTACACTATAAAAGGATATTTCTCAAATGCTTAGGCAATGCAGTTCTATAACGTCAGCATATAATACGAACCCCATTGGAATCTCCTCCTCTATTCTGGGGCTTTCATTATCCATTACTTTTCCATCTTAAAGACAATTTATTGTATGTGAAATATGATCTGAAGTATTTCATTGAAATAAGGTTGTCGTAACCGGAACTCCTTTAATGCTTTTTATCACAGCCCTAGCAGCCGATAGTTACACAAATCGCCACGTTTCAGAATTAATTAAGTTTTAATAATTCATTGCCATGACTGGGTCCGGGTTTCGAGAAAAACAAGACCTGATTTGAGAAATGACTTAACAGATTGGAGTTAGAACCAGAGATTATAATATCCTCAGGTCATGTGACCGTTCAATAACATCCTTTAAGACTATTCCCCTTTCATTTTAAATGATACCTCAGCACCCGCTTGCCTAAATCCGTACCGGTATTTCGAAATGAGTCAAATCGTGCTATTTGTTTTTGTAATGTAAACCTCATGTGTTAGGCCTGGCGTCCACCGACTACGATCGAAATTTAGACCTCCCGATATGGCACCGATACAAAAAGCAAATATCGGAGACATATCAGGAAGGTGCAGAATCGTAGACATATATGTCTAGACATGCCAATCCACCACGCATTGTATAGGGTTTTTATCGTTGTCTAATCACAGAAACGTGGTCAACTGCCCCGATATTAGGTGACACTCCGACGCGATTTTGACTTTTTATCGGGAGGTGCATCGTAGACCACATCGGAGCCATATCGTAGTAGGTGGACGCCGGGCCTTAGTACCCAGCCCCAACACCGGAATATCTTGAGTACGGCCCTCAGATGCACCACACCACACAAAACGGAAAGCATTCCGTCATCGTTATCTACAGGCCTTTACTTGTACCCTAGCACTAATATCATATAGCGCTATTGATACAGCTTGCGATATACCTTGATACTGGTCTTCCTCATACCTTCACCGTTTTCTTAACTGAACGTTATCTTCTATATCCTCCAATCGGCGTTACCTTCCTGTTCTCTTTCCCTATTTTCCGACGAAATAACTTTACTCACTCCTTTCTTGTTCTTTCCTTCCTTTCCGTCCTAACTTACCTCACTACCCTTGTCCCAGCTTTTTCTCCCACCCCTGCCTCCTTTATTCTTCCTGTTCTCTGTGTCCCATTCCTCTGGCTTACGTCTTCTCTTGATCTTTCTATCCATTATCACTCTCTCACTGTATCCCTATCCCACAGCCTTGTTTCCTGTTTTTCCCACTTCCTTCCTTCGCCACATATCTCCCTGCACCGCTCAACCTTCTTTTCCTTCCCCGATACCCTCTTTCCACTCTCCCATTTTGCCGCCTCTCTCTTTTCTTCCGTCGTTTTCCCTCTTCCCATCCCTCCCTGCCTCCTCTTTCACCTTTACCACCTTTTTGCTTTTCTTAAATCCACCCTTCGAGTTCACCCTGGCTTCTCATTCTTTTTCCCTGTCGTCCTGTTGGCTTACTCCCTCCGTTCCTACCCTCCTTCAATCTGCCTTAGCCACTTGCCTCCTCATTCTCTTCTCTCCTTACCAGCCCCTCCTCTCTCCCCTTTCCTCTCCCTCTTCCTCTGTTCTCCAGTCTCTCCCTTTTCTATTTCCCTATCCCCTTCTCTCCTGCCTCATTCTTTCTTCTCATCTTGCCTCTCTACTCTCCTCTCTCCCTCCCAGCCCCTCCTATCTCCCCTTTCTGCCCCCCACCCTCCCCATTTCTCCTTCTCTACTATCTCCCTTTCCCATACCCCCTCACGTTCCTCCTCATTCCACCAACCCTCACTCCGAATTCCCCCGTCATCCCATTAATCCTTCCCTTTCTCCCTTCATCTCCCCTCACTCACAAGTTTCCCTTCTCTTCCCAATGACGCCTCCAACCTCCCCGTTCCCTCCTCCTCCCATTCCAGTACCCCCCCCCCCTCCCCCGCGGCCTACTGCCATGGCTTAATGCTAAACTTGCGTGCGGCCACTTTGTCATTTCTGCACCCTCCTTTGTTCACAAAGTGCGGCCGGCCAATGAGTCGGTCAGGAATCTGTCACGTGAGAAGGGCTGCTCCGCTAGTTCCTGTCGCTGCAGCCTTGGATCGTGTCGTTTTACGGGGGATCAAATCGTCGCAATACGCTCTGATCGCGTCCGATCGATGCCCAAGCCATCTCAGCCTGCCCCTATTTTTCTCTGATTTCAGAGTATTTTTGTTTTTGTTTCTCCGTCTTCGCAAGGCAAAGTGCATGGCATGTTGGAAATATTTTTTATCGTGTTTTCACAGTGTTATTGGGGGTTTTATTTGAATTTTCATGGTTTACAAGCTAAGCTGTGTCCTGATAAAGATTACGTCTTTTATCAATAAATAATGGCTTTCCTACTGGCAAGTTTATATGATGAAATCATTAGACCCTGTAGTAGCTTTCTTGTGGGGTTTATTTTGTGAATTTTCCACTCTGTAGTCAGCGTGATGACTTGTTTCGTGGACAAGGCACTCAATCAAGAGATTTATGAAAGACTGGTTCTCGGAGAAGGAATTACCCACTCTGTGGTGATTGATAAGATCTAGGAGTTCGATTTACTGCGCGTCAGTTCCACGAAACTAACACAAAGTGATATTTCATTTAATTGATTAAGGGAGGGGGCTCTAACCACAATTAACCCATGCAAGATCTCTCTCTCTCTCTCTCTCTCTCTCTCTATTTCTTTCTATCTATCTCCAAGACAAGGCTATAAAGGGAATCGTAAGTTTTAAAACAAAATTCGCATGAATAAAACTAGTAAATCTGAATATGACAGACTGGAAGATACTATGACATAATATGGAGATTTAAACTCGTGAATCATAGTGCATACATTTTTTCTGAATGAATTGATGAATGCATCATACCACGCTTAGTCACTGTCTGGCCGGTCAAGATAGATTGTTCAGATCGGGAGTCTAGTAGTAGAGGCCATCTATTGTGTAGAAATAAGGCATCCTATATTCCAGGATTTAAAAAGGTCAACCCTTTTAAATTGATGCTAACAAATCTACACGATCGTCGATGGCCTATGCCGTTTTCCAGCGAGCTAACTGTGGCCCGCTCCTCCTCCTAGGCTGCACTGCAGGCCTGGGCAGATTGGAGTGTTGCTGTACCCATTCCACGTATAAGATTATGCAATCTCGATCAAATAAAACGCTGAAAACACTTTAAAAAATAAATTCTAAGTTCCCCCATTCCAATGCAGTATGTATACAATGTGTGTAGATTACACAGGAGATCACATGCCGCCACTTGTTATTATAATTGAATCCTATAACAGTACCACGGAAGGGCATTTCACACATGTAAGTAATGACCAACTGTCATCAGGTTGCCAAAGAAAATCAGCTTTGCAAAGTATGACCGTCAACCTAGATGAAGCAGTCCCAATGCATTTTTAGGATAAATTTAGCGTGGGGCTGTTCAGTGATTTTAAAGGCATATCGGACAACATGGCTTGAAAATTAAAACCCATGTCAATTTTCTGAAAATTTAATATGATGATCTCCAAGTGTTGTGGAACACATACCTAACTTAAAAATCGGGGGTCACCGTGCTAGGTTTTGATTTATAGATCAATATGATGATAATTTTATATAAGAATATACAGAAATTCTAAAAAGTATCTTTTCACATAGTAAAACCCATGTCATTTTCCTCAAATTTTCACAGAATTTAGTACATATATAGTACTACCTATTTATGTCTCAAAAATCATAGGTCACCGTCCTTGTTTTTGAAAGAATTGAAAAAAAAACATATTTTTCAGTCGATTTCCTATGTAAATCAAGCAAATGTAAATTGGCCTATTTTACCTATTGATAACGGATAAACGTGAAAAATGTTAAATCTACTAATGTAGAATTAGAATGAATCCCAAGAAACCAGTTTTGACTAATAATTGACATCATTTAGAAATCACCAGGTGGCGCCACTGTGAATTGTAGGATATGCCTTTAATAGATTTTTGCATTTAGGAAGTGGTGGCTGATACAAGACAAATACAACATATTGGAGATTCGATTTCTAATTGTGCCCAATATTTTATGTCCCTTACAGTTGGAGTCAGATTTGGAAGGTTTGGAGGATGTCAATACTGATGACAAACTGATGTCACGACCACGAAAACGGGATGTCTAGTAAGTCAGATTTGTACTTGATTCTTCTTTAAAGAGAGAAAGAGAGAACTGAATACTTCACACATGATGATCCTGCTCTCAATGATTTAACATCTTCCACCGAATGTTCTAGAAGGTTTAAGGTGTTCACTAATGGATCGAGGTTGAATACTTTTACTGTGATGCGGTCTGGTAATATCAGGACACATACGAATTATTGCACTTGAAAGTAAACAAGCATCTACCTATTTGATATTGCATTAATATATTTCCTTGTTTTCAGAATATTTCTTGTCTGTTCCTATGAGGAAGAGACTTTCAGAAAACAAAATATAGAAACTAGACAGACAAAGACCAAATCATACAGAACGATGTTGTTTTGAAAGTAAAAACTATTGAAAATCAGTTGAATGCTGGGTTATTGTATATAACTAATCAATTGATACCCACTCGGATCTTTGAATTATCTATGATAAAAATCATTGATATAGCATTTGGCTTTCCACATACGATGATGGACGTTGATGAGTAAAGGCAAATGAAATAAAAACAACAGCGGTGTCCCTTGGTGCAGAGATCGGAATTATTAGACAGCTTTGTAAATATAATGTATGCCTAAAGATAACTCCCACTGGCCGAGCACGAGATATGTACGGAATCAGGCGTATATATATGATGCCAAGTAGGGCAAAATTATTTACGTCTGAGGAGGCTTGTGTACGTTGAATTTAAACATATATGAACAGAAATTTCCATGTTGTGAAAAGTGGCTATCCCCGACTAGAGTGGTGCCAACTTCACGGGTTGCACTGGAACTACTCCACTCTCCTGGTCGAATTCGTTAAATGATAACTAGATTTGAATCGGCATTTTGCACTTATTACAGATCATATATGAGTCAGCTTTCATTTTTATATCGATATTGCTAGAAAGGATATAGCATTTCTAAAAACAAACTCGTTTCAATCATAACTTATTTTAGGTAATATTATCATTAGAATCAAATAATCACGTACTTTCAGACTAGGACGATGGGAAATGAGCAGGATTCAAGCATGGGAGGCTGCCACACTCAATTTGAAGATCGAGTATTGCGTTAGATTATAACCAAGGTTGCCGAGTGTGAACAATGTTTTCATAAAGGAAATACTAGTGAAATTTTGAATTTAAAAACCCCTCGAATTGAAGGAAACGCAAGGAATCATTTTATGGAAAATTGCAAACAAATACATCCGATCAAAAATCTGAATAAATCGTTAACCTATTTTTCCTGGTTAAAGAGGGGTTAAGGGGTTCCGGTTTTTTTCTAAATGGCCAGTTCACTCTTGAGAGCATATGAACCAACACGTTCAGCATCGTTCCAATCAATCACACTTATAAGTGCTCCTCCACCAGAAAAATACGCTTCTCCGGCTTGACACTATTTTAACAATTCTTGTTCACACTCTCTTCAACCCATGATTTCGGATTATGTCAGGCTCTGGTGGATATAGCGCTTTGCTCCTAATTAATAGACCAGATATAATTCAGTTTCAACGGTCAATCCCTTTAGTCCGCCGGCTGAATGAATACAAAAAACAACTTACTTGCCCAATTTGTACTTGCTCTGACATATCATATTCTGATTTACCTACATAAATTAGCATCGGCGAGAGGCCGATCTGACTATTTCAGAATATTTCAGAATATTTCAGATAAATCATATATTGTCGTAATTTCTTGCGTTAGAGAAACACTAGTTGCAAATAAATGTAGGTGAACGTTACCGACATGACGTCAGTATTTCATAATATCAGTGTTCCACCTCCGAAAAGCTGATATGCATTAATCATATAATGCCTTGCGCTCTTGTCTTAAATATGAACATGAACTAATTCGTTAAAGAGGAGAAAACAGCGACGGATGCTCCGCGGGCAGCCATTAACATGCCGCTGGTTACTCAACGTGTCAGTTAAATCTTATATACATGACGAACACCGGCCTGCCGCCGCTGGTCCCGGGCGATGATGGGCAGCGCAACCGGATGTGTGATATTAGCTGCACATGCGTAACGACGTGGTAACTGGGCCGGCCACTGGGAGGGTCAGGTCATCACACTGTGGATGACCTCTAGTTATCCTAGCGGACAGAATCGGGTGAAAGAGTGTGCAGACTTGCTTTTCCGGATGCAACAAGGCATTTTCCATTGGCCGACAAAAACGGCTCCGATTATTTGAGTTCTCCTAAAAGTTTTTTGCTGGTGCTACTGACTGCACATCGGTATCAAATAGTTGGTGAGGGTGTACCATATACCTTAATTGTTTCTCCTGCATTTTACCACCTACCGATCAGGACCACCAATAATGGCATTTAGCACCGCCAGCAGATTACGTGATACTTATTTTGCAATAATCGTCAGGTGGAAACTAAAAGGGTAAACGATTTTTCTCATCACGTTTACAAAATATAGTATCACCGACTAATTTTTGAAGCCACTGACGAAATCAAATCAAGTTAAATTAATCGACTATCGTTTTTCCCACCGCCAGCGATTTCTATGTTAAAACCAATGCACATGTATAAGAACACGGCTATTTTGATTATGAGTGATGTATACATTAGGGAGAGTTAATCTTCAGGCTGATCCTGTCCTATCCGAATGGCCTTGATGCCCAATATAGTGGCATCCATACTTTGCATCTGTTATCATATTCATTCGCATAAACATGAAAATCTGGCTTTTTATTTTTGAGCATTACTCCTAGCCTCCAAAAGACATTTTAGTCATTCCTACCTAATTTTGAAATCATTCTATATCAATAAAGAGAGCTAAAAGTGTTTAGTCTTTTCGGTTTTTGCCTTCCTGACGACCTAAAAAATGCAAGCCCACGTATATCATCGCAAGTTTACCAACTGCTCTAAGCGGGAATTGATATTGACATGATTAGGCTACCATAGGATCCAATTATCTGCGTTGGATATTAATGTTACAAGTCGGTCGTTAAATGATACAATCGGAGTTGTATAGATTACAGCAAACAAACATCTGCGAATGCATTTAGTTCTCAAAGTGAGCTGAACAACCTAATGTATCATGGCTGGTAATCGATATCTGGCTTTTGTTAAGTGTAGGTAGCAATAGGCTAATTGCTAAGCCCTCAGAATGCTATTAACGGATAGATATCATTGAAACAATGTCTCCGTCTCTTTTTCTACTCTACCCATTACAACGATCGTTACTTAATTACTGTTTAGCTTGAAACTATATCCTAGTTGGGTATCTTCCATAGCTGGCGAGAGTAAATTTCTGAATTCTGAAATAGTTGACAAGTTAATGGATTTGGCATCCATCTTACCTTTTAGAGAGTGCTTTATCTCAGCAATGGATGTTCTTATCTGTTGTAACTTGAGAAATTTCATTCAAGTCATTGCTACTTGGTCAAAGTCCATCAACTTTGACTTGCCATGTCCGATGCAAGCAACCCAAACAGCATTTACAATGGATCTGACTTTCTCACTTTCTAATCAGTAACTGGTGCGTGCCGAGGGGACATATGTGCTTGGAGAGTGTTAATTAAAAACGATACAATCTCGGCGGAGACGTAGTTACGCTTTCTAGGCTTTAAATAAGCTGGGACACTTTCGGATTGGCACTGTAACGAGAGGTGCGTTGACCTATTTGAGCTGGTTCCCTGATTAAACACGCAGTCTGTGCGGGATCAGCGAATGCAGTTCCTATATTCTCGCAAACTCGCCAATGAAAGGTGTGACTATGGCGTGTTTTCTCCCAAAAGCGATCCTATATAATATGCCAGTAAACTGCGCAATTTACAGGCATGGTCACCGACAAAATATAAACACAGGTCACGTGACAAGTTGATAAACATTGCTATATAGCCGCCTGAAGGCGAACTAATCTTTGGTAGTCTTACAGTCTCACTGGCCACTATCTATGTAAGCTTTCTTAAATATTTGCGAAACTGATTCATCGTTTTTGGTCTGTATGAAGCGGACTATCCCGTTAAGAATTGAACCTAGTTCAGGTTTAATCCCAAATATGAGAGAATATATGAATTATTAGGTTATAAGATTTCCTTTGCTATAACAATGAAGAGGTAATTTCTGAGAAACCATGAAAAGATAACACTTATGTAACGGCAATGGGAATACAGTTGTTTTGCATCTTTGGCAAAAGGCCAGTGTCTCATAAGTTAACAAGGTTGACGATGTAATTGATTAAATCGTTGAATCACCTTTGCACAATACCTGCACTCGTCGCTTCTTATCTAAGACTGTTTTAATGCATGAGTCTCATTGTAACAACATTTCCTCTTGCAGTGTCACATTTGAGGATCGTGCTCAGAGTATATGTATCGGACTGTGTATGTACTACGACATGAAGCCATACGACAAATGCCTGGATCGCTGCCGGCTAGGTAGGTGAGCATCCTGTCCTCATTCAGTGCACGAATAAGTATGGGCCAGATAATGATGGAAACTCCTTTCACAAGCCATACATACAAACAGCTCAGTGTGGGCCACATTAGAACATCATGTACTGGCTTAGTGCAGGTCAGATAGGACTATTATTATAAAAGAAATTGCTGAACGATCCTGTAATTATCATCAGTGTACCTATCTGTAAAGTCTGAGCTAGGTAGAAAGCTTTCCTTGAAGAAAGCCTATGTTTGTTTCTTGCGTCGTATGCCTTCCCTTCATTGTGGACAACATTAAACTACAGAGAGTTACAAGTTATAACTACTTGGGAATCTCACTAGACCGAAACCTAGATTTTAAGGTACACATAAACAAACTGTATAAAAACATATCCCACAAACTCTACCAATTGACAAAAATGTGCCCGTACTTAACGACTGCGGCTGCTCTTAGAGTCTGCAAATCTTGTGTAATCCCTTATCTTGACTATGGCGACGTTTTATACATGAACTCTCACAATAGCCAACGTGAACGACTACAAGTATTTCAAAACGCTGCCTGTGCACCTGCCGAAAGGCGCACCGAAGGACTCCAATTTACATTCTACATGCACGGGCTAATACCCCGTACTTGAAACACAGACGTGACTGTCACTTATACAATTTTCTTTACAAACGTGCCCAAGAGAAAGAATACCTTGACTGTAGAGGTTTAATCACGGGGGGCCATGTAGCCCCGGTATTAAAAACTGTGAAGCCAAATTGTTGGGCATATCAACGCTCTCTGAAACATGATGGGGCCGTAAAATGGAACAATCTCGCCGCTCTCTTGAGGAACACTCCCTCTTATGAATATTTTAAAAAGCTCACTAAAACAACAATGATGGAGCAAATCCCGATCCTATAAGATCGGTAACTGTGTCTGATGGTCTCTTTCCCTACTTGTTAAAATACCTACGATCATGTTATTCCTTACTGTACAAAAGAACGAAGTTGTTGTAAACCTCACCCTTTATTCTTTGCTGCATGAAATTTGTATTATGAAACTAAGATTTGACACAAACTACCAGTGTAATAATAGGCCTGACAATGAAATCCAGCTGAAGTGTTTACAGCTGATTGCAACCGGCCTCTTTGTTGGAATGTTGAACGATCTGAACATCAGAAAATCTCTTGTAAAACTCCTCCGAGTATGTTAATAAAGAAATGATTGAAAAAAAAGAATTGTGTACCATCAGGTCTCGGTAGATGCTATTATTTTCAGGTTTTATTGTACATCTGACCTTTTCTGGTTCGTACTATCATCATTTTGTGGTTAGGATTGGTTTATTTGTTTTGTCATTTTTTGTTTACATCAGGTTTTATTTTCAGAGTAGTTGCCATTTAGGTTTTGCGTCCATGTCATCGCTGGATTACAAAGGGATCACATCTAGGAATCATCTGTAGTGTTATGTGATCCGTGGTCATGGCATCACATATCCATTTGGAGGAATATATTGAGATCCATGTATTTAGAAAATACATGTACTGTGATTGGGTTTAAATGTCGAGTGGTGTAGGTACTATAAAATCAAGAGGTGGGTGTTCTATCAACATCATGTAAATATATACCTAAACATCCATTCGCCAGAGGAACAATACCAGCCCTGGGTGGGTGTTCACCTATTACGATTTTGCCTCCGACGCGCTACTCATTGACTCATCCGCGAGCTCTGCGACGCACAAATAAAGATCGTGGGGAAATCGTGGAGCTCGGCATCAATTAGTCAGGATTTGTCGCTAAGATGAGAAAACCGCATCATAGGGTCTATCATATTTATCTAATGTTTTGATATATGTAAAGGTCGGGTATTAGTGTTGATATATACTGATAGGTCCATTGTGACCAACCTGTTGGCCGTAATGCGCATGGCACAGGGTTCTATACTCTCCAACCCCAACTCCAGGACTCAAGTAACTAACACTCTCCACTCACTGTCTAATGGACTACCCACGAACAAACTTTCAAAGCTCCTAGTTTCTCTCCTTCTGCACTGGTTTAACATCGCCCAAAAAAGACGTCCAGGACCAACAGGGCATAAAAAAATGCAAAGAAGGTGAGTCTCCTGCACACAACATCATGGGAAATGTGGAGTCCTGAGAGACTTGCAATCAGTCCTCCTTTGAACAGGCTAACCTGTCCGTTGGAAGGCACGGGGCTGGCAGCTCCACTACAGAGCCCCTTGTTACAGTACTATGGAGAGACCAAACAAGAGTTAGTCTTGTTGTTGTTTATTGCACGAGAGCAGTAATATGCAATCTTGCCGGAGTGCGATGAACAATAACACAACTAAATCGAGTTTGGTTTAGAATTTATCCTACCCGGTCCGTCTAAATTACTTCTACATTAACAAATGAAGTCATTTGTGAAGTGTATCCCACTAGAGCAATATTTTTCATTTTTCTGAACTCCAGACCGAATACAGTGACCCAATGTTAAGCCTATGGAGTTTTTTATTAGGGGTAGGATAAAGTATCAGGCTGTCCGCCGTGACACACGGAAGACAGTGCGAGAAAACATCACTTGAGTACCTCTCATTAGTGGACAGACCCCGAATGCACGCACACCTACGAGACATGATAAAAGATGCCAAGGACTTCGCCAGGGCGGGTGCGTGGAGATTCTCCAAGGAGATTCTCACCAAAATGGCGGATGGCAGGCTTATATGAGGGAACTTAACATTCATTCCAAAACTTTGCATGGGGATGACCACAGCCCACCTGGACCTGGGCCATGCCAACTCAGGCTAGCGGCCGACTCAGAGGCATAACCACCTTCTAGATACCATTGCTTGGCCTACAACTGGGAGGAGTGTGCTGAACCTGATGCTCACCGTGTGCACAATGGGTAAGCCCGTGCGCCATTTCAGTGCCCTCTACAAGGCCGAACTGGGCTTACACACCGACATGCTGAGGCCACCTGCCATATCAAGGCCATGGCAGCTGCTAATCCAACAAGCTTCTACCTCTACAGCCTCGCCTTGGCCATAAGCCCTGATCCGCAACAGCCTTGGCCACGCTTAGGTTGATCAGGCATTGAACTCACCTCTCACCCCCGGGCCCATCGTCAACACTCAACACTCACCTCTCACCTCTTTGCTTCACAACTTGAACAACAAATCAACACCACATGGTCATGCCGTCTGGCCACCCATCACTTGCAATTTTTACGGAGATGGGAACTCCTTCAGGGGGAGAAAAAGAACGTTCTATCTTTTTCTTTCTCCTTTATACACACTACTTCTCTTCACTTCATCAGAAGATCTACCCGTTCTGATGTTATCAAGGTGGGGGGGGTTCGCGGAATTGCTCCCCCTAACTACGCTGGAGCTGTGCTAGGAAGACAGTTGGAAGCCTGGCGAGTAGGTCCCCACGCTGACGGGTCTGCCAGGCTCGACACTAATACTACGTTATCCCTGGCTTACAACTCCGGAACAGTGGGAGGCGTAGTGCTCACTGGTCTGGGCTGACCCCTTGTAGGTCCGAACCGGTGAGTCCTCTCCGCCCGATACTCAAGGAAGCCAGGGAGAAGCCAATGACATCGGCAAGACGGGTGATATTGTTACGTTTATTTTTATTACCAAGGTGGTAGCGAGGCTACTCCATTTTATATACCGTATCACCCTTATATCTTCCTTTTTCAGCATTTGAAATGTGTATTTTTACTTTCCCATCTCAATTTTATCATACATTGGTATCAGTAAAAAGATTCTTTGTGAACGTTGAATGGTTAGACACTTATTCAGAACTGCTCGACTTAGTTGTAAAACTTTTTCGGGAAGTCCCCTTCGCAACACAATGGTTGCCGGATCCCCCCCGTAAAAGCTGGGAGGGGTAATGTAGGGGTCAGGGCAGTCGAGCAGCGTTGTTTCACTTTAGAACTAGGTGGCGCGAGTGCTGATCCCTGCTGTGCGGTATGGCCGGTGGACCAGCGGTATGCAAATACTACGGGTTCGCCCGCATTACGTAACTCAGCCACTATTTAAGGCTGAGTCCACAGCGGGTTGACAGGAATTCTCGGGTGCCTCTTTAGGGAGTGAACGTCTGAAGCCTCACGTGTTGGTTAGGTTGTGTTGTAACGCCTTTCAACTTTGAAGAGACCAGTATCTCTTCCCGCGCTAGTTAGTGCCCTGTAGCACTAACGTATTGTAAAGTGTATCCGCAATAAAGAACGGTTAACTGAAACAGTCCGGAGTCTGGTTTTGTCTTCGTTGTTAAGCGGTAGTTGGTAGATCTAGTGTCTCCCTCCCCTTTCCAGTGAGTAAAGCCGAACCCACCTGTACTAGCACGGTAAGTACAGGGTAGCGACTAAAGTCTCAGAACCTCTAGTCGGCTGTCGATCGCGGAAAGTGGTAATACACTTTCAGCGACTAGAGAGAATGCTACAATCTCAAATATTTCTCTACCCCTCTCTCTGCGTCAGTTAGTATGGTAATCTGATTCATTTCTCATTCCCTTATAAACTTTGAATATGATGTTATCCCTTTACTCTGTGGAAATATCATGTATATTGATAAATCATTGGCTATTTCATTACTAAAAGCAATAATTTTGTAAAACATTACCCCGATCCTAATGTGGCATCACCCACCGCTAATGGGTATTAATATATTTATCTTCATTAAAAAATTATTTTATCCTTACAACGATGTCATTCTAGAGAATCACATACACACAATAGCTATTATATAATTAGACATCACTAAACAGCACGTTTACCTCGAATTGTAATGCAAAATGAAGGATTAAACCTTATAAACACTGTGTATATCCACAATTATCCCTTTCGCATAAATCGTAATATAAGCAGAGATTATAAACTCTTGTTTGATTAAAAAACCTGAACGTTTCAATGCAGTGCGCTTTCAAGACGTTGTAATCACATATGATTATTACTCTTGCAACTCCATGAATCAAGAGGTTGATGATTTCTGTTGAAGCTATCACAATTTTTTCAGCCCTTCCATTCACTCAATAATGAAGACGATTAAGGACGTTCAGACGGGGAAAACAACTTGTATTGGTGACATTTGATAGTCTACAGTATCTTTCCTTTCCGTTAACTCAGACGTCTAGGAAGATTTTATTTAGAACATTTATCTTTTGCTATACACACGCATAGCTTTGTAAAGAGGGAGATAAAATTAAAATAAGAACAAATTATCCAGTCCCGTTCTTAACATGCAGTCAAATTAGACATCATGAAGAGCAGCATAGCACACTTGCTTGCAAGGACTAATTTGTAAATTAGGTAAAAGTGTTATACAGAATATGAAGGGAAGGTTGTGCATGCTTTAGCAACAAGGAGCACTTTCCATGAAAGGCGAAATCAAGAAAGGCTTTAGCAATAACAGTGCTAGACGTGGCGGCCAACGCGACTATTGAGCAAGTGACTGTCCTTATGTCCCAGTCTTGGGTTCTGGGGATAATTATGCATTTTCTTTTACAGAGCTAGACCGCTATTGGTTCACTTGAACACCTGATCTATTTCTCGTTTTTTCATTGGCTGATTTCGCAGACAAAGAGAAGCGGGAAATGGTTTAGCAATAACAGTTTGCATCTGTGTGCATTTCGGTGTTTCGGTATTTTTTAAGGGAAGTTTGTGTCTGAGGTGGGAGGCAGCATTTTCAATTTTTTATATTTCCTTTTCTTGTCTTCTCTATGTATTAGCTGTCTTTGTTTTATGAGCTATTTTCATTGGGGTGGGGGGGGGGGTTATGAAGGGATGTAATCAGACTGAATTACCCAATCAAATTCTAAAATCAAGCACGAAGAAGAATATTGCACGTTTGCCTGCAATGAATGATATGCACTCTAAATCTAAATGGAGGGTTGTGCATGCTTTGGCAACAAGAAACACTATCCGTGAGAGGCCATGTCAAGACAGGCGATAGAGAGGTTTTTCTTTATTGTGTCATGTGTATTCTTTTATATTCTTACTGGTATTCTTGGTATTGTTGTATGGGTTATTTTCATGGGAGCCACATATAAATGCATTAATCCGATCCCAGCATCTCGCTCTGACCAGCCCTGATATCGGCTGAAAGCTTTAGGTGGTTACATTTCTCTTTGACAATGAATGCTGACAGACAAACATGTTCCTAATGTCAGTAATGGAGGCGGCGAGGCCCGGGGCAGCACGCCACGATCGCCCCACACACCACCCACATCGCTACTGTGCAATGCTTATCGATCCATCAACTTGCCGGTCAGATCACCCCTGCAGCTATGAGTGAACAACAAAAAAGGCCTCTACCCCGAAAAGAGCCCGGTTAAGGACGAAGAAGTAGGTGGACAAAATGGCATTGGTGACTGACAAGCTCAAGCAAGCCCCCAGACGGTATAGGCGATTGGACAGATTCGGGTATGGTTAGGATCTTTATTTTGTTGGATATCGTTTTCCTATCCGCGTCCTCATGTCTACATCAGCGCCACCTACCGGAGGTTGGTCCATGGTCAGACACGGCAGATAGACGATTCAGTCCCTGCAGGTCGGACCGCGAACCCACAGCGGGTGTCGTAAAGTATGGGGCGCGCCGACTGGTGGTTGTCGTAAAAAGGTCCATGTCAGGCGCATGCGTACTCGGCCGGTCGGCTAAGTGTATCACGTTTGACTTTTATGGTCGGTAGCGGAGTCGGGACATTGAAACTGTAGTTAGGGCCACGCAAATTACAGGCGGCTCAGCAAGACGGAAACGCTGCCATTTAACCAAGTAGGCAAATTACGCGCCCGCCAGCCGCCATGTTGGACTCGCCCATCGGCAGCTGTGTCCAAATGGAAGTCGTTCCTAACGCTAACGGGGTAGTCCTGCGGTAGCTTATCAGACGCTGATTAAAAGCTAGTGCAGAAAAGGGGGTTTGATCCTAGCGAGAAAGGTCTCTCTTAATCGACAGAAAGTGGCGGTGAAAGTTCACCTAATCACCTCCTGATCATATTGGATCTCAATCTCATCGATTGCTGGTGGGTTTGGAAAGGATTGAATGCGTCTCTACTATATCTCTGGTCTTGATGATCAATATGTGGAATTGAAGGATTCGTTTGTGTAGCCAACGTTTCCTTCGCACGCTCTGTGATGTTCACATTTAAGAACACATGAAAAATTGAAGTTACTCGATGACTTTTTGTGCAGGTTACCAGTCCACGATACTGTTAGAAGGAATACATGGTATTATTGTATCAAGGCTGATAGATTTAAGAAAGATAATTATAATAAACGATTCTCAGACTAATTGGTTCCCCTTCCAAACAGACAACCTGAAAGACAACACCCAAGCTGGCCGAGTAGCCAAACAATGCAGCAAAGTTACCGCCATAAGTGGAATTTCCATTTGCCGTCAAAAACCTCAACGGTTCCTCATGCCATCCTATGAAGAAGTCGCTTGGTGGTGCATTTGACGCTAAAAATATTGTTTGGGGCAAAGCAAACCTGGTTTTCTTTTTGTGCCGACTGACCGAATTTCGGGACCGTCACAATTTCATTAAGGACAAAGCCAACTGGATTTGGTTTTGTTAGAGGCGTATTTTTCGGTTGTTGGACCAAATGTCACATTTGTCAGTATTGAAAGAGATCGGAGTATCTCTGGTTCAGTAGTTTACATTTCTTTGAAGTTGCCATAGAATCGATCATCTGTTACTGATAAATACCAAACGTCATCCAACGGAAAATCCATTGTAACAATTTCACAAACTCTTCCAAAAATTGACCACTAGATAGATTAGTTATCATCCCAAAAGTGACCAAACGGTTAGATTTGTTCATGGTCGACAGAAAAGCTTGCCGTTTATTCTGCAAAGTGACCACAAGACCAACTTGTCCTCCACCGAAGAGATACTGTATCATAAGCAGAAAGACGACCTAGCAGACATTGCTGGAAAGGGACCATCAAACTAACTGGTACCAAATGCAAAAATAAAAGTACCTGACAAAGAGTTTTGAAAAATTACCATAATAGAAAGAAAACCTGACAGGCAATACCGAGAACTGAAAATCAAACCGGCTGCTCCCCTACCCCACTAAGACATTCCATGGCGTCCATAATGACGTCACCAAATGACATCCTCCTCCGGCGTCTCTCCGGAGCCCTGGCGGGCGGGCGGGCGGTGGTCAGGGTCCGGCTAGCACAGTGCTGTGACTAAACAGATCAGACGTAGCGGCGATCCGATGACAATCAATACCGTCTTATAAAGCACCTAATAGATCATCTCGCGGCCCAAAGTGATGTCTACGTCGGTCGGATCGATCGCCCGGCGGCCGGCTGAGCATGCGACGCCAACATTTGAAACTTATTGCATTCATTGGGAGTGCGGCGCGCCCCGTCAACTGGTCGGCTCGCCCGCCATTAAGCCCCGCCGTGCCCACTGCGTGCGCATGCCCATAGGTGCCGCCTTTTCCTGTGCCCGGTGTGTGGTTGACAAAGATCCCTGCCAATTGAGTGTCCATGTATAAAGTGTCCGCTGAGAAATAAGCACTGTAAAACTGGAGAGCAAAGTTTGCATTCAGTAAAGGCAATTCGGTTTACACTTGTTTAGGATCTACACCTGGCAGCGATTATATGAATCCTTCATTTATGTCGTAAAATGTGTCAAAAATGCTATCCTCATTTTTACTTTAATCTTTATTCTATTTTTCTTCTTATATAAGCTAGGTTTCAGAGGAACGTTCGTACTTTAAATGATGGCAGATCATGTAGCGGGATTTTTTTGTGTACCTCATTTTAGCATATTTGAGCCGGTATGAAGTCAAATATTGATGTATTATGAAGCCATTCCCGACCTAGGTTTCTATCGCATTTCCCGCGTATTTGGCCTGAATCTGAGTAATTTACATTTCAACAAGGAGTCTCTAATGTCACCTCATATATAACCAGAATGCACTGGATAAATTTGGCTTCCTCTGTTTAATATGTGCATGAAAGAGGCACTGAACGAGTAGTATATAAGATGCACTATTGTACCAGGTCTAAGAGAGATGCTTCAGTTAGCCTTATGACCATAATATACAGGGAGCTGTTTCAAAACCATAGACTTAACCACCGTTTTGAAACAGCTCCCTGCAGTAATAGCGGTTTGTCATCTATACGTTCGTTCAGAATCAACGTATGTAAATAGTTCCATCACCAATCAAAGTATTTCCGATATCACAATTACCACTTGCTCATCAATTACTAATATCCTCTCTCCTTCTCTTTATGCAACGGCCTACAGTAAGGAAGTAAGTACCAATTGATTAATTTCACACCCATATCTTGGTACATGTAGTATGTATGTTTTTGAATACACAATGATTTAAAGACAGTCTTCGGTAATTGCGTACGCCTAAACATACATATTAACGTTAACACTACACAAAATGCATGTACATAACACAGTATATGAGCAAATAAATGACATTGATTGATAAGCTTCTCTATGCTGCATTTTGCCACGTTCATTCCTACCATACTATTTCATCTACTGGTGGTAATGGCACTGTCCTGTACTTTGCTTGCATGTTTCTGTATACGGCTTTCTAACACGAATAACAAGTCTACTCTATATCCTTGTATTCTATTGAGTCTCTTCTAGAATACTTCCATGATCTTTACTTCATCGCCTTATTGATGAACAGTGTTAAATATCTTGGTAATAATAATCATTGTTTATGATGGATCGATTGTGAGTAACCCTTCCCTAATCCTGCAACTATGTAATATTTGTCATACATGTCATACGAGCCATTCTCAGAATTATTGTTTTCCTACACCCCTACTTCTAGTCAATACACAAATTACCCTTTGTTTACAGTGCCTCGTAATTAGTTGTTTAATAACGAATAAGAGACGGAGTAATCGCTTGGTGTAGAAGAGCGTCCCCTCATCTATACGTCACTTTAATGCCGGATGTCCATCTACCGATTTCGGTATGAACGATTAGTTCCCAAATCGTATACAAGTCGGTCACCTTGTCGCAGGCAAATTACGTAACCCCTTGCTTGACCCGCACACTGATGAAATCAGTGTATGGTCCACTAATCGCTAGGGGAGGGCAAAAACCAAGGAAACCGAGTGTGGCACCCCCTACAAGCCTCACCAAGCGATTTCTGTATTTACTGCGTCGGTCAACCTATCAACCCTCCTTTCCCAACGTTCCGTTGTCGCCGACTACATTTATCAACATGTTGATAAACTGATCCCCACCGATTTTGGAACATTGAAACCACAACTTGTCGGCGACAAAAGGACGTCTGAAGGCGGTGGTTCACTAATCGGTGGGAAGCCTTGCTTAGCTATGCTACATCTACCGACTCCGTTAGGATGGGTTGCCTGAGACAAATTACCGCCCGTTTGTCGCCGACAAACGTACATAAATGTTCCAAAATCGGTAGATGGGCATTGGCTTTAACAGCTGTTCTCCCGTCTGGTATTGACCTTTCACCTTTCTCGTACACCCTGGAGTTTCCATGCGCATGTGCGCATGTCATATGGTCTATTGCGTGCCGTATTGTTCGTTATCCATACCAATCTCTGGTTTGTGGCCAAGCCCAGCCAGGTTTAAATATTTGCCCATTGCATTGGCTACAGTGGCGCCACCACTGGCCACCATTTATGAAGCACAATATCCATTGTGAAGCTCAGGTGGACAAACAGAGATCTGCAATCTGTGAGAATAGATGTCAAATATGGCCTGTTTTCCCTGAGTAACCTGGTCCGACGGGACATTCCCAATGAAACCTGAAGGGGAGCCGGGGTCAGTTTAAATAGGTTTTGGTCCTGGCGGATGAATCCCCTTAGAATCACGCCAACAATCCAAGACCTAGCTTAGGAGAAGAGACCACTGCTGTTTAATAACTGGTGAGGAGGGAAATCCTGTATAAGTTGTCGCAGTCAAGTGAATTTGGTCTTGGTTTGGGTGTCCTTAGGGAGGAAGGTAGTGCCACAAAGTTGGGGTTCTGGTAGCTTATTTCATTATTTATCATTGAATCTAACTAACTACATGTATATGAGATATTCCCCCTCTCACACTGCAGTTTAAGTTACAGACCATGATGCACATCCGCGTAAGCGGACACCGTCCGTTCCGGGCTAAAGTGGTCGCTTACACGGGGTGCCCGCTTACGCGGGGTTTTCAGGTTTACACTGGTTATATAGTCCTGAATTGCATATTAGATCTATTTCTATAGTATAAGTATGAATAAACAATAATTATTCTATGGAATCTTTATCAAATATATATGTGTTTTTAAATAACAAACAACTACATCTAGAATAAGGAATGAATTAAAGAATAAGTTCATAAATATTTGTAAAAATGTACAAATATACATGCTTTGTTTGCTAAATTCGCACACAGCCCGCCCCACACCTCCACCTGCAGCCTGTCAGGGCCCTCTCACCTCCCAACTGTGTATCCTCAACAGCTTTCACACCTACCAGCTCCCGCCCGCCATGGACGTCCCCCTCCACTCACAAAGCCTGCCCGAGCCCGCTAGACAACACCCCCACACTCCTATTGTCTCACCTGTGTAGGTGGACTTATATACCACGCCAAAAACAGATTAATCTCGATAATATGGAGTATTGTCTTCACACTAATAAGGCATTTTTGCCAGGTTGTCCGTCTGAGGTGTCCGCTTACGCGGGGTTTTGGGCCTTTTCATACTGAAATAACTGTCCGCTTACGCGGGGTGGGCGCTTACACGGGGTTAAATTAAACATCTAATAGAGAGGACAAATTCCGTTCCGAGTAAAACTGTCCGCATACGCGGGGTGTCCGCTTACGCGGGGTGTCCGTTAGGCGGGGTTCTACTGTTTTTCTGCTGATTTAATTGATAAATAAACCTGTTCTTGCTAGATTCCGGAAGATGTGGGTCACTTTTGTTTAACACTTATGAATCTTTGCGGTGTTTCCTCCGAAGGGCTGCCCTTCGTGACCCGAAGTACCCGATTTTTATAGGCATTGTAATTCATACATATCAACCATATTGCCTTACAAGTAATTTCGACTATGGTTACATTCTATATTAATCTGCCTCATTCTACAATTTGAATCGACAACAATCACTTCAGAACAGAGCCTTATACATAATTCTTAAACGTGGCCATAGGCAGGCAAACACCCTGGATATGCATAAACAACTAAAATCCCTTTGTTGAAGGATATAGACGATATAGCCATTTGATGAATTACATGTATAAACAAAAAGATAAACCGTATCTGCTTGATGTTCCTATTCGACCGACTAGATCTGCACAGGTCATTAAATTTAAGATCAACTTTCCAAAACTTGAGAAACACAAGAGTAGCACGCTATACAGGGGGGGGGACCCTTTGGAACAGCCTGAAACCCGAAACCCGTAACATTGTTAGTCATACCAACTTTAAACAATTTCAGAAAAAGGAAGCTGTGTCCAAATTATTCATCGCTTAGCTGATCAGTTGATTGGAGAGTTTGCACATCTAACCCTTTCCTCTGTGACAAAGCATTATGTAAGGCGTATTGAATATTGAGTTACGTGTAAAATTATCTGTGACTTTTTTTTGTCTATGACTAGGACTCGTCATCCAGCTGTAGACATTGTTGTATAACAAAACTTCACTTGCATTTATTTATGTACTCACCTTGTTCTTGTTCTTAAAGGTGACAACATCACCTCTAAACGTAGCTAGTACAGACTTTTTGAGTGGATCTGTTATCCACCTCTGTATCTGATTGATACTATCGTAAAACTGGATGAGGTTTAATCTTGTCCACCGTATTCCACGACTGGAGTTTAGCAAAGTGACTTCATGAGGCAAAGCCGAGTGAAGTCCGGAGCCAAAACTCCAGGAGTGGCATGCGGTGGCCAAGATTAAAAAAAATCAGGTTTTGATTTTATCCTACCTTGTCTCCTCGATTTTGGAATATTACGTGATAACAATGCTGTTTGCCACTAGTGGCATATAAAACTCCGTATGCCAGTCAGCGTGGCATACGGAAACCCAATGTTAAGCCTATGGAATTTTATATTAGGGGTAGGATAAACAGAAGAACCTCGTCAGGACAAAGACTTCAATACAAGCAACCACTTGAAAACAAAGTTAAGAGACTACTAAATCCTCATTTAATGAGGTACTATTCTTTTTATATTCATGCACAATTACTCATTGTACTTGAGCTGTTTATTGCTGTGAGGGCAAGTCAAACCGGTAACCCACCGATGCCCTCCCAGGATAAATAAAGAACATATTAAAAAAGTAAATGCTGGAAAAGCGATTTTGAAAATAAGTGATCTTATGTCCTTTATGGAGGATAGTTTGTTACAGTCAATATTTTCTACTGCCTTTATTGCTTTGACAAGTGTGCTTGCATAATTGAATAAGGAACAATCATCATCTCTTCTGGGAAAAGGTAAGTCATCTAATGTGGGGCATTTTAGAGGTTGAAGTTTCGCCGATATTTGCAAAGAAGGAATCAACGTGATCTGTCATTTCTTGATTCAGGATTTGAAGACCGGTGTGTTGGTCTATTAGTTTGGATACAAGAGGTGGTTGTTCCTTTAGTATTAGTTTCCTTACCCTCAACCAAAATTGCTTTGGATAATTACCAGTTTGGTGAAATATTTCTTAATGTCATTTAATGGTTATTTTCTATTAAGGATTTAGTCTTATTTTGAAATCCTTCTATTATCTTCTAGTTTTATATTTGTAGCCAATCTATAAAAATAGTCTCTATGTTTTATTGATGTATATTCCTTATCATTCAACCAAGTCGGTTTATTTATGGAGACATGGGTGGTCCTTATTGGGGCAACCTTGGCTGGTAGTGTTTTCAATATTAGCCAACATTATAGACTAGAGTTCATCTGGTGGTTTGTCTATCACAAACCGGCTCCAGTCACTGCTAATGTAGTTAGTGACAACAGTCACTGGGAGGTAATGTCTAATATATTATCTATGGCTGTAGAGGAAGTTCTAGTGACCTTTGTTGGGGAATCAATTAGTTGTTTTAAGTTATTGCTTTACCGGACATTTTAATGAAGTTAATTTTAGGTGTTGATCCTGTGAGTCAATGTTTATATCAACCATTATGATGACGTTGCTGTATGTCAAGTCAGCCTCAAGCATTACCTCAAGTTGCTGTAAAACTTGTAGAGGGAGGTGGGTGGTGGTTTCTATGTATTGATAGTTAGGTATTTTTTCCCATGTATGCAGAGTGTGACAATGATAACCTTATAATCTTGAGTAATTTCAGTAAGGTTTTGGCCAATGTGACTTCCAGTGAGACCAGGTCAGAAATGCTATGTCCTGAGAATGGCTGAATATGGTAAGTGAGGGCGCTATGGGTAAACATTTCAGATAGTAAATAATATCCCTGTGAGTCTGCCACTATGAGTACTGACATAGCCATCAAGTGAAGTGTATTGCAACACAATCGCACAGAGATAGTAGAAGCAATGTGGATATAAAGCTCAACGGTACCAAATGAGGTGCGTTAGCACAATTGCACTCCTTTAAGTATAGTTGGTGGCAATTAAGCAATTGGCATAGGATAACAATGATCAGATAGTAAATGGCAGGACAGAAAGTTATGGGCACTTAGCAAAGGTGTCGAAGCAGTCCAGTTTGTTGTATTCATATCTCAGCAGTTTGGTAGGCTAGTTTTTTTCAGTTAAGTCTCAGTTTTGGGGTTCTCTTCATGTAGCAGCATCAGGCAGCTGTGATGGGTCCATGGGGTCGTCCTCGGGTTGAGTGACATTAACTGGGTCATCAGGTTGGTCAATTTGTTGCTGCTAGGCAAGGGAAGTGTGTTGGTATCAGCCAGATAGTTCCCTCCTCACTTCAATCAGGATTACCCCTCCTTTATTAGACCCTTTGAATATACCCAGATGTATATTTATGGAGTGTAGGTAACATCCAGTTCCCCAGAATGGATCCAAGATGGCTTCAACTAGTTTTCTGTCACCGATGTCTAGGAGTTTTTGCCATAAGTGAGTTCTGTTCATATGTTGCCAGGTTGAGGTGTCTCAACACAGACCCAGCCGTCACTGACCAGGCATACATGTGTGTTGAGTGATTTGGTCAGTCGTTTCACATGGTATGGGTTGTCTGTCTCGAGTACCTGCTTCACTGCCGCAATAGCTTTCATGAACACTGGTTTGGCAAAGGTGTAGGCCTTTTCAATTGAGCAGTATGATATCCTATCTACCATGGATGTAGCATCCTCGGTGTTGGCAATAATGGGCAAGAATTAGACGGTTTGATGTAGGTCAGTTTTAAACCCAGGAAATGTACAGCTTACCCCTACTTCAGAGTGACACAGTCCTATATATTTTTTTATTATTATTTAAAAATTAGGTATTACAGGCAGTCTGCGAGTAGCAGGTTTTTAATGCCTTTTCAGGGCATTTACATTTTTTGCATCGACAACTACACCAATCGTGTATACATATATACAAGGTGATAACAAGATATGTGATAGGATGTTATGTGATGAAATGATTCACGTATAATGTCAGCTGGACTAATATACATACTTGTCATAATCTATATATGCGGATCCTATGTAGGTAGCAGCTGCTTTTCTGTTGTGTTGTTTTGCAGAAGAACCATATGGGATGCATTACTCTGTATATCAATCCTTTGCTGGAATGGGCACATCTGCTCTACACAGTCATTTTTCAGTCATTCTAAGTATTTTCAAAAGAGTAAATAAAACTCTACCAAGAGGTTATCATTCCAGGGATTTCACCTCTCTAAAATCTCTAAAATGATAAAGCAGTCATAAACTGCATCATCATGTGATGTTTCATGAAAATCAGGGCTAAATACCATGTGCGTAGGGGTACTAAATAGGGAGGCTTATGAACATCTACTCGGAATTTTTAGAACAAACAACCCAAACTAGGGTTGACCCAAGCATAACTTTCAAGAGGGGGGGGGGGATCCCCTACCCATTTCTGCATAAGCAACTGGGAGAAAAGCAGTGGTGAGGCATTTGAGGAAAGCACGAAGACCAATTTTTCATCGTCAACAGTCCAACATATTGAAATGATAGCCGACAATAAGTTTGAACAAAGTTGATATATACCTCCTATTTACCTTTACCATGTATACTCATTTTTGTTATGTCCTGTTGTATGTATATCGCTATTGCCTGAGTTTTTTCATGGATCAGAGCTATTCCTTTTGTGGGTAACATGCACAGCTCTATTGAACATCCATTGCAAGTCTCATGAGAAAGCCCTGTTAGGTGCACTGCGGCCTTTGCCCACAACATCGACTGACATCCGTTCAGCAACGTTTATGCAGAGTACTCGTCCGTCTGTGTGTTTTTTGTCAAATATTGTTCACAGAATACAATAGAATCCTTGTATGCAGACTTATTTCTGTTCTGGACTAAACTGCTCTATATTACAAGGTCGTCTGCTTAACGGGGAAACATTATATATGACATATGAATCTATATATGTATATATATATATATATATATATATATATATATATATATATATAAAGGTTTAGGGTCAGAGCTCTGAATCGCGTAGTAATTCATAAGCCACGTGAATTATGCACCAATTCAAATGAGATTAAATCAAGCTCTGACCCTAAAATTGAATGGCTTTCTGAATTAATCTCACCCTTCATATTGATTAATTGGCTGATTTTTATTTAGATCTAGAGTTACAGAATTTAAAGCACTTTGGTGTATTGGAAATTAGCTATGATACGTGGGAAAATTAATCAGTAGATGATCGCGCCCTCTATTTTATGGATTACATAGAATGTTGCCCTAATCGGATTTCTCAGTTTGAGTCCCTTGAATAGTCTTGGTCTTATTTTTGTAAAGGTGAGTGATTAATGCAATAAGCACAGGATTTCAGTTTGCCGGTCCTAGCACGGTAAAGTTACCTTACTAGATAGCTTAAATATGCGATATTAATCGATAAAAACAAGATGACTCGCCGAGGTATGCAGCGCTTGATACACACAGAAAGCGAAACCATCATTGTCGTAACACAGCCGTCTTCCTATAGGAGGTTCTGCCACTTGCATGTTTATGTTATGGTGAGTTAACTCTCCGAACCAATGTTTGTTATACACACTATACACAGCAGACCATAATACAGAGGCTATGACAGAATAGCAAGTAATTATGATGATGGCAACGTCAACGTCGCCATGTTACTTGCTCTCCATGATAAGCCTCCCACATTTGATAAGGTGGTGTTGATGAGAATGATGACATTGACAGGAGAATTAGCATTTTGTCACATCATGTTGTGATGGAGTGTATTACTTGTGACAAGTCTTCATATCAAGTGTACATTGATAAGAACATTGCTACTGAGTATGCATCTGCTACACTAATGATGTTACTGGCTGCCCTGTCTATGAAAATGGACCAAGCTTTACCAACAATGCTGATTGCCAATATCATCACTGAGGTAATAACAAGCAATCCAACTACCCTACAAGTGGCACTTGGAAAACTTTTGAGGGACTCAGAAGCAGTTATTGCTCACATGTATGACTATCACATCACATAGAGCTATGATGAGTTACTGCACTTTAAGACCTCAACTGCTGTTGCTGCATCTGTTGATCCTGTGAAACAGATAATATCTGATGCCAAGGATGGTCTAATCTGACAATTTTGACACTGACATAAGTTCCTAAAATGGAAAGCTCTCTACATACTCGTTGACAATGATCATCATGCAGCAAACCAACAAATATAACACCCCACTAATTGAAACCATTCCTTGCCTCAAGAAGAGTGAACTGGCTAAGCCATTTGCAGAAGGGCATGAGAATAATTTCAGATACCTGATATCATCAGGATGTGTCAAGGAAAAGAGCTACTGATAATGATTTTGCATTTATTCAGGATGTTATATCCAATGACAAATGTCCAGAATTCAATGGCTACTACACAAAAATGTGTTGAGAACAAGGTCATTCATTGGCACCCAAGAAGAGAGTTGTTTATCTTTCACCAATTGATAAGCCCTCTGCAGCTGCTGCAACAATAATGAAGGCAAAATAGATATCAGAGGCTGATGGGCAGAAATACACATTATCACACCCCTGGAATAAATGTCCACAGGCTTAACATTGAGAACTCGTTCTCCATGCCCGTACAAGTACAAGGGTGAGATAAATACAGAAAGCAACTTGTTTTGGTCAAAGAAGTCATTCTCCAACCTGTTTGAAAGCTATGTGATATTCACTCAACTTTCACCTCGTTCATATCACATCTGACAAACTCATAGAGAATGACAACTTTGACCAAAACTTGTTGGTTTCTTCTTTGATCCTCACACTAGATCAGCAACTATACCGTGTTGCATTGCATATTCTCTGGGAGAATGAAACCATCTATCTTAGACTGAGAAATATGCACCTATTGATGAATTTCTGTGGTTACATTGGTACACTGATGGCTTACACTGACATAGTAGAAATACTGAGTGCTGGTTTTTAACTCTTTACTGAAACTCATCAGATATTCTTGCAGTATTGAGATCCCCTGGAAGATACAGAGATGTGGTTGCAACAGTGCAAACATTGCCTGCTAATTTGTCTGTGCCTGTCAGGTTATCCAGGGCTGTTTCAAACAAAAGACAAAGCATGTTCTACAGTCAGATGATGACAAAGCTGTAGATGTATATATACATTGATTTGCAATTGCCCAAGGACCCATTCACATGACAGTACAATAATTTTGTGACACCATTGCAAACTACAATGCCTGCAAGCCAACCTTGAATCTTGTGTTGAACATTGCTTTTTAACATGAACATTCATAAGTGTTATGGTAATTTTGTTAAAAGTAGTTGTCACCTACATATAATCTAAGTCAGTCTTTTAATCCCTGAGGTATACTTCTTGATATTTCCTATATCCATCTTATATAATCCATAAGTGAGAGTATCCAAGAACAAACCATGTTGTTCTATGTTTTTTCTCTTTGTTGTAATGACAATTTACTTAGTTAAAGCTATAGAAGCTGTTATTTTCGGAGCTATTCCAGTTGGTTAACATGGGAACAGAATCCCACAGTTTCATTATTCATATATATTGAAATTATTTAGTCCATTTTATATGCCTAGGAAGTATTATATAAATAATGTTCTTTTCACATTATCTTCAATGATATGTCATGTTATCACTTTTTTACCCACTTTTATTGCCTAAATCATAGCAAAATGGCTCATTACCATGGAAATGGTAAATCCAATTCTTCTGAAACCCTTTTCATCAAAATTACTGGACCCAAAACATATATCTTGACCAAAATATCATAGATCTGAAGTAATAAATAATGAAGAAATGTGAGTTTTAAAATACAAGTTCTTCAGGGTATGGATCTAGAACGCCATCTTGAATATTTAAAATTGCTCAAGGGTGAGATTTCCACACCACCCTAGATATCATTATATACATCCCAGAGATGAATAATCAGCAGAGAAAAAAACTATTTATCGGAGAAGTTACACGGCTTGCACACAAACAAGTTGTCTGAGGAAATGAATTAACCTGTGGAAATTGTGAAATAAATACCCACACCTCCAGTACTTCAGAATTAAAGTGGGCCTTCTCGTTTTCCTAATAAGATCCACAGGAATGACACTGGCGCCCAGACACCTCGGTGCGACTGTCGTAGGTCCGTGTCGTTTTACAATCCTGGGTGACTCATTTCCCTGTGATTTTTCCTGGAAAGACGGCAAGTGTTGACAAAAGAAGAAGAGACACATAACTCCCGTGTCGACTTAAGTAAGAAGAGCAAGATGGATTCCACAAATTGTCCAACCTATGAGTACATTAAGGTAGAACCACGCTAAGCAGGGTTCCCTCCACCCCGACCATATTGCCAGTGCTACTCGATGTCCTGCTTAACAGAAAATAGACAAATATGAGAAAATGATTCCGTTCAAAGCCCCAGGTTGCTAACTGGCGAACCTTATAATTGACATGTGTTCCAAAGACTATATTCAGAAAATTGTACCAAATATTATACAATATCCATATGCTGGGAAATTTAGGGTATGCTCCCTCTTTGTTCTACTGTGTAACAGATTGGGAGAGGTAACCGGGTCAAAGATTTTGGCAATTCTGCATATATACTTTATGGGGGGGCCCTTAGTGAACTTAATCGATTAAAGATAGGCTTGTATTTCCTTTTCCGTGAATGAACGTTGTATCGCAGTGGTATGTCATATCTGACTGCAATAACCTAGTAAAGCCACTCCATTTCCTGACATGCACACATCGCCTTAATAAAAAGACAGGTAACCTTTCAATCGCAGAACAAGGGAGACTTTACTTATGGATGCACACAGCCACTTCCTATGAATAGTCCCGACCTAAAAAAATAATATCATACGAACCTCATGCAATATGTAGGTCGGGTAAGCTAACCAGGTGGGGATTTGTGAGATTATTCTAGGCATGACATGTGATGTCCTTTCGTGTTAAGCTCAGCGCAACCTTTGTAAACGTCTCAACTTACTATTGTTAAGGATAATCCGACTTACAGCTATTGTATAGATAAAACGATCGAAACCCTGCCCAAAAATCATACTGCAAATCCAGGAAACTGTTCTTTGCAAAATCACTAGAATAATCAGCCTGTATGTGTTCCATTAAGTGGCGAAGTCTAAGCGGGATGGTTATGGCAGAACGACAAAGTGTAGCCATTGGTCATTTTCAGTGGGAAATAATGCAAGAAAAACTGTGTGCTTGTGCAAGAAACGTGTGACTAATCGCAATGCAAGATTTATGCAACTCCGAAAACTTCCAGACCATACAAGCGAATACGATATGAACGGGTGGGTTCAGAGTTTGGAGGCAGTACAGGTTGCTGGAATTTTGGTGTTAGACACTCCTAAATATCCTCTTTTTTTCATCCGTTTATGTTGAGAGTTGATGACTGGAACCTTTAAATTAATGTACAAATAGTTTCTTTCATAACTGGGTACATGCTAACCCTGTATATGACATTGCTAGTTTGAAATAAAATACCCTCATACAGCGATCCAACTGAAGGCCTATTTCCATTGGCCGACGAAACGGGTGTAGATGTTTTGAGTTACCCAGAAAGTCTGTCGGTGGTGCCACTCACTGTGCGTCTATATAGAAGGGTAGTAGATTTAACTCAGCGACCAACCTTTCACTCAGTGCAGAGTGGTGCTACATTGCATAATCTAAGCAGAAAAAGTCGTTGGTCATTTCACGAGCTGGGTCGTCTCCATTGACCGATTTTGGGTCAGCAGTGCCAAAAGTCGGTCGGTGGTTCCTGACTGTAGATAGGTGACGGGAGATCGGCCAATGGAAACGGGCCTTATCACCAAAGAGTGCCGCCATGAACTAGGTCTGACAGGGCGAATGGGAGGGTGATGGAACTTCATAGAAAATAAGCTTCGTAACTTTGCTCTAATTATCATAGTTCAAAATTTTTTTGCACTTAACGTAAAAACGTTTTTGCCCGAAAAACTACTTTTACAGCACTGCAAAGCCGCGTTTGACACCTATATTTGCTCTAGATAATTATCATCAAAAGTTCGGTTCCAAACCTATTTTGCCTTTACCTTACCTACATAATGCATAATGAATTTGTTGTATTGTGCCCAGAAGTGCATGTTTATTACTCCCGTCTATGCGCATCCCCGAAAAAAACCCTCATAAAAAAGCCTGCCAGATACCACTCCATGTGGAAATATTTTGTAGGCTCAAACTAGATGGGCAGACATTTACTCTACAGCACAAGGACTATTCCTAGTTAAGACTAGAGGGAAACTATGTTCTGGTGAGCAAAAGTTTAAAGTTACGAGGTAAGGCTCGGAAAATTTACTGCCCAAGGCCTTGGCTGCGGGCAGTAATTTTTCCGAGCCTTACCGAGTAACTTTGACTTTTAATTACTGGTACTTGGTTTCCCTATTCCTATATACCTTTAAATATTGATAAAAATGATTATCTCTTTTCCTGCCATAGCCCCAGAAAAATGGCCTCAGAAAAATGGCCACCTCAGAAAAAATTTGAACAAACCACCCTTATCGAGTAACTGCAATAGCTAAGTTTTCATCCCGCTGCTCTTTATGTCACGTGGTCAGGCCGGGACGAATACTTCAGCACAGTACGAAAACATCAGCCTGGGACGAAAACGTCAGCCTCGCTACATAACTTATAATTACTGCACCCCCAGCAGCGGTATGTAACTATAGAGGTTT
Organism: Alentia gelatinosa; assembly: GCA_950022655.1. Lineage (NCBI taxonomy): Eukaryota > Metazoa > Annelida > Polychaeta > Phyllodocida > Polynoidae > Alentia > Alentia gelatinosa. Next base: position 10,789,137 of record OX465582.1, read on the forward strand.
CGGAAATGGGTATATAGGGAAGAGCTTTACACTGCATTATGAATTAGTCTGTGTCTCACTCAACATGTATCACCCTCCAAATCAGAACCCTCAGTAGCACAAATTTACTTTTTACAGCACAATGAATGTCACTTGGGAAAAGAGTTACTGTACATTACAATGAATGTGTGTGAGTTAGGTTGGGATTTATTATATAGCATGTGGAACATCCCTTTGTTAGGGTGCGCTTTGCTTTATACCATAGCGTGTTCCTTTGATAGGAGGACCTCAATGAAAAAGAAATGCGCCGTTACAAGTATGCTTCAACTATAGAATGAGCATCACATCTTTGTCACTATGATACCGGATGTGGGGCATCACCTCGTGAAGCTGAGTTCTCTATATTATTATCCATCGTATACAAAGCTCCCATTGAAAATGTATGGGGAATCAGTAAACCATGACCCATTGTATACAACCTGTCAGATACCATAACTGTGGTATACGGATTCAAACCTGTGGTATACGGCCTCAAAACCGTGGTATACGGAGAAAATAGTCCCTTTTGCTATAGAGCAAAGAAATAGTTCCTATTGTTATACCTGTTAATATGACAATTAATGGGTTTAATGTATTCGAAAAGATGGATAATAAATGCAACAAACGATGATTTTGTGGACAGGCGACTGTGTAAACCACTCGCGGTTGACCTCGTAATACTACGCGTCAACCTCTCGTGGTTTACGGCCGCCTGTCCACAAAACCATCGATTATTGACTATTTATCATATACCTATGGGCGAATGTCTTACTCGTACGAACCAGAAGTACGGATTCCTTTGGTCACTGAGTGACGAGCCCCTCCGTATCACCTGACTTGTTGGGACAATGGAAAAGTGAGTAGTAAAATGGCGTTTTTAATGATTTCCAGGTATTTGATAATGAGAGAATACTGTCTTAGACTTCGTGAATGTTGAAGTGCATGCTATCCTCAGCCCCATCTAACATCCCTCGCTGTCCAACCTCGGGGTGTAAGTACAATTCAATCTTCATCGAAGCTTAGCCTGTATTTGTTTTATCATATACCCTCAAAAGTATTCAAATCATTAAAAAAATATTTACCAAAACGCCACTGTCAACTTCGTCGGGCAAAGCATCGAACCCTGCACTACTGTCTAATGCTTGTTTTTCTTGGCAATTTTGCTGGTTGCCGACTGTTCTTATTAGACCTGTCCATAACCAGCGCGTTGTTACAGCTATACTGTAAAGGCCAATGCACACTTAGCGATAATTTCCCTTACGATATGCTTGCGGTATTGGAGGGAGAATATCGCAAGGGAGAGATGCTCAGTGCAGCAGGGGAGGGGAAAAGGTCGCTGTACCTTGGGCTCCGGCCCCTACAGCAGGAGGGGGGGGGGGGGGGGGGGGCTCATATCGCAAGAGATTTCAATGCACACCCAAAGATATTTTGTTGCGATAATACCCCTTGGCCGAGGTACAATATCGCAAGGTAGTTAATGATGTTTTAACCGTTTTGCTTTGCAATGATGCCTGGCGGCATTGCCAGGTGTATTACATCATGATGCCCTGAGGCATCATATCCAAAATATAGATAATTGTTATTTTCTTAACCATTTAACTGTGCAGCATGATGCCTCCAGGCATTCCCCTGGCTATGACAGGAAGATGCTTCCAGACATCTTAGAGGCATTATAGAGGCATCAATAAATAAAAAAATAATTGTTTAAATTAAGAAATTTTGACAAGGTATAAATGACACATTCACCTTTGATTTGGTATAACAAAGGTAAATTATTTAAATCACATGACATATCATTACCCTATCCTCGGATTAAAGGAGAGAAGCAGTGGCTGGGAGTACAGAATTTTATTGAATTCTATGAAATAAGATTATGTCGACCTTACTGGACGATCATATTAATATGTAATATGGATATGAATGGTAAGTAATATTACATAATGGTAATTGACATGTATAATAAGGTCAATTAATATAAGTATAAAATATGATATACAATACAGTAGTATGAAAAATACGTAGGTAATTGTATATGAAAATAAAATAGCCCTACGTGAGTAGGAAGATAAAGAGAAGGTTGAGGGTGGGTGGGACGAAATTAGTGCTTGTAGTACGTGCGTACTGCAGAGCGGGTGGAGAAGAAGTGAGGCCGGGGCCTGGACCGGGCTGTACCACGTGACCTCGTGGTGTGGGTGAGTGCCGCGAGGGGGCAGGAGGGGCGCCCGTGAGGCGCGGTAGAGGGGGACACCGGGGAGGCAATGATTACCCCTGAGCCATGCCCATGGGTTTACCATTACCCTATCCTCGGATTAAAGGAGAGAAGCAGTGGCTGGGAGTACAGAATTTTATTGAATTCTATGAAATAAGATTATGTCGACCTTACTGGACGATCATATTAATATGTAATATGGATATGAATGGTAAGTAATATTACATAATGGTAATTGACATGTATAATAAGGTCAATTAATATAAGTATAAAATATGATATACAATACAGTAGTATGAAAAATACGTAGGTAATTGTATATGAAAATAAAATAGCCAAGAGCCAATATAAGGAGGGGGGGGGTGGGATAAAAGAAAAATATTAAGAATTGTTTAGGGACCTGATCAAGGCATGGTTCACTGCGGAGGCATCAGTGTCTTTGATGTAGGTCCGATGGGCGTTAGACCTCCAGCCCCCATACCGCTGTATGGCGAGTTCCGGCATACCGGCCTGGAATGCCTGCGTCGCGGCAGCCTTCCGGAGGCTGTGCAGTGTGTATGTGGGGGGCTGGCCTGCCCTCTGGAGGAGTGATTTCCATTCCCTCGACAGTGTCCTGGTCGTGAGAATCTCTCCGTTCGCTAGGCTGAGGAACGGAGCCGTAGGGTCGGCCGTAGGTGCGGCCGCGAGCATGGTCCGTATCGCCCGGACGGGGCAGGAGGACGGTTCGGGGGAGGCTCGTATGACCACTGTCTTTTCCTCCCCCGCTCTCTGCATGTTTTTTGCCGCCTTCACCCTGATCGATGCTTGTCCGGGCGTGACGACCACGTCTCGGCGTGACAGGTGTCGCGCCGAGTCGTACTTCGCCGTGGACGGTGGCGCCACCTCGCTTTGCCGCAGCGCGGCAAAGTAGATGATTAGAACCGCGGCCCTCAGACCGACGTGCATCGGGGAGTCGGTGAGGGCCGTGAGGGCCGCCCTGAAGACGTCCATCGGGACCGGAGGCTTGACGTTGGGGAGGTACTCCTTGTTTCGTTTCATGGCATCCAGTGCCCGCTTCACCCGGAAATCCTCGGTTGCCGCGACATCGCCGCCCGTCAGCCGGAGGTGCGACCGTACGTGGGACAGCTGGTTCGCGACCGTCGCCGGCGAGGGGGCGTGGCCCGCGACGTACTCTAGGTACGCCGTGGTGAAGGACACTGTGGGTTTCTGGGGGTCGGCTCCCATTCTCCGGCAGAAGGCTAGGTAGGTTGCGACGGCACTCCGCTGGTTCGCGACCGTTCCGGGGGCACGCGCCTCGCACTGCCGCGCAGATGCCCTCGTCTGGAGTGAGCGTAGCGCCGGATCTGCAGGCGAGACGGAGAACGGGGTAGAAAGAGGTGTGTGTACATGGGATCACTTCAACCAGAGAATGATAATTTATGTAATTAACGGCCGTGACAAAGTCCCTCGAGGTCAGGTGGGCACGGCTGAGGGCGTCTGCCACGGTGTTAAGCACCCCCGGCACGTGAGTGTACACGAACTCCACCTGGAGTCTGGCTTGTACTGTCCATGCCTGGCGGGCACACTCGGCGAGGACCGGATTCCTGGCACGCCCCGACCTCAGTGCCTGGACTGTACCCATGTTATCGCAGTACACTTCCACACGAGTCCCTCGGTCGCGATCCGTGAGGAAGGTACACATTGCGTAGACGGTATTGAGGGCCTCGAGCTCGGCGATACAGTCCACGGGGTCCTCGACGGGGCAGACCCTACCGCAATAGTAGTATCTCCCATCCGTGCCCCCTACTCCACTCAGGCACGCGTCCACTATGATGCACTTGGTGGGAGGCCCTCGAGGTATCAGGGCATGGCCGTTCCATCCCTCGGCGAACCGCAGGAACCACTGGAGGTCCTGCCGCATCTCCGAGTTGACGTTGATATAGTATCCGGCCATGCCCCGGAGGGCCTCGAGCAGCTTGCTGACGAACGGTCGGGCCGGGCGTATACACTTCGCCACGTGGAGGACCCGACCGAGGACCGACTGTAGTTGGCGTTTCGTCAGGGAGCGTTTGGTTGAGACGGCCCTGACGTGTTCTCGCACGTCCCGTAGTTTGTCCCGTGGGATACTGAGGGACATATCCACTGAGTTTATGAGTATCCCTAGCCACGTCACAGCCCGGCTCGGGGGCTGTGCCTTTTCCCTGGCCTCGGGGAGGCCCAGTTCTCTGAAGAGCTCCCGCGCTGTCTCGAAGTCGGCGGCCGCCTTCTCGGCCGTCGGGGAGAGGATTATAAGATCGTCCAGGTACATCGCGGCATCGACCCCCTTGCGGTCAAGTATCTTGACGATGGCATCTGCCACGCACTGCATGTGGTAGGAGGAGGCCCGGGCACCAAACGGCATGGCCGTATCACAGTAGTACCCCTCCCCCCACGCGAAGCAGAGCAGAGGCCAGTCGAGGGGGTCGCACCGGAAGTTCTTATATGCCCGTGCGATGTCGATGGTGGACATATAACTCCCCGGCCCCGAGGCCACCAGGCGGCCGACGAAACCATCCACGGTCGGGAGTCCGTGTTCTCTCTCCTCACCGTAGACAGAGTTTTTGACGATATAGCCGTTAACGCTGGATTCCTTGGGGTACGTCATGTCCGTGATCACGCGCCTATCAGACGTACCCCTCTTTTCCCGTGTCATTAACGGCGACACGTGACACCAAGGCTGAAAGGGCGGGTCCTCGAACGGACCCATAAGGTTTGAATACCCCTTCTCCTTGTCGATGAACCTGGCTATCTGGTCCGGGTACCCTGAAGCACTGGGGTGGTTGGGCACCCCCCGCGTGTCGGTAACCGGCCCGGCGTACCCGAGGGGAAACCCGAATCTAATGAAATCCGTGAGTTCCTCCTTCCCGGGTATAGTCGCGAGGTAGCGGGTCCAGGCTGGTATGTTGAGATCAGTGGGGATCTCGATCCGGGCCCCGAGGGCGTTGGGCATTCCCGTGCGCCGCACCCGGTCGTAGATGTCGGCGTGCGCCGGCGGCCCGGGGGCGGAGAAGTGGGGCCAGAGGGCCCGCCTATGTCCGGCGAACGTGCCGGGGTCGGTCCGTACCCCGGGAGCGGGTATTCCGGTCTCGCAGAATTCCCTAACGGCAGCGAAGTCGATTCGTGGGTTATCCTCCCCGTCCTCCCGGGGCAATTGCCGAGCCAATTGCTCCATATCCCCGCCGTCGCCCCTATACACGGGAGTGTATTCCTGAGGGGGCGGGGTTGTTTGCTTGTGTGCGTCCCCCACGTGCTCGGCACGCGGTGTTGTTGTCACGTGGGGTGTTACGTCACGGGTGGTGCACTCCTTGACCGGGTCGACCTCGCTGAGTGCACTCGTACCGGGAGCGAGGGGTGTTACACGCGCCACACTCACTCGCGGGGCGCGTCCGGTCCGTTTTTTGAAGCCGTTGGGTGTTGTTTCTGCACTCCTGAGAGGTCGGTGGTGCGCATGGTGTGTCCGGCCTGGGGCATCCGGCGTGGGGCAGGTGCAGGTGTTGGTGCAGCACTCTCATACCCGCCACCGTACAACAGCTTCCTGTTGCACGCGTGTATGGAGTGCGTGCACATCCTGCCAACGGAATCACAAAATGAGCACACATGCACCCATTTAATTCCGCCATCTTGGTGGCCGTTCCGCTGGCGGCAGCCCCTCTCCGAATTAAATGCCCGGCACGGCAGCTCCCGTCCTCCGGTCTTTCCCGCGTCTTGGCCGTCGTGCGCCGTTGTGGTTGCCGTCATCGCGAGACGGACACGCTCGTCCTGTATTCGCACGTGGTCGGACCAGTAGATCCTACCGGCCTCGACCTGGTCGAACACGTACTGAGACCAACGCCTCACTGCGGCCCACGGCCGGGTCTGGGCATCTATCGATACCTGGGACAGGTGGCGATACATGTCCCTCCTGTCCTCCTCCGGGACGGCCCGGTGGTCCTCCATCATCACCAGAAACGCGCTTACATACTCCATCGGACCGAGCGTGCCTCTGACCTCGAGCCTCTGATTCACGGTGAAGAGGCCCTCGCGTTCCACATACATATATGGTTTCGACAGCAATTTAACGGTGTGAAGATCTGAAGTAAACCTACCGGCCGTGCGGTCGTGTCGTAGTCCCTCACGGTCGAGTTCTTTCTGTAGCAGCTCGTCTGGGAGGTATCGGTCGCGAAGCTGACGGGGGGCCGGGAGACGTGATGTTTGGTCGTTTGCCCATTCCCTGGTCCGGTCCTCCGTGACGGTGGCCTCCCTAACGGTCGCTGGCTGCGATGCCCTAGACGGAGATTTTGCCCGTTGTAGACCTTTTATCGCCTCGAGTATCAAGGCGACGTTCCCCTCCAGGGCCGTTATTCTCGACGTCTTGACCGTCGATCCATTTTCCGACACTGAGTCCACGTGGTCGTTCGACGCCTGTGTCGTACCTCTGGCCGTGGCCTCGGAGCCTGCGGCCGCCTGAGGTTCCTGAGACGTGCTCGCCACGGGCGTGTTCCTCGTGTTCGGCATGGTACACTCTCCTCTATCGTTCTATCGCACTTTATCGTAGTATGGTGTGCTGGCCTATACTCGTGGAGTAATAGGCTGCGAGCACGTGGCCAAGAAGACGAAATTAGTGCTTGTAGTACGTGCGTACTGCAGAGCGGGTGGAGAAGAAGTGAGGCCGGGGCCTGGACCGGGCTGTACCACGTGACCTCGTGGTTTGGGTGAGTGCCGCGAGGGGGCAGGAGGGGCGCCCGTGAGGCGCGGTAGAGGGGGACACCGGGGAGGCAATGATTACCCCTGAGCCATGCCCATGGGTTTACCATGTGACATTGCTATTTCAAAAAAAGGTGCCTGCCGTAGAAGAGTCGTTTATGTAGGTAAATTCTGCCGGGTAATGGTAAGCAGGGGAACAACCGCTTTTATCTAAAACCAGTTGATACACTTTATCCATGTGTTTTCTATGGACACTATATATATAGATGATAAAGCAGCATATTTCAAGATGTGTATTTTGATATTATGAGACTTTCTCCCTTTTGGAGGTAAAATATTGCATGCGACTCTGTACCTCAGCGGGGCTAAAAGGCGTTGCAAAAGCGGTGGTGCAATATTGCTTGGGGTACAAGGGGTGCAAGGCGCACGTGGCGATAGTGTGCGAGAAAAATGTCGCAAGGGGACTTTTACGGCGACATTTTGCTTGCGATATGCTAAGGTCGGTAAGTGTGCATTACCTTTTAATCGGACAAAAAGATGCCCAGAAAAGCTTCGGCCATACAAGCAAGTGTGACTTGACAGTTCTATTGCTATGTATTTATGTATACATTTCAGTAAGGCTTTTTAGCTATAATAGTGATAATCGGTGCCTAATCGTAGAAATGTGGTCAACTGCCCCGATATTAGGTGACCTTCCGACGCAATTTTGATTTCCTATCGGGAGGTTCATCGTAGACCATATCGGTGCCATATCGTAGTAGGTGGACGCCGGGCCTTATTGATACGCCTTTCTTGGGCAAAGTTTACCTCTACAACATGAGAAATATGCATTCGTTGGATGAAGCTTTTGCAAGGAAGGTGCCGTAGACTACGGGCTTTGTTGACCGTGCTCAAATCCCTCTGCTTCATTGATCAATGCGCCAGTCGATGTTAATCGCGCAGCATGTTGACGGGCCCACTGTAATTTCCTCCTGTGATATGCTCAAGTGAAACATATGAAGAGAGTGTGAAACCGGGATCCGTTATTCAATGATAACAAGGGGTGTATGGTGGATATGAACTGAAAGACGTGAACCTCTTCATTAACCCTATCAGGCCGGGTAATGCCTTGAGGCACCCCCAGGCAGGGGACGATGAACGCCTCCAGGCATCTTTTTGGTATTTTATGTGACAAAAATTCGTAGACTTTCTTAAATATGTTTGTAAGGAAGGCACAACTCAAGACAGTGAATTGAAGTAAAAGTTCAGGACGGTATTTATTTGCTTATATTAGATAACAACGTTTCGGATTCATATAGATCATTCATCAGGTTAGACTTTCTTAAATTTTTCATAATAATTGAAAAACACTATAGGCATCATTATTCAGTGTAAGTGTTCCATATTCAACTAAGGCAATGCATATCAAATGCACCTGGTGAGTAACTTCCGGTACCATTGCCATAGGAGCATCGTCCACTGGGGGAATATTGCTACATATATGTAGGACTTGACATGTCAGCCTTTTGCTAGGGGTCGGACTGAACGTGTTAGGCCCGGCGTCCACCTACTACGATATGGCACCGATATGGTCTACGATGCACCTCCCGAAAAAAATTCAAAATCGCGTCGGAAGGTTACCTGATATCGGGGCAGTTGACCACGTTTCTGCGATTAGACACCGATAAAAACCCCATACAACGCATGGTGGATTGGTTTGTCTAGACATATGTCTACGATTTTGCGCCTTCCCGATATGGCACCGATTTTGACATTTTGTATCGGTGCCATATCGGGAGGTCTACGATTCTATCGTAGTAGGTGGACGCCGGGCCTTAGAGAGTATTCGGCAGAAAAAGTATCATTGAAATCGCGTGGAATCATTCCACTATCCAAAATGCTCACTGTCTAATGATGATATCGCCACTGCATGTGTATGGGGGTCTAATCTGAGTTATATTCAGAGAAATTCAATGTCCAGATTCTTCCATTTGACTATTGTTATATGATACTTCTCGGTGCGGTCAATCCCCACCCCTTTACAGCTTGTCATACATCGGTGGAATACAGAGTAGCTGAAATAAAGAAAAGAGTCCATAAAATCAGTTATATCGTGTCACTAAAACAGTCTTGGATATATATTCACTAATGGAGTAGGGAAGTAATCTATAATCAGTAAGGAATATGATATGGTGTCTTCTTAATTGAATTTGTGTCTTAATTACGTCTTCTTTGCTATATTTCCAGACCAAGCCTGCTAAATTAGTGTAAAATTTATGTATTGTAATGTCCTGTGAAAATGTGTTATCAGTGTGTTCTTCTGTTTGTTTTAACCAAAACAGTAAGTGGAGGAAAAGAGGAGAAAATCTCAGAACTCTCAACAGCATAGATACTTGTCTGGCAAAAACAAATTGCCATTGTATGGAAAGTATGTAAAATGCTGGGAAAAAGAACCATAAGTGAATATAAGATAAGGACAAAACAAGAGACATGCTCATAACGAGATCTATATGGCATTGAAAAATTCTTCCCCTAACGTTGATGCTATCTAACAATAATTATGATGGTTATCTGAATTACATGTTAGGGCTACATATAGGATGGATATGTAGATGTTTATCTCAGAAATAAATGAGCTAGTTCAAATATCATTGGGAAAAATAAAACTTGTTATATAAAACGTGAGGATTTCACTTATCTATATTCACTTTCATTATCAAGTTATCGTATATTCTTCGATGAAATTTATCATGAGGTATTTCAAATAAGTATTCGTATTTATCAACAACTCTGAAGAAAGAAAATATAGGATATATCGAATATGATATTTTCATTTTTCTTTATCGTGAATCATTATTCATATCTATTGCGATTTGAAATGCATCATTTCATATGAATATTCATGAATGCGTTGTTCAATACTTCTAAAGAGGATGAAACCAAACAGCTGACTACAGTGTAGGATTTAGAATATAACGACTTAAGATTTTTGTTTTGTTTTCATTATGAGATTATTTTACAGTCTGTTATTGTATCTATTCAAAGTGGGGATATCTTATTCCATATGAATATTGATACGTCGACCCTGCCTTAACATACCTATCGAGCATGGTGATAGATCATGTTTACTGCAGAACATGTTCGTGTTGACTTGCACGCACTCAGAAAGGTAATATGTGGCAGTATTGGTGATCGTATTGAACATTGTCGTCCTTTGTTGAACCATAAGGCGGCTGACAGATGGAGTACAAGGTTTGCTTACTCAGCTCATTCTGCCGTATCAATATTAGCACGTGGGGTAATGAGCTTTTACAGTGAGTGTAGAACCTTTGAACCTTGCTCACTGCCAATGGGGTTAACTATATAGAAACGGGTTGCTGGGATTAATGTTCTTTTTATGTTTCCGTCATTCCCTTTTGATTTATCTTTATTGTATCTCCGTTTGGACGATTAACTCTAGCATGTATTCCTTACCACATGTACAGTCTTTCACACATTTAAGGCGGGTGGTCACCAACCACGACAAGGCTACGACAAGCGCAGACAAGAAAGTTCCAATCAGCGCCTTGTCGTAAGAAGGGGGACTCTGCGACAGCGTTGTCGGGGTGTGTCGTAGACATCGCCGGTTTCCGTAAAAAAGACGTCCATGGTACCGACACACTACAACAGGGGTATCAAGGAAACCACGACACTCCACAACAAGTATTTAGTCGTGGGGAAAATCAAACATGTTTGATGTTGTCGTAGCCTTGTCGGAAGGCTCCCGACAAGCTTCCAATCGCAGCTCAATTGTGGCTTTGTCGTCACCTTGTGGTAGACTGTTTTCGGGAACTGGGGTCCACCAGCCATGACAAGGCCTCCAATCATAGGCCAATCGTGGACCTTGTCAGGAACCCATTGTTGTAGCCTTGTCATGGTTGGTGAACGCCCCCCCTTAAAGTGCCCTAAACGTTGCGATTGAATATCAACCAACCCCACAGCGTAATGACCAGCACTATGAGATTTTGTGATACCTCTTATGTTATCTCATACAAATGTTGGCAATTACAAAAGTCGTTATTGAATTTGATCAAATCTTTGGACACACCAGTATGTGAATGAGCATATATGGTCGAAAATCACGAAAGTGCAGCAATTGCCGAAAAAATCTAAATTAAGAGGATCATTAATTCCTTTAGCAAATATCATCATTATATATTGGAGGACTTATGTCCCAAATTGGGAACTCTAACTATAACAAATAGCTTTAGTACAGGGCTATTATTTAAATAAAAACGTCACGTTACGAACCCCCCCCCCCCCCCCCTAAATTGGGTCATATTGGGTCATACTGTTATTCCTCTTATTTTGCTATACAACTTGGGGTATATGAATTTTATTTTTTTTAATCTTATTTTCCAATTACCCCAACTGATAGCTGTGGCCTTATATGCACGGGGGGTCGTAACGTGACGGGGTCGTAACATGATGCAAAAATATGTAGGAGCTGTAAGAACTTTTTTCTAGTAAACATATATACATCTGTGACATATAGGGCATATAGCCTATGAGCCATGGGGGCTGCCATGACGCCCCCCGAGTAGGTGTTCTTCACTAATGGAGGTGCAAATTTAGGTGTTCTTCACTAAAGGAGGTGCAAAAGAAGTGAGTGATAATTGGGAAGTATCACAATTCTAGCCTTGCTCACCTATGTATATAAAGTATTCCATGTGAAAAACATCATGTACTGGGTTTAATCATTATCTCATCATGCTCTGGGATGGGTGTAGAGATTCAATGAAACCATAGTAAAGCATTGAAAGGCAGTTGAATTTCATAAGAACAAAGAGCCAGAATATAGATCTGTCCCCCCAAGGGGCCTGCCATACTGCTAACCACCTAGTGACTGCTTCATGAACTAACAATGGCTCTGTCCCCTATACATTGTGGCTGAGTTTCCCAGCGGGTCCCGGAGGCACTTGAAGGTGTACCACTGGGCCCCAGAAACCCCAAGAAGTGATGATCTAGGGTTACCCATGGTCCACCAGGTGGAGCAGGGTCCCTGGAAATAGCATCAGCGGGCTCCGGGATGGTGTCCCATACAAAGCATCCAGGATGTTCTTGGCAGTCAGTCATTGTTATATACGGCACATAGCCTATGATCTATGGGCGCTGCCATGACGCCCCCCGAGTAGGTGTTCTTCACTAATGAAGGTGAAAAAGTAGGTGTTCTTCACTAAAGGAGGTGGAAAAGAAGTGATTGATAATTGGGAAATGTCACAACTTTAGCCTTGCTCACATATTTATATAAAGTGTTCCATATGGAAAATATCATGTCTTGGGTTTAATCATTATGTCATCCTGCTTTGGGATGGGAGTAGAGAGTCAAGGGAACCATGGTAAAATATTGAAAGGCAGTTCAATTTTGTAAGAACAAAGAGCCAGAATACAGGTTTGTCCCCCGACCACCTAGTGACTGCTTCGTGAACTAACAATGGCTCTGTCCCCTATAGGCCTCGATCCACCTCCAGGAGGTTGTGACTCCTTTCATGCCTGAGAGCCTCCACTCCATGGAAGCAGGTATTGAAAGCCTCGAATGCTCCCCACAAAGGAGATTATAAGTCGGAGTTGTGGGACATAATAAATATATACTCATTTTGTAGGAAAGTTACACAAAAAAACAGACAAGCTGATTTTTTATATAAGTGATTTATTAGAGATAAATATACATCAAGATAGGGGGCGGTAGAGTGGGGATGGTTGCAACCTTTCGTCTGTCTAAAGTTATCGGAATTCTTCAGGCAATAATGTCATAATTACTTAAATATATGAGTGTGTGTATATGACCATAATTAAGCTACTCTTTTTCCAGACATGTTTCTTGTCTCAATAAACGTTTCATATTAGTCCTTCATAAGTATTTCGAGACGAACTAAAACACCACATTTCATTTCTCTCGTCCCAGACTAGATACATTTTTATTAAAAATCATATCCCAGAATATGTATTTTTTGTAATTGAATACAAATGTTTTAACAAAATTACAAGCTAATGTGATGCTTACCATAATTGCCTGTGTGAATATAATAAGATGACATATATTCAAATGTTTAGGTTGATGATTTTATTCGGGTTTCCCAATATTTCATTCATTTACAGAACCAAAAAAATAGACCGGATGACTTTCCATAACTATTGATTGAGGATATTTCAATGACGAGTGTATACATAGGGGCGCCATGCTGATTGTATTGAGCCGCTCAGGGTGCGACTTGAGCCGTTCATGGCTCGACTCGATCAAACGTCTGACAGTGTGTTATATCTGTTGACGGGTTGGTAAACGTAAGCCCACTCTCCTCCCGGGTCAACAACGCCTATCAATATGGCGAGAGAGTCATGTCAACTTACGGACTGCGCTTGGAGAGTTTGAACTGAGGGGGTCCTCTGGGCTGCTGTGTAGACTCTACACTAGGACCTGGATGTCTGCATGTTGTGGCAGACAATACCTTTTAACAAAGGCCATTGTTTTAAAAGGACGCATCAATATTTCAGAATATCCATCGTTGTGTTGATTCTCATCCGGGAAGGTAGTTCCGTGCATTGTTTTCTTATTTCTCGATCGTATGGCGACATGAGGGGTTGATACTGCATGTTCTTGTATATTTTACACGCGCAGCTCTGTATTCCATTCCCCGGAGCCATACTTGTTTGACACTAGTTGCAATATTGACCCTGCATAGCTATCAATTGGACGTGGTGCCAGGCTTATTTTCCTTTAGGAATTTCCTGAAGAGAATCACTGAATTGATCGTGAATTCATATTATCGTAAAACTGGATGAGTTTTAATCTTGGCCACCGTATGCCATGACTGGAGTTTGGCATATTGACTTCATGAGGTGAAGCCGAGTGAAGTCCGGAATCAAAACTTCAGGAGTGGAATGCGGTAGCCAAGATTAAAACCAATCAGGTTTTGATTTTATCCTACCCCATCTCCACGATTTTGGAATATTACGTGATCACAATTCTGTATGCCACTAGTGGCATATAAACCTCCGTATGCCAGTCAGCGTGGCATACGGAAACTCAATGTTAAGCCTATGAGATTTTATATTGGGGGTAGGATAATGGCTAGTTCTCCCTGATCCACGAACAAGTGGGTAGTACGATCTGGGTCGACCGCTGGTAGCGTTGTGATGTGGTTATCACAAGCAGAGAACTTTGTCACGGCAATTAGTAGAAACCGAACGAGAGTTAGACTTGACAATGTTTATGCCACGACGGGAAGGTCGCGTATTACTACACGAGGCGTAAAAAAAAAATTGATTGTGAGCGATAATAGGGGCTGTGGACACTTCATAACTGGATATGACTGTGCATCCTGCTCAGGTATCGACTGTCAATATGTGGGTTTTTTTCTTTTTTTTTTTAATTGGTCCATTTCATTACATATATATCTTCATCCAGTATTTGTCGCACATATAAGATACCAATAAAAACGGCATGAAACACATTCGAAAGGAAAGCCAGGGTTATAAAACGTCATTTCCCCATTGGATTTGTTGCAATATGTTAAGTGACAGTGTGCAATTTCCATTGCATGTGGTTCCTAATCACATTGGCACCATACTCGCCATGTTGGTTTTTTTAAAGCTGGCGGATTGCACAGCACTCACTTGACAAACCAGTGCATAAAGTTGAGAAACGGACTGTCACTTGATGCAAACAATGGGAATGCTTCGGTTCATCAATTTCTAAATGATTTGTCGCCTCTAATATTATGTCAATGTGAAAGTCAACTTTCTTCATTGCCGACCTATGTCCACGCTCATCTTTAATTGTTTGTTTTGATACTGAAGCATGCATAGAATTGGAGATGACAAGTGAACCAGGGTAGAATTTATACAAAATTTCACCTTTATTTTCAAAGAATTAATCCTTGGAGTAACATCGACAATTAGTATCAGAGACGCACGTTAAGGATATGTTTTGTAAGATGAATAAATCAGTATTGAATATTACAAACCAATTGATAATAGACCGATTGCCATGCAGGAAACTGAAACAGCCAATTTCTTCTCCAATAATAACCGCCCCCGAGATGCCTTACCCACCAGACAAGTGTGACCTAGGAAAATCAATACGCAAGTTGTTGCCTTTCAGAGAATGTTAAAAGACACCATAAGACTTGTGGGCAAGACATTGATTCGCAATTTAGTCCTCGGGGGGCAACAGCATTGAAAATGTTCAATTGCTACCTGGGTGATAAGTAATAATAACGGTTCAATTTGTAAATATGTTAGATAAAACTATGTATATTGGTGGTGTATCCGAAACATTTTTCACACATACATATTATTATCAAATGCACAAAATTGTACTACAACCTGTCATGTACGCCCGCTAGACGGACACGGACAAGGAACTGAAACAACTGGAGGGGGTGGAAGATAGGCAAACTTTTGCTAAACCCTGACTCCAGTATAAATAAAAACTTTAAAAAAAAAAGAAGTAATAATAGTTCCTTCGCTATTAAGATCAATTTGTTTTTATCTGTATTTCTAGCTATTCATGTATACAATACCATATAGCCAAAGTTATTATAAATTCCTTTCCGTTTCCAATCCAGTTCCAACTCGGACACGACTGGTTCGGACGTGGGTCAGAGGAAGGCCAAGCGAAGAGCACGCCATGGATGAACGCCACCACCACGAGCCCTGGTGGTGGTGGGGGCACCACTTCCGGCCCCCGTGGGCCCCCACTCTACGGGACCTACACGTATAACATCTATAACCCGCGCTGCCACCCTCGGCACAAACAACCCAAACAGGACTACCTGGCCAGGCTAAAGGATGAATGGTTGGAGCGATTACGGAATAAGAGTATCAGTGAGGGGAGGGGGACCCTGGACGAACGGAATATCTTCACGATGTACTCTGGTTCTACCCCCAATAGGAAGATTCACAAAGGTGTTGTCATCTACAGGAACCGGCATAACACTAGCTACCCAACATCAGACCGGGGTTACAAGGACAGGGGACCTCATACAGACAAGGGGTACCATCTAGAAGGTGTGCATGTCCATATACACCGACCAAAGGATAATAGTAATAATAACAGAGGGGGAAACAGAAACAGGGTAACCGTTACCACCCCTCCCGTCGGGCAAGCCACCTCTACAGCTACCAGAGCCCTATCAGATAACCCTGTTGTTAATAAATGTTTACCTCTTTTTGTTCTTTTCTCTCAAATACCTGTTCCTGTGTCTGTGTCTTTGTTGCTTCATACTGTTCAATTGTTGATCATTTAGTTTCATGTTATCATAGTCAGTTCCTCGTTCAACACAAGGTTTGCTACATTCGTAACATATTACTCGCCGCCGTTCATTAGCGGGTTTTATAAGCATTAATCGATTTGAATTAATTGACCTATAGTTATGTTGGTTGTATAGGGAGATGAAAGTGAATATACATTGAAACAGTAAATATACGCCCGTTCACACAACAGCGATTCCGGTGATAGGTGTACAGGCCTTTGCATATGTGTGGTCCAAGAATATAAACCTCACTCTCAATTTTCGAATTTATATTGTTAGTACTCTCTAAGAATCCCGTCTTAAGTTACTTTCATAGGTCTCTCAAGATGACCTTTGAGTAGTACACCTCTGTAATGGTTATCACGAACCCAAACTGACATTTTGCCTCAACCCCACACAGCATAATCACTGGTGCATGTTTACAGCTTTCCCAGGAAGCACTGTTCTGTAAATGGGCCACTGCTGTTTCAGTTAGTTCACTCTAGCTTCAGGTTTGACTGAACTGTCAGCATAGGAATGGATGCAATGTTATATATAACTGAAGGAAACAACGTCACCAATAGTCACGTGAGTGCGTGAGGCTTCGTAATCAAGAAAGAAAGACCTGGTTCATAAAACTTCCGTTTGATGGCGCCACTTGGGAGACTGTAATCCCAAATAAGCCGGCAATTAAGATATAACAAATAAAGAACTTTATCTGTGTATGTAGCAGCTCATTTATGGCTTACCTTTAGACATATTAAGTGCTCTGATAGTTCATATTCTGAAACGAGTGACTTGTATCTATAAATGGAGAAAATAATTACATGTAACGCCTGGCAATGAAGGCACCAGAAAGATAACCCGTGCCCCTGTCAATAGTAAAGGATCGAATTTTAGAGGGTAAGTTAGATAATGATGTGTAACAATGAAATCGTATGAACTACTAGATGAATATTATAATCTGTCCTTCCACAATAAGCTTAAACCATTATTTTATTGTCTGTGCAGTGTATGTGGAGTATTTGGGTATATGCTGGTACAGGGTCAATAAAACATTTCCACATTTCTAGTTTGGCATTGTCTGTTTTACCTTAAGTGTCACATTGAATGACTAAACATCCTTTTGAAGCTGATTAATTATAATAACTCGGCTTGGTAATAAAACTTTCTTCCTAAATATGGAACGATTTACGTGGAGATTCGGTGGTATTTAATAACAAAATATATATTTGCTGTTTTACTTAACCTTTACAAAGTCCTTATTGGAAATTTATGCCCTATAGGAAACCGTCCCCCCATTGTTCAGTTAATAAGTAAAACAAATAGGATATCGTGGATTGAAAAATACACTCTCAAGGAAAATATTTCATCCCCTAATCAATATATTATATATATATATATATATATATATATATATATATATATATATATATATATATATATATGTATATATATGTATGTATTTGGACGGTCCTATAAGCTAAACCTCGACGTTGATAATATGATACAATTGTTACACTGCTGTATTACTCCTAAACATGAATCCAATATACGAACGTCCCCACACAAAACCATTGATAATAAGGTATACATTCAGTCATGTATTTTCTATTGATATTTAGAATTATACAGATTCCATTTGCTCGCTCCATTGCAGGCTTTACCGAATCGGTTCAGCTTATAAATAAGTATACAGTGAGTGTGTTCCGCAATGGCTAAATATATCATTGCAAAGAAATTAGTCACCATTTATCAAAGTCTTCAATATGATAACCTTAGGTTACTCATTATACTCCTTCAGTGCATCACACCTTATAGCTACCTTAAGCCCCTAGATCTGACCCGCCATCTACTGGTGTGCACTGTTGTGATCTTTGGCTGTTACCCAGGCCTGACTCGCACTGGTCACTGTGCTTGATATCCTCGCCTTTTGCCAACACCTACATCAAGGCTCCTATTGATTGCCAGCAGTGACACCTTGTGGGGATTAATGGTACCAGACTCTGGCCCAGCGCCCTCGCCGATTAAATAGCCTCGATCCAGGTAGCTAATGGAAGCTGACGCTGGTTTCTCCTGGGTCCAGGTTTGCCATTCTGAAGTGTCGATTATTTTCCTTTCAGTGATAGTATCACTATTTATCTTTCCCCCGCGATCCTTCCATTCTAAGATGAATCTCATTGCAGAGATCGGTTTTTAAATGAGTCTTGAGAATTGTTTGCTCCAGCTTACACTCTGCTCTGGTGATAGGAGAGCATTCGACACATCACATTATAATACAAACCATTGACTTGTGGTGACGTGCAGACCTGGATCTATCCTAGGGGCAGTTGAGGAGTTTGCTACGCCTGCTCTATGCCTACAATTTAAACACCATTTTAATATTCGTCGATTGAGTTTAAATTCACTAATTCTGATGTAAGGAATACAGCATGAATGTATAAATTCGCTATCGATTTACTTAGATGCCCTCAATTCTGTTTGTTGACATATAAGATCTGACGTGGTGAGATCTTAAGACGGACTTTCAGTAGGGCATTGTGATAAAACTCCAGGAGCAAAATAAATGGTTTGACATTGATCTTTCCTTTTAAGTAGTGTCAAATATTAATTTGAGGATCAGAAGAAACTATTCATGGATATCTCGCAACTAATTTTATCGGGAGCTCCCAACAAAATTCACAAAATTCGGATTGGCCTTTACTTACAGCAGTATTAAATTGCGTTTGGGTTTATGTTAAAATTCCCATAACTAGGATATTTTCTGAAACGTGTGCTCCGCATATCGAAATGGAAGCCACATTGTTGACTTCCGATGCCATATGACACAAATCAGCACTCTTTTGATAATGAAAATGCAATTTGAGGAAGGGCTAGAATTATCAATATACTTCGGGCTTTTTCTTCTGATTGAAAAGCTTCACTCCTTTCCGGTCTAAAACTGAAAAGTATCATTATTCCATATTCAGCGGCCACCTGGAAGTATTCCCCATCGGTCCTGAGATTAACCTTCCCCTATAGTTAGCTGCTCAAAATCCCGGCAGTCTACTATTCCCATCGTTCTCTGTATTGAGATTCAAACACCCCCATTACCTCAAACAGTATTCCACATACTCATCATACAACCCACAAGATCGCAGCCGCAGACCATGAGGCAAATTGGCCTTGATACTCAAGCCCCTCTAACTCTCCCCCATGTCTACTTTACTGGTTCAGCTCTATTCTATTGCTCTGTCAGTTTGCGTCTGGTTCCTAGAATTGCAATCAATGCTTTCCTCCCTGCAATGATCTACGTCCCGTTTTCATGTGAGTGTCTTTCCTCAGTGGCCTCCTTTATCGTTCACCACCATTAATATAATTCTTTCTCTTGTCCTTTATAGGTCCCTATAGCGCAGATACAAAATAGCGCTCAAGACAAATATTATCATTTCGGAATAGCAATACGCCTGCTCTTTTAATGCCTAGATCGCAACAATGTTCCCATCGTGCCATCAAATGGAGAAGCGGTCATAAATTCCATACTTCTATATTTGCAGAACTAAACACGCATACATTTGTATTGCTAACTTGTCCTTATTTTCCACATATTTTCTTCTGTTAGTCTGTGACTAATCCTGACAATCTTGTGTGATTTTATTGAGCGTGGAAAACACGCTCATCTATGTCACCTAGAGGTGAGAATGGTCATATTTAGACTTCGCGCTTGCTGCAAAAGGTTTAACACTTCACTATCGATGTGCCAACTATAAAGGCCTGGTAAAATGAGCAAGGGTCCATGATCCAGCCTTACCATAACCCCTGCCCCACCACTGACTTTGTTCCTAAAGATAGAAATCTTTGTTTATAGTCTTTTTAGAGATAAAGGATCTACAATGTCAATCCTATGATAAAAAGTTATGGATACCGTAATCTGCTACTAGAAAAGGAACCTAATTAGATGATAATAATGACTAAATGTGATATTTACATTTTCAAATCTGATGAGACAGACCTATCTGTACTGTGTCCAGACTGTCAAATCTGATGGGACAGACTTGGTACTCAAACCCACTTGGCCTAGACCTGACAAAGCCGTTTTACTCCCTTGCACCCATTCATAACACTCTGGGCTTAAAGCCACTCTACTTTAAATCATGCCATAATAGCCCCACCCCTCCCCTCCCATAACCACTACATATCTACCTCTATTTATCAGCTAGGCGCACTCAACAGTCTGTTTGTTCTGCATGCTCTCTTCTCGGATAGCACTCTAACTGCACAATGTACTGCATCATATTAGATTTACCAAAGAAAAGATCATAAGTAGTTATTACTTTAAATCTCCTATTTATCGAGGCACAGTCTTATGGGACAAACTGTCGTCAAATACCCAAAAATTAGATAGTATGAAGGAGTTTAAAAGAGATATTAAAAATATGTTCTCTGACTATGATTGGAAATAACCACCGAAAGTGAAAGAGTAGTGTTGCATAAGTAATCTAATGTAGGAATCATCTTCATATTTACTATCATCTACCCCATTGTACTATTACTACCTTTATTATTCAAATACTTGATGAAGTAATATTTGAACCTGTCTGTTGTGAGTATTCTGTACTTTATGCACGGTGGAAGATCTCACCTCGGTGAGAACCGATGTCAAATAAACAAACAAACAAACAAAATGCATGTATATTTCAAACTGGCAGATCTGATGGGACAGACCTGACCGTGTAGCATGGGAACAGACATATCCCTTGGCCCGTTATCTATGGCATTTAAAGTATCTAATGGGACATACTTAACTACATAGCACTCAAACCATAGCTATTCCAGAGACAGGTAAAGAGACCCAGTCATAATGAGTTCCTCCAAATTGTATTTGTCTGACATATAGACTGACATAGACAATAATCGATGGTTTTGTGGACAGGCGGCCGTAAACCACGAGAGGTTACGATGTCAACCTTGAGTGGTTTACAGAGCCACCTGTCCACATAACCATCGTTTGTTGCATTTATTATCCATCTTTTCGAATAAATTAAACCCAGTTATTGCCATATTAAAGCACAAAGGGACTATTTTTCCCGTATACCATGGTTTTGAGGCCGTATACCACAGATGTGAATCCGTATACCACAGTTATGGTATCTGACAGGTTCTATACAATGGGTCGTGGTTTACTGAGTCCCAATACATTTTCAATGGTGTCTTTGTATACAATGGATAATAAAGGATAAGAAACAGACAGACAGATAGGCAGAGAGAGAGACAGTGATAGGCACACAGAGAGTCAGTCATATGTACAGGCAGACAGGGTAGAAGCAGAAATAAAATCAACATACATCCAGACTAAGAGAATTAGAGATGAGAACCCACAACTATATCTCAACCAAGATCAACTGCAAAAAGTACATTCATACAACTACCTGTCCATACTTAACTAATGAAGCATGTGTTCTAATTTATAAAACCATGATACTCCCGATTATAGATTACGGTGATATATTTATGAAACCTGTAGGTAAACTTTAAATTATTCAAAACCATGCATTACGGATTATCACCAAAACTAACCCAAGAACACATGTGAATATTCTGCACAGGGTCACTCAATTCCCGTACTTATCGGACAGACGACGATATCATCTGTTGTTATTAATGTATAAGCTAGCGACAAAACAAGATCTTTTAAAAATATCAAATGTGAATACTAGAACAAACGACGCACCTGTGTTCAAAACAGAGAAACCGACGTGTGAGTTATATAAGAAAAGCGTTTGTTACCATGGAGCTGTACTTTGGAACAACCTTCCTCCTATAATAAGGAACATTGAAAGCCTAAAGGACTTTAAAAGAACACAGAAAGACTTTCTAACTACCTGCATACCATAGGAACTTCTGAACATGTATTTCTTAACATGCTATGGTGGAGATCAGTCCGGTCCGGTCCTCCTTGAAATGTACTCTAGATCATAACATCTGACTTTAGAAAGCATAATCTATAATTGCACTGCATATATTGTTATTGTCATCAATTGTTGTATATATGTTGTGTCATGGCGCCATAAAAAGGAGAAATTGTACTAAAAAGAAACTGGTAGAGCGTTAAGACCAGTCGCTCGGGACTGAGCCCTAGCCAGCATAAATAAGTCTTTAAAAAAAAAGACATGGAGAAAGAGAGCGATACAGACAAAGTGTCAAATGTACAGACAGACAGACAGTGACAGAGACAGAGAGAGATGGGCAGACACAATCAGTTAGACAGCGTAACACACAGACGAAGAACTATGAGCCATACACAAAAGGAACGGGAGAGGGACAGACACAGGCGTTTAACAGGCACAGACATAAAAACAGATAGACACCTTTGTCAGACACACAGATAGACAAGGAATGACAGCCACAAAACTTTGATAGAAAAAAGTGACAAACAGACACACACCCAGTGAGGATTTGTAGGTTATGTGGAAGGGTGGGAATAGGACATCAGTCTACCTCAACTCAGTCATTCCATATGAGCAATTATCCTACCCCTAATATAAAATCCCATAGGCTTAACATTGACGTTTTGTATGCGCCCATATGTCGCATACGGATAAAATATCGCTCCTAGGAGCGTACAGAAAATGGACCAATCAGAGATCAGCAGCTGAAAGTAGTTCCAAGCGCCTTCAGAGCAGCAAGGAGAGCTATATGGAGGACTTCAGGAAGTTTTTATTGTGTTTTTTTGTTATTATCCTCACATAAAAATATCGTTTACAGGGGGTAGGATAAAATCAAAACCTTATTCGTTTTAATCTTGGCTACCGTATGCGACTCCTGGAGTTTTGGCTCCGGATATCACTACGCCAAACTCTAGTCGTCGCTTACGGGGGCCCAGATTAAAACTCATCCTTTTTTACGATAATCCCACACAAACACTCCTTACTTTCCTCCACTGATAAGATTATTGAATCGATCACAGTTAGATCCGTATAGGACTTGATCAAGAAACATATTTAGTGCATCAGGATACACTGATTTCAATAACTGATTTTGAGTAATCAAGTAATCAGTTGTCATCTGTTCATACATTTGCATTTCTATACCATAATTTTTTTTTATTCAGGAAGAAATAGGGTTTAATGATAAATTTCCCTGCTGACGATACTTGAGAACAACTATTAAATCCATTCTCTAGGTTTATTGAAACATTCTTGATACTTTCAAATACAAATGGCTCACTGATTGATAATTTCTTATATTTATGAAATGATTTAGGTGTACCGCGCTCTTCCATAATAAATAGAAAAAACATTTGCTCCTAGTTATGTGATGTATCATTCGCTGAGAATAATGTTCAGTTCAATGGCCTGTTGTCATTAAGGGGACAAACATAACAAATATTCGACATATGTATTGTCATCATATAGATGGAATGCCCAGTAAATAACCGAGTTGTATTGAATATCTTGGAACACCGGATTATATTTTGTGATGATTGATGTTTAAGTATTCCCTTTGTGCCCCTTAATTGTTTCTCATTTGTAAGTGTCACCTTAGAGCCATTTAATCGTACAATTCATACCTACATACGAGTTATACATACATACAGTATAATGCAAATACATTGTATACATGGAGTTTATGTATCTTTGATATGTTTTAGGTCTACGTATATACATATGAATATGTGTGCATAAATTTATGTGCGTATAGAAGTCTATGTTTATATGTAGGCATATTTCTATGTATGTATGCCTATCGGTGAATTCTAACAAAGTATAACAATCCCAAGAATATAGACATACTTATAGAACGACCTGGCCATGTTGTACAAGCTACAATGCGCGATGATACTGTACGGTCCATATGGAACCAGGCGTACAGGTCGAGTTCCGGAATAAAGAAGAAACCAACAAGTTTTGGTCAAAGTCGTTATTCTCCACGAGTTTGATGTGGAGTTATATAAACGAGGCGATAGCCGAGTGAATATCACGTAGCATTCAAACGAGTTGGAGAATGACCTCTTTGACCAAAATGAGTTGCTTTCTGGTTTTATCTCACCTCTGTACAGCCTAAAATAATGGACAACACACAGGTTATAGACCACGGAGAACGGACTGCAATACTCGTAGGGGCATGGAGAACGAGTTCCCAATGTTAAGCCTATGGACATTTATTCCAGGGGTGAGATCAAAACCATGACTTACGATGGAGTTTGTATCTTGTACAAGCACGATGGGTTGTCCCAATTGATAAAATAATTAACTTAATTTGGCTTCGTAGCAAATGTTTTTGTTGATGCGCACGGAATAATGTTCCGTATTTTTTTACGTAATATGGCGAAACCGTGCGTATTAACAGTACATGTATATAAAGCAAGGGTATATAGTAAAATCTATTTGTGCAACAAATACCTTTGTCATAATCTATACGGCCCTTGATAGCGTTGGTCACTTGACTAACTTAAAACCTACAGATCAAGACATTTCAGTCTCAAAAACCAAGATTACATTTTCATTGCAATACAGGTCCCGTTTTCACTGATGTAGTTTGTTTTGAGGCGACGCCATCTCCCTGATGCGGGGTTAATTCATGATTGTTTTTTTCTGTTGACAGACCGGACCTAGTTTCTGAAATCAGTTTTGGAAGCTGGCACACAACAGATCTCTCTCACTCAAGTGGCCCGCCTTCACAGTTTCCGAGTATGGGGGCCCTCCTGCTAAATCAGTCAAGGGTTCGCACAATTCATAGCATTGACTCTTGTGAGTCTTTGGTACAAGTAGCTTAACTCCGCCTTCCAAAATCAGCTTAAGATAGCGGTCTTTGGGAATAATGTATTGATCATGTTATTGACAAGCTGAGTTACATAGTTAATCCGTTTTATGCAGTAGAATTTGGAATCGAGAATATATATGGTCGATACATCTTTATGAAAAGGTCTCAGGTCTGATGGGTAAGGTCTGGCGTCCACCTGCTACGATAGAAAGTTAGACCTACCGATATGGCACCGATACAAAAAGCAAATATCGGAGATATATCGGGAAGGTGCAAAATCCAAGACAAATGCCTAGACATGCCAATCCATCATGCATCTTAATGGGGTTTTTTTTCGGTGCCTAATCGTAGAAACGTGGTCAACTGCCCCGATATTAGGAGACAATCCGACGAGATTTTAATTTTCTATCGGGAGGTGCATCGTAGACCATATCGGAGCCATTTCGTAGTAGGTGGACGCCGGGCCTTAGGGACCGGGGCCAAGCGAACACTCATTCGTATACTTAGTTTACATGGAGCACTTGATCTTGGCGTATTTGTACTGTGACTGAATGTATTGTTACGGCATTCTGTCTGACTCAGAAGGGAATAGTCCTACTGTGATTGGCCTGCCTACAACGTGGGCCAGTGCGTGCTGTACGGACGAGACTGCCATACCTGCCATACCTTAAGCGTGGCTTAAAGTGTATTAATAACTACCGTACGTAAACCTTGCCATTAACTGTATTACTACTCAAAGGTAAGTACTGCCTCCTTCTATTAAGATATATACAGTTAAAATTATATTAACGAATATGAAATCATTATAACATATCATTAAGACAAACATTCCCCTCCGTATACTCTAGCGTGGGCACAATATCGATCTCCGGACGTTCTATTAAAGGAGATATCCGGTCATGGTTGGATTTTAGTCTGATTGGGGACACTTTAGAGGATCACATAGGTTTTTGGCTTGTCACATAATGGTCTGACAAATAACTTTAAGCCTTGATAGCGGTCTTAATCGTGTTCTTCAAATTATAGCTTCGATTTTCCACTGTATAGCTTAGTATCCACGCTATTGGATTCTGGCAACTTTGTTGTATGCATATATGATTGGGAAATTATCATATTGTACTGGCTTATTGTCAAGATAACGTCAGGAATGATGTATAGATATATCATAAACACAGCGTACCAAACATCGCACATTGTATAAGTGGAGCTGTGGGCAGCATAACAGAGGGTCTGAACCGTAGTAAAATAGCATGTTTACACTAGTGTACTCCTGAGGAATTATATAAGTTTGTTCATTCACAGGTTAGGTCAGCTCCGAGGGCAAGTTGGTGAACCTAGCACTGCACGCTCCACGATAACACTTACGATATGCTCCCTACACAAAATGTCCCGTGTGTCTAGAACAAACAGCTTGTCTGATTCAGATTGTGGATTGTGTAATGAGTTGTAAGATAGAGATTACGTTATGGTGCCTGGTGTTTCTCAGTATAGCTGATCAATGACATACAGTAAAACCCCTTCAGCATTACTCAAAAAGGAATCCTCTTTTTCTGGTCATTACAACCCTTTATTACCCACCGATTACGGAGTATCCATAGGAAATGTATAGGGCACCTGGAAACAACTACCCGGAGATTCTGGCATGTCAGAATCTCCTGCAGGAGATTCCGGAAAAATAGTCCTGTCCATAATGAGGTCAAATCATCATGTACTTCGAAATAAGTTTCTTGAATGTTCATTCAATGTTAGTAATTTAGAAGCGATCATAATAATCTCATTTATCATCAGAAATCATTGTAATAATACACTTTGCATGCTGAAAGTACAGGTTAATAGCGAACTATATTATTGGTGTAAGTCTACACCGAATTACTGCCACGCTTAACAGTGCTGTGGTGTCTGGAACTAAATGTATTACAGAAACATTTTTATTTCAATAGATTTGTTTTTATCTTGTAGGTGGGTAATAAATACAATAACGACTGGTTTTGTATACGAGTGACCGTAATCTCCTCGTAGTTGACGACGTAATATCCTCGCTGATCGCTCGGATATTACTATGCGTCAACTACTCGGAGATTACGGCCACTCGTATACAAAACCAGTCATTATTGTGTATTTAAGCGGGACTTCCTGCAGTTCAGACCATGTTAGCTGTTGACAAAAGTCGCCCCACTTAAATGGGTTTCGTTGTAAGACAGTTATCTACTATTATGAATGTGGATTCCAGATCAGTGATATTAACGTGACGTACTTTATTGCCCAGATGGCTTCGAGTCGAGCCCGTTTACAGCCTGTAGAATACGAGGACGGTTCTGAGGAGTTCTACCTCCGTCTCCTCAGAAAGATCCTGAACGACCGATCCCTGCCTGCAGGCCCCACCAAGTCCCCGGCCCGACTCACAGACGAGCTGTACATCGGGAACTACAACGACGCGGCCAACACTGAATGCCTGCGCAAGCTGGGCATCACTCACGTCCTCAACTGTGCTGCCTTCAGGAGATCAGAGAACAACCCATACCCACGTGCCAGCGGCGTGTTGAACTACCTCCAGTTCGTTGCGCAGGACACGGAGGATTACAACATTCTCCAGCACTATTACAAAGCTAAGGCCTTCATCGACCAGGCCAGTAGGGCCAAGGGCAAGGTTCTGGTTCACTGCGCAGCCGGGATCAACCGCAGTGGCGCCATCTGTGCGGCATACATGATGGACAGTTTCCGGTGGGACTTGCTCGGGGTGGCGACCCGGATTAAATCCAGGCGCCACGTATTCCTGACCAACCCTTCGTTTCAGAAGCAGCTCGTCCGATTTGCGAGCCAAAGAAACCTGCTTAAACCTCCCAAACCGCCTAATCCTAAAGAGAAGGGACAACGGGCGAGGGTTGTTGCCAAGAATGACTCGTTCATGTACCTCATGAGGTGAAATGCTTCGAGTGGTCAAAGTGGATATTTTACCATTTTGATAGGGACTGGAGATATAGATGATAAAAGCTTGTAGGCGACCCCAGACGTTTTGTGTGTGGTACTGAAATAAGACTGCTACTGAGGTTTTCCTCTTTTGTTAATAAATGGACAATAAAGGAATCCCGTGTACGGTAGAGGTACAATCCATTTGGGAATAGGAATATTGTGTATATCATACCTGCTGAGAATATTGACTCTAGGGATTTTTTATCTCTGCGTCTAGAACATTAACTGTGTTGGATTCAAAGCATGGATTGTGTTAAGAGTTGTATTAACTGTTGTTACCACACCATGGACACCTGTCTTTTTTTATTCAATCGGTATTCATCTAGGGTTCAAATGAAGGACTCGATTACATATTCATAAGGAATCTACAAATGCTACGCTTAGTTTGATAGTTATTCCCAAAGATAAAGAAATCCTTGTGATTGCACCTGTGTAAGGCCTGGCGTCCACCTACTACGATATGGCTCCGATATGGTCTACGATAGACCTCCCGATACAAAATCAAAATCGCGTCGGCAGTCACCTAAAATCGGGGCAGTTGACCACGTCTCTACGATGAGGCACCGATACAAAATGGGGGTCTACGATTTGGTACCGATGAAAAACGTGTATCGTAGGGTGTCTACGACATTTCAACATGTTTAAATGTTTTAATTACGGTGGGTAATCGTGAGCATCTGAGAGTATTCTGCTGGGAAAATCAGTGTTACTTATGAACCACGGATCAGAAAATTATGAAATTATGAAATTCCATCAGGTTTAAGTGTCTTAAATCAATAGTTTCTTAGCTGGACTTGGAACAGAGCTTTTAGTGCATGGGAAAAAATACGTTATTGTCCTATGACTCCTAGGAAACATTATCGATGCGATATTTTCTGAATTATAGTGTGTCATATATCTAAAAATGAAGATAACACCTCAAGATAGGCACTTGTGCACTCTTGATATCGTGGGGGCATATCGGGACCATGGTCAACTTATTCTACTGGTCAACCCCTTACGATGCATGGTGAATTGGCATGTCTAGACATATGTCTACGATATTGCACCTTCCCGATATGTCTCCGATATTGACTTTTTGTATCGGCGCCATATCGGTAGGTCTAAATTTCTATCGTAGTAGGTGGACGCCGGGCCTTACACTAACACCCAGTAGTTGAACCCAGCCACTTGATTCAGTATACGTAGTTCAATTACGTAACGACAAGGCTGTTAATGATGCGTCAACTTTCAGTCCAGCCACTAGTGTACTTAAAGAGAGACATTCGTTTTAATGCCTATATGAGATGAAATATCATAGCTTGTGTAAGGGAATGCGGGTTCAACGTTTCAAATTGAGGCGGTACATATGATATATGAAATTCCCTCCCTCAGGCTTTCTGATTGAAACTGATAATTAGCATAGCTAAGAACGGTATCCATAATGGCATTGGACTAATGTACAAACAAATACAGAAGGACTTTCATATATGTGAGGTAAATATATAGTGTCAATTCGAGGACACGACCGTGATTGAGCATATTCCAAAGGCATATGTAAAAACAGATTTATGGCTTTTGTAATAAAAGAAGTGTAAATAAAATATTTTCCCTGAAACGTAGACTTGCACTTTTTCTCGCCATGTGGCGCCTCTGTTGATGTCTAACAAGACTAACAACACAATACAGCAATATGAATTACTAATATAGAGGGTGGAATAGTTAAGGTGGAATATGTAAATCTGTTTGATCTATGCCACTTTGTAATTCCTGGCTAATAAGTTTACGTTTGTGGCGGCACTTACAGTAATTTACGATGTGTATGTGAAGTACTGCTGACGTACTACTTATCTTAGTACATTGTGCTAAGCATGTCATTTTAAAGTGCGAAAGAGGTAATCCTAGAATGTTAGAAAATTAATACAGATCATGTACTGAGAACGCCGTTCTCTGCGCATGAATGCCGTTCTCAGTACAAAGGTGCATTTAAACGTATTATTATATACCTGTGGTAGTATATCCTACACATACGGCCCGCTCCTACCCATGTCGTATGTATATCCGTACGACACCTAGGTGGCGTACGGGGTATGTATGTGGCGTATGGGGCATGTACGGCGGCGAAATCCAAAATCTCCCCCAGAAGCAAGGTTAGAAATCGGATATTTTAAGGTATATAATAATAGAGAAACAGGCTTACTGTTTCCGTACGGATAAAATACGCGGTAAAATCGGCGATCAGATGAACCGATGCCGGAGATTCTTTCAGCCTTCAGTAATTCTTCTGGGATGGTGTGTCAAAAAAGGAACGTATCTCACTTGTTAAGGCATGCGGTTTGACCGCTTCTTTATTGTACATAAAAGAACGTAGAGTTCATACAAAGGTAAAAAAATACCTAGACAACACACCTGGCAAGATATAAGGATCAACTATAGACAGACTGAGGTTTCTTGTGTGCGTATTGAGCTGTAGATCTTACCTTACTTCAGAAATTAAACATGCACTATTCAAGCATTTAACCCTTTCCCCAGAGCAGGACGCCGCCGGGCATTTCAGTGGTTATCACAGCATAAAGCATCATTGATAATATTTTTACAGAAATAATTGTTCAGATTCCGTGATGTTTTACAAAGAAAAATGGGCAAATATCTCTTTGTACCAAAAGCAGCCTCAATTACTCTGATGAAATATCAAAACCATTTGACATTGTTATTACTTGGTTTAAGGTGTTTGGGGTAGGAGTTTTATTACTGTCTGCAATACCTGCGGTGTGATGATGTTTTAGGAGAGCTGGTTGCTGCAGCGAAAGGGTTAATACGACACCAGGCATATTATTACATACCTGTGGCCGAATATCTATGAAATACTACCCGCTGCTAGGGGTGCAGTATAATTAATGTTCGAGCAGACTGCGCCCATAGTGAATATTCGGGCGCACTGTGATGATTGGGTCAATTGGTATATTTAATACGTACATAAAAAGCAGGGTTTTTTTATATTTAGGTATGTAATAATAAGAAAACGTAGTGACTGATCCAGAAGGGATGCCATTCTCTGCCTTTTTATGCCATAAATACGTCCCTCTGCCTGTGGCGTCGGGACGTATAAATTTATGGTATAAAAAGACCTCGAACGGCCATCCCTTCGGGCTCAGTAACTATGTTTTCTCTTAGTACTCACTGATACTTTATTATGTTCACCTGAGTAATTTATATATGATCAATATCTTTGTACAGACCAAACACATATTAGACACACTAGCTATGCTTAATTCATGTTAGACTGGTACATTGATTGTGCGTCTTAATCATAGGTAGCACATTGCATCGACGTTTTAGTCGAATAAAGAATCACATTTGTAAATCTAGTTACAGTGTTATATGCCAGTTATCTGACTCCGGTTTAGTACTTGCTGTCAAAGCTGTCTCTATGCTCTATGAAAAATATCCATCATAGTTCGGAAATATTAGCGTTATCTTCTACTAAATCATAATAAATATAGGAGTTATTACAACCGATATCACTATCATCTACCACAGAGAAAGCGTGAAGGATTTAATTTGGTCTTTATAGTGGAAGAACTACGCAGACGAAATAAGCTATGAATATTTACAAATATGAACAACATGACTCTAATGTATAATTCATCCAATGACGTATACATGCTTAATGGGAACCTAACCATCTGACTCATATATTTAGAATGCACACCTTGCACTTCCCAACCCTCTCTGTGACGTCATTGATATTATATATCCCGCTTGGCGGCGCTGAGCGGTCGATGTTGACCAACCAGAAGCTGAATTTGTCGGCGAAGAAGTGACACTCCCCGCGGCCGTTACACTCAATGTACGGGTTGGCACGGAAGTGCTCGAGGCAACTTCCTGGGCTGGACAGAGGCTGGCCACCACCCATAGAGCCGACCGCGTGCTGTAAGGAGAGTGAGAGGAGAGTGGAGGGTAATAGGAATGAAATGAGGTATCGTATTGCGAATGTTTACTTGAAACAGGTACTTAAGTCTTAACAACAACAAAAAAAATTCCTAAGGCGGAAGTAGAATACAACTACTCCAGCAAAACGAAAAAATTACAAAAAAACAGGTACTTAACAACAGGTTTGTTAAGACTAGAATAGATTATGAAATATGAATACAAATATCGAGTCATACCAAAAAATATCCCCTTACTTCAATTGATAATTTGTTTTTCATTTGGTAACTGATTGACTAATTCCAAATGCAGCGGAATTCGAAGATTTTCGACTATACTGGCTTGTTTTGTACCAATGCAGATAATACATTCTTCAAGCATTTAAGGGGTACCTATTCAAAACTAACAAAACAAGTAAAAGTGGACAAAGTAGCTACAAGTCGATTAAGAAACCCCCTGGTATTCAATCTTGGAACGACTTGTTAGTGTGTTTGTTTAATTGGTGACTGTGACCCTATTAGTATGCATACATCTACTCTGTAACCACCTGGAGGCTCTGTTCCTGGAGCTTGTTGTCCGCTTTGGTAGACTAAGCAATGTTGGACTAGAGTGACTAAGGTACCACTTCTTTTTTAATGCTTGAGGCCTCTCTCAAGTTGATAAGATCAGAAAGCTGCAGAACTGAACAATGTTTTTACAACAGAATAATGTTTTCGGAACTGAATAAAGTTTTCAGAAATTAATCCTAAATGTACATCTTATTATAGAAATGCTAAAGGAAAAACTTTGAGTTTTGTCTCTATGTGAGAAACTCACTCTCATGGTATTTCAGTTTTGAAACCTAGGTATGGTACAATATGTCTATATTTTGGGGAGAAACTCCAAGTAGATCCTATCGAAAACATTGCATCTGGGACCTGTTTCAGTAGTTTCGTGACATTAGGCCTAGACAGACATCAACCGTGACACCAACAGTGCAAGCAACAGCGGAAACATTTTTGTCGGGTTTCAAAACGCATGTCACAGTTGATGTCAAATATCAGCATATCTGAGTGGCCAATTTTCCTCATATTTGGTACGATTATAGGATATATGTATTCCTTACTCGTGTTAAAGTTTCATTGCTTAAATCCCAGGGGAAGTGAGTGAAATCATCTAATACTTTTGAAACCGGACACACCGTGTTTATGGTCTGTCTTCTTCTTAGTGTCGCCACTTGTGTTGATCTGTCCGTATGGTGTCACAGACGCCATCTGGACATGTCACAAAACTACTGAAACATGTCCCTGATATAACGAAGGTAAAAATCTATAAACCCTCCCTTACCATAACGAAGCTGTACCCTCGCCACAACTCCTTCCAGCCGCGCGGGCACACGGGTACCAGCGGGCCCTGGCTGTGCACTGCCATGATGGGCGCCGGTGATTGGCAGACGACACAGCGAGAAATGTGGGTCAGTAGGTCAGCCTCCTTCTGGACCGGTTTATCGGGCATGACGTTGTTTGTGGACAGCCAATAGGAAGTGGAGGTACGGCGGGAATGGCTGCAGGTTCCCCGGATGTTACAGAACATGAAGGGCATGGGACTGAAGCGTTGAAGGCAGGAACCAGGTAGGCCTGTGAGAAATCAAAACACAAGCTGCTATTCACTATTCATGATAAAACGAGCGCTATAGTTACTTGTTTTTTCTTCAAATATATGTCAAATATTGTGTTTCTCTATGGCAAACCCTAACAACTTGGAATTAGTGGATAGATAATAAGCAAGGTTAAAAATATATGTGGATATCATGGTATATGTTTATTAAATGTAAACGATGTTCGCCGGACACGTGGGCATCGTCAGATATATGTAGGTATCACCACATGGGTGAATAACATAGTATTAAGGGAACGGGCATGGATTGGAGGTGGTTACATGGCCTAGGGGCGGTGAGCGCATGGGTCGGGATCCAATAAAAGGTCGGCACATCCAGGCATCCCTCCAAATCTTTTGACGTGGTAGAGCGAAGGAGGGAGGGAGGTCAAGAGGGAGGGAAGAACGTCAGGAATGAGGAAGGGAGGAAGGGAGGTCAAGAGGGAGGGAGGTCATGAGGGTGGGATGGCGGGAAGTCAGGATGTCAAGAGAGAGGTCAAGAGGAAGAGAGAGAAGTCAGGAGCGAGGGAGGGAGGGACGGATAGCGGGAGGCCAGGAGGTCAAGAGGGAGGGAAGGAGGTCAAGAGGTAGGGAGGTCAAGAGGGAGGTAGGTCAAGAGGTAGGGAAGGAGGTCAAGAGGGAGGGAAGGAGGGAGCGAGAGAGGAAGGGGGAGGGAGCGAGGGGGCGAGGAAGGGAGGGATGGAGGGCAGGAGGGAGGGATTGAGCGATCAAGGGAGGGAGGGAAGGATGGAGGGACATTATTTCTGTATTCCCTTCCTACCTGACGTCGTTGCGTGTGTATGTATTCGCGGGAAGGTGGGTCCGTGAGAGGGAGGGGGGACATCAATAATGACTACCTTATGTCGTATTGGTATCATCTTTGACAGCTTCGTAGGTCTGGTACATCTCATTTAAGCTATGTACCTAGACCCTGTAAATTTGATCTTTGATGTCTACCTTGGTCTTGTACATGTAATCTTGAATATCTACCTAGGTCCCGTACTTGTTATCTCTAATGTCTACCTAGGTCTTGTACTTGTTATCTCTAATGTCTACCTAGGTCTTGTACTTGTTATCTCTAATGTCTACCTAGGTCCTGTACTTGTTATCTCTGATATCTACCTAGGTCCTGTACTTGTTATCTCTAATGTCTACCTAGGTCTTGTACTTGTTATCTCTAATGTCTACCTAGGTCCTGTACTTGTTATCTCTAATGTCTACCTAGGTCCTGTACTTGTTATCTCTAATGTCTACCGAGGTCCTGTACTTGTTATCTCTGATATCTACCTAGGTCTTGTACTTGTTATCTCTGATATCTACCTAGGTCTTGTACTTGTTATCTCTGATATCTACCTAGGTCCTGTACTTGTTATCTCTGATATCTACCTAGGTCTTGTACGTGCGCTCGTCCCTCGTCCTCTGTGTGGAGCAGAGAGTAACCCTGCCACAAGGGGGCGTGGCGGTCGCCGCATGAGGGCGTCGTCTCCATCTGACTGTGACGTGTGTAAATGTAGATGGCCGACCCTGGAGGTCCGGGGAGGCCCGGTGTACCTGTCATCAGGGAAGTGTAGTATAACCATATTAATTAGTTACTAATCCTTCTTATTAGAGTATGTGCTTAACATCGTTACAAAGTTACCATCAAAGATGCAATTCGAATTAAACCGACATTGAAGTGGATATTTCATTTTAAATCCAAGAAATAGGTAGCCTGGCTGCTCTGGTAAAGTCGAATCAAAGTAGATGGCACTTCTCCACATATAAGCTGTATCTAATATTACTTTGTCAATTAGAGTTATAGCATATTTTAGATCATTCAAAACACATTGCAGCCAACAGTAAGGCCCGGCGTCCACCTACTACGATAGAATCGTAGACCTCACGATATGGCACCGATACAAAATGTCAAAATCGGTGCCATATCGGGAAGGTGCAAGATCGTAGACATATGTCTAGACAAGCCAATCCACAAGCCAAGCCAATTACCCGATATCAGGTAACCTTCCGACGCGATTTTGATTTTTTATCGGGAGGTGCATCGTAGACCATATCGGTGCCATATCGTAGTAGGTGGACGCCGGGTCTTAATGATAAGAGATAATGGCATCTTGGATGATTAACATGTTTAATGAATCAAATTCGTTAAGGCATAACAATTCTGTAAGATTTGTAAGTACATTTGAAATACACTAATGTCCTTAAGATCTAAATCTATTTAGCTGACGTAATTAGAAATCCGATCTTAAAATATTTAGTAATATGAAGTCGGATAAAAAACAGTTGAATGTTTGATTGCATCGTCAGGTTTAAGTGGTGAGCCATCCTAAAACAGGCATTTCCACATGACGACTAAATGTCCATCGATTATGTGGTCACTATCAAATCGGACGTCGGGTGGTAGCACACGTGAATAAATTTTACTTTTACACATAATTGCCGACCTCAAAAGCGCACACACCATTCCTACCTGACGACTAAGAAAGGAGCAGCAATTGCTCCTAGTATGTGTTTCCAAGCAGAATCGTTGATCCACCACCGGCGATATGTACCCGGTTTCAATTTATCGGTGATATGATTAGTTGTTAGGTGCTACCGGATTGCGTAATATTGAGGATAAAAAAATTGTAGACCTAAAGGTAGTCAAAAAGTACCCCAAAAACATCCCGATTCGTCAGGGGGGAATCTGGTCACAAAGGCTTGACCCTTAATCATCTCCCA
This sequence comes from Alentia gelatinosa, assembly GCA_950022655.1. Classification (NCBI taxonomy): domain Eukaryota; kingdom Metazoa; phylum Annelida; class Polychaeta; order Phyllodocida; family Polynoidae; genus Alentia; species Alentia gelatinosa. Next base: position 10,825,290 of record OX465582.1, read on the forward strand.
CAAAATTAAGACTACCACAACAGCAATTCTGTCAAAACATGTCCTTAACTGAACATTGAAGGAAATTAGTGAAGACACTTGGTTTTTTATGGATTTAAAAAAAAAAAAATTATTTCGGTAAGTTCGCATACAAGCGTCGCGGTCTTCCACATACCAGAGTTACATGAATATCTTCAAGTATTATGTACATGGATAGTAGGCGTCCCTTTTTATATAATTATGTACATAAACATAAACATAAAACGACACAGAACGATGAACAATACAGAGTTGTCTAAGGTAGAATTTACAACAAGATGACAGGCTGTCTTATTACATATGTTGCCACCTGGATTACTTCTATATGTTGAGGATTTTCTCACCTGGTCGTCCGCGCAAGCCCGGCTCCCCGCGGTTCCGGTTGTTGTCCGTGCCTGCCAGTCCCGTCCTCCCGGGCGTGCCGGCAGGACCCGGAGGCCCGGGTTCTCCCTGCAGGCCGGGAGGTCCAGGTGGGCCCTGGATGGCTCCAGTGAGCTCACCCCCGGAGAGGCCACCGCCGTACCCGGGAGGGCCAGGACGCCCTCGTGGTCCGGAGGGTCCGCTGGGTCCTACAGGGCCACAGTCACCCTGCACAAAAGGAGTTGGGTTTTATTATAGTTTTGGCCCCAAATGTTATAATTGAGGAATGATAAAAGTGCCACAGTATATGCATTGTAGGAAATGTGTCGTGGTTAGATATAGCAAACAGTTCATCGATATTCTCCCTTTAGGCCTGGCGTCCACCTACTACGATAGAAATGTAGACCTCCCGATATGGCACCGATACAAAAAGTAAATATCGGAGACATATATTTGGGAACGTGCAATATCGTGGACATATGTCTAGACACGCCAATTCACCATGCATCGTAAGGGTTTTTTTTGGTGTCTAATCGGAGAAACGTGGTCAAATGCCCCGATATTATGTGACTTTCCGACGCGATTTAGATGTTTTATCGGGAGGTGCATCATAGACCATATCGGAGCAATATTTTAACCTAATAAAAAAAATCAACAAATTTTCAGGCCGTACGGGTATATGTATCTTCTATTCAATTGCAATTTTTCATAATTTCTGACCAATATTTCACCCGTGAAAGCAATTTTCCCGGCACAATACTCTGCGATGCTCCTGATTAGGCACCACCCTTTAAACATGTTTGAATGTCGTTGAGACCCTACGATACGGGTTTTGCATCGGAACGAAATCGTAAACCCCCATTTTGTACCTGCACCCACCAACGCCGATTCTGGTCCCGACAGGCCTTACGATTGACTTCACGATTGGAATCTAAAATTTGATTCATTGGCCATAGTGTTAGGTGTTTCTAATCGTAGGGTATCGGGGGGTCTATCGTGGTGCATCGGCGTAGGTGGGGGCAGGGTTTAATCGTAGAGACGTGGTCAACTGCCCCGATATCAGGTGACCTTCCAACATGTGTTAAGTTTTGTCCTGTGATGCAGGTGAACCTCGAGCTTTCTTTGTATGGTAAATAACAATGATACTTGGTAGGCCTATCACTAACCTCTGGTTCTAAATGTTCATAGTGATCAATATGAAGATAACACAACGTTATGGTCGCTTTAATCAGAAAACTGATAATGGGGTATGTATGTATACCTACCTTCGAGCCATGGACACCTGGCATGCCCGGATATCCTGGAGGTCCGATCTCCCCAGGCATTCCTCGCCCCGCGGTACCCTTCTCACCTTTCTCCCCGGGGAATCCCCCGCCCTGCACATCCCCCGGCGGCCCTGGAGGACCGGGCCGGCCATCGTCACCCTTTGCTCCCGGCTGCCCGTCGCGGCCCGGCCCCCCCGCCGAGCCGTCCCGCCCTGGGGCACCTGGCCGTCCCACACCCGGCTGACCAGGAGGACCGGGCCGCCCGTGCCTCCCGTCAGACCCTCTGTCTCCCTGAAATGCAGGCATTGAGAGTGAATCTGTACTTAAACATATATGAGCTTACTATATACCCATGCCGTATTTACTGTAAATACGTACCGTTTTAACTTATAACGTAAAAATACTGTACGGACCACTGGTCCGTACACTAAAATACGGACCACCTTGCCAAACACGTTTATTAACATATCGGTTGTTAAAAATTAAATTAATGATTTTTTTTAAATTTTGGGTATATAGTAAATATATAACGTCCAACAATGCTTGTACAAGTCACAGAACTCGATGATAATTTACGGTTTGTATGGAACTCGTCATAAATGCCTCGTTCCGTACAAAGTGTAAATTACCATCTCGTTCTGTGACTTGTACAGCATGGTCAGGACGTTTTATATAATTACCTTTAAGTTTAGTAAGGAATATGTCTTCCGCGACAATCATACTAGTAAAGATTATCAAATTTCTTTCAATTGTCCAATATGATTTCTTATCAATGTTTCTCGTTTAAATACACATGTGTTCCTTACCTTAGGCCCCGGGGCTCCAGGGACGACTTCAATTGAAGCAGAACCTGGAAATGAAGTACATGTAGATTGTAGCACGCCAGGATTGAGGCCTCTTTCCTGTATGTCGCTGTTTCTACTTGCTGTATAATAATCCACTTGATACCTGGTTTTCACTTTTTTTGTTTTTTGATAAATCATATTCGAATTGAAATAGTGGTCAGTATAGATACAGAAACCTGCTTGACATAGACTGCTTACAGAGACATTTTATACCAGATGGTAAGTATCTAGTTCAGAAATCTACTTGACATACTTACACAGAGACTTAATAACTGGTGGTCAATATCTGTTGCAGAACCCTACTTGACATAGACTACTTACACAGAGATTTTATACCTGGTGGTCAGTACAGAACCCTACTTGACATAGACTACTTACACAGAGATTTTATACCTGGTGGTCAGTACAGAACCCTACTTGACATAGACTACTTACACAGAGATTTTATACCTGGTGGTCAGTACAGAACCCTACTTGACATAGACTACTTACACAGAGATTTTATACCTGGTGGTCAGTACAGAACCTTACTTGACATACACTACTTACATGTGCACCTTTTCCAATTCGATCAAGAATGATATATAAGTCATCTTAACGGGTCCTTACAAGCATTGTCTATCAACAGGTGTATATAATCATGACATTAACCATTCCAATTAGTACCTGCTTGTTACTCTTGGATTTTTGAGAATCCGATACTGTCCTCATACATTAGGGAGCATATATAATTGTATAGGGTTCATTTTATTGATTCAAACTTTGATTTGAATAACGAAGGTTTATGGGCACCTTCCATTCAGGTCTAGGATCCGACTCGATGAATTGGATGCTGTAATCTATTGACCACTCACCCATCTCTCCTTTGATTCCCTTTTCACCCTAGAGAGAAACAAGAAATATATCTAATATTTGATATTTGTAAAACAATATGGACAGATGATGAATAACAATGTTTCATCTAAATACACCTGAATATGATATGGTATTTTGGGCAGCTTTTTCGAGATAACGCAAATAAGGAACTAATTCAATGTACCAGGTTCACGGAAACCTACAATGAAAGGAAAAATTGTCATTTTAGATATCTTGATTAAGAAACCTAAATCTGCACAACTTCAACTCATTATAGCAGTAACATCAACCATAACACTAAATATATAAATATCTGTATCAAACAAGTATACGTGTACCGCCCTTTTTAAGACACAGGATCACTGTTCACATACATATTCATGTTTCCTCCTAATAGAAATATATGCGTATATTTTGAAAAGATGGAAGATCCGGGTTAAAAATTTCAAAAGCGGACTACATCTTACCTTGAGTCGGCCCTGTACGCGCCTGATGACGTCATGGACAATACGTTCGTGGTTTCTGCCGGCGGTGGCGCTGCAGTCTTCGGGTCGACAGGGGTCGCCTCTATCGCCCTTAGAGCCCGGAAGGCCGGATGCCCCCCGTGCACCCTGAAAATAGCAACGAAAGATGCAATAGGAAGGACAACCAAGAGCAAAAGTTAACTGACACCTATTATTATATACCCATGCAGTATATTTGATAATTACGCATTGCTGCTCCCTATGCAGTATAAATTATAGACTGAAACCAGTGCAGTACGCTGTTTTATTATATACCTGTGCCAGTATGTTACACAAATACCAACCTCTGCTAGGGTATTGGTATTAAATATATACCGGCACAGTATGTGGTATAAAATGACGTACCACCCTACTTTGAATACAAATTCTGATTGGCTGAAAAAAATTGCATTGACCTACTTATGAAATGCTGGCAGTGACTTGCAGCACTCCGCTAATTTATGTGTGCAAAGGATCACAGGAGTTGAAGGGAAAAAAAGAGTAAAAAATGTGCTTAGAGCATATTCTGTGCTTGACTTTCACTAAGATGTCAACAGATATACCAGCACACTTTGAATCGTGCTTGGACAGCAGATTTCCTTCTGTAATTCATCAAATACTTATACTTGAAGGTATATAATAAAACAAAAATGTATTACCTTACTGGTACATACTCACATACCGCGTTTCTTTTGATAAAAATATTCCACGAGCTCGCAGAGCGAGTGGAATATTTTTATCAAAAGAAACAAGGTATGTGAGTATGTACCAGTAAGGTATATACATTTTATCTTATTACTGCACACGTTGAAACATCAGCAGTGTGGTGACTTTCATGCTTGCATGTCTTCTATGCCAATATATGGTAAGAATTGATTAATTTTGGGTATGTAATAGATATAGCACGACCTACCATGCTTGTATATGCTACAAAACTCGATGGGAATTAATGTTATTTACGGAACTCGGCCTCGTTACGTAAAAAAACTAAACAATTCCCCATCTCGTTTTGTAGCATGTACATCATGGTCAGGTCATTCTATATAAGTACCTTTTGTTTTATCTAATCTAATCGAAGTGAATTCCATACTTTTACAAACTTTAATCTTCATTTTTTGAGGAAAAGACGTTTACAAGCTAAGAAATGATATCTCTTGACAAAGAATCTAATTCTCAAGCTCCCACGACACACTTATTCACTACCATCTTAAGCATGGTTGTGGCAGATGACGAGCAGACTACCCTCACATTCCGCAGGTATCCAGGACAGGTTTTCGTGTCGAAACTAAGTGCTATCATAGAGCTTGCCATTCTGTGTTAATTCACACCTGGTAATATAATGGCACAGGAGATTTGGTGGTGAATGTTCCGCTATCTTATAGAGAGTCAAAAATAAGTTCAGCCGACTCCTCTAAGGCCCGGCGTCCACCTACTACGATATGGCACCGATATGGTCTACGATGCACCTCCCGATAAAAAATCAAAATCGCGTCGGAAGGTCCCCTAATATCGGGGCAGTTGACCACGTTTCTGCGATTAGACACCGATAAAAAATCCCACAATGTATGGTGGATTGTCTATGTCTAGACATATGTCTACGATTTTGCACCTTCCCGATATGTCTCCGATATTTGCTTTTTGTATCGGTTCCATATCGGTAGGTCTAAATTTTTATCGTAGTAGGTGGACGCCGGGCCTTATTGGTACCTTTTCCACCTATGATGAGTTTAAGTATTTAAGGAGACGCGGCATTTTCACATGATTATTCTGGCCAACTATTCTGGCTTTTGGCATTACATGCATAACTGTCCGGTGGAAATGTGGATAAGAATTCAGGTCGACGATTTTTTTTCTACCTGCATTTTGCAATTTGACACCCCCTGATAACTCTTCGCCGCCCTGATGAATTCACACTGGGTACATAAAATTGGTGGCACGTTGACAATACTTTTACAAAATGCTTCTAATCCTGTGAAACATATACTACGAATCTCTACTACAGCATTCGGTGGCCCTATTCCAGTCATCAGGTGGAAATGATGTTTGTTCCGGGATCGACGATTATGCGCTATGATCATATCTCAAGTGTTATCCTACCCCTAATATAAAATCCCATATGCTTAACATTGACTTTCCGTATGCGCCCATATGTCGCATACGGATAAAAAATCGCTCCTAGGAGTGTACAAAAAATGGACCAATCAGAGATCAGCAGCAGAAAGTAGTTCCAAGCGCCTTCAGAGCAGCAAGGAGAGCTATATAGAGGACTTCAGAAAGTTTTTATCGTGTTTTTGGTTATTATCCTCACATAAAAATATCGTTCACAGGGGGTAGGATAAAATCAAAACCGGATGAGTTTTAATCTGGGCTCCTGTATGCGACGACTGGAGCTTGGCGTAGTGATATCATGAGGCGTAGCCGAGTGATATCCGGAGCCAAAACTCCAGTCGTCGCATACGGGAGCCCAGATTAAAACTCATCCGGTTTTTACGATACCACCATCCAATGACTGATTTTTCAGTGGCCCATAATCCGTGATCATTTATTCGTTTGGTTGAAATGTCGCTTAAACATACCTTATCTCTGCAGACATTGTTGCAGATGTGACCACCTTTGGCAGGGTAGGGTCCCCAATGAGGTCCAGGGGGTCCAGGGGGTCCTGTAGGTCGAACAACCACGACGGTCATTTAGATTACATTAAAGATGACAGATTGATGCGGATGGTTCCTGTATGTTCAAATTATGGTTAGCAATGTTCGATACCACATATACGGCTTGGTGACTTCAGGCACTGCGCTTAGAAGGTTTCCACAATAGGTTGGAGTGATGAGTAAGCAATTTATCAAGGCAATATATCACTGGTGTGCAATATAGACTGAAGCAAGATGGTTATCACAAATCTCCAAAGTGTAAAAGCTATAAGTAAGTGTTGTATATAGATTGCTTTTCTAATTTGATAAAGTCTGACTTCTACAGTTTTGGTACCACCAAAATAAGGGATCCTTCTCATCATATTCCATTCTTATTAGGCATAGACCACAAAAGTACATGCATATACAATGTATAGATAATAATTTATTATTTTCTGGACGGACGGCCGTAAACCACGAGGGGTTGACGGGTAGTAATGTACGAGCGATAGCTCATCATCAATCTAATGCAATCAAATATGAAGCGTATATCTGCATGATGAATGGTCTGTGTCTTACCGGAATCTCCTTTTTGGCCCTGTTGAAGGAAAGATTCATATCAGTACCAGTTAGAAAAGAATTCAGGGAATTGCTGGAATTGGAATTCATTTTAACTCTAAAAATATCAATAATCAAATTATCTGTAGAAACATGGTAGATTATTTTACCAGTGCATGACAACCCTATATCATTTAGAAATGTATCTGTTTCTTTATGGCTGCTAGAATAGTTGTGTGTATATATCCTGTACAATTTGTATCTCATTCTGAAGTTACAAGTCACATTGAAACATGATTTTCATGACTAGTTGACAATAAAATATTCTCCACAATAAAAATAAAAAATAATAATAAATTAAATTAATGATACTATTGGGTCGGACAGGGGAGGTTCACATTTTTGGGAAGTACTGATTGACTAGAGTGAAGACACGCTCAGGACCTCTGAATGTCCATGATTCTCGTTTATTGAAATTCATTTACTTGCAAAATAGCGAACGGATATCCATAGTTCCTATTCATTTGTGAATGTCAAATACAGAATCATAAAGTTAGAAATTAGCTATCGTGATGTATTCATTAATGATATATTCACCTTAGGTCCCTCTGGTCCTCCATAGCCTGGCAAACCGGGATAGCCTCTTTCCCCTTTCGAACCCTGCACGAAATCAGTTAGACAAAAATATACACTAGTAGGTAAAGGAAAGAAGTACAAAAAAAACCTACTCTAGTAGCAAGTCAGGAATAATCAGTTCACCAATAAATGAACACGATCAGTTGATGTGATCGTGTCCGAATGGTCGTTAGCTGGTACTTACTGTCAACGTACGAAGCATTAGGTTCCCCTGTATCTGATTAGACGAAGGTTTATCATAGTGGCCCAGTCAGTTTAGATATGGCACACGGTTTCAATGAGGTACTGAATACATGCACTTGAAAACTAACTAGCAGAAACTAGTGGCGTAAGATCCAGTATCTACGAAGCTATTATTAGACCTGCCACTATTACATCGATGAACGTACATATATATGGGCGGGATAACTTATCAAACTGGACAGGAAGTTATCCAGGTAAAGACTGGCGCATGCGCGATTGGCATCGCGGCTAGCGCAGCGGCACCACCGCGTCACTTGACTACCATCGTCAACTCAACTCACACGGAATTTATATATGTATATATATATATATATATATATATATATATATATATATATATATATATATATATATATATATATATATATATATAGTTGTTATTGATACGATTCAATGTACGGGAGACTGTTGTCTTCCATTGCCCATGAAGAAAAAACTAAAATTTTAAAAAACGACTATACGCTCGTAAACAGTTGCTGCATGACATGTCGTTTTTTCCTTTCCTCTTTTTCCTGGATCTATTATCCACCTATTACAAATTCTCCATAGGATATGTATAGAGCACCTGGAAACAACTACCTGGAGATTCTGGTATATCAGAAACTAAGGCCGGAGATTCCGGGAAAGAAATTGCCATCCATAAGTTTCTTAAATGTTCATTCAGTATCAATTATTTAGAATCAGTCATGATAATCTCATTCGCCATCGGAAATCACTGTCATAACACGCTTTACATGCTAAAATCAAGGGGAAATTGCGAACTATATTATTGGTGTAAGTGTACACCAAATTACTGCCATGCTTGACAGTGCTGTAGTGTTATGGCGTCATCTGGAACTACATGTCTTACAGAAACTTTTTATTGCAATATACTTGTTATGAATCCTTCAGATGGATGATAAATACAATACCGACGGGTTTTGTGTACGAGTGGCCGTAATCTCCTCGTAGTTGATGGCGTAATATAGAAAGACATGGTTAGTGTGGCCGAATGGAATCTGTTCCTCGATATTTTGGTCAGAAATATTCACCCAAGTCGAAGACTGAGGTGAATATTTCTGACCAAAATATCGAGGAACAGATGGAATTCAGACACACTCACTATGTCTTTTTATTATTATATACCGATATTCGATTTAAATGTAATTTTTGTGCTTACATTATCAACCTATTTCAGCCTCCGAATGTTTGTCTCTCTGCTTGTCAACAAGTCACGTGGTACGGTGTGGCGTAAAAATATTTTACGCCACGGTGTGGCCGAACGGAATCTTTTCTGCTATCACGTAAAAGTGAGACATTCGTGCACCGGTATATGATAATATCTTTGCTTATCGCTCACATATTACTACGGGTCAACTATTTGGAGATTACGGCTGCGAGTACAGAAAACCAGTCATTTTTGTGTTTATACACAAAACCCATATCCATTTTTTTTAATGTTTTATATGCTATAATATCTCACAAGACATCAGTGGAGTTAGTAATATAGAAATATACAATGAAACAAGCACATTGTCAACATCAATGATGTACCACTTATTGTAGATTTTGTTTTTAACAATCATAATTTGTAAAAGTGTGTCGGGATTAACGTGTGCCAGAGGATGGATTAAGACCTTACATTCCTGCCATCACAACCGTTCCACCCTGCTGAGCCTCTCTCCCCGACGGGCCCGCGAGCTCCCTGAATCAAACAAAGTTAATGCTGTAAGTATCTTCAGCACATTGGACATAACATGAATTTACAGTTAGGATTTGTCTAACACCAACATACGGAACAGGGCAATCAATGGCATTAGAAATACATAGACATATATTTCTGGCCCAAAAGTATTCTGAATTTATCTAGAATAGCCTCATGGCCAAAAGCATGTGTGATCTATCATAGTCATTTATGAATCACAACTTTTTTTACATTCATATTCCTTATTTCTAGTGAAGTCGAATTGGACGACACAAGTACTGATCAGCATGTGTGAAATATTATATTCTTTTTTTGATATATTCAATCAACAAAATCTCTCTATGGGTGAACCTCGATTTTCATTGTAAATCATATTGTACGACGCAAGATACAAAGAAAGGCATAAGTACTCCGTTTTGCATTAAAAACAACACCTATCATTCTTTGACATATTGGAGTAAAATCCACAAAAAGTACCTTTAAACGTGATATATATTTACCCATACCTGCGGCTTATTGTGTTTTGCATTGGTAATACCACAATAATTTAGTTCTGTTTACCATGTCATCGATCTATGCATACATTTTCAGAGCTCAGGATGAAAACACGAGTAGCTATGTAAACCAGGTCATATGACTAGAATATCTAAACATATATTAACTTAGAGGGTATGCGTTTTTCTCAAATTTCCATTTTAATGTATGAAAAAAAAAATGAAAAAAATGAAAAAAAAAAAAAAAAAAACTTCAGGCTTGGAATAAAGGTTGTTCGTTTAAAACCAGGTTCAATACATTTGCTGGCTAGCCTACTCCAGTGGATTTCTTGAGAGGCTATGTTGGTCACACTGTCCGATTGAAAGGAACAGTTAGTAAAAACCGAACGAGAGTTAGACTTGACAATGTTTATGCCGCGACGGGAAGGTCGTCTATTACTACACGAGGCGTAGTCGAGTGTAGTGAGGAGCAGACCTGACCAGAGTGGCATAGACATTGACCAAGTCTAACTCGAGTTCGGTTTCGTATTTATCCTCCCCCGTCTATGCTTTTGTATTACTAAAAGATAGATATTGAGTCAAGGACCAACAGAACTTTTTTCCTAGTAGCTGACATCCTGTTATCTGATCGGTCAATATTGTTTTATTACTTTAGTGGCATAAAAAACACTTTATATCACGGCCTGCCACATAAAATTTCCCTATGTTAAGTCTATGGCGGTTTTTTATTAGGGGTAGGATAAGATACTATCGTAAAACTGGATGAGGTTTAATCTCGGCCACCGTATTCCACGACTGGAGTTTGGCAAAGTGACTTCATGAGGCGAAGCCAAGTGAAGTCCGGAGCCAAAACTTCAGGAGTGGAATGCAGTGGCCAAGATTAAAACGAATCAGGTTTTGATTTTATCCTACCCTATCTCCTCGATTTTGGAATATTACGTGATAATAATGCTGTATGCCACTAGTGGCATATAAAACTCTGTATGTCAGTCAGCGTGGCATACGGAAACCCAATGTTAGGCCTATGGGATTTTATATTAGGGGTAGGATAAAAGGCTGTAAGCCAAGCGAATATTGAAATCATCACCCACTGGGAGACCGTTAAGTCCGGGCAGTCCAGGTGGTCCAGGGCGCCCCTAAAACAAAAATATATGCATATTATATGGATCCTCATATGATACATTTTCATCATTTCAATAAGTATTCATTATACTGGGAGTTCAACACACGTATATGTTTACAGCTTTAGGCCATTTTTCACTGGCCGACGAACAAGGCATCACCCTCAGGCTTCTTGTGTTGTGAACTACAATCATGGACCTCATGAGGTGTCGTCTCTTTACTGCCATATGAACAATATGTTCATAATTGATACCATTTTCCCTGTGCTGTCACAATAGACAAAAATAAGACATGACATCAGAAAGAGAAATAAAGAATTGCCATGTCTTTTAAATAGGTATCAGAACTGGGTTGGGTTGGTTTGTTTGTCGGCGTGTTTTTAACCGGAGGATTGGATGGTGTTTGACTTTGGACACCAGATACCACACTGATTATTTAAACCACAGGAACCGCGGTGGTCTTTTTTAAATACCTTTTTTAACACAAACTGGGGGCTTTTAAGGCAGAATGAACCCTCAATGGGATTCCTTGAGACTTCGCCCCTGATTCTAGATTCCACCCAAACCTGTTGCAGAAATAGCTTTTCTCTACGCTATTTAGCGTAAGCGGAAACCCCGCGTTAACGGACACCTCTGCTCGGAACGTTTCCCTCTATTATATGTTTATTTTAACCTCGCGTAAGCGGACACCCCGCGTAAGCGGACTCTTTGGCCCGGAACGGAGGGTGTCTGCTTACGCGGGGTTCTACTGTAGTATGTAATCTCTTCCCAAATTAGTAATTTTTCCTTGCGAGTACTCGTTGAACTCTTCCACAAGGAGAATTTCCGTTTCTGCATACTTAGATCCATTTAAGTGTTTGAGCTCTAGGAAGCGTGACAAAAGATTTAATGTGGGTTTTTTTAATGGCGAGGGTAAAGGGTTCGCTGCAAGTCATTGGATACGACAACTGAGTGGAGCGTTTTTTCTGTTTCCTACAAAAAGACACAACAATTCATGTTTAAAAACTCTGGCTTCAAAAAGAGCCCTAGTTATAGGGGTGAAACCCTATGGAACAGACTCAGCCCAGCTACGCAAAAAGCGACGACAAAAACTGCATTCAAGAGCCTGGCGGGAAGAGAACTGCGTAACATGGAGCCATAAATATATAAAAATAATATAGTATCTATCAGAAAGACTGCGCTAACAACAACATACTTACACTATCATCATCATCACTCTGTACCTTTATTTGTTTAATTTTACTGTTGTGCTACATTCTCACTGTTAAACAATTGTAACTTTCATGGAAGACCTGTCTATGGCAGAATGAATAAAGTATTAAAAAAAAGGGCCCTGCTTAGTTCATTGGAATAAATATGGACGTAAATATTCAACGTAGTAGTGTAGGAACCTTTAAGAGAGAGATTAAAAATATGCTATACAGGTAAAAACGTAATAGGCGGTTTTTGTTAGAGGCCACCGCACATTGCATTTATCTCATCATCATCTAAGCCCCGTTGGGCACATGTATATTTGTATTATTGTACAAGGAATTGTTGATGTTCTGAAGATATGAATGACGGTAACGGAGGTGTACGTTACCTGCTTACGCAGATGTCACCTATGCTTTCTTATGGCGCAAATAAAAAAAATATATAAAAAATTGAGATTCTACTCACACTGTCGCCCCTGTCGCCCTTGTCGCCGTGCCCCGTACTCCCGCCCGGCTCCCCTTTCTGCCCCTTGGCCGCCGCTGGCCCCGGAACTCCCGGCGGTCCAGGAAAGCCAGGTCGTCCGGGATGCCCCATAGCTCCCTGAAAATAAGACTTGTAACACTGTATAACCGCTTATGACAATGGCAAGGTTCATATATTAATGATACATATATTGATGATGGTTTCCACAATAATGCTAATAATCAGCAATATCTAGATAGTGATGACGATTACGGCATTGAAAAATGTGGGTTCAGGCTACACATGGATGCAATGAAGACTTTTTTCCCACCTCAACCATTTACCAACATGATCTAAATCAAAAAAAATTAATTCACCACAAATACATTGTAAATATCATGATAAGTTTTGACTAGAGTTGCATCTATTCCTAGTGTATACCAAGGAAAAGAAAAATGTACGTACTGTTTACTTACCTGTACCATTGTCTACTTTTGATTTAAATGGAAGCATCAAATCTAATACAGCTGGCCCTGGAGCCTACCGAAAACAGGACTGCTACAAGTCCTAGTAGAAAACTCCAGAATAAACAAAAATATAAAAAAAAGACAAAAAGACCTGCGGTGGGGAAAGCGAAGTGATGGATTGGGGATTGTTTGATCTCTAGACATTTGAAATACAGGCTGTGCTACTGGGGCAGTAAAGAGCACTATGATAACGTGAATCCATATGGCCAATTGATATCACAACAGAGGAAAACCAATTGATATTTATATTGCAATGGTCCATATAAGAATCTAGCATTCTTCGCCGATATTTCCCTCTAAATATTCTGTGTTGTATTGGTGGTGATATCACTAGAAAAACTAACCGGTTCGCCCTCCATTCCTGGTAGGCCTGCTGGTCCAGCTGGTCCCTAATTCATGAAATGGAAAAGAAACAGATCCGGTGAGTAAAATTAATATCTACTATGAATGAATTACAGTAAACTGGACAAATTCTAGTTTCACTTCATCTCCTAACATCACCGCCGTAGTGGTCTTCATCTATAAATAGACCAGCATGAGGATACGTGTTGAAGGCTTCTGTGGTAAGCACTGTAAGGCCCGGCGTCCACCTACTACGATATGGCCCCGATATGGTCTACGATGCACCTCCCGATAAAAAAACTAAATCACGTCGGAAGGTCACCGAATATCGGGGCAGTTGACCACGTCTCTGCTATTAGGCATCGATAAAAAACCCATACAAGGCGTGGTGGATTGGCATGTCCAGACATATGTCTACGATTTTGCACCATCCCGATATGGCACCGATTTTGACATTTTGTATCGGTGCCACATCGGGAGGTCTAAATTTCTATCGTAGTAGGTGGACGCCGGGCCTTAAGGTTCCAGTAACTTTAACTCTTTCTGTCCGAGCCTGAATGGGGAGTGTGCACACTATAGGACGAGGTATGATACTGCTATAAACCCCAAGGGGACGAGACTATCGCCGCAATGGCGTCTGTTTGTCGTATGTTTGTCACTTAGTAACCTGGTATATATAGGTTACTATAGTTACTAATCGAATGCCCACAGAGTATAATTATGAACATAGTATTCTTTATTTGTTGTGAAAAAATGGTATAAATCTATTTAATATTTCTCATAAAACATAACGTTTGTGATGGTGACACATATACAATGCCTCCAGGCATTCCTCGTCCCCTGGGTGGGAATGCCTCCAGGCATTGCTAGGACTGAAAGAGTTAAACTATGGCAGATATTATAACACGTCTACAGTACAATGTAAAATAGATAAGTTCCAAAACTGCATTGGCAAAGCATTGCTATCTTAGATCAAAATTAAAGTAAAATATTTAGCAATTTAGTACGTTTTCGAAAGTTTGACGAAACAACAGCATACAGATAACTGGTGTGATTGTTCCAGTACACAACTATCACCTTGTAATTGAATATCATCAGAAATAGAAATCGCAAACCCAAACAGCGAGTGAAAATCGCAGGGCATACATACTTGAATCACACTTCAGATAGGCTTAAGGATTGGTCGTTGCACACTCACTGGGATGAATTTTGGATACTTGAAGATGTTAATGACATGTGGTCTTTTCTGCCTGAAGTACTGAATGATTATCTAGATTTGCACTGTCCTATAAAGACCTGGATTGCTTAAGATAAAGGCATTAATTGGATGACTCCACAAATCAGATCCCTCATGAATTCATGATCGTGACAGAGCATTAAGCTTTTTCCATAAAACTGGAGTCAAACACCATCTAGAGTTAGATAAATCATTAAAAAAGGAAATAAGAAAGGAAATTAAGTGATCGAAAACTGAAATGTTTCATAAGACTCTGAATGATAACGTTGGTAACTCAAATTTCTTTGGCTTGAAATCAAAAATATTGACTAACCCTGATGGAAAGAATAAATTGCCAAACTCATAGAAACTAATACCAAAAAAGCTATTGTGCCACACGAATCAGCTCAATACGTGAACAGTTTCATTGCGAAGGTTGGCAGCACATTGGCTGCAGAACAGAAACTGGGGTTCCAACCTGGAACTGGTTTGAATACTGTTAGATCTACACATAAAAAAGATATTGAATTTCCTGTGCCTGATTTTGTCATTAACAAAAAAGAGCTATACACTTTATTTACTGAGAATGTTACCAGCAAGTCTTCCAGGTTAGGCAATGTCAGTTCGTCAGTTCAAAAAGATTTCATGAGTTACTCGCTCGAGCAATTTATTTTCCTCTATCAATCAGGCCTTGATACTGGAAGATTTCTGGACAAATGTAAACTTGCAAACATTATTCCTCTCCCTAAAGCTGGTACCCCCTCAAACCCGAATAACTGGAGGCTGATAAGTTTGTGACCAGTTCCTGGCATGATAGCTGAAAAACTTTTTCACTTTCACCTAGCAAATTATCTGAACTCTAACACAATGCTCTGCATACAACAATAAGGATTCTAGAAGGAAAGAGGCACGATAGATGCTATTTATAATTTCATAAATGATTTGTTTACTGCAAGAGACAGAAAACAAATTACAGGTTGTATATTTAGCGACTTGCACAAAGTGTTTGATAGCCTAGATCATAAGTTACTCATGAATAAGATTAAGACCATCCATATAATACGCACACAACATTCACACAATGTTGTAGGTTCATGTTCATGATAATGGGCGGAAACGTGGGGAAATGTTGTTCCTGATCTGTAAATTGCACTGAAATTTAGGAAATAGATACCAAAATAAAGATTGTTAAAAATCATTTTTGAAAAATGCTAACCCCTTCCATCTCGTACACATGAAATTAAAGAAGAAATACACACAAAATGTCCAATTGGCCTCATTTGTAATAAAGATACCAATACTCACTGGAGTGCCCGCGCGACCGGGTGTGCCATCTTGCCCCCTGCGGCCATTATCCCCTTTCTGACCACCCCAGCCTGGAGGTCCGCGGGACCCGGGTCTCCCGACCTCACCACGACTCCCTTTCTCTCCGGGCCTGCCCTGGAGCCAGCAGATAAACAGGTCATATTATATCAATCTGCCGAGATCCATCTCTAATTAGCCAAAATGCAGTTCACATTCCATGATTATATAAGCAGAGATATATGAAATGAACCTACATATCAATAAGGTATATTGCTTAAACACTTATGATACCACACCATATTGTTTTAGGATGTTCATGCATGCATCCTTATATTACAATAACTCCACGGTTTATAAATCTTTGATAATTCCGACAACTATTGTCCTCTATCTTTAACCCATTCACGGCGGGTGATGCCATATGGCATCAACCGTGCTAGGGCGGGATGATGCCATATGACATCATCTGTGCTGGGGCGGGTGATGCCAAAAGGCATCATTTTCCTAAATTTGCTTAATTTCGATTTTGTGGAATAAAATAGGAAATATTGGATATATAGTCATGAAATTTTCACAGAATATAGATGCAACACCCAGGTAATGATTCTGGCTGAACTGGACAACAAGGTTAATGATTGCATATTTTATCATGTCCTAAACTATTGAACTATCACAATAGGCCTGATACTTCCCGCCCCCTGGCGGTATACATTAGCCCTATTACCCACCCTTTACCACATACTATTGCCACAGGTACCCGCCCTTAAAGGGTTAACGGACATCGACTCCTGGTGATACTGATGATCCAAAGCTAAGGTCTCACATTTTGCATGTTGATTGGTCCATGGTGAGTAATATGTCACTGTCCCTGACATTTTAGAATTACGGGCGGTGTCATTTCGTGTATACATATATATGTATAACAATGTCTATGGAGCTTCGATATGGTCCTGTGTTCATTTACAGTGTTATGTGTGAAGAAATAGTAATGGTAGCTATTTGTATCCATTTGATATCGTGTCAAGTATTTGACATAGCTCTATATTTCTGTTAATGCTCTATTTTTGCATTCGAATTGTACACTTCGTTCGTCCATCAGATAATTCTGTCGAAACAGAACGTTGTGTAACCTTTCTTCATCATAAGGTTTAAATAATGCATGGTTCCAGGAACAAGCGAGCAATTATGACAGTATATTCCTGTCTATATAAGAGTCTCTGGACTATTTGGGATGGACTATATGCATGTATGATGGTGTATCAATATAATAGTGTGTGAACTATTTGAGATGGTTGATATGCATGTCTATATATTATAACATAATGTGAAGTATTTGACATGGCTCTATACGTGTCTATTCAACATGTAACTAGACCTGCCATATGCAGCAGTGACCCTCAGCTCACAGAGCATTGTTTAACCCATTCACGCCAGGGCTGGCCGGGTGATGCCTCAAGGCATCAACCGGGGCTGGCCGGGTGATGCCTTGAGGCATCATTTACAAAATATTCGTTTTTGAAGATAAAATTGGAAATAATGGTTCAATAAACATGAAACTTTCAGAGAATATAGATATAACATCATATTTGATATTCCCGGCGAAATAGAAAATTGTATTAAATATCACATGTCATGTCACGTGATACAGAGATCAAAATGTTCACAATAGGCCTATATGCCCGGCCTCTAGCGGTAGTCACTGGCACTAGTACCCGGCTCCATGACTGTACCCCTGCCGCGGGTACCCGGCGCGATAGGGTTAAATCAGGTTTCGGTTACACAATAGTCCTACTCATTGAGTTGTTAGTTCTGACAGAGGCACCACGCTGAGAGGTAACATTAGGACAGTTCTTCCTCTCTCCCACCGTGCCACGTGCTTCCCTATCCCCAAACACAATCTCTACCCGAGCACCACCTACCGCCTGACCGCCATCCCCACCACAGCGCCCTGTGCACTGCCCCCCTGGCGACTGCAAACAAAACAAAAACAAATGATAACAAATAAAGCTGTCAGCATCGGCATCTCTCGAGCTGGTGAGATCTGTCCAACACATGTTTTACATCCATGACTGCCGCATGCTGTTGTTAGAAATATTAGAATCTGACCATTAAATCCCAGAGCGCTACTACATATTGGGTTATGAATGAAGAAATTAAATCATATTTAATCGTTATTGATATGGCAACTGAATATGACCAAATAAACATTATAATATACTCACACTGTTTGGGATTTACTACGGTTAGGATTACATGTGCAGTAGAATTTTATTCTAACTTCCAAATGATTTGTACATAAACTAGGAAGCATTAACTAAAAGATAAGAAATAATAAAACAAAAATGCAAATAAAGAATAATCAAGCCACCCTGCTTCCGCCAACACCACACCGAGGCCCTGGGTTTGGTACCGGTTCCGGTTCCGGGTAAGGAGTGTAGGGTTCTGGGTAAGGCGTGTAGACTTCCGGTGTAGTGGTGGGCGGCGTGCGCACGCGCGTTGGCCATGGTGCCCACGTGCTCCGGATGTAGGGTCTGGACGTCGTCTCGTCCTCCGGGTCGTCGGTGGCGTCGATGTCACCCCTGAACGACCGGGTCGGCTCCTCGTCCTGTGGCACCTCCAGTACGCGCAGGAAGTGCCCCTGTTGGCGACGACTGTGTCCCTGAGCGGACTTTTGACGTTTGTGCCGTAGCTTCTCTCGCGGGCGGTCACGTGCCTGAGGGTCACGTGACTGAGGATCACGTGACTGAGGATCACGTGGATGAGTGTCACGTGACTGAGGATCACGTGGATGAGTGTCACGTGGATGAGTGTCACGTGACTGAGGATCACGTGACTGAGGATCACGTGACTGAGGATCACGTGGATGAGTGTCACGTGGGCGAGGGTCACGTGACGGCCCTGGTAATACCCGGGCACTGATGGCGACCTCTGGTGACGACACCTCATTGGACTTCCCGCGGCGGGGAGAAAACTCCTGCTGCTTTGGTGATTGTAACTCCTCCGTGGAACCAATCTTCCTATCTCCGCCATGCCTGCCATGCTGACCAGGCCTCAGTCCGTGTCCTGAGTCACTCTGATCGCCGCCATGTTGACCGTGCTCCTCCTGGCGGGCAGACGCAGCACTACCTGTCTGGCGGGGACGTCCATCCGGGTCCTGACGCAACAGGTACTCTCGTAGTTCCTCGTCTTTGACAACGCTGGGCACGTGATTATATGCGCCATCTTGTGTTGGCTGGTGTTGAATGGTAGATGAGTTCTTTAGTTGACTCTGTCCTTCACTGCCCAGCACTGTGGACCATGAAATGAGAAGATATCTATACATGTAAGGGTAATATATCATTTCTTACTGATTTTTCTCAATTATATTTTGTAGGAAACTCGAAACATATTCAGGCGTTGGCCTATTTTCAGCTGTTATTACTATATGCGATTGGAGCTGTGATCTGTTCAAGGAGAGATATAAAGATATATTTGTTAAGATTGTAGAACCTTATGAAGCTGGACTCTAAAGTTCTGAGGTTTGCAGCACAATTTTTTTTAACAGATTCACGATCGCAGTATTGCCAAGACATGGCCTGTTCCGTAGTTTGTGACAAATACGTTTTTCACCCTCTAAGGTTTGGTATGTTGTGATGCATATGTATTATCCATCGTATACAAAGCCCCCATTGAAAATGAATGGGGACTCAGTAAACCACGACCCATTATATAAAACCTGTCAGATACCATAACTGTGGTATACGGATTCTAACCTGTGGTATACGGCCTCAAAACCATGGTATACGAGAAAAATAGTCCCTTTGTGCTATAGAGCAAAGAAATAGTCCCTGTTGCTATACCCTTTAATATGGCAATTACTTGGTTTAATTTATTCGAAATAATGGATAATAAATACAACAAACGATGGTTATGTGGACAGGCGGGTCTGTAAACCACTCGAGGTTGATGTCGTAATACACTCGCTAGCGCTCGTGTATTACTACGCGTCAACCTCTCGTGGTTTACGGCTGCCTGTCCACAAAACCATCGATTATTGTCTATATAAACAATAAAAGATGGATAATAAATAATTATTGTCTATGTCACCCACCTGTGTGGCACCATGATGTGCAGCAGACCATGACCCACAGGCGCAGACAGGTGTGCAGTGTGGTCGTCATGGTGACCGGTGGTCAGTGAGAGGGGAGGGTCCCGCATGAGCTCACATGATACTGAAACAAATACACAAACTCAATTATAAAACAGAGCTCTCTCTATTCCGTGGTCGCAAGCGGTGGGTGTCGGAGTGTTTTCTAGCTAAGCCTCGTCAACCTACTATCAATTATAAAACAGATGTTGTTTTTTATTATTATATACCTGTGTCCGAATGTCTGTTAAATACTGCCCGCTGCTAGGGGTGCAGTAATAATAATGTTCGTGTCCGTTGTGACTGCAACTTTCTAAGTAATTAAAATAGAGTTTTTAATTATCTTAAGGTATATAATAATAAGCAAACGTCCTCACTGTGAACGAAAAGTTGATCGTTCGAGGTCAGTCGCCGATTTCATAAGGCCTGACGCCATAGGCGGAAGGCCGTATGAAATCGACGACTGACCTCGAACGATAAACGTTTCGCCCACAGTAAGGACGTTTCCTAATAATATTGTAACATAGTAAACATCTGGGAGATAAAGTTACATCACATTGAATAGAGATGGTGTTCCGGTTCATACATGTATTGATAAGATGGTAGAAGAGTGATGAATCCATAGAATTGCTTATTCTCACAGTTACAATAAGATGAAAATTAGGAGGTAGTCCATGATTGGGCAATGGTGTATGTGCTGTAGTAAATAGAATTGTTTGTATTGGGACTCATCAGGCGCGTATTTGGACTGTAAATAGTGTGTGATTCATGATCCTTTCACCAATGAATTCTCAAAGTGTGTACTTTATTGTTGAAATTTTTAGAAAATTATGGAAGTCAGTTGTAACAAATACTATATTTGTAACAAACCCCTGAACTCTAAAAATTTAGAAATACTAGACTTTAAACTATATTTGTTGGAATCTGGGTAATGCTTTAAAGTCTTAAATCTATCGTGGAAAATATCAGCTTCCACTAGCTAACAAAACCACAGCATGCTGTACTTTCTGCCAGAGACCATCTCTTAGTGCATAGTCCTGGAAAACCTTCTTAATTTTTTCTGCATTTTTCCTCTTATCCCTCAGGTGTCATACACCTTCATGCCTACTAATCCTTACCTACACACCAATATACCCTCTGGACCTTAATACATACACACGCACAGGCACCCTCGGTCATCCGGTCTGATAGTTGAAAAGCGTCATGTAGGTTTGAAGTCACGCACGGATTTAAGGCAGACTTTGAATGCTCCGCGAAAGAGGTTAATTTGTAAAATCCCATGAAGTGTGACAGTGAGGCATACTGTAGGTTTCATGGCTATAATGTCTAAGGTCTATAGACACGTTCCTGTCTGTAGTTATAAAACGGCCTTAAATCGTGCCCACCCGGGAGTATGTTCAGAGCAGCAGTGATTTTATTTTCCACTGTTATGTACAAGCATTGCTCTGATATCTTTCCTTAACAACAAAACAAAAATCATTCCACATAAATTATTAGTAGTTTTTAATATAAAGCCGCTTTTGGGTTGTAGCAGACGCTAATGGATATAGGTCACAGTCTCATAGTAAGCAGGCTATAAAGCTAATCTACGGCTAATGAAACAATTATCCCCGATATTCTACAACTTGCTATATGTTTGTGTACTCAGTAGGCCCTATGGGGTTGCAGAGAGATACTGAAAGGTGGGGATCCGCGCTTGGTATATTTATTTCTTGAATATACTCCTTCTATTTAACAATAATAATAAAATAAGAACTATATAAATAACTATCTTTTCAGGAGAATTCAACTCGTCCCTTCAGCTCATCCTTCTTATGAATGCTAGCGATGCTTTAGTAGAGTCGATTGCCAAAAGCTCAACTGTAAATGCCTTTTTATCTGGTGTTATAAATCTTACAAACAATGTCGATGAAGTAGCCCTGCGGTAAGAGTTATTCTCGAATATGATATTTTTTATTCAGAATGGAGTTGCTTACTTCATATAGAAGATGCTTGGCTGAAATACAGGAGGACATGGAGTGAATTATTGCTTTCCTCTGTGACAAATAATAAAGAACATTCCTCTGACTCATCCGGAGACGCTCTACATGAGGCTTTCACCTCATCCCATGATATTTAGTGCTTATACATGTACTGCATAAAAGGAATTAAACAAATTCTGGTGCAATATATCATACTGCTTCCCTGATAATGAAATCTAAACCCCCAAGACCAATGCATTTGGGTTTGTTCCTAAATCCCCTATATTAGTCTCTGCTATGTAACGAGCTGATTTGAATGCCCTCCAACTTGAAAAAAGGTGTGCCTTTGTGTTGGGGGTTATAAATCTTAGATGTTGCCGGCCTTGTTCTACCTGAATTAGAGTTCAGAGGCCAGGCTATGTAGACCTGAGGGAGCACAGCGCTGGACTGTGAACCTTGTTAATATGTCAGTCCTTTGTGTGACATTTCTTTTCTGTCACCCTCATCGCAGACATACGATCAGTCTCCAGTGCTATGGTGTAAACTACCATGCGGGCCGAGAATAAAACTATACGAAGCCTTGAGGTATTTTGTGCAGGGAATCATCCAGTACCTGCCTATTAATTTCACCCCGTTAAAAATACCATCCCACAAACTGGAACACCTTTACAGCTGGAATGGGGGTATTCCGTTTCGGGAGATTCTACCGTATTTAGTATTTGAACTGAAAGAACACCTTGTACTATCGTGTAAGTTCAGGCTGTCTCAATACTGAAATAGGGATGAGTTGGCTACTTCAAAGGAGTGGACATGACATTTCTTTGGCCGTACCAACTGAAGCTTCAGAACCACCGGAGGGGACTGAAGCAAATCTCCTCTCCCAGTTTGAGCCTTCGGAGTACGACGCATACTCAGCGACCCGGCGAGTAGCAGAAGCAAGGCTTTAACTCAATTAGTCATCGTGTGTCGGTAAGCACAATAGCAGACTCTCAGACACACGAGCCGTTGACTCGCCGAGATGTCCCTCTCTGACAATCAACAACAAAAATGAAGCAGAGAGACCGATCCATACTCATGTCATATTAAATAAAGGTGGTATAGATATTATATCCCAAAACCCTGCATCCACTGCCAACGATTCACCACGATAGACTAAAGAAGAAACTAACAAGTTTTTGGTCAAAATCGTTGTTCTCAACGAGTTTGATGCGGAGTGATATGAACGAGGCGACACCCGAGTGAATATCATGTAGCATTCAAGTGAGTAGGAGAACAACAACTTTGACCAAAATAAGTGGTTTTCTGTATCCATCTCGCCCCTGTGTACACTAAAAGAACGGACATTGCACGGGATATGGGTCACGGAGGATTGTGGTACTCGTAGGGGCATGGAGAATGAGTTCCCAGTGTTAAACCTACGGGGAAAAAATACCAGGGTGAGATAATATAAAGAGACGTCACGAGTTTGAGTATGAGTTTATTTATGTCACGCTTTTTGTTGGCTCCATAATTTCACGAGTCGAAGACGAGTGACATTACAGAGCCAACAAAATGAGTGAGATAAATAAACTCAAACTCAAACGAGTGGCGTCTAGATTTTATCCTACCCCGTTTCCACATTTTTTCAGTATTAGAAAGTAGTGACATAAACAACACTTTATGTCACACCCAGTGACATAGACAATTCCCCTGTTAAGTCTATGGCGTTTTTTTATTAGGGGTAGGATAACACCCGATACACTAACATTAGAAATGGCAATGTCGTGGTGTATCAGGAGAACCCCGATAATTCTAGTCATAGCCTATCAATGTGTAGCACAGTGCATCGGAACAGCTTTGATGGGACAAAATAAGGTGACCACAGTTACGATTAACTCATTATTCAATCAGTGTATCAATGTAGATCTCAGGCAGAACTTTAATATCAAAATGTATTTTGGAAATATTGAATAATTTTTTTACAGGCACAGCAGAAACCCGCCTAACGGACGTCCCCGCATGAGCAGGTATTGTAGAAGAAACTAATGAGAGTGGTTAGGGTATACGTAGACCATTATTCCATGAGTTTGATTGAAAAGTCGTACATAGCGATAAAAAAATGGCATATTAGTCACACCTGACCCGTGGAAACGGTTTAAAATTCAATTCCCCCTGAATTCTAATAAATAATGTCATTAAAATATATAAAGATAAAGAGAACGTCGTCGTAATCAATATCTGTGTGCTATGCTTTACGCTATTCGAGAGAGCATTGGGTGCGAGATTCTGATTTGAAGCCTATGGTGGAAAATACATGGGGAGGAAAAGAATGAGATGTCATACAAATGATGCTCAGATAAACACGACAGTTATCTAAGAACCTACTGATATGATCCCATCTGTCTCTATGAGATACCCTATAAAGACAAGTCGGTATCAACGAGAGAGTTCCATTTGCATTTAACTCCTGCCTAGACTATGAGCAGTATCTTCATAAAAGAAAAAATAATGTCTTTGTTGGAAATGTTTTGTGGTCAATAAAAAAAAATTGTGGAGGTGTGTTCTACTGATATGTCTGAATATCGGTCAATGTCACGCCATATATCTGTGGAGTGCAACTATAACGCCGTCGATCACTGCACAGAATTGGTGATAGACACTCTCACCTATAAGTGAGCCCATGGTGTAAGTATCTGAACGCAGTGTTCCCAAAGCAGGCCGTGCCATATTCAATACGGGTTGATTAATCAATGACCCTTTGTTTCTGTTTTCTGTTAGAAATTGAATACGTATAGAAGAAAGCAAAAAAGGGTGCATTGCTTCTGGTTCTACCATATTCCTATATATGTGAGCAATATCATAGTTCTTTCGTTGTTTAATAAACATGTCACGACGACAAGTGTTCTACGTTATTTCTGGTATGGTGGTCCGAAATATCAATTATTATATACCCATAGAGTATATTTGATAATTACGTACTGCTACTCCCTGTGCAGTATAATTGGAATACTGAACCCTGTGCAGTACATTGTTATACTCCACACGTTGAAACATCAGCAGTGTGTGAGATTTCATGCAGACATGTTTTGTATGCCAATATACAGTAAGGTTTGATTAATTTTGGGTATATAATAAATATAGAACGACCTACCATGCTTGTACATGCCACCTATGGAACTCTACCTAGGGCCTCGATCCATAAATAACAACAATTCCCCATCTCGTTTTGTAGCATGTACGGCATGGTCAGGTCGTTCTATATAGTTAGGCCCGGCGTCCACCTACTACGATAGAATCGTAGACCTCCCGATATGGCACCGATACAAAATGTCAAAATCGGTGCCATATCGGGAAGGTGCAAAATCGTAGACATATGTCTAGACATGCCAATCCACCACGCATTGTATGGTGGTTTGATTGGTGTCTAATCGCAGGAACGTGGTCAACTGCCCCGATATAAGGTAACCTTCCGACGCGATTTTGATTTTTTATCGGGAGGTGTATCGTAGGGCATATCGGTGCCATATCGTAGTAGGTGGACGCCGGGCCTTACTTTGCAACAGCCCACTGTAATTGGTGACCTTTCTATCATAAGTCTTTCTGCGTACAAACGTGATTATGTATAAATTGTGCCTCCGAGTGATTCTTCCACATTGGTGCCTTTCGTCAAAACAGTATTTCTATTGTTCGAAGAAATATCCAATATCAGTAAAAAAAAATTAATTCATAAAACCCAGGATGTATGCCGTACATGACATATCGCCAACGCTAACCATCGGTATGACGCTTTACAGTGTTTTCATAGCGTCCTTCAACGTTGTCAGAGAATTCACCTTGCTCTGTTTGCACAGGTTGGCACATACGACGTTTCACTCCTGCAACCCACAGAAAATACTCCATTTTTTTTTAATATTGTGTACTTTTTCATATATCCCGTAGCCCGTAACGGCACACATTGAACATAATCCTAGCCTACCGGATGTGGACGGGTCCCCAGCCTCACACTGAGTTATGTATGTTCTACCCACTGGTACCAGTGGGTGTGTCAATAAGGGAGGAACTATATAGGTGGAGAAAATATTATTACAAGAGATGACTACAGATACATGGTGGTTAAGCCAAACGGGCATACCGATCAACATTTACACAAATTCATTATCTTTTTATATACACCTATTACCTATGTTTGTAAACTATGATTATAAAAAATAGTTTTCCATAATTTCATGCAAAACACGCTATCCTTATATAAATGTACATAACATCATCTACTATTAGACATTTTATCTTTTACATATTTATACATCAACTATTGCTTTATTGTACATTTGTACATATACATATTTTCAGCTAGGAGTTCTGTCTCCGAAGAGAGGGACCAAAAAACCAAGACGTGTGAACGATTCCAATCTAACAAAGTTATTCGCAGTGGAAGAAACATAAAGACATTGCCAAGACTAGATCATTTATAAAAACAGAATATATAGGCCTCCATAAGAACCAGTCGATGTAAATGAAACACATGCTGGCTCGAGGAATAAGATGGTAATACAATGGGTACTATATTTGTAAAAAATATAGGGACGTATTACTCACAGAATCTTGACGCTCGTAATCGTAAAGCTGCGGTAGGTGTGGTATATAGCATCCAGGAAAGGCAAGATTGACATTGGTCCACTTCTTAAAAAGTGTCCTTACTACCATGACCCTTTCAGGCTGTGTGGTAAGTGCTTGTCATGATACTCCAGATACTGGATTTGCTTAAATTCCAATACAATAGTAACGTGGTAATGGTGACCCAAAGGATAGTGTACAATTCGTGAGAGGAGACAGTTTATCTCAGTCCCAATGGTCTCCACTATTTCAGATTTCACTCCCTTGTGGTCATTTCTGTTGCTCCCCCTTTTTATAGGTATATGGTATTGCTAAGCTACCCAATTCCTTGAATAACTCTATGTTGCCACCCTTGCAAGATGATATCTGTATCATTCCACCCACTGTTCATAGTCTTTGGTTTGAATATATCCAAATACACAAGATTACCAGTACTTCTCTTTACTCTCCCCCTGGTATATTCTTCCCATATACTTGCTATTAGGAACTCATGTCAACGCCAATAGAGTATTGTAAAAACTACTCAATGGTTAGCCAATTAGTCAGAGATAGGGATGAGATACAATCTGAACCGCACTCGATCCATATCGGCTGAAAAAAAACGCCATTTATTTTGGTTTGCTGTGAACTCTCACTCGGCTTTGACTCGTATAGGGATTGCTTCCAGAGACAGACACCCATGCATTTGGTTAAGTGTGGTTTAGATTGTAAACCTTAATGTTAGATGCAAGAAATCCATATTGTTAATGCTCCAAAGAGTCAATCGGACGCATTTTCTTATTTGATCAGAGACGATAAGGGTACAGTGAACCTAAGTATAAGTTACTGAGATAAAAATCAAATTTTAGCCTCAAACCCCACTCTTCTTTTTTTAACACTTTTTATTTATACTGGTTTTATACAAAACTGGTATCCTTGCTCAGCCAATTGTCTCCAAAAGTATTGTTTTGTGAGCAGGTACCTATTATTTTTAGTGTATGAGATTTGGCTCCCACTAGAATTCTTCCTATTTTTGAATTACTAATAGCCGTTGAAAGTCCTTTTCTTCACAACTTACAAATCGACTTAAGGAAATCCCCTACAGAATAAGGCATACCAATAATCCCTTGTAGCTGTGTGTGTTTGAGGACTCAGACTCCATGGCTCTGTGGATGTATGTAGACAAAAAGTGATGAAAATATCTAGCACGACATGCTCTACAACAGCATTGGGAGCACAGCTCCTTTGGATATTACATTTGTCCTCTCGATACACCCACAACACCTTCATCATATAGGCAGTACTTCATGGTTGTCTCATATTCTTGTCGCCAATATTATAACATACCTATGGCCGAACGTTTATGAAATACTACCCGCTATTAGGGGTACAGTATAGATAATGTTCGGGTGCACTGCGCCTGTAGTAAATATTCGGGCGCACTGTGACCATCGGTCAATTGGTACATATAATAAGTTTAGAAAATGGCGTTTTTTTTATATTTAGGTATGCAATAATAAGAAAACGTAGTGGCTGAGCCCGTAGGGATACCATTCTCGACCTTTTTATGCCATAAATACGTATTTATGGCATCAAAAGACCTCGAACGGCCATCCCTTCGGGCTCAGTAACCACGTTTTCTCTTATTATTGGACCTGTTTGAAATATTGCATAACATACATGGGTTTCGCAGTGTCAAGGGGAGGTTGTGACACAACAACGATGCAGACACAGTGTGTCGTAAGTGTGTCGTACTAGGTAGGTTCACCTTTTATGACCCTCGATAACTGCAGACAGGACTCCTCGCCGTTTAAGGAAAGGCTGAGACAGGATTTGGTTCTGACGATTTACAGATGTGGAGATAGCTGTCAGGGTGCAGAGCCACGCGCGACATCAGTGAAAGTTATTCCGAAATCTGGAGACAAAAAGTGACCTTAAATCTGGTGGCTTCGTTTATCGGAGTCAGTTCACACAGTACGACCGAACTTAAAAGATACTCGTCTGAGATTTTTGGTGTATCTGTGTATTTAGTAGAAACTCAACGAGAGTTAGACTTGTCAGTGTTTATGCCACGACGGGTAGGTCGTGAAGAACAGACCTGACCAGAGTGGCATAGACACTGACAAGTCTAACTCGGGTTCGGTTTCGTATTTATCCTACCCCGTCTCTACCCTTTTGGATTACTAAAATATCCGAAGTCGCAGCCTTGTTGTAAGAAGGGAGGCTTCCGAAGTCCAACCAGAACTTTTTTCGGAGCAGCTCACAATCTGGTCGCTGATTGGTCGATGTGTTATGCCCCTAGAGGCATAAATCGCACTTTATGTCATGGCATGCTGCATAAAAATTGCCTTTGTTATGCATATGGACCGTTTTTATTATGGGTAGGATAAAGACTATGCTCCTGTGTGTGGCAATAGGTCATATGCAGTTGTATAAATAGAAAAGGAGAATGGTGACCGAGACAGTCGGGTGTAGCACCGTTTTATTTCTAGTTCGTTATAATATTGACCCTCATACCTATTACATCAGGTTCTGGTATTCTGATTCCCATCAAAAGACTTTGTCGAGTGACAGCGTGCCATACCAGAGAGTAGTGTGTTGGATCCGGATATCCGACTATGGGATATCCAAAGCCAATACTGATGCTTTAGCAATGAGTGGCTCAACATACGTCGCTATTTTGGAGTGAAGAGGTCGGAGGTCAAAGCTCAGGGGTCAAAGGTCGGCTAGTACATGACGTCACTTGGTGGAGAAAAAAACATTTGTATCATATTTCTGAAGCCCAATTTCAATTGCATTATCATCGCATAACATTCGCTTTAGTCGATTAGGCGTTCGCATGATTTCTCCTGTAAGTCGCAACACGCAGTCGCTTGACATTAGCTTTATCTGGGGCCCGTTAAATAATCTAGGTTCGTACATGAAAACCCCTTTTTATTATCCATGGTATACAAAGCCCCCATTGAAAATGTATGGGGACTCAGTAAACCACCACCCATTGTATAAAACATGTCAGATACCATAACTGTGGTATACGGATTCAGACCTGTGGTATACGGCTTCAAAACCATGGTATACGGGGAAAATAGTCCCTTTTGCTATAGAGCAAAGAAATAGTTCCTATTGTTATACCCGTTAATATGGCAATAACTGGGTATAATTTATTTGAAAAGATGGATAATAAATGAAATAAACGATGATTTTGTGGACAGGCGGCTCTGTAAACCACTCGCGGTTGACCTCGTAATACACTCGCTAGCGCTCGTGTATTACTACGCGTCAACCTCTCGTGGTTTACAGCCGCCTGTCCACAAAACCATCGATTATTGTTTATATATACACCAATGAGACTCAGGGACAATGTAGGTCGGCTTTATTCAACCTACATATCTATCAAACGATAACCCTTGTGCGAAGTACCGAAAAGGGTCTTCATGTGCGAGCCGAGATTATCCAACGGCCTCCTGGGCAAGCACTGTAGTTGATCTGACGTTGCCTGAGTGGATTTTATGCTTAAGCCTTGCGACTTAAACTCGGAGATAATCACATTGTGGTCCCACCTGACCATGTTGTTGGTGTACAATCAAATGGAACAGACACACAGATCGAGTATTTATATAGAACGTCCTGACTATGCTGTACATGCTACAAGAGATGGGGAATGTTTTTTTACGGAACGAGGCCCGAGGCCAAGTTCCGTAAATAACACCAATTCCCATCGAGTTTTGTAGCATGTAGAATTATGGTGGGTCGTTCTATATTTAATATGTACCCGAAATTAATCAAACCTTACCATATATTGGCATAAAGGAGATATGTCAGTGTGAAAGTCCACACACTGCTGATGTTTCAACGTGTGCAGTATAACAGTGTACTCCACAGGGTTCAGTACACAATTTATTCTGCATAGGGAGCAGCAGTACGTAATTATCAAATAAACTGTATGGCTATATAATGAGTATACTATCTAATATTAATATTATCTAATATTCAAGTCGCGTCGTATCCTCATCGCAACTGATCGTGGTGAGTCGCGTATGGTTGTCTGCATTGGGTTTCCTACATAGAAGCTATTTGTGGTTAAAAGTTCCCGTCACTTAGTATTCACTGACTCACTGCCCTTCTCTATACACTAAGGCGGCAGTCGCTTCCCCGCTAAGATGTATTCATAACTTTTTAAAGAGTCTGGGAAACGGTTTAGAGTGTCGTCTTTCAGTCTTCCATTGATAAAGGACAGGGGTGCAGTCCCGACCAGCAATGTGATCCCCACGACGACTGAACGATTCTTTTTTACCACTATACACAATATACGTGTGTGTTGTGATGTTTAAAAAATACACACACTAATACATAGACGTACATTGATCTAACGGGGCTTTTTATCTGATTAGGTATGCGAGGCAGGCTTCTGACATGATTTGTCATAGGTTATTATCTTTTTGAGGTGAAAAGGTGTCTGTTGTAAAGGGGAAAGGTGAGAAACAAGGTAAATATAATTACTTCAGTGTCCTATAACAACGCGGGAGTTCTGTGATTATTCCATCAAGCCTTGTCCTCACCGTATGACATACAAGCAGGTTGGTGGGTGTAGAGAATGGCGTACATATGTATGTATGTATGTATGTATGTATGTATGTATGTATGTATGTATGTATGTATCTATCTATCTATCTATCTATCTATCTATCTATCTATCTATCTATCTATCTATCTATCTATCTATGTATCTATGTATTGTGTGTATATTTATCTCACCCCTGGAATAAATGTCCATAGGCTTAACATTGGGATCTCGTTCTCCATGCCCCTTCAGGTATTGCAGCCCGTTCTCCATGGTTTATATCCTGTGTGTTGCTCATTATTTTAGTGTGTACAGGGGTGAGATAAATACAGAAAGCAACTCGTTTTGGTCAAAGAAGTCATTCTGCATCTCGTTTGAATGCTATATGATATTCACTCGGCTGTCGCCTCGTTCATATCACTCCGCATCAAACTCATGGAGAACGACGGCTTTGACCAAAACTTGTTGGTTTCGTCTTTAGTATGCATGTATGTGTGTATGAAGGCAGATATGTACATGTGTGCATGTATGTGTATGCATGTTTATACATGCATATATGTGGGGTGTATGTATGTATACATATGTGCGTATGTATGTGTGTGTATGTATGCATATATGTATGCATGCACAGTGTAGGTCTATCTGTCGGTCTATATCTTTATGCGTGTATGTGTAGGTATCTGTGGACTATGCTACATTGCCAGCACGCTATGTTTCATGCAAGGGAAGCGGTGGACACTAGACTGCGTTGCGTAAACCCTCAAATTACTTCTTTTC
Organism: Alentia gelatinosa; assembly: GCA_950022655.1. NCBI lineage: Eukaryota > Metazoa > Annelida > Polychaeta > Phyllodocida > Polynoidae > Alentia > Alentia gelatinosa. The sequence continues at coordinate 10,857,545 of OX465582.1, forward strand.
AGGGGGAGTTTGCTGTACGAAATAAACTAATGTCAACATTCTAGATATATCACAGATACCATTTTAATAACTATCCCCAAGTGTCCTAATAGAAAAACGGTATCACAGTGTCTCAGGGTATCACCACGAGATCACGGAAAACCATCGTGTACTGTCCAATTCTCAGAGTGTACGTGTCTGTAGCATTGCAGCTATGTAGCATTTCGTCTTGCATTTGTATATCAGTATGTATATGTGTGCATATGTTTAGATATGTATGTTCGCATATATATACATTTATCCTACCCCTAATATAAAATCCCATAGGCTTAACATTGGGTTTCCGTATGCCACGCTGACTGGCATACGGAGTTTTATATGCCACTAGTTGCATACAGCATTGTTATCACGTAATATTCCAAAATCGAGGAGATAGGGTAGGATAAAATCAAAACCTGATTCGTTTTAATCTTGGCCACCGCATTCCACTCCTGGAATTTTGGCTCCGGACTTCACTCGGCTTCGCCTCATGAAGTCACTTTGCCAAACTCCAGTCGTGGAATACAGTGGCCAAGATTAAACCTCATCCAGTTTTACGATAATATATGTGTGCATATGTATGAAGTATGCATATATGTGTTTCTGTGTATGAATCTATCCTACCCCTAATATAAAATCCCATAGGCTTAACATTGGGTTTCCGTATGCCACGCTGACTGGCATACGGAGTTTTATATGCCACTAGTGGCATACAGCATTGTTATCACGTAATATTCCAAAATCGAGGAGATAGGGTAGGATAAAATCAAAACCTAATTCGTTTTAATCTTGGCCACCGCATTCCACTCCTGAAGTTTTGGCTCTGGACTTCACTCGGTTTCGCCTCATGAAGTCACTTTGCCAAACTCCAGTCGTGGAATACGGTGGAAAAGATTAAACCTCATCCAGTTTTACGATAGTATTAGCCTAAAAAATACATGGAATCGTGGATGTATGTTAGTCTGTAGACCTATATATATAGGCACGTATTTATGTATATATACTGGAGATGATATAGTGCTTGGAAGAACGATAGTGTCCTATTGATACCAATACAGATTTTTGAACAACAACAGAAGTGGAACGAGAAGTGATACGATTTAATTCCCAATATTTTTTACATGTATGAATTGAGCCTCATCAAAAGATTTTATAGCGTGGTATCTTCGCAATATAAGGCTGATATATCTCTCTTCCAATATCAATTTGACTTTTTATTTAACCCTGATGCATGGAGATCCATGCTAAACATATTCTGATAGAAACTCAACACAGACACAAGAAATATGTTTATGTATTTCCTCTGCTATGTAAATGGACAAGAATAATCTACGGATTATCCTACCGAAGGAGATGCAGTATCTATATAGAAACTGTTGTATTGATTTTAAAAGCCCAGTCCAAAGCATAGAGCGAACTGAAAATATACTTATCTTAAGTGTTGTATATGATGAACTTTGGATTCAGCGAGAAAGGGCATGGAATATAATGACACCACCTTACCTTAAAGATCGCTAAGATTATCCTCATTAATCCTCAGGGGTACTCCATTCAGCAACCACGTACTCCTGTACTGTGAGGGTGTGTGGATTATGCCCTGGGGCGTTGTGGTGATGATGAAGTGTTAAAGGCTTCTGGCGATCACTGGTTCCACCTTCACACAACGTATACATGCAGCCTCAAGTGGTGCCACCGCGAAGGTGCGGGTATAGGCACACTCCGCGCCTTTGGATACAGACTGTGTAACTCTTTACAGCTTTGTCAAGCCACACATGCGCTCTCCATGCCTCCTATACCCTGCCACATACACCACCTCCACCCCATCCTCCTGCACCCCCAGCACATTACCCTCATCTCACCCTCTACCTACTTCCCGCCCCGACACCCCAGCAGTTCCGAGGCAGTCCGCCAGGAGCGTGGGTGTAGGCGGAAGTCGTTCTGGGCATGCGCCATCGTAGCAGGTTTTATTATCGCGAGACACTCGCGAGAGTTTCTTTCGGATCACGGATTTGATATGTATATATAAGGAGAGGTCAGGGTTGACATTGGTTTGTTTTTACAGAGAATGCCCTCCACATGTTTCCTTCTTATCTAATAGAAAGTGCTAAGTGTGTCTTGCCAACTACTTCCCGTTTAGTCCTTCTGGGTAGCGTCAGAGGGTTGGTCTCTAAAGGGAGCCTTTAGGAAAAGTACACAACCTGTTACAAATTAGAATTTGTTGTGTTTTCTACTTTTAATTGCCTCTTCTGGCAATATTCTCAAATATAGTTTTAAAACGTTGGCCCTGGGTTATCAGACTCATAAACGGGATGATAAATATATATCATAGCTATGTGTCTACAATTGTAAGTCAACATTTCATCCCCCTTACCTCGGACCCTTCATGTTTCAACGAATACCTTTGTATATGTTACTATGGTATAGCATGTCAGATGTGAAAGAAATAAATTTTGAAAAGAATATTCAGGGAATTCACCAAAGAAAAAAGGATAAAAGGCAGGCATTTTTAAATAATATGCTTCAATACACATGGAGCACATCTGGCCACAATATGTTTATCAGACAATCGCCTCCTATCTCGATGTATAATTACCCCCAGATAAACATCTTTAAATGAAATCAGCTTGTCTGGTTTTCTGTGGATAATACTTCAACTTGAATCTATTAATCACTTCGCTGCCGTTAAAAGTTAGTCTCTGTGTACGTTTAACGAAGGTTCAGAGAACAATGCGTGTCTGTGACAGCAGGGTTTGGCCCGTGAATTTGACCCTACCCATTTTTTTTTCACCCTTCGATTTGCTAGATACGAGTTGTCGAGGATCGCTGGGGAGGTGGTTGGTGGGAGGGAGTGTTGTGTTGCGTTACGCTCTCACACTTTGCCTGGTGGTGTTTTTTTTCTCGTCGGATATCTCTTATTCACTGAGTGAAGTGAAGACATGAAGTCTATGAATCAAACGGATGCGAAATTCCATACTGGGGCTGTTGCCTAAAAATCCATCTCGATAGATTTGTGAGAGGGTCGGTGGTCTCAGCTTTTGAATAATCCTATTAATCCCCAGAACGGAGCTGAATTATACACAATCACCAGTCAATCTAGCCTAGTTCAATAATCTGCACTGTATATTACTAATCAGAGTCAATTGATGAAACCACATAATGGCATTGTTGCCCTATGTACCTGGCAACTAGGGTACGTCAGAGCAGTATGTTTGTTCTCCTGACACCTCCACGACTCGATCATGATGCGTCGTGGATGTGTCGTAGCCTAATCTGTTTAAAATGTCGCACGACAAACTCGCATGTGAAAGTATGTCGTAGAAATTACGACACATATCATAGTCATATCGCAATGCATCATAAGCGTCTCTTGCCGACGAATTTACCACTTTACTCTATGAGGACAGTCTCTCTCCAGACTAAGTGAAACCAATTTCTGAGGCTGATTTCAAAAAAAATTTAGGACAGAGATAAAATTATTTTGTCATCTGCCCAAAAGAATTGGGGAAAAAATTATTTCAAGAGCAGGCCTGAACTTTGGATATATAATGTTCCCAAACTTATTCTTATAAATTTCAATCTCTGATTCAGATCCTCTGAACACCCATCGTATTGTCATGATATTGAATAGTATCACTAAATTTAAAACAACCAGGTACTTTAGGGACTGGACATATGTGAAGATAGGCTGAAAGGCCTGTGTCGAGAGACCATGGCTAAGGGATTGCTTTTGGGAGGAGAGGGTTGTGGGTGGCAGGGAGGAGATGAGGGAGGGTGTTTGGCAGAGTGTTCAGGAGGGACATGTTTGGAGCAGTCAACCAGGCGGAAAACGACCACGGGTAATAACTGCGGGTGGGTAAGTGGTATATGACACATGCCATCCACAGCATGCCTGCCTGCACGTATTATGTAGGCCCTCCTCTTTTACTGCCCCTCAAAGAAACATCACACAAGTGCATGCGAGCCCTGCTAGCTATTGGAGGAAAAGGAGCATTTATGTACAAATGATAGCCACATTCTAAAACTTATACCTAGTTATTGCAATCATAGAATTCATATCTCTATCTTTGGAAATATTTAAATAAGTTTTGGAAAATGCATATAAATATCGATACACATATCACATATGTACATCCATAAGCCGCTTAGACATACATATTCTTTTACACATACACACCACACACATGCATATGTGTACTCACGCCATATACCTATATAATTATAAGATCAAGGCTATTCGCATCACAGTGTCATCGGATCCCGGAATAGAGGGAAACTATGTTCCGGTGAAAGGAAGTCAAAGTTACGAGGTAAGGCTTGGAAAAATTACTGCCCGCGGCCAAGGCCTTGGGCAGTAATTTTTCCAAGCCTTACCTCGTAACTTTGACTTCCTTTCACTGGTACTTGGTTTCCCTATTCCTATATACCTTCAAATGTGGTTTAATAACGATAATTAGCGTTATTTGCTCATCCACCATCAAACCTGAAGCCAGATCCAACCTTATCGAGTAACTTGACACTTTATGTTTACTCCCCACTGCGCTTTTCACATGAATTTTGTAAGAGACAATCTGATTGGTCTAAATGTCAACCTTGGGTAGTATACGGCAACATTGGGTAGTATACGGCAACCTTGGGTAGTATCCATAAGTTACTCCACCCCCCAGAACGTGGTGTAAGCATAGAGTGTACAGCCATAGGTATATAGGAATCTAGCTTCCTGAATCTTATAAGAATCGATTTTGTTCTTTCATTTGTGAAATATTCAGTTCTTATTTCGTATATCACACATACATATATAGGACTACATATATAAATATATATACACTTCCAGACCCACATTCCAGACCGTGAATTCTGCAATTGCAATTTTCCAAATCAAAGTATTGTATACATCCACAGTTGCGCAGAGAAATATAAATGATATTCCATAATTTCTCGGTCTGTCTTTCTACATGTCCTTTTTAACTCTCTCTTTTTCTTTCTTTCCCTTTTTCTTTTTGTCTCTTTCACAGTCTCTTCATCTCTCAGTGTCTCTCTTTCTAATAGCCAACTCGAAGTAGATAGACATGTAGGAACCACCAACATAAGTGTCGCTTAACCATGCGGAAATGTCCGTTATTGTGCTGGTATTTAGGGTTAGGGGAGAACTAACGTAAATTGTAGCGGGAATTCACCCAATTGAGCATCCTGGCAGCCTTGGCTCGTATCATCCAACCATTAGCATGAATACAAAGACATGACTCGGGTGGGTTGTTAGATGGGCATGAGGCTAGCAAAGAGATGGGAAATGAGAGGGAAATAGTCACAGCTACATGGTGGAAAGATAAGCGAAATGTCATGTGTCGGTAATTATGCACTTGTTTCTGAACAAGTGCGCTCAAACTCTGATAGGATGGGTGTGTGGCATATGAAGTCATAGAGCCATCAAAACAAGGTTCAAAAGAACACCACTGTATTTAAGAGTATACAAGCACATGGCAATTGTAAAAGATGGTTATCGGAAATTAGATATGGTAAGGAATTTATTGCTTACAGAATGGGATTCTGATTATTTTGAACTTGGGCAGTCGGTAGATCACACATATATATATATGTATGTATATATATATATAATATTGATACGAGCTGGATAATAATTAAACAACATTAGCGAATAAATAAGAACGAGGTATTTGGAGGTAATCACAGAAAAACCGGGTTTATTCAGACATAGTTAAACGGTAAGACTAAAATATACGTGTTTTCCCTGCTGAGAAAACGTTACAAGTATCCGTTAGCTGTTAGAACGTGGCGTAACCCAATTGGCTACCGCGTGTAGTGAAGACAACGTGATGTAACGGTTACCAGGGTGAAGCGCAACCGGGTAACCCCCTCGATACGATAGAAACGTATCCTGAGTCTCTACAATTTATATACATATAACAAGTTATATAGTGATATAATATTGATACGAGCTGGATAATAATTAAACAACATTAGCGAATAAATAAGAACGAGGTATTTGGAGGTAATCACAGAAAAACCGGGCAAAAACCCTCCAAATACAAGAGAGAAATTATGAGCTCTCTTAAAGATATTTAGACAAAGAGTCCCAAGATTCTTTATATCCTAAATTATGGATATATTTCATCACAGCCGATGAGGACCAATTGCCCCGGATTTTGATATCTTGGATATCCATACCCAAAGATTTGAGATAAGACGCCCCACCGTGGCGTAGAGAATGACAAGAAATATTAAACGGGTCCATACCACATGAGGAAGATAATTCCTTAATTTTAGAGTTTAAAGAATTGTAAGTAAGTGGTAACCTTAAACTCCCTTTAGACAATCGAAAAATAAAATCATTCTCTTTAGGTTTTTGGAGAGAAAAAACTCTTTTCAGCCCTGATACCACGCAAAAAGGTGAATCACCTAAAGAATTAAGATAAATACACTGTGGCTTAGTGCCGAATTGGTCCACCTTTGATGAACTAACATTAATGGTTAAGTGGGTATCGAAAACCTGAATATCGCTTTTTCTTAAACAATGTTCAGAAAACGTGAAATGTGAATTTCTGAGTAGCGATCGAAAACCAAAAACAAGCGATACCCAAAAAACTAGATCATTTTCTTTAGACATATCCAGAATTGAGTAAAACCGGAGTAACTCTGAGGGGATAAGTGGATGCCTAATGATAGGCTTAGTTTTGTTACATCTTATTACCCCTTTTATGACCATCTTAAGAGCAAAATCCGATGACATATCTAAGTGGCCAAGCAATTTATTTTTAAAATTTACCGCAGAAATATAATTCTTGATAGAGACCGGAGTCAAAAATTCAGATAAATGAGAAACATATAAACACAAGACCAAACTTGTTGAGGGATAACTAACAAAACAGTTAGTTTTACAAAACTTTTCATAGCAACGCCACTGCTGTTCCCTCGCTTTTATCGAGTTCTTTGATAAACAGTTTTGGATAAACATCTCTTTCCTCTCTTCGAGAATCTGTACCCGAACTCCTGTTGGTGAAACAACACATACCATTATCCTCTAACACTTTTTTACATTTATCAACATAGCCATTGTATTCTAAACGAGAGAGATAATCTGCTAGGATATTATCGTCAGATTTTATATAGGATGCCTGGATGTTTATGTTAAAAACAAAACAAAACCAAAAAATTTCTCGTAGCCACTTCATACAAGTGACATTTCTAGACCTTCCGGTATTTAACATGGCCAAAACTTGCATGTTATCCGTTATTACATGTATACTAGCATCTTTACATTGACTCCCCCGTTTTTAAGACCTTGTAAGACTGGCCATAATTCTAGAACGTTGATATTCATATCAAAAATATCAAATTCCGGTGATTTTTCAAAATGATGTACAGGGATACTACAAATTTTATTATCGCTCCAAGTGCCATACAGGTAATCTTTCCCAAACCAAGCCCCAAAACCTTTACTTGATGAATCCGAGACCATAGGGCAGTCTATTAAATCTTTTTGGATGAAGCAAATACCATTACAAATAGCACAAAATCTTAACCACCAGTTAAAATCTTCGGTAATCTCGTTATTTAGGAGAATTTCACCATTTTTAGGACAATCCGAGCTCAAATCAAATATATGTCTGCTGAAAGTACGGCCTCCACGGACCACCTGAGAACAAAAGGATACTAATCCACCTATTGACTCCAGTTCTTTTTTAGAGCCTCTACCCTTTTCCATAACAAAACCTATTTTTCCTGATAATTTTTCCACCTTCTCTAATGGTAAAGAGAGTGTAAGATCTAAAGAATTTATGGTAATTCCCAAAAAGATTACAATTTGACTCGGAAAAGTAACTTTAGATCTTGATACTTCAAATCCTAGATTTTCCAGAATACCAATGAAATGATCCCTTTTTGACAAACATTCATTTTCCGTTTTACTGAAAATTAAAAAATCGTCTAGATAATTCACTACACGACCAACCCCCTGCTGTTCTGCGATATTTACAACAAAATTCGAAATACGAGTAAATATATTTGGTGCACAACGTAAACCAAAACATAAACGGTTATCAACATAGATATTTTCTTCCCATCGAATTCCTTGAAATTTTACATGTTGATAATTAACATTAACCGCTCGGTATGCTGATTTAATATCAACAACAGACATGTAAAAACCTTTCTCCAAGTGATCTACTGCATCATAGATACAATTATATTTAAAACTCTCAAAGGTATCTGACATAAAGTTATTGATACTAAGGCTTTCAGGCCTAGAGCAATCTGTGATAGGCCTTAGGCCTCCATTACTTTTTTCAACCGCCCCCAGTGAGTGGATGCAGTTAGGCTTTACATCAGCGATTTGAATCTTACCCGACAACAATTCTTCAGATATAATAATATCCATTTTGCTTTTGAACTTTTCATCTAAAATCGAATTGTAATTTTCGCAATCGTAATTGGCATTACAGTCGTTATTAACAATTCTGAAACCTTCTGTTAAACCTCTCCAAATAAAGTTTTTATCCTCCACTGATAAACTTGATGGTAGGTTATTAAAAACGTGAAAAGCCGCACGACATGGTTTTAACTGAGCGATAGCATTACCAATGTAATAAACGCAATCGCATACGTTTTCCAAACATTTACGTCCTACATTTATATTTCCCAAAGAACTATCACAAATGTACAACGTTTCATCAACAAGATTCAAACTCGCATCATATATCGGTTTTAAATCTTTTGCGGTTAGAATGTTCTCCATGTTATCAACGAAAACATTTTGATCCCAACGATTCAAATTTTCTGAAACAACGTCATTATTATTTAAACCTGAGCTATCGGCAAAACTATTTACAGCGTTATGTACAAACAATGTATCAATTAACGAGTCAACTTCAGATGACCTAAATTCTTCTATATTTAGATCTCCATTCCCCAAATGGATACTTTTAGTTTCACCGACTGCGTTGTTTCATTTACCTGGGGCGCTTTTTGCGTTTTTTGAGCAACTGAAGGCACCATGTGAACCAGCATTACATACAGAGCAGAAATGGCGATATTTGCAATTTTGGTACTTACATAAACCCTCTCCTTTGTTGTAGTTGAAACAATAACCATTCACAACGTTTTTTACCGACTTTTGTTTTTGTAATCTAGCATTGAGTGAACCGTCGTAACTCAAATGCCTGACGATATCCGCTGGGTTAATGTCTTTCAACGTTTCTATCCCGTCTTTATCCACACGAGTCTTAACAGACTTATCATAGTTTATTAAAGCCTCGTTCGCGAACACTTTTGTATCAGCCTTCTCGGTTAACAAAATCATGTGTTCTAATAATCCTGCGATAGGCTTATCGTTTTCCGATAGGTCTTTCATCATACGAAGGTTTATTAATGTCAATTTCTCGAAGGAGTTTACTTTATCACTTTTCTGCAAATAACGTTCGTGATCGTATTTACCTCGCTTGTTTCGACGTTTTCCTCTCGAAGTTGAACGATCTTCACGAGATGAATCACTTGAATCTTCAGAATAATCATTTTTTGAAGAACGTTTTTTCCTTGAAATCTTCTCCTGGCTACGGCCCCTCTCTCCTTTCACAGACATCATCTCCACCAACGTAGTAATAGTTTTTTCCAAGCCGTCCATCCGTCCTTCCATCGTTTTTGCTGCACTTGTTACTGCATCTTTAACGTCGCCACCGCAGGCCGCATCCCCCTCAGAAACTTCGCCCACCTTACTGGTGTGGGAGAAGGAAAACGTCCGTTTTCCCTCATTTGTTTTTTCCAAGTCCACGAATTCTTCTTCAGAGGCTTCCTGCTCCCACTGGGCTTCTTTCTTCTGAGTCTTCCTTCTTCCCATATCATCGATAATCCGATAAAAGTAAGGAGACTAAAATATACGTGTTTTCCCTGCTGAGAAAACGATACAAGTATCCGTTAGCTGTTAGAACGTGACGTAACCCAATTGGCTACCGCGTGTAGTGAAGACAACGTGATGTAACGGTTACCAGGGTGAAGCGCAACCGGGTAACCCCCTCGATACGATAGAAACGTATCCTGAGTCTCTACAATTTATATACATATAACAAGTTATATAGTGATATATATGGGGCCTTATTTCTTTCCTTGCAATATCTAGAGAAATACAGTATTACTCCAATCAACTAATTGGACACGAGTTGATTGCAAACGTCACAATAGTCTTTAAACCATTTCGACTTCCATGCTGTTTCTCAGGCAATATGTATAACAGACTCTGACAATATTCTACCCGAATGGACATATCCTGGGAATCCCTATCCGTGGATTATTATTAGATAAATTCGCGTAGGGTCTTGTAATTGTAATTCATTATGAATAGAAATACCCAATACTTCATATGGAGTATGTTCGAATGCTGTAATATGCAAATTCAAAAATTCTGAATTTTATTGAATACTCGCTAAATATCAGTAAAGAGAGGGGCGCTCGGGATTTTAAAAAAGAAGAAAAACTGTTTCAAGAAATAGCTTGCACTCATGATTGGGCCCACCCTTTATTTCCAGTAACCTATCCAGAAATTTAAACTGCTTAAGATTACAGTACAAGCCTGGTTTTTTGGGTATAAAACAATACCTTGATATCTAAAGCATGTCTTGTTTGGCCGTGATCTGAAACCTACCTCATAAACGCATTTTATTGGAAACTTACAAAGAAGTTGGGAAACATTTTTTTCTATCTGATGAAAGGTACTTCCAGTGAAGGAAGGGGGTTGGATGGGAGAAAAGAAACGACCGGGGACTTGAACCTTTGTGTGGGAGGTTGGGGTTGGTTGCTTTTGTTGCGGGAGTAGGACTATTTCACAAGGTGATATTGACTTAGTATCAGTGCCACACCTATACTGTCCCTCTCAACCCACAATTCCATTCACAAGTCCGGCTTAGTTACAAGACGAGGTCTATAGTAAATAGAAACGAAAAGCAAATATTTTTGAACAGCTGATGTAAAGATTGAAGTATGCATTTCCAGTAGTATTTTGGAGGTCCTGGCATGAGTAGGTGAACGGTACGTGAATATTTATTAACTGAAATTTGTGCATGGTGCATGATTGTTGGAGATTAGTCAAATGGTTTGAGAATGCATTAGTCAAACCTGTTCTCATCTAGGAGTAAAGGGTATGTTCATCATCGATGAATGAGCGTGCATTCATAATTTCTAAAAAAAACAATTAAAAGGTTTGGGTATATTCAGTCTATGGACCATTTTCTGTGGCCCACTTGCACCCAGTCAACTTGCCCTTTCTGCAACTGCCTGAGTCTAGGATCTAAACATATCAAGCACCAGTAGGTCCATGAGGTATTTAAGTCTCGAGTGAATGGGTATGGTCAGCTGGGCATGCCTCTCAGACCCTGATACACTGGCACCCTGATCCTCTCCCAAAATCACAGTGAATAGCACGCAGATAGTAGGGGATACTGTTTTTTACAGCACGCTGGAAGTCTATATGTGACTACTCTAAACTTTAGGCAACGTATTTAGAACTTGCGAGCATGTTCTAATAACTGGATGTAATATGTAGAAGGGTAAAATGATTGCTTAACAATATAATGGGAATGAATTTGTAGTTAGAACTTGAAGCTAACATAGATAAATATCTTGTTCCCCTTGTATTGTAGACAGACTCTTTATAAACAGTCATAAGTTTAGAGACAGGTATATTGTTTTAACCAATTTTGGAAGTAGCCTTTCATGACTTGACAATGCAAGAGATGAAGGAATCAGCTAGTACATTGTCTTTAGGTAATTATCCTTTAAAAAACATCAAAATGTGTTTAAAATGACAGGAATAAAAAGCCACAATAATAATTAATGCAGAGCGAGATAAAACCAAAAAAACACTCATGCATGAAAATGCCAATGTAAATTGCAGTTAGAGATGATGTTTACAGCTTTAATTACAATTATAAACAGCATTTGATTAGAATTATAAGCAGGATTATATATTGAAGGTGCAATTCATGGCTATCATTCATGCATGATTGTCCTTTCGATTTATATCTTAGTAGTAAATACCAGTCACACAAATAAAGGTCATTCCCCACGTCTCAAGGTGTCGCTTTCTCCATCCGCCCTATCAGACCAGCATCTCCCAACACCGTGTCTGGATTTCCTCTCTTCTCACTCTCCAAACACATCCTAAGTCTACGTATACCATTACCAGGCCTTGGTATTCACCTGTGTGGAGATTGTGACCTTTTCGCCTCATTCTGGCTGTTGTTGTGACGTCATGACAGACACGTGACCTGTTTAAACGCTGATTCCTGGTGTGTCGGTGTTTAGTGCTATACTGTGCGCCTTGCACAGGCGAGCGGACAGGGTGACAGTGTTAAGATAAGACCCGAGGACCCGGGATTCTATTTAGCGGTTATGCCCTCAGGCGGGGTTCACTTGAAATGCCAACATTTTATGGTTTACAGTTCACACATTTTAGAAACGGAACATGTCCTGTAGATTTCCAGACACGCTGGCGATCTACTTACCTGGTAATTTATTATATCTTAGGCTGCTTCTTAAGCAGGCTGATAGTATTGTCCAAAATGCAAGACAAATGGACAGTGTAGTATCCAGAACGATAGAGAATGCCCTCCCTCCCTGTCAATAATTGAAAGAGAAATAGAAATCTGTTGAAATCTTACCTGTATAGTTTTCTACGTGTAAGATCTGAACTATACCATTAATGTCCATTGGCCTAAATGCTACATAACGCCCAAAGAGTGTCCCTCACCTGCCCTCGTCATAAACGACGACACGAAGGTGATGTTCAAAGACCAAAGCGCCTTAATGTATCCTTCCTAGACCTATTACCTATTCACCACAATCTAATTACTAAATGATTTTAGTATCCCATTTCAGCCGCATCTTTTCATAAGGATTACCTAAATGCAAAAGCAAAAATTCAGCACCATAGACATTCCATTGGTTAATTCACCCACAGTGCTTTCCTTGGAGTTCGGCCATTACTCCACATGTTCATCATTCAGTAGGACTTCCCGACGTAATAAAAATGTCTGCCAGGTTTCTAGAGGGTGGAGAGTGTCTGTAGAGATTGCTATCTGCTGGATCAAGATAACTCAGTCTACACACTGCCGTCAAAATAGGCTGCTCAATGAGGCGCAAGGATATGAGGAATGTTGGGCTTCATCGGTGTGTTAGAGACCTAGGTGTGCGCTGAAGCTGGAAGGTACATTTATAGCAGATAATAGGGCGGGTATACATATTTATCCTACCCCTAATAAAAAACGCCATAGGTTTAACACTGCCTCAATGTATTTGAAGGAGCGTTGAATAAAGTGTTATTTATGCACCGAGGTGAATAAAAAAACTGACCAATCAGGGACCAGATAACGAAAGTAGATCCGGCAGTGTCAACACGCTACTATCATGCATAATTACACAATTTTCTCTGTATATCGGTGAGAATACAAAACCAAACTCGAGTTAGCCTTCTCAATGTTTATGCTACTCTGGTCAGGTCTGCTACACACTACACTCGGCTAACGCCTCGTGTAGTAATACACAACCTGCCCATCGTGGCATAAACATTGACAAGGCTGACTCTCGTTTGGTTTCTACTAATTATCCCACCCCTGATATAAAATCCCATAGGCTTAACATTGGGTTTCCGTATGCCACGCTGACTGGCATACGGAGTTTTATATGCCACTAGTGGCATACAGCATTGTTATCACGTAATATTCCAAAATAGAGGAGACAGGGTAGGATAAAATCAAAACCTGATTCGTTTTAATCTTGGCCACCGCATGCCACTCCTAAAGTTTTGGCTTCGGAATTCACTCGGTTTCGCCTCATGAAGTCATTTTGCCAAACTCCAGTCGTGGAATACGGTGGACAAGATTAAACCTCATCCAGTTTTATGATATTATCTTGCTGAATGTAGCGTAAATCTCATAGCATTTCATTAATTATACTTTAAGGACATCAGCATAATATTGCCACTGGTTCCCGACCGTAAAGGGATAAAGGGCTGATTTCAGGTCCCACATAACATGTAGCAAAAGTTACAAAACCTAAAAGAAATGTATATGGGTATTAAAATAACGTATACTATTTTACGATGCTGCTTAGCAGGGCATTCCCTATAGGGGACAGAGCCATTGTTAGTTCATGAACCAGTCACTAGGTGGTCAGGGGACAAAACCTGTATTCTGGCTCTTTGTTCTTACGAAATTCAGCTGCCTTTCAATGTTTTACCAAGGTTCCTTTGACTCTCTACACCGAACCCAGAGCAGGAAGATATAATGCTAAAACCCAGGACATGATGTTTTTCACATGGAACTTTTTTTTTACATATGTGAGCAAGGTAAGAAAAGTGACATTTCCCAATTATCACTCACTTCTTTTGCACCTCCATTAGTGAAGAACAGCTACTTTTTCACCTCCTTTAGTGAAGAACACCTACTCGGGGGGCGTCATGGCGGCGCCCATGGATCATAGGCAATATGCCGTATACTGGAACTTTAGATTCCTTCCGTATACAGTGCCATGCTACAGGTTCATGTTCATCACTTGGGGCTTGTAGGATTGAACCATGAATATGCATTAGATCTGATGATGTTTGATTGTTATGGGTAGTGATATGAGTATGGGTTGGGAGGGTTAAGAGTAAGGATGTTGGTCCTATTAGAACAGGTTGGTTAGAGTTTGTTATAGAACGAGGGATTTTCCTTTTGGATTAAAGTTAGGCGTAGGGATCTGAACAGGGAAACGAGTAATGTTGAGGGTTATAGAAGGTATGGGAATAGTTGTATGGCTCGGATTTAGGAAGAGAGAGATAGCGGCAGATATCCTGAAATTAACTGGTCCACTGCCTGCCTGTTTATGGTTAGTCTCCATGTCTCATTACTACAGCATAGATTTCAGGGGCTTAAATAAGTGAATTGGAAGAATATAAGAATATATAATATCTTGCAAAGGCATTGGATCTCATACATATTTAGAAGGATTGCCTGCTGGAAGGTTAGAGGATGAATGCATATTGTATTGTCCCAAGGTGATTTTGACTTATGGATCTCGAACTTGGTCTATTAGAAAATAAAAAAGGGTCAGAAAGCGTAGAATAGTCAGGCTGCCCAGACTCTACGTGACTAGGTTGGACATTGCACTAAAGTATATACACCACAGAGTCATCAAGTACAGTAGGTCTCTAGATTCCAGGTTTATCTTTCGATATTTTTTGTCTTTTACTTTCTCGGAATTCAACGAAACCTTGTAACACTCGCTCCTTAAAGGCATATCGCACAATTTACAGTGGCGCCACCTGGTGATTTCTAAATATTGTCAATTACAGGTCAAAACATGTTCCTTGTGATTCATTTTGATGACAAATGTGTAAATGTAACACTTTGTCCAGTTCATCTAATCTTAATAGGTAATATGGGACAATTTACATTTGTTTGATTTACATTGGAAATGTACTGAAAATATGGTTTCTTTCAATTCTCTCAAAAACAAGGATGGTGACATATACATCTTAAAATATATATGTGTATTATTCTGCATCTACTATATTCTGTGAAAATTTCAGTAAAATAATATGGGTTTTACAATGTGAAAAGCAACTTTTTTTAGAATTCCTCTATGTTCTTTTATGATATCATCAAAATATTGATCTCTTAATCAAAAGCTAGCACGGTGACCCCCAAATTTTAAATTAGAAATGTGTTCTACAACACTTCAAGATCATCATATCAACTTTTAAGGAAAATTACGTTGGTTTTAATTTCCAAGCCAAATTGTCTGCTGTACCTTCGAATGACACGTCAATGCTAAATTTCAGGACAGTGGAAACCTGCTTTAGTGTTGTATTTAACAAATAGAATAAAAACACGACACACAGTTTGATGATCATATTCATAATTCTAAGTCAGATATAGGGAGCGATAACCTTCCTTCTCCGATTTTGAATTTCCATCTGAGATAAATCATCAACATTTCATCACCATTTACTGCAACCGGGTGATTGAGTGCCAGACTGCGGTGTTATACGGGCGGCGAGAGAGGGCAGAGAGAGGCACATGGCCGGCGATTGCCTGACGATTCGCGGTGGCGGACGATTCGCGGTGGTGTTTTGGCCGTTCGCGGCGGACCATTCGCGGTGGGAATACGGACTATTCACGGTCATATTCTGACGGGAGCAGGGGGCCACAACTCTGTGAGGGATTGGTGAGGGGCAGTGAGGGAGTGGTGAGGCAGTGGTGAGGCAGTGGTGAGGGAAATTGAGGGAGTGGTGAGGGACAGTGAGGGGTTGGTGAGGGACTGGTGAGGGATTGGTGAGGGACTGGTGAGTGACAGTGAGGGAGTGGTGAGGGACTGGTGAGGGACAGTGAGGGATTGGTGAGGGATTGGCTGCCGCCGCGGAAATTCACACCCGTCTACCGCGAATGGTCTTCCCGACCTCCCGAGCCGTCGGGGATTTGACCGCGAATAGTCCGGGTTTTACCGCGAATGGTCCGCCGCGAATCGCCCGCCGCCGCGAATGGTCTACATACCTGGCCGGCAGGGACGGGGTGCGTCCCGGGTGTTTGCGGGTGTGAGCAGGTAACTCCGAGGACAGTCAACAGTCCAAGGCGGTAAAACACAGAGCAACTCGAAAGCTCTGCATGGAGAGTGCTGGATCCAGAGCGGGTAGGTTTGAGTTGCACCAACTATGTTTAGTCTCTAACAATATACTTCTGTGTGGGGAATTGTGAGAGAATTGAGACAACAAAATGAATATTAGACTTCATTTTACGTGCACCTGGTAACTGCAATGTAGGAGGTCTTAACAAGTGGGAAGAACTATTTGACGCGTCATCGTGTATATATATATATATATATATATATATATATATATATATATATATATATATATATAAAGAAAGTCGTAGTCGCGCGTCGGCCGCTAAATCAGTGTATGTGTGCGATATGTATATATATATATATATATATATATATATATATATATATATATATATATATATTACATCCTCTCTTTTTAGAGCGTGCTTGCATGTCCTATATACATCGACCAGAGGTTAGAGTGGTCACATTGAACTTCCAGCATGTTTTCAGAAAGCTATCCCTTCAGTATCTGCATGCTATTGACTGTGGTAGTGAGAACATTGCAGGGTGCCAGTGTGTCCGGGCCTTAGAGGCATGCCCAGCTGGCCATAACCAATCACTGAAGACCAAAATACTTCACTGGTGCTTGATATGTTTGGATCCAAGACTTTCAGGCAGTTTCAGAAATGGCAAGTTTACTGGGCGAAAGTGGGTTACAGAAAACTATCCTTTGACTAAATGTAACCCAGACCTTTTAATTGTTATTCATTTATAATTGCATGCCCATTCATCAATGATGAACATACTTTAAAATTGCTCCGACTCTATATGAATGTCTTCAATTATGTTCATATGACTTTATGCATATCATGACCCGTGTATGATCCAACTTTGAACATGTAATGACCTTAAGTATCCTTTGAACTGATACTTTATACTTATATGCCAGAATATGGATCCACATTAAGGGGTTATTCTGCCCTTTTAGCATGGTAATCGCTGACTACAGATTACATATCAAGGATGTTCCTAGGAACAGTAACACTTCCACTGCGAGTGAGAGCTGAAGCAGTGGGTAGGGCTTTTGTCAAGAAGTACTGGTTGTGCTTTGGAGTCTGCTGCATCGCAACGTGTCTTGGTGGTAAATGAGGATGGACCTGCAGCAGTGGGGGTTGTTTAGGAACTGGCCGTGTATCAGGCAGTGTGATGGTAGGTGATGGTGCATGCTGGTAATACAGGTGTTGCCGTTCAGCGCCGCCTTACGGCCCACTCTCTAGTTACGCGGCCGCTCGGACAAACTCCGTGATTCCAGCGGTATTCATATAGAGACACACAGCGATCACACCTAAAGTGTGAACGGTGGGTGTGATTGCAGGAGTATTGTTTTTTGATAGATAAAATTGCTGGAACAAACAAGGGTATTGTATTAACAAGTCTGGGCTGTTTAAACTTCATAGTTGACAATTATCTTGGTTTGAACATGGAAAAAGATTAGCATGTTATAGCTAGTCCTGCCAATGTATTATTGTGTATCCAGTTTCAGTGTCCCTGTGTTATCTAAGCTATATCTAGAGTATCATTGAGGTGATATGCATGCATGAAACATCAAATTGGAGCTGGCATACCATAGAATACGATGAAATCATTATTATTTCTCTGAAAATTATATACATAGGTCTTATGAACGTATTACGCTCATATACTGAGTGATCCAATGCTAAAGAATACGTTACCAAGGGAATGTTTGGCCGTAGGCATTGCGTAACCACCCAGATAAGGTGCGACACCAGCCTGTGGAAAAAGGCCTATTACGTGGCCCGTCACGTGGCACGTCGATGGACTGTAGGGACCCCTTGCAGATGTCAGCTCGGTTTCAACATAGCTGGTGTTGTTTGGTATCAACAACATGGATGTTGTTAGTTTTGACACTCCAAACTAGACTACATCTACTTTATTTACATTTTCTTACATATTTGACTTTCTTACTCATAGAGCTAATTGAATAATAACAATGGATACATTTATCAGAAGGTTGACAGAGTATATAACTGTCTAGAATGTTTTTGTATTCAGTGTTACAGAAGACTCTGTGGAGTTTCGTCGGGTAGAATCAATTATTAATGACCTAGCTATGTATTCCTTGTACCTAAATATTTCCTTGTATTTAGTTTTTCCAACTACTGCTACTTGTGTTGGTATTTTTCAAATTTGGCCACACCAAGTTTCTACTTTTTCAAAAGTGTTATGTCTGGCACCCCTACAAAGAGTATAATTTCAAGTCTGGTTAAATCTATGTTATCTTCATTTGGGGGATTTTAAGCCTCTCTAAACATTGTATACTTCTAACTAATGTCAAACTAAATGGCTACATCAGCGGGCTGGTCGCTTTAATGAACATGTCATAAGACAGTTATATTCTGTTATGTATCGTGACTTTATTAAATAGTAATATATTTCTATTTCAATCAACCATAATCAGATCCTATACCTATTCCAATTTTATTTGTATTTATTACACAATCTTAAGACCAGGAAATGGCAAATGTTTCTCCCTGATCCATACATGTCCGATGATTTAATTGAAGGGTCACTGACGATACAATCAACAGGTTCTCATAACATACCGTGGGAAAAACTCCTTTGTATCCACCCCTGCGGATTATCATTAATCTCTTTGAGCTCACCATGAAAGTGTTCTACCTAATCCTATACACATTTACGAGAATGATTCAGCTGTAGCACGACATTCTTTGTATATTTGTTACTTGTGTTAATGGCTCTTACACATTTTCTGGACGTTTTTATCCTTGTTTGATATTTATCTGGGAGGTAAAAACACTCGTGGGTTTAAGACACGCGGCTTTGAGTCCTTTATGCTAAATCTGGTAGAAAACCCTGTGGTTTATCAGGTGAGTTTAAAAAATACAAAAAGGCACCTGCCTCTCCGTGACAAACTGCCCCCACCCAGTCACGCCGCGCTGTCGCCACTAGGACGCTGTGAACACAAGACAGACACGCTAACTCAACATATGACACGTCAAGGGGACCGTTTCAGAAAAAGAGAAATAATTTATTTCGGCACGACGTTTCATGTCGCAAGTCTACTTAATGGACACGTGCCTCAAGCGATACCATATACATCTGTTATAAGCTCGACTTTATCTTTTTAGAAAAGTTCTTATTTTACAATAATAAGTTTACGTCTGTAATGTATGTATGCCTTAACCTTCCCGATATCAAATGATCCAGGCGTATGCCCTTAAACCTTATGTATTCACTTCCAAGATTCCGAGAGAGAAACCTTTCATGATACTGCGGCCCTTTCCGATTTATTACCCACCTATTACAGAGTCTCCATTTGGAAATGCATAGGGCATCTAGAAGCAGCTACCTGGAGATTCTGGCATGTCAGAATCTCCGGAAGGAGATACTGGAAAAAGAATGTCCAGTCCATAATGAGGTCAAATCATCATGCACTTCGAAATAAGTTTCTTGGATGTTCATTCAATATTATTTATTTAAGATTAGTCATAATAATCTTATTTACAATCAGAAATCACTGTCATAACACGCTTTGCATGCTCAAAATCACGGGGGAATGGTGAACTATATTATTGGTACATTATGTGTAAGTCTACACCAAATTACTGCCATGCTTGACAGTGCTGTGGTGTCTAGAACTAAATGTCTTCCAGATTTTTCTATTGCAATGAACTTGTTATTAATCATTTAGTTGGATGATAAATATAATAACAATCAGATTTGTGTACGAGTGGCTGCAATCTCCTCGTAGTTGACGGCGTAATATCCTCGATAATAGCTCAGATATTATTACGCGTTAACTACTTGAAGATTACGGCCACTCGTACACAAAACCAGGCATTATTGTATATGTATTCTTACATGTACAAACAAAATAACAATACCGTTCCTTAGCGAATTTGACCTTCAGGGATGAGGATTGATTACAGATGACTGAACAAAGGATAATAAGATGTAGGGAGCATTGTACTCTTTGTGTGTCAAGGTGAGGAGGAGTGCCAATGGTGAGTATTCAATGGACGTAGTAAGAGAAAACGTGGTTACTGAGCCCGAAGGGATGGCCGTTCGAGGTCTTTTTATACCATAAATACGTCCCGACGCCGCAAACGGAGGGACGTATTTATGGTATAAAAAGACCGAGAATGGCATCCCTTCTGGCTCAGTCACTACGTTTTCTTATTATTACATACCTAAATATAAAAAAAAACCCGCCTTTTATGTACTTATTAAATGTACCATTTGACCGAATGGTCACAGTGCGCCCGAATATTTATACTGTACTCCTAGCAGTGGGTAGTATTTCATAGACATTCGGCCATAGGTATGTAATAATAACGTAGACACTCAAATCAAGAAGAAATTATAAGGGTTAATTATGTGTACAACTACAGAAGATCCATGACCGGTTTAGCAGGGCAACTTGGAACTCAGGCCAATTTAGCTTGATTAGCATGTTTATTTTGTATCATATTTAAAGAACAACCCAGCAAAGGGGCTACTTACGTCTGGAATTGAGGATGGCCTGCTTACTGAAGTCCTATTGTAGTTATAGGGACATAGGTCAATGGCTTACCACAGAGGATATGCTACCCCATCCACGGTTCTTAACTCTTTGGTTCACCAATGGTACATTTCTGTACATTTATGTGATTTGATCTAGATCTTAACCACATCTTGATGTTATTTGTTCCCGGAACACGTGATTTCCTTAAAAATGTACGTGTATCCAAAAGGTAAGGGAGCGTACAATAATTATGCCCCCCCACAGTTTTTAGGGGGGGGGGCAACTTTTTTTTGGGCATTCCCAGGGGGGGGGGGGCCAATTTTTTTTTTTGTATTCCAATGGGGGGGGCCAACTTTTTTTGGGGTATTTCCATGGGGGGGCCAAAATTTTCCACTAATTCTGTCGTGGGGTCGACGTTTTCAGCTAAACATGGAGGCAAACTCCCATATTTGTGTTCAATGACAAAAATTGATGTTATGAAATGCATTCATATCATATCAAAAGAAATCAGCTTAGTTGTACAACTATAATAATGACTAATGCACAAGGTAACTATAGTCTCACTCCCTGGAGTTCAGTTTCTATGGTCACAGTCCTGTTTGCCAATTTGAGATGGGTGTACACACTCCCCCAGTCTAACAGACTTATGTGGGGGAAGACAACAATGGACAAACACTAACATTTGTCCCAGAATCAATGCAGTCTCACAAGATCATTAGTTTTTTCTTCAACATTGATGAATTAAGAGCATTTACTACAACATCAAGTACTACAAAATGCCCCTGTTGCTGCTTAAGATCACCATATTTATGGAAGAGTATTGAGTACTTAAAGGGGTTCTGCATGCAAGAAAATGGGACTTCCTTCTGAGGACCACACCATAGATTGATCCACTCATTCCAAAGATCCCTCATGCCATGCCAGACTATAACAAACTGCCAGAACATCTGTATTTGCATGTCAATGATACTGCTACAAGAAACAGTGAAGGTCCTTTGAGATTCTGCAATGGAGCCTGATGACTATGGATTGATGGCACAAATCAAGAAAGCAGTTGCTGCTGGATATTTGAATGTGAACAACCAAGTCTCAATAAGTGACTTTATTGAGAATAAGGTTCTAGGTAGTCAAGCTTTATGATTGATTACATGAGTACAGGAGAGATGGGGGCTTCCAGCAAGACTGCTAGCTGCCAACTACAGCCTCAATTTGGAAGGGGTTGATTCACTGATTTCGGGTTAGAACATTAGCAGAATCTTGCAATTCAAATCATGTATATGATTCTTACAGAATCTTATAATTCAAATCAGGTATATGATTCAAGTTCATATGTTAAAAGCAGGACACAGAAACCTCTCATATAGGCTCTCCAAGGACTCTCCTGTAAAACTGGCCAAGGAATACCTAAGGGCTGACATTATCTGCTATTGGCTGCTAGTGGTGCAACTGCGAGCACCTCTCGAACAGAGTTGACTCCAGATGGCAATGACTGACATTGAAACTGGCCTCCACATGGTGTGTGTTCCAGTCCTGCTCAAGACTCCCCCATCTTTTTTGCATCAGTGATGTTCCGTCAACAACAGCTGCTCATTTGCTACTTGTTTCATTTATTTTCTTTTTTGAGCAATTTTTATGAAGTGAATATTGTGTGTACCATCACCAAATTTGGTGGTACAGCCACTCTCCCACTCGGGCACTAGCCCCTTACTCCTCATTCTAATGGCAGGTGTCAAGCCAAATGAGCAGTAGGTACTGTGTAAGTAATTGGTATAACCCGACCGGGGTTTGAAGCCATGACCTACCATGCTTAAGGTGAACACCCCTACCACTTAGCTACTGAGATTGGTCAAAATTTTGACAAATGACTGACTGTAGCTGGGGTTGTTCTAAAGCAAAGAAGGAAAGCCTTATGGAAAAATGCCACATCAATTAAGCCTCCTCTGTGACTTTACCCTATTCCGATGGGGTGGGGGGGGAGGTTTTTTTTGGCATTCCAAGGGGGGGGGGGCCAACTTTTTTTGGGGTATTCCCATGGGGGGGCCAACTTTTTCTGGGGTATTCCCATGGGGGGGGCCAACTTTTTTTTGACCGATCGGTGTTAGAAAAACTGTGCCCCCCCCCTGGGCGATAATTAATGAACGCTCCCTAACAGGGGTTTTGTACTGGTGTTATGCCAGTATTTCCTTCAATCTTTTCCCTCTCCTGTCCTGGAGAAGCATGTGGTATCATATCCTCGATAAGGAATTCACCTTCCGCGTGGGTGCCTGTCTTCCCATAAACATTCTGCTTAGAATACGAGTTGTCTTGCTAAGATATTGACTTTGATAGTAAACGACATGATTGGATGTCCTTGCAGGATATTTTCATTGGTTAATTAAGCGTATTCATAGCCCGAAAACGGTTCATAAACCGACCCTAAAAGAGCTCATCTCTTCTCAGAATAATCCGCAATGAATTGACACTTTTGGCGAGATTTTGAACTGCAATTGTTTTCGATATGATTGAAGGCACTTCTTCTTATTCTGAGCAATCAGTAATACCATGGACAGTTAAGATACATGTCCATGGAAATACAATTATTTGATTATTTTGGTACGACTATATTTCATTTAATTGTTTTCGATATGATTGAAGGCACTTCTTCTTATTCTGAGCAATTAGTAATACCATGGACAGTTAAGATACATGTCCATGGAAATACAATTATTTGATTATTTTGGTACGACTATGTTTCATTTAATTTCTAGTTCCCAATGTATCCTTGTTTGAGTCTTTATTTTGCACAACCCAGCTAGGCGCACCCCTATCATAAGATCTCACACTCTCTCAGTGGTATTCTGTACAGGGTTCTTAACAAAGTAGGCTTAGAGCCTTGAGAATCCATTGGCACACAGTATTCCCGCTAGGTGGCATCATTGAGATTATATGAATCTTTGGGTTGCATTGATGTACGTCTTTAGCACGGGAGGCAGGCCAGTGGATTCTCAAGGCTCTAAGCCTAGTTCGTTAAGAATTCTTCTCTTTTAGAGCGTAGTGAGAGTACAGAATACCAGTGAGAGAGTGTGAGATCTTATGAGAGGGGTGCACCGCAACACATTGATGTGGATATATGTCCTCCATCAGGCGTCTGAATAAATCAATTACTTTAGTTCTGAGGTTCGCCGTGAGGGGGATTATATGTCACCACCCACTATAACACTCTCCCCCAGATCTTTCGCGGCGCTAGCGCTGTGCTTAGTCTCTGCCCCAACCCAAAGCCTGTTCCCTGGGTCTCGAGTCAAACAACTCACATATCTTTAGTTTGGAAATATAGGAATTGTTAAATTGGGTTAACAGACAATCCAGCTGTTTCTTTTTCATCTCTAAACCACTTTATGATGTGAATCTAGTGTTGATCACACTGCCCCTTCGAGTGAGCACATGTGTTATGTTGACAAACAAAACCCTGTAACACATGAGGTGCCTTCCAATGAAGAAAGTAATCCCTAAGGCATTACCTGATTTGATATAACAAATAACAGAAATGAGCGTAAATCATTTACCATATAAATATATGCATATCTATTTACATGTAAACCACAAAATACTGCCCAAAAGGCTAAGAATTTAGGATATTTGGCGTATGGGCCAGATTTGAGCCCAAACAGGCAGGTTGGGGCGGAGATATAAGCGGCCGCAGGAAGTAGAGCGCAAGATCTCTGCTGGGAGAGTGCCACTATAAAGGCCCTGCCGCAGGGCCTGGGGGTACGGCTGAGGACAAGGGCTGTTATTGTGAGAGTAACTGAGAACTGAGTACCCCCTTTGGGGTGCTGAGACAAACACTGCAGACCTACCAACATGGGGCGTGAGATGGGCTCCAAGCCGATAAAATATAGACTATTTTCACGTGCTATCAAAGTAAATTCTCACTGAGAAGTCTGTTTATAATCAGCGACTAAGCATAGAATAAGAATTCATTGTAACATCACGGGCCTATATCAGCAAGTCTGTGGTAGCATTGACTTGTTTAAATTCGTGATTGTAGACACTAAATCAGACATGTATTCACACTTGAAGTACCCTCTCAATGTATTGCCATTGACGATAGGAGTTTGTGTGTGGCAGTCATATCAACAGAATACGTAATGAACCAGGTAAGGTAATGCAGAGGGCATGAGAGAAAGGGGGGATGTTGGCAATATGAGCGGGACTATTCAAAATATTACAGAATATATACATTTCAGGATCAGATTTCTTGTTATATATTCTATATTGTCGGTAATGACCCAAAGTGATGTTCTTTTATACATGTGGCAGTTTGGGTATTGACTAAAAGCAAATTTCTACCCAACTACATATCTTATGAAATTTATTTAGTTTCACATCTGATCTAGCTTACAAAACAGTATCTAAGTCTATGGCCTTAAGCGCAACTAGACATAATGCAGAGAAAGCATGACTTGGTCCTCAAAAAGTCTATGAAAGAAACCAACAGGACGACTTCTAAAAGCTGCAGCGGTGAGAGAAGAAGGCACGATGACAGCCCTCTTAAAGAAGATCCTTTGGTGGAGACCAAGGAGGTATCGACTTACTCTGACGTCACGAGCCGTGTATCTGGTTGTTAGATTTTATACCCATTGTATCCCGTATACAGTTTAGCAGGAATAACATTGAAACGATTTATTACGATTTATCATCAAGGTATTTCTCAACGTTGAGTTCACGTTCTACATTGAACTAGAGAAAGCCCACTGACCTACAAAATTAGAGAATAGGTAAAAATCATTCTGAGATACATTCTTCAGATAATTATTATTAGGTTACTGTATTAGAATACCATAAAAGTGATATTCTGACCAATCAAAACTTCAGCGTTCTCCAGGTCCAAATCAAAGATGTATTCTTATTTTGCTTTACTCACCATTTACAATCTCTGGATGAAAACTAAACTAAGGATATTTCATGACAAAATGTATTGGTTTCTTCCTTAGATATACATGTTGCATGAAATTTATGAACGCTGATTTGAAGAAAAAAAAACTGTGAACTGAAAAAGAGAACAAGGAACTGTCATCACTAATAAGCACTGTGTCAATCAATGTAAATATCCCCGTGTTCCGAAACCATCATCATTCCACACCACAACCGTATGACTATAAATTGTGGAACTGGGTGATGCCCTACAAACCACTTCATTGCTCTGACTTCTGTTAAAAAGGGAGTACCTCCCTACAGATGTTATAAGTATCAACTTGTGACCAATACAGTTTGAAAAGTCATCCCAGCGGGTATGACTAGTTATCGGAGAGAGAACAGTCATCTACTATATAAAACATTTTTAGAAAAAAAGACAATGTATACTTTCCAGTCCTCACGTAAAAAAACATTACATTTATTTTCAAAGGCCAGCCTTCAAATAGCTTTAGGTCGGGGGAATGTACACAGAGGCTCTTATATAGCTATTTAACACGTTTTTTTCTTGTGACATCGGTGACATTTTCCTTGTGAATTCTGCCTCTCCCCACAGCGGGGGAGGAGCAAAAGTCGCTGACTTCTGTCCCTCGGGTGTCTGTCTGCGCAACGGGAGACGTATACTGCAAGCAATTTGTGTTCATACTTGACGACAATTCCCTGCAGTCTTTGCCCCTGAAAAGGGCCAAAAGTTGCTGTGAAATGCCCCTTTCGTTCGACTTTTGATCCTCAATGTTGTAACATGTACGTTTCTGGGGCATATTGGGTCGAAAACAATGGGAAGATAAAAGGACTGCATGGAAAATATCAAACATGTTTGATCTGGAGGGGGAAAAAGAAGCAGATAAACTGCCCTACCAGCGAGCGGTGAAATTGGGGTGGTAAAATGTCACAAGGAAAAAGTCGTAAGCAATTCACACTTGGCGATATTGTATTGGTACTAGGTCTCGAGGGCAACTTGTCGTCAACCTTTGCCTCAAAAAGGGTAAAACTTGCCAGGTGTGTATTGGTCTTTTTAGTTTCCACTGTTCCACTGTTTGAGTATCTTTGGGTATTTCTGCAACAAATATTTATTGTTTAAGTGAGTAAAGGCCAATAATACATGACGTTTTCCACATGTGTAAATTCCGATAGAATGGAAGCCTCATTTAGTGGAACTCATAATAGTGGAAAGTTCTCTATAGTAGACAAGTAATCTCAACCCAAGTAATTTCCACTAGCTTTATCTAGTGATGTTTACAACAACAGCCTTGAATGTTTATCCTCATGATGGTCTATCCATAGATGCCGGCCACTATTTCAGTATATTGGAATGGAGAGTCGGCAGGTTCTAACCACTTTGAGAAACCAGGAAACGATTTTCATATATATGCCAGCATCGAGATCATTTTTAAGGTATGCAATATCTACTGATTGATACTTACTGTATATAATGAAAATTATAAATGTCTATTTGGGATTTACATACATAGTACTCTCTGTCTAGAATGGAGCTTTGGACAGTTTATGATATCTCTTTAAATCATTAAGCCAAGTATCATTTATCAGTTGTCTTTTTACAATAGCTGGCCATAATGAACGCCAGAGGCGTCTGCTCGTGCCGGTTTATACTTCTTGCACCAGTAATTATATAGAACGTCCTGACCATGCTGTACAAGTCACAGAGATGAGATTTACGGTTTGTACGGAACGAGGCATTTATGCCGAGTTCCGTATAAACCGTAAATTATCATCGAGTTCTGTGACTTGTACAACCATGGTTGGACATTATATATTTACTATGTACCCCAATTTTTTTTTTAATATTAATTTAATTTTTAACAACCGAATGTTAATAAATGTGTTTGGCAAGGTGGTCCGTATTTTATTGTACGGACCAGTGGTCCGTACAGTATTTTTACGTTATATGTCAAAACGGTACGCATTTACAGTAAATATGGCATGGGTATATAGTAATGAAGGGAACAGGCCCATATTTTCCCATGAACCATATCGGAATATATACATCTATACATGACGAGTAAAGCATTCATCGGGGAATGCGATAAAACGAGCCGACTTACGATGGTTCCCTCACATCTCACCAGGAGGCACAACCAATTAGACTGGAGAGTGGCGACATTTGCTGGAAGTAAGACGTACTAATCTAACATCTGGCACTTTTAATTTGGCGTGATTTCTTTCACCGCTTAGATACGGGTCAGAGATCCAGTTCTTACAGAAAAAAGACAAAGGGAACGAAAGAAGTTATAAGACTGGGGTCATTAGTAGTTTATGATCCAAGAATCTTTATATTAAACCTATGAAATGGTTGTCGGAAGAATAATACCCTTACACCCGTTAATGTTTCGGATATTGTTTTGTGGAGTATTATCTCGCGTATAAGACGCATCCCGACTTTGGGAAAATCCTATATGACGCACCTGGGGGTTAAGTATTTGGGTAAAAAACCCGCGTGTAAGACGCCCCCCGACTTTGGGAAAATCATATGACACACACACCCTCCTTGTAATAGACACACCCCGAGGTTGGGCGAATCCTATAAGATGCACTAAGGGTGTATAAAGGGTGTGCTCCACCAGGCCGATTTCTCACCCGATCAATTGTTCCTGGGCCCTGTGGAGGAAGCTCACGTATTGGAATTTATTTAATTCTGATAATAATAGTTTAATAAATGACCATTTTCAAAGATTTGAGAAATTCTAGGGCATCCGATAATGATCGGCGATTGTCTGGCTACAGAATCGGCTACCGTCGGGCCAGTGGAACACCCCCTTAAGACGCGTTTTACACGCGAGTACTTACGGTATCTAAGAAGAGTCCGCTGAGAGGGTGGGGAAATAGACCTGACAAAGCACCAGGTTTGCCTATTATTCTATTTTACCATAACATACTCAGTATATAATATATATACATTTTCAGAAGCCATGAATCCTTTTAAAAGACTAAGAAAATGGCCTCGACTAATCGTTTTAGCCAACCACATGGCTCTGCCACTAAAAATTTGTCTCAGGATGAACATCGTCCAACCTTCTTACAACCATTTAAATCAGAGATAAAGTGAAAATAAAATAAGTACAACTCGGCTGTAGGACATCCTGTCATATAAAGGAAACCCATGAAAGTTTAGGGTCTGAGCTCGTATCCCATCGAGTTTGAATCACGTAGTAATTCACAAGGCGAATATTGACTTATGGGCGAACATTTGTGACATCATCCCCCATTGGATATATTTCCTAAATATCTAATGGGTGTTAGATACGAGTTTCCAATGTTAAGTCTATGGAGAAAAAATATCTGGGTTGAGATAAAAGAGAGTATTTCATAAATCAGAATCCCATATTTCATTAACCAATTCAGCGGACTGCTTACATCCGCATCTGAGGGGTGGGAATGGGTCTCCTTAGCATGGTTCTACTGTATCTACATTTCGAGGTGGTTTCTGTTCGGAGAATCTTACGGTTGCTACGAGACCAGCCAGATTTCAATGAGATATCGCTTAGAAAATAAATGGTACACTATTGTGTCAGAGTTCCGAATTTGCCACACTTTTGATATACTAAATATACAGCATTACAAATATAAAGTTTCATGTTTAGATTGTGGAGCACCATGGAAATTTACCGGGCAATGCTGATTTACGTATAAGGAACACGGCTTGGGAATGCAAAACTTCTACACAGATTATGCAGATGTGTTGAGGTCACTAATACGGAATGTCCTTTTCGCCCTTGCAAGATTTAATTCATTTCTTTTCAACCTAAAAATGAGTAACACTGCTTTATTATAACTGTATTGTGTAATCATGACCTTTTGTGACCAAAGATGAACGTGTATTTTCGTGAGCTATTTTCATGGAGACATAATTTTACCATCGCCGTCTTCAATTTAATTTCAATTCTTTTAGAGAGACTTGGTGCAGTTCCACATCTGCTCTGTTCTTAGATGCGATTTTCAGATAATTACACATCTGCGCAAATTTCTATATCCATTCAGTTTACAAAAACATTTTGAGCACATTTTCCCATCCATTGTTTATAGAAACATCTTGTGTACTTCAATTCCGCATCAGTTATGTTTACAAACACTTTGCGCACATTTCCACATCCATTCTCCTTACATAAAGAACTGAGTACATTTAAACATCCATTCTGTGTACAGGTCCAAGTCTTTTCTGTTTGTCAATATTCTGTGCACAATTCCATATGCATTCTCTTCACCGAAAAACTTGTGTACAGTTCAACATTTACTCATTTTTACAGGCACATTTTGTGCACAGCTCCACATCTGTTTACAGTCACATTCTCTGCACAGCTCCACATCTGTTTACAGGCACATTCTCTGCACAGCTCCACATCTGTTTACAGGCACATTCTCTGCACAGCTCCACATCTGTTTACAGGCACATTCTCTGCACAGCTCCACATCTGTTTACAGGCACATTCTCTGCACAGCTCCACATCTGTTTACAGGCACATTCTCTGCACAGCTCCACATCTGTTTACAGGCACATTCTCTGCACAGCTCCACATCTGTTTACAGGCACATTCTCTGCACAGCTCCACATCTGTTTACAGTCACATTCTCTGCACAGCTTCACATCTGTTTACAGGCACATTCTCTGCCGATCTCCACATCTGTTTACAGGCACATTCTCTGCACAGCTTCACATCTGTTTACAGTCACATTCTCTGCACAGCTCATCTGTTTACAGGCACATTCTCTGCCGATCTCCACATCTGTTTACAGGCACATTCTCTGCACAGCTCCATATCTGTTTACAGGCACATTCTCTGCATAGCTCCACATCTGTTTACAGGCACATTCTCTGCACAGCTCCACATCTGTTTACAGGCACATTCTCTGCACAGTTCCACATCTGTTTACAGGCACATTTTGTGCACAGTTCCACATCTGTTTACAGGCACATTCTCTGCACAGCTCCACATCTGTTTACAGGCACATTCTCTGCACAGCTCCACATCTGTTTACAGGCACATTCTCTGCACAGCTCCACATCTGTTTACAGGCACATTCTCTGCACAGCTCCACATCTGTTTACAGGCACATTCTCTGCACAGCTCCACATCTGTTTACAGGCACATTCTCTGCACAGCTCCACATCTGTTTACAGGCACATTCTCTGCACAGCTCCACATCTGTTTACAGGCACATTCTCTGCACAGCTCCACATCTGTTTACAGTCACATTCTCTGCACAGCTTCACATCTGTTTACAGGCACATTCTCTGCCGATCTCCACATCTGTTTACAGGCACATTCTCTGCACAGCTTCACATCTGTTTACAGTCACATTCTCTGCACAGCTCATCTGTTTACAGGCACATTCTCTGCCGATCTCCACATCTGTTTACAGGCACATTCTCTGCACAGCTCCATATCTGTTTACAGGCACATTCTCTGCATAGCTCCACATCTGTTTACAGGCACATTCTCTGCACAGCTCCACATCTGTTTACAGGCACATTCTCTGCACAGTTCCACATCTGTTTACAGGCACATTTTGTGCACAGTTCCACATCTGTTTACAGGCACATTCTCTGCACAGCTCCACATCTGTTTACAGGCACATTCTCTGCACAGCTCCACATCTGTTTACAGGCACATTCTCTGCACAGCTCCACATCTGTTTACAGGCACATTCTCTGCACAGCTCCACATCTGTTTACAGGCACATTCTCTGCACAGCTCCACATCTGTTTACAGGCACATTCTCTGCACAGCTCCACATCTGTTTACAGGCACATTCTCTGCACAGCTCCACATCTGTTTACAGGCACATTCTCTGCACAGCTCCACATCTGTTTACAGGCACATTCTCTGCACAGCTCCACATCTGTTTACAGGCACATTCTCTGCACAGCTCCACATCTGTTTACAGGCACATTCTCTGCACAGCTCATCTGTTTACAGGCACATTCTCTGCCGATCTCCACATCTGTTTACAGGCACATTCTCTGCACAGCTCCATATCTGTTTACAGGCACATTCTCTGCATAGCTCCATATCTGTTTACAGGCACAATTTGCGCACAGTTTCACATCTATATACAGGAAATTTTTGTGCACGATTCCACATCTGTTTACCGATGCATATTTTTGCCTATTTCCACAATGTGAGCTGTGGGACTGTTCAAGAAGAGGGGACTGCTGATGGCTGCCTACTCCTGCCCAACCCACCACAGCCGGAGAGAGTTGTCGAACACCTGGTCGTCCTGGTCGTCATCGCTGTCCTCGCCGTCAGACCCATAAATTGGCATTGTGAAGTGGCGCTGTCCTGATGCCGTGGCCAGGATCGGTAAGGAGGGATGCAGGCTGCAAATAAATATTGCGCATTCAGTTGTGACTTAATTATGTGTATAGACGGGAGATATGTGTCATGTCAACTAAGTCGGTAAAACCGTGAGTAGTTTATCATTGAAAGGAAATAGGCCTAAAAGTGCCTCACCATTATCTATTTGTATTAAGGAAGATATAAAGTATCAACTTTAATTGACATTTTCTCCATTATCCTAAAACAATTATATATAATCTAGCATGAGATTCAACACAGGTGCTTATCTATGCGTCATGTTATATTATGTCAGTAACTTGTATCAAAATTACTTTTTCAGTGGTCCCAGCCAATGTGGTTTGTAACATCACTCATGAAACAAAATATCATATACTGTAGTATTGTAGTATCAGGTATATGCCTTACAATATCACTGAATGGGATAGAACTATGATAGATATTGTTAAGAGTTCTACAGTGTGTTTTAGAATAGTGAGTGTGGATTACCTGACTCCATTCACTGTCTCTGCATGTGCCTTGAAGTTGAGGATGGGTTTCAGCAGAGGTTCCTCGGATGACTCGGAGTCTTCAGGGTTTTGAGTGGAGTCCCAGACTGACACATTGCCGTCCTGGTTCCCTGAGGTCACATACCGCCCTGACCTGTTCCACGAGATCAACAAGCATGTTGTTAATACCAACTTTACTTAGCAGGGTTTACACGAAGGAGTGACAGAAGAAAGCAAGGTTCCAATGAAGGACAGCTAAATGAATGTGCGTATTTAGTGAAGATTAAATGAAATTTTATGAAACAAGTTTTAAGCGTTCTAGCTGCAGCCGATGCTACTTGAAAGAGACACTTGATATATAATATTCCAATACACAAAAAGATGTTTCAATGAAGAATGGGTCAGAAGAAAATGCACACTTGGCGAGGTTAACATGGAGGATGGTTAGAGGAATGAGCATACTTATAAAGGTTTAAAAATGGTAAGAAGAGTGTGTATTAACCGCAGGGTTTACATTAAGGTGACGTAGATGAATGTGCAGACTTACGTGTCCATGTCAAAGTAGATGCGCTGGTTGGTGGTGACCTCACGGGATAATGTGTACAACAACACCCCAGGCTGCCGGATATCCCAACACAGGATTTCTGGATCCTGCAAGAGTCAAATCACTCATGAACTTTTACTAGTTCCTACATACCCCTACGATGTTACAATATAAATGTGTCGTCTTTAGTCTCCTCTTCCCCGAGCACATTTGAAAAGCCACCTGTGATCTGCACTTGGTACATGATTGTGAGTCCCACCTAAAATGAACACATGAGCTGACGAAAAGCCTGTTATATCTATATAGCGGTATATTCATATTTATCTCACCCCAGATATTTTTTCTCCATAGACTTAACGTTGGAAACTCGTATCTAACACCCATTAGATATTTATGAAAAATATCCCATGGGGGATAATGTCACGAATGTTAGCCCATTAGTCAATATTAAGGGTGAGATAAATTCAGAAACCCATTCAAGTTTAGGGTCAGAGCTCGATCCCATCTCATTTGAATCACGTAGTAATTCACTCGGCTTCGCCTTGTGAATTATTACGTGATTCAAACTCGATGGGATAAGGGCTCAGACCCTAAACTTTCATGGGTTTCCTCTATAATACCATATATGGAGAGGGGAACTATAGCTGTAACGTGTCTTTCAGCTTTGAGTATTAAATTAGGTTTTAAAGGCATATCGGACAATTTGGCGCCACCGCGGATTGTAGGATATGCCTTTAATACTTTCATGAGCACATTTCCTTAAACCCAAGACACTTTCTATAGATTTTTTTAAATCAAGTATCGAGGTAAAGTTTCATGGGAAATCAGTAATTATAATCCACATAAATCATAACTAAATAGAATGAGTTAAAACTGTGAATGATGACGAATAGAAGACTGTATCATTATAAAACAGCATACCTTCCTGCCGCCACTGTAGAGGCGGTTTCCGTCTGGTGAGAAGGCGAGGTGGGTGACTCCGCCCTGCTGGCCCTGGAACATGCATACCATGGCACCATCCGGCTCCGAGTACAGCGCGACTGGACGAGAAACAAACTCAAAATACGGTATACCGCCCACTAATATATGCCAGAATAATGCTTAAGATAAAGAGCGACATTTTTTGAATTATCGATACTTATACTGCCTGATCGTCAGCTAATGCTGGTTTGAATTTATCAGACAGTTCTTACAAATTGGACATGAAGAAAAAAGTACATACAGTATAGTTTATGGTATTTCCACAATTCAATGTTTTTGTGTCGTTGAATACCTTTAGCTATGAGTCTTTGCTATTCATGTTTTGCTCGGAACGTCTATGCTACTCATAGTCTTTTGTGTTTCTCACATTAGTTTACACATAGAACAAGATTCGCTCTTCGCCGCGTACATTCAATACAGATTTTCATGTACCCATATGCCGTATGCATTTGCTTACATGTTGGCTACAAATACAGTTTAAATCATTTGTCTTGCTGGTCTGTATTGTTCACTTTTTCATAGCATGTAATACTGGGGCTATGAATTAATACAATACATTTTTATCAGCTGTTCTTCTCATTATCAAACATATTTTTATCCCTTATTACTGAAATTTCACATAAATTTGAAGCAGATTGCTTACTTGACCGTGAGTATGAACCGGCAGCATAGACAGTTGGCTCGTCTGGGTTCACAGTAATACACGAAATGATTCCGGGTTGACCGACCTTCACTGTAAACAGAAACAATATACTTATCACAGATAACCCTAGGTTGTCATATCTCCATCGTAAACAGACATAATGCACCTCTTAGAGAAAACCTTGAAAAATACTTTGTGTTAGTTGAAACGTCGGTTCTACATAATAAACACCTAAATACATGGTTGTACTATATTTCACCTTATAATATTATTCATGGAGAAACCCTTGTGTTGCTCTATCTCAAGTGTAAACAGACATAATATACTTCTTAGAGAAAACCCTGTGATGTTTTTATCTCCAGTGTATACAAATATGAATTACTTTTTATAGATAACCCGAGGTTGCCCTATCTTATGTGCAAACTTCAATCTATAGATAGTTGTAAGAATCCCAAATTATTTTTTCTGCATTGCGTCAAAACACTAGATACTTTTAGAGATATCCGTAGGTTAACTGTAAAAACACAGTATACCCTGGAGCAACGTACACTATTACGTTTTGTGAACTTACCGTAAGTTGGTCTCTTAAGGCAGTCCCGACCTGGCCTTGTTACGTCAAACACTCGTACCATTTTGTTGAATCCACAGTAAAGCTTCTCACCATTAGGACTGAACGCTAGGCAGTGGGCAGATGTCATTTCATCCTGATAAACAAAGTAATAATTCATTTTCTAGTTGAATAGTTTCCAACTTATGTGCAAAAGCTCTTAGCCACCTTGATCAATATTTTGGAGAGGTTTGGAAATGATTACCGGTAAACGAAGTTACTAATTTGGTTGTCGCCAGCCTAGCTGCATGAAAGGTATACTTTCGGAAAGTCTAGTTCCCGGCGATATCCCACCCTATGCACTATTACGTAGGTCAGTTCGGTATTTTCTGTAGGTATGAGCTAACCTAGTCACACAGAACACAACTCCACCACTCCGCATCTGGTGCCAGGTAATGCGGGGAGGCTAATCTTCAACCGGAGTCTCAGACTCGCCTAACACCACAAGGATTTGTAAAACCCTACCAAGTGTGAGGGTCCAAGGGTTTACTCTTCACGGAGAGACGCGCAACGACAGCCTGTCGACCCACTGTGAACCTGGGGTATATTTACTCTTGAGTTACTTAATCCCGGCCTCCACCGCGCCACTCTCGTGTGCGGTGTTGCCTGGAAACACTATGCAGCGGGGATTGACTCTCCACGCCACCTTCCGAAGAGCTGACAAAACACCGCTACATCACCCAACCACTACACTTCCATTCATAATGGCTTTGTATAATCAATATTATTAACCACAGATTACAAAGTCTCCATAGAGTGTGTGTAATTTGCAAGTAGGAGAGTAAGGATGCCCCTAATCAACAATTGCAAAAGTAGGAGTTTACGGAAATAAACGTCCCCAAAATATCATCGGGACTCACAGGCATATTAGGAACTATTAGACAGAAGTATTACCAAGGTGGTCAATAGACTGGTACACACATGACTAAATGGTGTTAGATGACTGTGTGGGTACTCACAAGGCAGCCGATAGACTAGTACATGCATAAAAAATGGTAGATTGAGGTGTGAATATTCACAAGGTGATCAGTACACTGGTATGCACATGACTGAGAGATGGTAAATGAAGGTACAAGTCCAGTAGAACCCCGCCTAAGCGGACATCCCGTGCTATGGAACACCTTTGCTCAGAACGGATTCCTCTATTAGATGTTTATTTTACCCCAGGTAAGCGGTCACCCCGCATTAACGGACATCCCGCATGAGCGGACACTTTGGCCCGGAACGGAGGGTGGCCGCTTACTGTACTTTAAAGGCAGCCAATAGACTGGTAGACACATAAGAGATGGTAGATTGAGGTGTGAATATTCACAAGTTGGTCAATAGACTGGTACACACATGACTGAATGGTGTTAGATGATGGTGTAGATACTCACATTGTAGCTGGTACACACATGACTGAGAGGATAAAGGTACATGTACTTACAAGGTGGTCAATAGACTTTATCCTACCCCTAATAAAAACGGTCCATAGGCATAACATAGGCAAATTTTATGCGGCATGCCATGACATAAAGTGAGATTTATGCCTCTAGGGGCATAAAAAAAATCGACCAATCAGCGACCAGATTGTGAGCTGCTCCGAAAAAAGTTTTGGTTGGACTCGAAGTTCCGGTTGGACTTCGGTTGGTCGTTTAATCGATATTTATATTTTAGTAATCCAAAAGCGTAGAAACGGGGTAGGATAAATACGAAACCGAACTCGAGTTAGACTTGTCAGTGTCTAGGCCACTCTGGTCAGGTCTGTTCCTCACTACGCTCAGCTAACGCTTCGCGTAGTAATACACGACCTTCCCATCGTGGCATAAACACTGACAAGTCTAACTCTCGTTCAGTTTCTACTAAGACCAGAACACATATGAAGTTACATGGTGGAGTGATATCCACAAGGTGGCTATTAGACTGGTACACACATGGCTAAGAGATGGTAGGTGAGTACTCACGAGGTGATCGAAAGGTCTGTAGGAACATCTCAGCTCTCCTGTGAAGGCATCCCACATGTGGATGGGTTGGTCTCGACTTGTGCTCGCCAGACTGTAATGAACCAAGCAAAGATTAAAGAAGCGAAGATCATATCAGATATCAGTACTTTGTTCAGGGACTTGGTTAGAGACTAGGACTTGTAGGCTTGAACCTCATACAAATAAAGACTGAGCCTTTTTTAATCTATCCCTTTGGGAGCACTTATTGAAGTTTCAGGCAGGCCCACTTTGTCCCCAATATGTTTACCAAAACTTCAACATTCCTTCTGAAAAATACATAATTTACATAGTATGTGCTTTTCTAATTTCATCAACAATGTCATTGGCTCTATTCCGATTGAAAACCTCGTCAGCTATTTGAGCTACTAACCAGCATGTGGCGGGGTCTGTGGAGTTCATCTTTGGGTACCAGCAGTAATCGTAGATCAGCTCTGCCTCTTGCATTTTCAGCACCTCCGCCTGCATCCATAAAGAAATTAGGTAGTATACGGAAACAGGGTTACTGTGGCTGTACGTGATAAATATGCTGTAAAATTGACGATAAAACGAACCTCTGCCTTCGGCATCGGTTTGTTTTATCGTCAATTTTACCAAGTATTTATCACGTACAGACACAGTATCCCTGTTTTTGTATTATTATATACCTTAAAATATCCAATTTTTATCTTTGCTTCTGGGCACGTTTTTGGATTTCGCTGCCGCACATGCCCTGTATGCCACATACATACCCCATACGTCATCTATGTGTCGTACGGATATAAATACGGCATGGGTAGGAGCGGGCCGTATGTGTAGGATATACTACCACAGGTATATAAAAATAAAGATGTTGTGCTAATATGTAGTGGGGTAAAATCCGCAGCCACCTTGAGCCACTAGATGTACGTCCAATCAGATCTTCTGTACTGCTTGGAGAGTGTGTCATTTTGTACTCACCTACCTACTTCTCCATTTTCTTATTTATTTTGTGTTTATCTTTTTTTTGTATAAATAAAACGACCATGAAGCTAGACTTAATTATCAGTTTGTTCTTTTAAGTATTTCTGCTTTCACAACCTACATAGATGAGATCTTCTTGGTTTGAGGTACACATTGCATATACTGGATGTGACTGAACCTTATCTCACCCCTGGTACAAGTGTAGCCATAGGAATAATGTTAAAAAAAAAAAACTCAACGATCACCCCGGTAGAGTGACAATACTACGCCATGCTCGTTGCGGAGTGTGTGCTAGGTTACGTCAGATGCGACTAGCGAATAGGAAAAAAAAAAGTTCCCATGGCATTGACAAGCCTCAGCTAAGAGACGCAAGATGAAATCGGATATTACTACAATTCCTAACTGGATTTTGGGTGAGTAGGTTTGATGAAACTGATATTTTGATTATATTCTAATGTCTGTGGACGGGGTGAGATAAATACAGAACAGTTTTCGAATCGTATTTCTAATCACCACACCACTCGTTTGAATGCTCCGCAATCGTCACGAGGCTACGCCTCGTGACGATTACTATGCATCCAAACTCGTGGCATAGTGGTTAGAAATCCGATTCTCAAACCAGTTCTGCTTAAATACCAACCTCTTAGTCGTAACAGAGTGGTGGCCATCTATCCAATCAGGCCCAATCTCTCAGACCCTATATATGTCATACCAAATATCTGTATAATAGAGTGTAGTATGAAGCTGGTTATTGGTGTTAGCTATGCATTCAGTGTGGTTTGTATGGTAACCCCCCAATGGTTTCAGCGATTTCAGTGATTCCTATCTATGCATCATATATGGGCAGGTTGTCAGAGAGAACCCTGAAGATCATGGAAGAAATAATGCACTATTTACAGGGAAGTCAAGTACGGGGGATTCTAAAAATAATATGAGGTTGACGTACGCAGGTTCTATTAACCCTTTCCCTGCAGCACCCAATTCCTCTGATCACCATTGTACAGCAGGCATTGCCTGCATAAACGACCCTGCTACAGCAGGCACCTTTTTGGAAAATAGCAATGTCACATGATGTATCATGTGATTTGAGTAATTTACCTTGGTAGCTGATGATATTTTGTTATACCAAATTCTTTCAATTCAAACAATTATTTTTTTATTTATTGAATTTTGTATATAAGTATCAATGATGCCTCTATGATGCCTGAAGACATCATGCTGCTGTAGCCAGGGGAATGCCTGGAGGCATCATGCTGCTGTTAAAGGGTTAGGGCTTTTAAATACTAAGGACAAGACTGACATCCCTGTGTAAATATCTTAAAAATGTCTAAAGTATATAAAGTACCATCAGGAAATATGCTTGGAATAGAAGAATACTTTTTTTTTTTTTTTTTTTTTTTAGAATAGAAGAATACTAACCAGAAATCATCCTATAATAGGAGAGCTGTATAACGAGCAAAATAATCCAGGTGGAATAATACTAATGCAGGGATGCCAGATGGGGTCAGAAAAAAACATTGAAATATTTTTCATTGCAATAGAGGGTGTATACATTACATACATATTACAGTGGGTACGCAAGAGGTTAAGGGAAGCTCAAGTTTTTATGAGTGGATAGGTTAAGTTGGGGAAGGTGGACTGTGGCTGAATTGGATTATCTAACAGTTGGTATGTAAATTTAGGCAAAGAAAATTAATTCTATATTCTAAGAGTGAAAATATGAATATCAATGGAAACATTGAAAACTGGCATCCCTGCTAATGACATAAAAACTCAGGCGCAGGGGGGTGGGCGGGCACTGTAAGAAATACTCATACCTTACTCACTCATATCAGTAGCGTGGAGCTGAGTTACCGTTCCATTCATAGTCTCAAATTTTCTACACGGGATATCAGTTGGGTTAAGAAAATATTTTTCGTTTCGAATTCACTGCCTCGGAGAGACTGATAAAACATGGAAAACACATACATTTTCACCATGGAATAGGGCTGGAGGTGTCTGGGGAGGTTCACACCACTGTTTTATTGGCGTGAATGAGGCTCAATTTAGACTACTTTTCATTTATACCTAAACAATAATTTCATAAACTGCAAATGAAAACAAGGATTTCCATGGAAAAGTGATAAAGTTGCCACCTCTGTCTATAATAGTGTTTTCTTGTATGGTGTTTGGTCTTACCATTTCAGGAAGGTTTACTGCTTTTCCATGGTAGAGTTCCGCAGGCAAATTGAACAGTCGTAAACTATTGTCGTCAGAATTGGTGAGTAAGCAAGTTCCATCAGGCGACCTGCAATAAATTCACAATTCACCAATTACCATTGAAAAAGTACATACGTATGGAATAAAGGAAAAATCAAATTCTCTTCGTGATTTATTTTGAAAAACTTAGTAACGGCGTCGATTTTCCATGAGATCTCTTTCAAATAAGGCGTTTTATTTTAATGAAAAATATCTAGATTTCTTTTTAATTGAATAATTAAAATTTGAAATGAAATGAAAGAACGATGCCCATAATCTCTTGAGGCTCCTAACTGTATTATCTATAATCAAAACATATATATACTCTAGATAATTTACAAGATATGAAACATAGGATCCTAGGACCTCACAAATGTGTAGTATTTTATTCAAACGCTACTTATAAGAACCTACCCCTTATGCTTAAATGTTATAAATTAGAATCTTATCGATCAGGAAATATTTGCTCTGTACGATGTTCGTGCTGCATACATTTTCTAGTGTGCTTTTTCTGTACAAATTGTGCCATGTCCCGATGTACGACACGGCACTATATATCAATATTATTTACCATTTGCATCCCTTCAGATAGTTCCCAGAGTAGGTCCCAAAGACGGTCGATGTTGTGTTGATGAGGCTAGGGGGATGGGAGAAATCATTACTGTACCTGAAAAGAATGAAACTGGCAATCAGTGTCGGTCTAATGATATAAGTCCATTGCCAATCAGTGATATATACTTACAAAGTTATATTTTTTGTCTCTCCAGAGATTAAAGTCGGGATTGATGAAAACGTCGGAAAAAACACACACAAAAACTGGGGCGTATTCGGCAATTGACGGAACTCTGACGGCAGTGTCAACGGCCCTTGGCGCATTTGACTGCCGCCAAAGTACTGACAAATCTAACGGCCTATGGAGGTTTATACGCCGTTGGTGAGAGCCTGCTGCCAGAATTATCTGTAACTTCTTGGAATTTAGTTTTATTTTATGATTTTCATACTTTGTTAATGATCATATTTCAAGATGCAGAAATTTCTGATTTCCGTCAATTGTCGGCGAACTTGCATCCCTGTCTCTCGCATATATCAAAGAAGCGACACCTTCTTACTTAACTTACGGTGAAAGGGAATTGGGGTGTGTTACCAACAAAAGCTTTAGAGAATTCCCAAACAATGGGGAGATTAATCCCAAATACGTCATTTTTTTTTAATTGTTTTCATCTCACAACCACAAGGGTGGTTGAAACTTACTGTGGGTATATCTTGTCTAGAGGTAGCTGATATGTGTGGGAGGACGAAACTTTTTTATAGGAATTGTCTTTTCAATACAGATCTCACCTTCTCATCTTTTTTGTGTCTACGACACAATCATTATCATGTGTAGATACTAGTATATTATGTAGGCATATTACAGACATTACATAGACAATAATCGATGGTTTTGTGGACAGGTGGCCGTAAACCACGAGAGGTTAACGCGTAGTAATACACGAGCGCTAGCGAGTGTATTACGAGGTCAACCGCGAGTATACCACAGGTTTGAATCCGTATACCACAGTTATGGTATCTGACAGGTTTTATACAATGGGTAGTGGTTTACTAAGTCCCTATACATTTTCAATGGGGACTTGGTATACGATGGATAATAAAGATACAGAACTCCAAGAATACTTCTAAGGTTATACTAAATCTGTACTTACAGTAAATCAAAGCTTTCAAATGTACTTTCGCAATCAGTACTTTGTGTGGTGTCGTCCTTTATTGTTTGGATGATCTCACTCTCATCCATCTGTCTCTCATCTTCACCTCCCACCTCACTACTTTCTACACTATCCTCTATGATAGCTTCTCCTTTATATTTCTTGACCACTGTACTTTCAGTGGCCACATCGGTCGCCGGTCGCTTTGCACCCTGGACTGAATTACTCCCAGCTTCAACGTCACTAACATTTGGTTCCGAAATATCGGTTTGAATCTCTATCTTTTCTGTCCTTAATTCACTGTCTTCTGAAATATTACAGGTTGAGCTTGTTTCGTTTTGGTCTGGTTTGACCACTGCTAGATTTGAGTCACTGGTTTGTGAATGGTCAGCCACGACCTCCACAGAATCCGGAACACATGTGGTTGACTGGTCTGCCTTGGTAGTTACAGGGCTTGAAACTGTTGTGTTTGACTGGTCTGTCTCGGTCGTAGCGGGGCTGGGAATACTTGGTTCTGGATTGTCTGCCTCGCCTGCTGTGAGGTTGACAATGCTTGTCTCTTGTTTGGTTGATTCGATTGGCTCATTCGGGGTATGACAGAGATCACTTTGAGGTTCATCTGTCTTTGTCGTA
This sequence comes from Alentia gelatinosa, assembly GCA_950022655.1. Taxonomy (NCBI): domain Eukaryota; kingdom Metazoa; phylum Annelida; class Polychaeta; order Phyllodocida; family Polynoidae; genus Alentia; species Alentia gelatinosa. The sequence continues at coordinate 10,900,712 of OX465582.1, forward strand.
CTCTCTGCTTCCTCTGCGTCAACTTTACAGGAAAGCTCTGTCTCCATAACCTCACCGTCCTTGTGAGCTGGTTTGGCTGGTTCTGCTGTAAATGTAACCAAAATAAAAAGTAATTGATGACTGTAACTTACGTTTTATGAATATATACATGAATTCCTAAGGATTTCTGATTTAGGATTTTTTTTAAAAGGAAAGAAAGGAAGAATGTAATTACTACTGACTTGAGTCATTGCACCATCCCCTGAAGCAACTTCAGATTGGTATTCCTTAAATGTAGAACCTTATCATATGGATAACACTGTTAAGCGAACCAACTTGACTCATAACGGAATTTCTAAATCATGTACATTGTTACCCTAGTATATAGACCACCCCATAACATGGACCATTTAAGTGTGGAATCGAGGGTGGTCTGCTTTCAACGGGAGTTCATTGTGTTTTCTTAATGTGTTCTAAATATATCTAAGATAATATCAAGAGACGTCACGAGTTTGAGTCTGAGTTTATTTATGCCACACATTTTGTTGGCTCCATAATTTCACGAGTTGAAGACGAGTGACATTACGGAGCCAACGAAATGAGTGGCATAAATAAGCTCAAACTCAAACGAGTGGCGTCTAGATTTTATCCTACCCCGTTTCCATATTTTTTCAGTATCAGAAAGTAGTGGTATAAACAACACTTTATGTCACTACCCGTGACATAAACAAATCCCATGTTAAGCCTATGGCGTTTTTTATTAGGGGTAGGATAAGACATCTGATGCATCGTATATTTTGTGGATAAATGGTACTCACTTATCCTGTCTGTCGTTGTTGTCGCACACTCTTCTTTACTTGAGGCATCTCTGGACTGTTCGGTTTCCATTTGAGCGCCTTCACCGTGGAGAGTGGTGCCCTCTGCCGGGGCACTCATGATGCTTGACGTCGGCCGGCGAGTGAAACCAAAGACTGGTTAAACTTCACCGACCTCACCTGTGAATGCAATATCTTATTAGTAGGAATCTGATCGTAGAACTGAGGACACCTTACAGTGATGTGACGCTATGACTACCAGTCTAATTAAAAATTTTAATTTAGAAAAAAAAAAAAAATTAACTCTCGTCCCTCGTGCTGGTTCCCATTATACTTAATCATCAAGTTAATGACAGGACTGTGGTAAACTCTTATTGCTGGTGTTGTTTTCTTTATATTTCAGATTCATTCTCGAGTTACGAGCTACTAGAAATTGTATATAATTTTTTGCGACCTCAGCTCGGGATAATGTTCGTAGGGAAGCCTCTTAATAATTAAATCTTGTGAACCAAGCATCTTTTCCACAGGTAAGGGATCCGTATGTTGCAAGTCAGACTTGTCTCACCCTATTCTCAAGTACATGTTGGACCAAGTAGGGCCTACCGGGTACGTAAAACGATGCAGTTTGGGTCGTGCTATGACTATATATTGCCAACGAACTATGTGAATTATAGTTCTTTGTAGTCAGACCCTATACACTTGTATTATACACTGTGTATCTATACACAAATACGGAACGTACGGTAGCAGTTTGTGTCGCCACGACGGTACGACTAACTTCAGTCTTCACTAAGTTCTTCGATGTTGGCTTTGTTGCTCAACTTGCTGAGGAACCCTTGCTGAGCCTGAGTGGTTCGCTTTACTTAACTTTTAATAGTTTAGGTACGAAATAGCCTGAGTACTCCATCAATACTGCAAATAGCCTATTGGCTTATCCCAGATGAATCATTTAAAAAATAATGGAGTTATACCAACTACATAATTAATAGATATGAATGTACCTAGATTCAGAGACGCGCCGTAGCATCTGCCGAATTGACAATTCCCTCATTATCGCCCAAGAGGTTTGACTTCGGGACCTACATTCAACTATGAATCACTAAATGAAAACGTAAGTGATTCTTCTTAAATAAATCTACTAGATTACAGAACATTCGTGAAGTGCAAGTGTCAATGTGAGATAAATACGATATAGGCATTTACCTTGATTTGGTTTTTTTTCGGGTGAGAAAGCACGCCTTACTTTTGTTTGCCGGTGTCTAACAATAATATTCCCAACGAGTTTGTTGATTCTGACCCCATCCGCTAGGTGTCAGTATTAAACGTTGACGTGGGATTCCAGTATATTTTTGTCACTTTTAGCGTGACTTATTAGCTAAGGGAACACATAACCATTTGTGTTGTTCTAAAATGATGGAAATAAATATTATTGTTTCAAAACTAAAGTTAAAACCGGTTTCTTGAGATTAATTCTAATGTAGGCCTACTTCGAAATGAGTACCAATTGCCAAATGTGTCCTATCCTCATACTAGGGTAAATTAAGCCAATTTACATTTGGCTGATTTACATAGCCCTGGAATATATCGAAAAATATGACCCAGTATTCTTTTATTCTCTCAAAAACACGGATGGTGACCTACTATGTATACATACATCTATTAGATCTAGTCTCTAAAAGGTTGTTTTTTTAATGACATGGGTTTTACCTACGGTACTGGTACCGTACGGTACCCGGTACGTGAAAAATAACTTTTTAGAATTTCTCTCTAACATAATATTATTGCAATATCAATCTCTAAATCAAAATCTATCATGGTGACTTCCGATTTTTAATTTAGATATATCAATATAGGAAAATCACATGGGTTTTAATTGTCAAGACTTCTAAATTGTCCAATTTATATGTGCCTTTAATTAGGTGCAATACCGGTATATAAATAGATAGATTTGCATTTGAAGGAGCTCCATCATAATTTTTTTTATGGATAGATGAGTTGAAAACTTAGTATTCCAATGGTTAATGATTTCTATGACAGGGGGCATGGTGAGTAATTATTGAGTGCGGGAAATCACGCTCATATACATCATCCAGAGGAGAATGCTCACACAGGCTTTCAGCTTACTGCAGAGAATCTAACACTTTGCTATCAATGTCCCAACTGTAAAGGCCTGGTTAAATGAGAAGAGGTCCAGTATCCCGGTTTGACCATACCCCTGCCCCACTACTGACTTGGTTCCTAAAAATAGAATTTTTATTTTATAGTCTTCTTGGGGACAAAATATTCACTGTATCAATCCTGTCATTAGATAACAGACACTTAGTTATGGACAGGCCTACTGTCATCTGCTACTAGAAAAGAAATAATAATAATAACAATAATAGTTTCATTGTTAGAGCTATAGCACTCTGGAATAAGTTAAAGAATGAATTTACATATATTGATGATAAAAATTTATTTAAAATCCTAACAGAAAAATTATATCCAACATGCTTTATAGACTAGTAAAAAGGTTAGAGACACATCTGCTAGATTGCGTTGCAACTAGTACCCTTATCTAACCCCTATTCGTGACAACTTCTAACAGATAAACTACATCAATAGGACAGGTTGCGTTGCAACTGTCTAAACTTGAACTGATTGACAAAGGCAGGTTGCGTTGCAACAGCACCTTGTGTATAGAATAATACCCAAACCACAATACCAGACCTAGCCAATTTATTTTTTACCCCGAGCTATAGATTCTTCTACAAGCATTGTGTAACTTGGAAATATACCCCACATATATGCATACGTGACAGGTCGCCATCTGTAATTTATTACAGATACTGTATCAATACGTCATATAAAAGGTAGTAACTTTTATCACTTTAACGTTAACCAACACTTTACTGTACATATTCAATCCATGGTATGTGTCAAATGAGTATTTCGATGTCAACAACAGCCATATAAATATCAGGAAATTATGTTGGTACTCAGAGGCCTGTTACTATTACTATTACTATTATTATTACCGATTGATGTGTAGATCGCCATCAGACAAACTGAAGTTTGGCCTGTAGTGGTTCTTGTAGTGGTATTAGCAGGATAAATTAACCATGAACTGTCATAATCCATAATCAACTATCATTACATCACATTAACTATCATTGTATCCTAATTAATTACACTCATTGAGACCTAATATTTAATTATGGGCCTATGCACAAGAACTCACTCACCCTACTCTGTATAGACTAAGTAAACAAAGTATCTTGATTATGTAACTCACAGAGGGACCAGGTGGAAGATCGGCTGTAAGCCGAACCTGGATATGCTTGGAGCTTGACCCTAACGAAAATCAATAAAAAAAAACAAAAAAAAACAAAAAAACTAAATTAGATGATAATAATGACTAAATATGGTATACGTTCAAATCTGATGGGACACACCCAAAGACACTGTATTCAAAGTGTCACATCTGATGGGACACACTTGAGCCTGTGGTAATCAAACCCACTTTGCAGAGAGCTATAAAACCAATTCTCTTCCTTTGAACCAGTGAGCCAGCCTTGTGTGACTTGACCATAGACTTGCTTTAGTCATTTATTCACCCTTGTGCTTTTAGTGACTACACCAACCCTCTCCCCCTGCCCATTCCCACCCCAACCCCCACACCTACTCGCTGACTCTGAACTACTAACAATCAGAAACTGATGGGACAGATTCCCTACATGGCACAGAGCTAGGAAACCTGTTTGACCAGTTATTCACCCTTGTGCTTTTAGTGACTACACACCAACCCCCTTCCCCTGCCCACTCCCACCCCCACCCCCACACCTACTCACTGACTTCTTCTACTAACAATCAGAAACTGATGGGACAGATTCCCTACATGGCACAGAACCAGCAAACCTGTTTGACCAGTTATTCACCCTTGTGCTTTTAGTGACTACACACCAACCCCCTTCCCCTGCCCACTCCCACCCCCACCCCCACACCTACTCACTGACTTCTTCTACTAACAATCAGAAACTGATGGGACAGATTTCCTACATGGCACAGAACCAGCAAACCTGTTTGACCAGTTATTCACCCTTGTGTTTTTAGTGACTACACACTAACCCCCTCCCTCTGCCCACTCCCACCCCCACCCCCACACCTACTAACTGACTTCTACTTACAATCAGAAACTGATGGGACATATTCCCTACATGGCACAGAACCAGCAAACCTGTTTGACCAGTTATTCACCCTTGTGCTTTTAGTGACTACACACTAACCCCCTCCCTCTGCCCACTCCCACCCCCACCCCCACACCTACTAACTGACTTCTACTTACAATCAGAAACTGATGGGACATATTCCCTACATGGCACAGAACCAGCAAACCTGTTTGACCAGTTATTCACCCTTGTGCTTTCAGCGACCACAGGCTGATTCAAGACTGTTGTATACAAATTAAAATCATATAGTTGTAATTATCAAGCAGCGTTGGTAGCTCGTTTATAAAGACAAGAAATAAAGTAGGGCCCAGGACTGAGCCCTGGGGAACCCCGTATGTTTCTTTCCTATCCTAATAAAACCCTGAAAACACATCTCCTAATTAGAAACTTGGTGTACGGGTCAATGTTGTAGAACGCTTAAAGTAGTCTACCCATAGCTACTTACGACGCCACAATCGTTGTAACCCCAGAGGGACCAGGTGGCAGAACGGCCCAGGCCGAAACGGGAGACTTGTAAAATCTCAGAACCCTAAATAAAAGTTTACAAAAAAAAGTATGGCCTCAAAGCCATGGTATACGGGAAAAAGAGTACAAATGTTGTCAAATACCCAGCTTAATGGACGACATCAGGTTATCCCTGTGCAATATAGTTTAGCACATGCAAGTCGCCTTTTTTATGCCTCCCCTGTGTCAATGGAACACCCCTTAAAAAAGGTCCCAGAGCAGCAGAGGTACCTGTACATAAACTCCAGTGCCAACATGTCCTGACAGGTTCATGGTCCACTTCCTAGATGGTGGGCATCTATTCCTATAGCTATGCTAACCAGTTTGTAGTAAGGGGCCATCCATAAAGTACGTATGCACTGAGGAGGGGTTGAGGTGTCAACAATTTTGGAAATATTGCATATGCTCACTCTTTGTTCTATAGCGTACAAAATCGGGAGGGGGGTGTGGGGATCCAAAATTTCAGAAATTCTGCGTATGTATTTTATGGATGGCCCCTAATTGCTCTTAAGCTATCACAAGCAGTCTGCACTTCTCAGGGGCTGGATAGCTGACTGATGTACAGTATATTACAGTATTTGATTAAGGAAGGTTAAGGCCGGCGTCCACCTACTACGATATGGCTCCGATATGGTCTACGACGCACCTCCCGATAGAAAATCAAAATCGCATCGGAGGGTTACCTAATATCGGGGCAGTTGACCATGTTTCTGCGATTAGACACCGATAAAACCCCCATACAATGCCAGGTGGATTGGCTTGTCTAGACATATGTCTACGATTTTGCACCTTCCCGATATGGCACCGATTTTGACATTTTGTATCGGTGCCATATCAGGAGGTCTACGATTCTACGAGTAGGTGGACGCCGGGCCTAACATTTGCATACCAGACTTCACCTGTCTCTACTTATTTAACATGACTATGTATATATAAATTCATGTATACATACAAGTGTATATGGGAGAAAATCAATTTAAGGCTATTGCCTAGGGGGAGGGGTATGGATATCGGGGTATTTGTCTTGGGGGCGTTTTATCTTGAGGAATTTCCGAAGTAGGGGGGGGGGGGGGCATTTTGAGGATTCACCAAGCAAAACTCACCCACCTCTGCCATACATGATGAACGCTCCCTAATATATCAAGCATATCTAATACATGATACGTGCTTGATAATTCATAACAGACAATATAAGAGCAGTCCTGTTGTGTGTTAAGCAAATGAGAGATATGAACAACAAAGTAATAAACCCTTCTCTAGGAAAGTATTGATCAATTATCGGATGAAAATGAAATGCAATATGTAGCCAAAATAGTACAGAATATTCACTTCCAAATATAACTTCCGGTGAAATGCAAAGCTAGGCTTTGAGATGAGTATGGTATGATGTAGACCCTACGTTTATATTTATCATCCACCTAATGTAAAGTGTCCATGGTAAACATATAGGAACTCTGTATGGACATACCCGGTGCAAACGAGTATAACGTAACGTATGCTATATGCACGCATACGAAAAGATATATATGTGGAAAAATAGTGAATAACTAAACAAACTATTACCGGCGTTTCACATTCCACATGCAACATGTTGGTAAAAGGTGGATAATAAATACAATATAGACTGGTTTCAGATAAAAACGGTTGTATGCTCCTCGGAGATGACTCTACACAATATCCTCGCATTCGCTCGGATGTCTATTACTACGCGTCAACTCCTTGGAGTATATGGCCGTTTATATCCGAAAACAGTCAATATTGAATATATATGTCTCTCTGTTTTACATCTCTTCTTCCAATAGCATACGTGTCTGAAGGTGTTAAGCATGTATAATGTACATGGACGTGGGAAATAATCCCCGTGGTAAAATATTACCAATTTCCCGGTAACAACTATGGCTAAAGATACAAAAACTAAGTAGCCAGCGATACGTCATCTTTAGATAAAATATTTCATGAAATAAGAATTAATCACATGACAGTTCTGACTATATTGCACAAGAATATCAGCTGTAAACGCCGTGTAATGCCCTAAAGTGACTCATTTATCACCTTGCAACCTTTTGTTGATTATATATATGTGACCACCGAGTGAACATGGCCTCATTTCTATGTTGATGTATATCATCAAAATATGAATTTGTTTTTAATATAAGAAATTACAAAGTCACATTTAATTCCATGTTCCCACTAGCTATGGTACACGCATAGGCCTACTGATGAAGTATTACCACTTCAGTTTAATAAGCTGTTGACCTCTGTGAATTCAACAAATCACATGAATTAGTCGGAATTATTATTCATGAGGATACAAAGATCTGTCGCCGTCCAGCCATGATGTTTGTCCTACCACGAAACAATGCCCTGTAACAATGGCCGCACACGATGACCTGCACGCGTGCACTGCGGGTGTGAGGGAGGAGGAGGTCAGGTCCGGCTATATAAGAGACTGGAGAGACAGTGAAGGTCATCAGCATCACTCTGAACACTCACACATCCACCATGAAGGTCCTCGCAATTCTCGCTGCTGTCCTGGCTATGGCCTATGCCTCTGACTACAATAACGAGTAAGTAACACTCTTTTTTTCAACAGACTATAAGGGGCCATCTATACGGCATATAGCCTATGATCCATGTGCGCCGCCATGACGCCCCCCGAGTAGGTGTTCTTCACTAAATGAGGTGAAAAAGTAGGTGTTCTTCACTAAAGGAGGTGGAAAAGAAGTGAGTGATAATTGGGAAATGTCACAACTTTAGCCTTGCTCACATATTTATATAAAGTGTTCCATATGGAAAATATCATGTCTTGGGTTTAGTTATTATGTCATCCTACTTTGGGATGGGTGTAGAGAGTCAAGGGATCCATGGTAAAATATTGAAAGGCAGTTGAATTTTGTAAGAACAAAGAACCAGAATACAGGTTTGTCCCCCGACCACCTAGTGACTGTTTCGTGAACTAACAATGGCTCTGTCCCCTATAAAGTACGTACGCAGGATTTCTGAAATTTTGGACCCCCCCCCCCCCCCCCTTACACACACCCCGTCTCCCAGTCTTCTACGCAAAAGAACAAGGAGGGAGCAGACGCACTTTTTCTAAAATTTGTGACCTCACCCCCTCAGTGCGTACGCACTTTATGGATGGCCCCTAATTAGAATGAATGGCAGCGGATTCGGTGCAAAAACGGCCACGCCAAGGGTTGGTTCTAATTTTTATGAATAGCTCAAAAGTGATATACCAATGTCTATCAATAATAAATCTAGCTAAACCATCTCGCATTTTATAATTGAAGGGTACTCAAAGGCGAGAATAGAATTAACAACTCTTTCCGGATATCTTATATAAGTAAAAAGTAATTTAGCTATTTTTCAATGAGAATTAGTATGGAAGTTCCAAGCGGTCCGAGGTTTCCGGCAGATAGACGGTATTGCCATCTTATCTAAAAGTGGTAAAATTCTGGTCGAAATCTCCGTGAACGAATTCACCGTTTGTCGCTAAAGCTCCTATCCTACATTGCACTTCACAAAGGGTACCTACCTAAATATTATGTGCCTTGACACTGTATCGCCTACTTTACTCACAGCTGCTAGGTCTGTCCATTTTTATGGTTCCACTGGAGGTTAGCAGGTGTTACCTTGAGATTACATCACATAATTGTTAATTACGAAATAATAATTGAGAAACCCAAGCATGCGGGACAATTCCTATACTATCTTTTTGTAGTTACATATTATTTGATTGTAATATTTCTTTGTAGTAACCATGCATATGGCTATGGTAACGGATACGGACAAGGATATGGACACGGACACGGATACGGACACAGACACGGATACGGATACGGAGTGTACCCTGACCAGCGCAATGCTCTCCGCCAGAAATATGTAAGTGTGCTCACTTTTATTGAGCGCGGGAAAACGCGCTCATATACGTCATCTAGATAGAGGTTAGAATGCTCACACAGGGTTTCAGCTTGCTGTAAAGAATCTAACGCTTCACTATCAATGTTCCAACTATAAAAGCCTGGTTAAATAAGCAGAGGTCCAGTATCCCAGTATCCTGTATCCCTGCCCCACTACTGACTTGGTTCCTTTTAATAGAACTTTCATAGCTGAGCGCTAAGGGCTATCAGAGAGCGAACTGAGTGCCATAGCTGACCTAGAGAAATAGGGCAGTTGACCAAGACCCTCAATAAAAAATTCAGTCACAACTGCTAGTTGAATGGGATCCGTGGTATGCTAGACCAGGCACAAGTCAAAATCGAAAATGTTAGATGTCTATGCCATAATACATATTCCTGTTGATGATACTTGATAACAACTATTGAATCCATTCTCTGGGTTTATTGAAGCATTCTTGATACTTTCAAATATAAATGGTTTACTGATCAATAATTTCTTATGATATTCTCGTACATTTATTTAATGAGATTTTGGTATACCGCGCTCTTCCATTATGAATGGAAATAACATATGCTCCTAGTTTGTATAGTGCTTTGCCAATCGCTCCATCTTCTCGATCTTTGACTGGTCGCCTGGTGGGAGTTAGAACTAATAGCACAAAATAGAATTGTAAAAGATTTATTCGGGTGTTAAATAACCACTTTATATGGTCAATTCTAAATTAGTGTGTATACAATTAAATGTAGTACCTATTGTAGATTCAATGTTCCTGGGTTTGCACAGTTTTATTTTCCAATTTGTAATATTATGCTTGATAAAGACGCCCTTTCTCTTCAAACCATTTCACTCTATCAAATTCATAAAATCTGCATTCAGTTCTGCACACTCGCCCTGTGCATAATTTTGAAGTGACCCCCAACATTCCCAAACCTATATTCACTGATATCAAATGTTTTACAATTATAACTATGAAATCCAGGGTTTCCTTGGTTACAATATTCTAACCCACAATGGATTAAAATGATACTATTGTTTTCTATATGTGGTGAGAATATCAAGGTTATATCATATATTGTATTATTTTAGGTGAACAAGATCGCTGAGAAGACCGGTGCTGGCATTGGTACCGCTGATGAGGATGGTGTTCCCGGCACCTTCCTGGCCAAGAACAACCCCACATACGGATACCCCGGCTATGCTGGTGCCGCCCATGCTCACGCTAACTACAACCGTGGATATGGCTTTGCTAGACATGGCGGATATGGTGGATTTGGTTATCCTGCTGCCCATTAAACAGTTTTCATATCGTTTACATTTGTTGTGTTTATGTCCTTTTACATAATGGTGTCACAAATCGTGGTGGAGTGATGGTGTTGATTTTGTGTTACGGGTGCCACAGTGTCTATGGGGTGGTATTGCGATTCATCAAAGAAATACATAATTGGTATTTTACTATGAGATACCAGGTAATTGGAGATGAGAAGAGGATCATTAGGCAGCGTTTCTCTTTTCTAAGCCAAAGGATACGTCTTTTGCAAAAAAGGGAATGTGGCTGGTCTGTGTATTGCCCAATAATAATGGCAATGACTGTAATGGCTAATCCCTTAACCCTTTAAGGACGGATGCCTATGGCAGAACTACACACTTGGGGACGGCTACTAGAGACTATGTACAGTTCTAGGGGACGGGGGGGGGCATTGTCCTCTGAACTCAGAATTCGAAGGTTTATCACATGATATAATACGTTAACATTAGTATTTCTATTTATATTATTTAGAATTCTAAAAATATGTTATACCTACATTTTGTGCAAATTTCAGGTTTATTGTTAGAATATTTCCTTTTCAAAAGCAATTTCATAAATATCCAGCAAATGATGCCTTAAGGCATCATCCGCCCCCTGCCGGGTGATGCCTTAAGGCATCATCCGCCCTTAAAGGGTTAATGAAAAATTATAGTTCCCTTTCAGAATATGTGCAGTTGAACTTTACCATGGGTCCCAATAACCCATCCGACAATACTAGTATCAGATTCCATCTTAGCCCTGGCCAGTTCACCTCTATGACTACACCCTTTCAACGTCACCTGTTTAAAAATAGCTGCTAAATTTCAGTGACTCACATGTTAGATGTTTTTGTCCTATACCGAAGAAAATCGTTGACATTATTGCTAAAGGATTTAAATGTCAAATATCATATGAGTATTGCTCCTCTAGCTCACCAGTCATTGCTAGATATTTATCGATCAGTGGAATCTATACTTTCAGCGACATTTGCTAACTCACTCCCAGCACTGGAATATTTCCTCAGCCTATGGGATTTTGCCCTCTGATGTGATAATGACATATAATATTAAATGACTAGATAGTGGATGAAATGAATCACCATCTATTTGTATGACAACACGATTAAAAAAAACAAATTCAGCACAGCACATGATGAATGAGAATAGGTTCGGTGGTCGCTTCTGGGCCCCGTTGCTCTTGTTTTTGTGGTATCGCTAGCTATAATCGGATCGCATTTTTATTTTTACGATTACTTTAACGATCCGACTAAAGAAGCGTTGCTCCAGTAATATCGCATCGTTTCGCTATATTTCCGCGGTATGGCAAATTTTTACGATGCGGTTACGATACAACAATTCAGGGGCACATATTGAATGAGACAGGGGAAGATTAATTAGTTTTGTAAATTAAATACAGATGGCACCCTAGTTAAAACTGATCTGACACATGGTGGTGTGGATCGCTATTTCCTATAGGTAGAAGAACAAGGGGCAGTAGTTGGTGGTGCCACCATGGATCGTTATTTGAAACAAGGCTGGTTTTAACCTACAGCGATACGATCCGCAGTGCTATGAAGGTCCGCGTTAAAAGTATCGCTAAAAGCCGTATTTTACGCGGCGATGCGCCTATGCGTTTGCGACACGATCCGCAAAATTTCAGGAGCAACGTTTTGGCCCTCGGATCGCTGGAGAGCGATCCGCAGCTCTGTCGTAATCCTGGAGCAACGGGGCCCTGTTCCGGATTGAAGCTGAACTGACAGGCGTAAAACATAGTCATCTCAACGCTGAACTCAATGCCACGCGTACGAGTGGCTAAACTATTATAGACCTTTGTGGTTATCAGTACCTATTCCTGGCTCTCTTATCTCTGTAATAATTGATACACATCTAAATTTACACAGTCCATACTTAGACGTTAATCTGGAGTATCAAGTGGAATAATCATATTTATATAATTGTGTAGTTTCCGGTTAATTCCAAAATATCCACATTACCAATCAGCATGCATCTGTTAGCTGTTTACTGGAAAAAGATATGTTTGCGTCGTTACTATCTCTATCGAGCTTCTAAATATGTGATGCTTGATTTTATGAAATAGTGATCTATTTACAGGTATTAGAATATTTTCGGGGTACTTAATAATAGAAATATCGACAACCCTATTCATGGTTAGTAGAAAACTTTTTAAAAATGACACTATTCATTTATTTTCTAAAATCATTTTCTGCTCAAAATAAAACACAGGTTTTTTTTTAGATATATACCAGCTCATTGAATATATATTTTTCCATATATCATAAGGTCAGAAAAGGGTTTAGTGGTAAATGTTGATCTAGGTATTATTCTATTGATAGAAGCAATATGAATAGTATGAATCCAGGTGAAATAAATGAATTTATTAACAAACAACATTGAACATGAACATTTGTAACAAAGTGAGAGGATGAAGTGATACATTATGAGGCATTTTCAATAGAGAATGTGGATTTGAATTATGTTATGGTTTCATTTTATATCAAACAACAATAGAGTAAATTCACAACAACCCCCTATAAACCCTGACGTGTGCCCGGATGCACGCGGGTAATGCATAATGGTCAGCTAAAAATGTTTTCTATTTTCGTTGCGTCTACTCGAAAGGTTGTTCATAGTATAATCAGCTCATAAATAGTATAGATCTAGTTATATTCAGCTCTGTCCTGCTGCCAAGTCTTATCAGTCAAAATGTTCAGCCGATATCATGGGTAGATATATCAGGTTGTAAATAATTGGCAGAGTACTGGACTAGTACCTTGCGCAATCTGCATATATGAATGTAGATTAATCATATGTTTGATTTTGCACCTTATTGATGGACACATTATTGAGATACTTGGATATTGCCAGTTTGTACGTACAAGTAACCCCATTGGAAATGAAATATCTATTTTGAAAAAAAATCTATACTTCAATCCTTAGAATAATTGCATGAACACCTCTCCTTTCTATTAAGATAACGATTCTTTGTAGACAAAATTGATCTATTATTACATACCTATGGGCGAATGTCTCATTTTTACTGACCAGGAGTACAGATTCTGTTCGTCACTGAGTGACAAACGAATATTCATACGTCCCTCTGTACCACGTGACCACTTTTATTCTTAAACAAGTGAGTTGTAAAATGGCGATTCTATTGATTTTTAGGTATATAATAATAAGGAGACATAGTAAGTGTGACCTGAATTCCATCTGTTCCTCGATATTTTGATCGGATATATAAACCTCGTTCTTCGAACTCGGTGAATATTTCCGACCATAGTATCTCTGAACAGATTCCATTCAAGCACAATACCCATGTCTCCATATGTCAGTCATCACTAACTTATTCTCCTTTTTGAGAATATAGCGAATTTCATTGGCAATATCTTTTAATGGGAGGAGATCCAAAGACAATCTGTTAACTCCAATATGGCCCAAATCGGTCGCTCTCACCTTTATTGCTACGATATTCTTACATGCATGTACCTATGACACCAATGAATAAATTCAACTTCATGGAGTGTATTCTATTGCCGAGGACTTCTCCTTCACTTCAGATACACTCAGAGAATTTACCTTATGTCCCCTTCTATCGGGGACAGAAATAGTATATGATATATGGGGCACTCCCGTTTAGATGTAGGGGTTATTTAGCAGAAACCGAACGAGAGTTAGACTTGACAATGTTTATGCCACGACGGGAAGGTCGCGTATTACTACACGAAGCGTAGCCGAGTGTAGTGAGGAGCAGACCTGACCAGAGTGGCATAGACACTGACAAGTCTAACTCGAGTTCGGTTTCGTATTTATCCTACCTCGTCTATGCTTTTGTATTACTAAAAGATCAATATTGAGTCAATGACCAACAGAACTTTTTTTCATAGTAGCTGACATCCTGCTCTCTGATTGGTCAATATTGTTATTACTCTAGTGGCATAAAAAACACTTTATGTCACGGCCTGCCACATAAAATTTCCCTATGTTAAGTCTATGGCGGTTTTTTATTAGGGGTAGGATAAGATTATAGTTGATACGGGCGAGCCATAATATTACATACAGCTTTACGAAGGAGTGATAATATTTCAGTTTGCTCAAAGGAGGCAATTTAGCATAGCTAATATGAAGGAGTCATGATATTATGATTTATATGGAAGAGTGAGGGCATTACAGTTTATAGGAAGAGTGTCGATAATACACGATAATAATATTTAAAAAGAACCATGGTATTACTCATTAGCAAGTCCAAAATAAATCGCCAAACATTGATGAAGATTTAATCCTTAACACAAATAATTTCACACATTACACATTGTCCCTCGGTGTATGGGGTCGAGCGCTACCTGCCAGAGCGGACACCTGTCAATCAAAGACCCTGGAGAAGTTGTCAGCTGATCCATCTGAGCATCCACTCATCAGACCCTCATAAAACACGTAATGTACCTGGAATGGCCAGTGGTCGCGAAATAAAAAAGACAGCTAATTATTCTAAAGTGCATCCTCAGCCTCTGCAATCATTGTAAACAGTAATTATAAATATTTGGAATTCGGATGTGTCGAGATATATAATCCAATATTACTCAATTATTATCGGTAAATGAAGGATGCAATAGGCGATGAATAAATGCTACCTGAGGGGTACCATCAGGAATGCTGTGTAAAATTTGGCGGGGTGTATATAAGGATGGGCGGCCGTGTGGGAGGGCCTTGTGAGCACCCACACAGATCATGAGCAACAGAAACTCTCCAGGAGATCAGGGAGCGTGGGTTTACACCCTTATATAAAACCGCAGTTCCAATTATCTGCCACAAAGTCCGTATCATAACCAACAACGGAAGGTCTACTGCAATCTAACTGCCGGAGCGGAGTTCGTAGTCACCTCAACTCTGACAGACTCAATTCAAGGTAAGTTGTGGTATTCATTATAAGGAATCGTCATTGGCCATTTAATATTTACGATGGATTATGATTTATACAAATTCCTTGATTGAGGTTTCATAAGAATAATATTGCAAGTTTATTTAGGGTTTATAGTGTGATAAAAAAGATTTTGCTATGGTTCGGCCGTCGCCTCGTTCCCGGTGGGGTGTGAGGGACGGATTCTAACGTAGCAGAATTTTTTTTTTAGGGTTTATCCTGAGGAAATAAGCCAAGATCATTGTCAAACAAATATACCACAAAAACTATTCCAATGATTGCGCCCAGCATTGTTGTCAATGTCAATGAAAAAATGATAGTCATAAGAGGCCTTCAACGAGCTCAAAAGTTGATGGAAAACGTTCAATCAGGGATGCCTTTAGATCAACAGGAATGTTCCAGTATATTAGGTTGCTTATCAGTGTGTGAAGACCCATTTCCCCAAAGCCCAAGACCGCAAAGTGGCGACTGTTTCGATAGACCCTCAGGGTGAAACGGCTATAGGCCTTTTTCCACTGGCCGGTGTCGCACGTTATCTGCCTAGTTACGCCACGGCTGAAGCCAAACATTCACCTGACAACGTATTCTTTAGCATTGGATCAATGAGTGTATGAGCATAATACATTCATAGTACCCATCTACATTATTTCAAGAGAAATAACAGCAATTGCATTGTACTCTACGCTTCAATTTGGTGTGTCATACATGCATATCGCTTCCGTGATACTTCAGATTTTTCTAGAAAAAAAACAGAGAAGCAATGCACACAAGTAGTAGACATACAATGGCCAAAGCCTGGTCAACACAGGCTTATCTTTATCATTGGATAAACCGTGACAGTTAACAACTGTTAAGTTAAGACAATCCATAGTCATTGGTACAACACTGTAGTCTGCCCAAGCTATCATATCTTGCCCGAAACAACAGTCTTGCGCTCACACCTACCGCCAACACTCTAGGTGTAAAAGCTTTGAATCGCATTCACCCAGTGTTAGAGTGACCAGTATTTGACCGAGTGATGCTCTAACTAAGCTACGCACCGCTAGGCGGCGCTGAACGGAAAAACTGCAATTTACCCTAGCGCTCTTTCTCTGATCTAGTATAGATTGTAAGCAAGGACCGATTACATGGCAAGTTATGTAAAAGTACGATTCTCAAATGTAAGGAATTCAGAAAAGTAATCTTGTGAACTTTTGTGACTTTGATGTAGCGATGAAGAGTTCTATATGTACATGGTCATATAAGTCAATATACTCAATAAGGTGACCCCGTGGAACTACCATGCACCAATTCTGGAAAAATCGTGCACACACTGCGATCCCGATAGTAGCTGATAGGCCTAACGATTGACTTCCCATTTAAAATGAAAACAAAAATTGATTAATTAATGTCGACGTGAAATTGGAAGCGAGCACAGATCTGAAGGCCAGGGAATCATTTTTTCCACAAAAATTGAT
The DNA here is from genome assembly GCA_950022655.1 of Alentia gelatinosa. Classification (NCBI taxonomy): domain Eukaryota; kingdom Metazoa; phylum Annelida; class Polychaeta; order Phyllodocida; family Polynoidae; genus Alentia; species Alentia gelatinosa. Next base: position 10,917,795 of record OX465582.1, read on the forward strand.
TAATTGGCCATAGTGTTAGAGGGAAACTATGTTCCGGTGGGAATACGCCTTGGGCAGTAATTTTTCCAAGCCTTACCTCGTAACTTTGACTTATTTCCACTGGTACGTGGTTTCCCTATTCCTATATACCTTCAATTGTCGGCCAATATAGATAAAAACCGAATGTCTCTGAACGTCAACCTGGGCAATAAACGTCAACCTGGGCAGTAAACGTCAACCTGGGCAGTAACTTCAACCTGGACAGTAAACAAAAGTTATTCCACCCCTAGCAGCGTTAAGTAATCATAGGTTGTTCGCTCATAGGTATATAGGAATAGGTGTTTCTAATTGTACTGTATCAGTCCTGAGATTCATCGTGGTGAATCGGCGGCAGAGGGTGCACGGTTTAACCCTTCAAGAGACACACATCATTCACCATGTACCAATACTACAGCAGGCACCAATTGTGGTGTTTGTATGAGCGGCTTTTGTAGTCAATCTTGTTAAAAAATATTAGAAAATTTGAAATATCAAATAGATCTGAATGTTTATCAGAACTTGCTGAAATTTTGAGAAGTCACTGACAACACATAGCCTGATATTGCCTGTAATTTTCATAGTTCTGCCATAATTTTCCAAAAAGTTACAAATGAACAAATACAGCATTTTTCTTCTATGCCCACGGGAATGCCATATGGCATTGTCCTGCCAGGGCCAGGGGAATGCCATATGGCATTGTCCTACCATGGCCAGGGGAATGCCATATGGCATTGTCCTACCATGGCCAGGGGAATGCCATACGGCATAGCCCTGCCAGAAAGGGTTAATCATATCTCCCTTCACAGATGATCAAGTTCCGGAAGTCTCGACGCGACTCGGAGCTGTCGCTTATGGCGCAGATGGAGGTGAACCGTCGCAGCTCAGCTGTCTCTCTGACAGGACTGCGCCGGGAGAGTGTAGATGGGGAACTCTACCTCACAGTCCCGCAGTTCAAACGTCGCGGCTCCACCATTACCGACGACGATGTCAAGGTCATCCCGGCCATCACCAAGTCACCCAGCGATGACAACATCTCCATCCACAGCGATGAGATCACCATCGACCTCACCGGAGTCGTCAACAAGGCCAAGGTCACCAACGGCAGCAGCGCTCAAGGTCAGGGTGACCTCAAGGTCAATGGCTCCGCCGATGATAGGAGAGTGAGCACGGCGAGTATGGTGTATGGAGAAGGGAAAGCCGACTTCAAGGTCAACAACAGTAGGATCGTGAGGCGGATCTGGATGAACATCGTGGTGGTGTCCATAGCCTTCATGTTGATGTTTTCCTCTATCTCCGCCTTGGCGGCGCTGCAGTCGTCCATCCACGAGGGGAACCTGGGTGTGGTGGGCCTGGCGGTGAATTTTGGTACTGTGGTCGTGTCTTGTATCTTCCTGCCGCATCTTCTCACCCGTTACTGCGGCTACAAGTGGACTCTCACCATCTGTATGCTGGGAGGTGGGTGTGCAGTCTCTTTAGGCCACTCAAAAAAAAGACTTGTTTCTCATCACCGCGCGCATCAGAAAAAAACGATTTTAGAAGATTTTTTTAGTTTTTTTGTAACGATTTTAGAAGATTTTTTTTTTTTTTTTGGTAAGATAAGATGAACCTTGATAGAAATTATGAAAGGTATGTGTATTTAGTATCAAATTAAAGCTCCTGATGTTAGGGATGCATTAAACGTATAGCCAGTAAAAATCAGGAAACGCCGCGTGAGTGGACACCCCGTGTAAGCGGGCACTTTGACCCTGCTTACGTGGGGTTTTACTGTATGTCTGAAGCCCATTTTATGACACTTCAAAAGACATCTTTGATTTAGTAAAAAAAAAAAAGGAAAAAAAAGGGGAAAAAAAGCGCCCTCGTCAGATTTTTCATGGCTTGGTGATGAGAAACAATTGGTTTTTTTAGTGGCCTTACTTCGCGTGTCTCTTGATTTGAAGAGCATACATGTAAATTGTATCCTTTCTTTCAAGGTGTCTTATTTCAAAATCGAATTAATTGTTTTTCTCACGTAATCTAGGTTTCTCAGATGTCAGACATAAGGAGTAAATGTTCGACGATGTACATTAGACGATTGCTTCAGACATCGGCATCAAACTATATTAATAAAGCCCCCTCTGTAATCAATGATTCTAAAAGGATTCAAAAGGTCACTTTGCTTATAAATCTCTGGATAGGTCACATAAGCAATATAATGAATATTATGCACTGCAGTAGTGCGTTTCTTAATTGGGTGGACTGAATGTTAGTGTGATAGTTCATGCCTCTCAAACCTTAGTGGTGGCTAAATGCGATGTTACTTAGTAATATATCTGAGTTTTAGTTATTCTGCGATCTATTGAAAACCGATTTCCACACCAGTTACAAATACTGGCGTATCGTCTTTATAACAAGCGACTTACTCACTAACCAACAGTAGGTGTGAACTTCTAGCATTTTCGGTACTAATCTTACTGTAACTAACACTAGTTTTACGCCGTTCATATCCCCTACACTGCATGCATACTAATCCTTTTTTTTATTGTGGAGAATATTTTATTTTCAACTAAAATCATGTTTCAATGTGACTTGTAACTTCAGAATGAGATACGAATTGTACAGGATACATACACACAACTATTCTAGCAGCCATAAAGAAACAGATACATTTCTAAATGATATAGGGTTGTCATGCACTGGTAAATTAATCTACCCTGTTTCTACAGATTTTCGAAATACATGTGTCACATCTCACCAATGGAATATTATTTCTTCTCCCCATTTTTTTTATTTTTTTATTTTCATACAGGACAAAACACAACAAGACAATATGACAGACACATCAAAACAGTATTTGCAGTTAGTACTGCCCACCCCCCAAAGGTCCACACTCCCCCCTATTGGATTGTCTCCCACAGTTGAGCTAAATACTTAAATTTATGCATGCGACCTTCCTTCATATATACATATTTCTCTGTCTCTAATTTCCTCTTCAGTTCCACCATGAAAGCCATAATATCCAAGTCATTTGCATAAAATAATTTCTGCCGATGCACAAAGGATTTAGCTTGTAAAATTACATAATTGACCATCCTGGTTGAGGAGGCAACACCATATCTTCCAAATATAACCTCTTTTTTATGCATACTAATCCTACTGACACTAACACTAGGTGTGGGTTGGATGATATCAAACATCTTCGCTATGTGGGAGACAGTGATTCCCGGTTCGGTCCTGCTTGGTCTTACCTGGGCACCCATGTGGACCGCCCACTCTGCTTACGTCACAACTCTCGCCAAGAAATTTGCCTTCCTCACATCAGTCTCCAAGGAGGAGGCAATCAACAGGTTCTTCGGTGTTTTCTACACAATGTTCCTCACAGGTAAAATAACCTTACAATGCTATATGCTCAAGCAATAACTATTGCAGATCGATTTTGTTAGTAAACATCATGAACATTACTTCTAGTTATAATTCCATCAAGACGGTCTTTAGTGAACATAGTTTATGATCACAAGAATGATACATCTAGTAGAAACCGAACGAGACAATGTTTATGCCACGACGGGAAGGTCGTGTATTACTACACGAGGCGTAGCCGAGTGTAGTGAGGAGCAGACCTGACCAGAGTGGCATAGACATTGACAAGTCTAACTCGAGTTCGGTTTCGTATTTATCCTACCCCATCTATGCTTTTGTATTACTGTTAAAAAGATAAATATTGAGTCAACGACCAACAGAACCTTTTTTATAGTAGCTGACATCCTGCTCTCTGATTGGTCAATATTGTTATTACTCTAGTGGCATAAAAAACACTTTATGTCACGGCCTGCCACATAAAATTTCCCTATGTTAAGTCTATGGCGGTTTTTTATTAGGGGTAGGATGATAACATTGATTGCTGTGAGCGTCGGCAGTTAACATATGATCACACTGACTTGTCTGTTTCACTGCTGTCAGCTCCGGTATGGGGGAACCTGGTCTCGGCCGGTGTGCTCGGGGGGTTTGGTGCCGGCTCAGGGAATGCCACCATCCCGGACGATGAGGAGGCTAACCGTGAACTGCTCAAGTACTGCGGTGCCAACTTCTGCCCGCTGGAGGAGGTGCCCCTGAACGAGACGGCCGTACAGGTAGAGAGACCCACCTTCGAGCAGGTGAGTCAGCTTGTCGTTTTGGAGACCTTAAAAGGGGTATCCCACTATCACGACTTGAGCCTCCGACACACTACGATAGCCTTACGACAAGCGTTCCGATGAAAATATGAAATTTTTATCGGAAGGAACGAGTCCATCGTGAAAGCTAGACTCGTTCCTTCCGATAAAAATTTCATTTTTTTCATCGGAACGCTTGTCGTAAGGCTATCTTAGTGTGTCGGAGGCTCAAATCGTGATAGTGGGATACACCTTTAAGGCCTGGCGTCCACCTACTACGATAGAAAGTTAGACCTACCGATATGGCACCGATACAAAAAGCAAATATCGGAGACATATCGGGAAGGTGCAAAATCGTAGACATATGTCTAGACATGCCAATCCACCACGCATTGTATGGAGTTTTTATCGGTGTCTAATCTCAGAAACGTGGTCAACTGCCCCGATATTAGGGGACCTTCCGACGCGATTTTGATTTTGTTTCGGGAGGTGCATCGTAGACCATATCGGGGCCATATCGTAGTAGGTGGACGCCAGGCCTAATGCGTCTTTTTTGCTTGGATCCAAACAAATCAACCCTTTTCCTCATCGTTCCTTTGTTTGTCTAATAATGTTATTTCCATTCTGATTCTGAACAGGGGATTTCTGTTTTGAGACATCTAGTTGGCTGTAACTAACAAATGAAAACTGAAGCAGCACACAATTCAATTGCTCTTGTTACAACTACAAAGATTGCTCACTGATAGTTACCGTTTTTCAACCACCTAGCGAATTTATTGCTGCATGTGACTGCCCCACTTATATTTGGATGCATGTAAATATATGTCACTATGTGTATTGTACTGGAGGAATGATGATTGCTTTGTTGATATTATAGATCAGCCTCTTGGTGGGCGTTAATGTGGGAATCACCATGGTCGGATGTCTCATGACCGCCATCTTTGTGGACCGCGAGACGAGCCCGCACCTCAAACTCCCACCCCAGGTGATACTTGCGTCCGTTATCCCAATCTGCCTCCAAAATAACGCCATAGTCAAGATTTGTTTCAAAGCTTAGTTCCAAAGAGAGTTTTTATCTTTATACTAAAGCACTTGTTAATGACCTGCCAGTCTATTACCCCTCACCATCGTTAGTGAATAAGATACAAGGTGGTGGCTACGGACACTTAGGCAATTGGGCTTTAATGTTCCACCCCCCTTAAAAGCGGTATATATTTTGTAATAAAAGCGGAACAACATAATATATATGTATTGGATATTTACCACCAGAAAAACGTAAGAACTCAAACATTCTGATGCATCTACAGTAGACGTTTTCTAGCCTAAGGTGTGGTCTAGACGTATGATTTGCTATTTGTAGCTCTTCCAGCCATTTACTCAAATTTTTTTTTTTCATTTTTCTAGTCATTCAATACCATTACCCACCATGTATCATCGTTGAGTTGTAAAACACATACGATTCGAGGGCAAATGATTGTTCTTCGGTCGTAATCTAAAATCAACCAATGTAGTTGAATTGCGACCATTAATTTTTTTTTTAAACTCCGTTTAGTGGAGCACCCTCCATTGCAAACCAAGGTGATCTGAGTTGCAGGAGGTGTCCCCAATCACAGCTTGTTTCGCTAATGAGTTTCTACTGTACATGTGTAGATCTATAGAGTGTGATATTATTTTTCTGCAGGCGGGAGAGAAGGACGATGAGGAACCGCCGCCAATAAAAGAGCTTCTCCTGTCCACCATCAAACAGACACTGCGAAAAAAACAACTGCTCATCATGCCATTCACGATCTACGTTGGGCTTGAGCAGGCATTTCTCATAGCAGAATTTACTGGCGTAAGTTGTCATTTCTTACATGTATGGATTATATAATGTTTATTGGATGTTAAGAGTATATATGTACTGCAAGAAAATGTTTGAAGTTTCCCATTTGGTATTATCCCGTCCCTCAGTGCGGGTATACCACAAACGTTACCAATAGTAAAACATAAGTTTTTATTGCAATTCTCATCTCTATATTCGAGAATGAATTGATCACATATTTCCATTATTTACCCATCTCAAGAAACTCATGGCCATTATATTGTAGGTATTCTATATTCTGTTTATCACTTCAGGCGTTCATAGGATGTGCTGTAGGCATTGAGTACGTGAGTCTCTGCATCATCTGTTACGGCTTGGTAGGCGGTCTATTTGCTATCATCATGGGAAAATTGGTTGAGATTACAGGCCGATTACCCATCTTCCTAGCTGGTGAGTATCACCCCCTTTATCTCACCTTTGGTTTTTTTCCCCATAGATTTAACATTAGGATCTCATATACAACCCCCATGGAGTATTTAGAAAAAAATAACAAAGGTTAGCCCATTAGTCAATGTGAAGGGTTAGATAAATTCAGAAACCTATTCGTGTTTACAGTTAGAGCTCGATCCCATCTCGTTTGAATCGCTATGTAATTCACGCGGCTTCGCCTTGTGAATTACTACGCAATTCAGTCTTGATGGGATACCAGCTCTGACCATAAATTTCCATAGGTTTCCTCCAAAAAATCCTGCCAATTATACCAGACTAGAAATAAGAGTTTCATGTATCTTAAGGAATGCAGGCCCTCTACCGACTATCATAGAGGTAACCCATTTGGTAATTTCTTTTATCTCACCCCTGGTACAAGCTTCGCCATAGAAATAACATTAGGAAAAAATACTCAACGATCACCCACGTAAAGTGACGATACTACGCCAAGGCTGTGGCGTAGTGAATTTGAGATGACGTCATATGGATTCGCTAGGTATATTCGAGCTTTTCTGATATTCTGATACTATCTAACATCATAGAAATGGGTGAGATAAATCCAGAACCGCACTCGAATCGTAAAATAGTCAATATTCCACTCGTTTGGATGTGCCATAATCGTCACTCGGCTTCACCTCGATGACGATGCAGGCACATCCAAACTCGTGGAGTATTGTCTATTTATACGATTCTCGATGCAGTTCTATATGATTACCAATGCTGCACCTGTTCGCCAATATATGTAACAATATGTTCATAACAGATAGGTTATGAGAAAAGGACCCAATGAATCTACATGACACATTCATGTCTCTACTATGGTAGTCTGCAATAGATGGAAAATGATAAAATAAGATATCTGGAAAGTATGAACGTTTTAGATTCTGGTTATTCAGTATAGCTCTCTATGAGTTATCATACTGCTTAATTGATGTACCTTTCCAGTGGTCAAATTGATATTTTTCCTTACAGCGGCTGTAGTGCAGTTAGCTTTATTAATCTTCATGCTGCTGTGGCACTTAGAGAGGTCGCACCTTCCGCTGTTATTCGTTGTGCCAGCTCTTTGGGGAATAGGAGATAGCATCTTCCAATCACAGCTCAATTGTAAGTTTTCAACTACGGGAATTTAGTATCGTATTCATCTTGCGACTACAAGAGAACCATTACCCTATCCCCGGATGAAAGTAGAGAAGCAGTAGCTGGGAGAAATAAAATTTTATTGAATTTTATGTAGTAAAAGAAGTAAAATATTTATGTCGACCTTACTGGACGGCATATCAATATGTAATGTAAATATGAAGGTAAGTAATATTATATATATGATAATTGACAGGTAGAATAGAGGTCAATTATTATAATATTAAAATACGATATACAATACAGTTGTATAACAATACATACGTAATTGTATAATATAATTAAAATGCCATTTCACACCATAATGCGCCGAGGTGTCTCGCAACTGCGATTTAATAACATTATTTCAATTACTTGCATGTGTCCTTATTGCTTAGATAATTTTGCGTCCCTATCATACTATGAGTGCAATACTATCGTAAAACTGGATGAGGTTTAATCTTGGCTACCGTATTCCACGACTGGATTTTGGCAAGGTGGCTTCATGAGGCAAAGCCGAGTGAAGTCCGGAGCCAAAATTTCAGGAGTGGAATGAGGTGGCCAAGATTAAAACGAATCAGGTTTTGATTTTATCCTACCCTATCTCCTCGATTTTGGAATATTACGTGAAAATAATGCTCTATGCCACTAGTGGCATATAAAGCTCCGTATGCCAGTCAGCGTGGCATACGGAAACCCAATGTTAAGCCTATGGGATTTTATATTAGGGGTAGGATAAATCTTTATAACGTACATAACTCGCATACCTATCCTTTCTAAGACAGTGCGCGTTCTGTTTCCAGCCATGTATGGGAATGTGTTCTCTGACAGCTCAGAAGCGGCCTTTGCTAACTACCGGATGTTTGAGTCGGTGGGTTTCATTCTGGGATACGGCTACAGTGGCCTCCTGTGTGTTAACGTCAAGATCTACATCCTGCTGGCTCTTCTTATCCTCTCCGTCATTGGCTACGTCATCGTCGAGGTGTGGTTGAAGCGCAAAGCCCTGGCGGCAGCGGCAACTGCGGAGCAGACGACATTAAAAGCGCGCGCAACCATAGGGAATAGTGACGTCACCACCGGAAGTCCTATCGGAGACGAGGTTGCGCAGCCGCAGAAGAGGCCGGTGAAGAAAACGAGCGCGTCATCAGCGCCGACCTTGGAGACGATGGCGGAGACTGATGTATGAAGGTCATTTCGCTCATTTCAGTGAGACATGTTTTTGTTGAGGTTTAATATGCAGGCGATACTGATTGCTGCTCACAAAAACCTGTAAACAGCTCATGTTGTGGTGAGCTTAGGTCGATGGTGCATATAGTCAATACAATTAGTATTAGAGCAGGTGCGGAACTCTGGAGAGGAAGATGCTTCAGTATATACCAGTTCCAACGAATAACCTCAAAACAAATATTCTAAACCAGCACGTAACCAAATCTATACGTTTTCTCTCGGCCATCTTGTACCTAACCTCTATTTATAAAATTGATTTAGGAAAATGGCCTTTGAGAAAGAAATTTTAACTACTATCGCATTTTGGTGAAGTCCCTATGTAGAGCATTACTTCTTGTATTCGCATTTTTTTATAGCTTTATGTACCACTTGAGTCATTTGAATACGAAGTAAAAAGTAACCGTAAGAAAGAAGCCCATGAGCTGCAACAATGGAGTCCGGTGGAGCTAGGACTGTGCTACGAGGTTTAGAAAAAAACAAAAAAAAAACAACGTTTTTTTTGTAAATGAGAGGTATCAGAATTTGATATTCCTCTTTTATACTTGATGATTTAATCATTACGAGGTGATTTAAATCTCATGGTTGACACTAAATATAGATTTTGATAACTATGTCTCATTTGCAAATTATTCATATATATGTTTTACATGCGCTTTTATACGCTGTCCGTAATGTGTCAGGAGTAGGTAGAGAAAGACCAGTATTTTATCAGAGTTTCGTATTTGAATCAAACTGTTAAGTGTTCAGTACTTTGTACATAGTGTATATAGTCTCTTCTTAAGCAAGGAAATGAAGCATACATGTAGCATGCTTCTATACAAAGTCAGTTTTATATTACATGAGAATGTACGATCATACATGTAGTCCCGTCGGACGTATGTACAATATATGTGAATAGTTCCTATTTCAATTGATGCATGTACATGTACTTCATAATTGTAAATAGATATGTTTTTTAATCCTGAAGTTAAGAGTGGTTTGTCCTTTGGCATTAAAAGTCGCAATTTAAATGTTCTATACAGCCAGTTTAGATTACTAATTTTTTCTAAATCTAAACTCACTTCTGCATTGAAAATGTAGGGCGGAAGGGTATCGAGCAATGGCCTGTTCCTGCTTTTTTTAAGAGATCACCACATGTCCCGCCCTTGCCACCGGGTCAATACCCCCGTGGTTATTAGACAGACCAGTAAAATAAGCTATTGTCTGTGATCTAATTGCATGGATCAGTAGGGGATTTGTTTCAACTTTGCCATGAACATGATTACAATTAAAAAACCGGGGTGCTTGACTGCTCTGATAAAGATGCTTTGTTAAAACCCCTGTCTATGTTTATCCTTGGCCATTGACTTCCCCTGGCTGTGTAAACAAATACACCCGAGTGATTTTAGAAAAACCAACCCCTGGATGTAGATAAACCTGTGGGATAGCAAGTCGACTCCAATTATCACACAATCATATGTCTAATCTAAGCTGCTACAACAAGAAGGAATGTGACTTGGAGCCAATCATATGGCCGTTATTCATTTGCTGGTATGTCACCCAAATCACTGCTCAGATATTAGAGAGGGTATCGTATAGTCCAAGTCTGAATGGGAAAAATTGTTCAAGATTAAAGATGGAACCGTTGTTCCAGCATTAGCACAAGATGGAATTACTCACTTAATGGCTCCATGTATCATCAAATAGACTTCAGTTAAATCCCATGAACAGATTCAGAAAGAAATAACACTCCATAGGATGTACACAATACACTAAGATCCCCATAGAAAACAGACTGGTACCTGCACAGGGTCCAGTATGAAGGGGACAGGACCAATGACAAGCCATCTCTCAAACAAGGCACATACACCAACCAATAGGAATCGACGAAACGGGGTCGCAAGGCTATAGCGCGGGACTCGAACGCGCCTGGCAAAGCTCACTGCATTGTGTTCGTGATAGCGGTAGGGAGAAGTCAACCTCTACGTCTCTCCTTCATATCAGTGGAAGTTAAACGTGCCAAGTGTATTACATCACTGGTCGTAAATCAAAACATGAAGTGAACAATAGTGAGCTGATAAAGCAAGACTGCACTTGACTCCATACTCACGAGTAGAGTATCTGTAGTTTTATATGAAGTAACACAGATGTATCATATTGCTACACAATTGGGTAGTCTTCAAACTCTATTTATAAATTAAAGTATGTGTAGTCCTTATTTGCTGTATAAGATTATAGAGGAAACCCATGAAAGTTTAGGGTATGAACTCGTATCCCATCGAGTTTGAATCACGTAGTAATTCACAAGGCGAAGCCACGTGAATTGCTATGTGATTCAAATGAGATGGGATGGAGCTCTGACCCTAGACTTGAATGGGTTTCTGAATTTATCTCACCCTTAATATTGACTAATGGGCTAACATTTGTGACATTATCCCCCATTGGATATATTTCCTAAATATCTAATGGGTATTGGATACGAGTTTCCAATGTTAAGTCTATGGAGAAAAAATATCTGGGGTGAGATAAAAACATGTACTTAATACATCAATTACCCTTTCTGGAAGCCTTCGCCGGTAAAATTTCGCTGTGTATGAAACTCCCTCTGATATTAGGGGCAGACTGAAATATTCCGTTTGATACTTTCATGGACAGGGAAAATCATGATACTCCGATTAAATCTGCCAATAATAGGGAATCATTACCCTCCGTTTTAAGGTATCGGATATATATATATATATTTTTGTATTGATATTTATTCTGGAGTAGTCCACTAGGATTTAAATCAATCCTATTTTCAGTAGACTCCAGGGCCAGTTGTAATAGTTTTGATGCTTTCAATAACAGTTTTATACAATGGTACAGGTTGGGGATTAATGGATATGTTTAATAGATATCTGGAGGGATGACAAGGCAGGACCAATGGCAGGACCAATGTTCGCATACCGATTTTTCCTGGTTTCGAAGGCAATGAAAATACTATCAGCAAGGTGTCAATCGAACCGGGTGTGCTCTCAGACCATGGGTTTCTAGGTCTTTATCTCACCCCGATATTTTTCTCCGTAGGCTTAACATTAGGAACTCGTACTCCACGGCCGTGAGGTTCGTGAACCCAATACTCAATGGCTAATTGGGTGATTCATTTCATCAATAATTAATGTTATACGGGGTGAGATAAAATCAGAAACCCACTCGATGAAAATAACTTGGTCTGTACTCCACCTCGTTTGACCACAAAGTAATTCACTCAGCGTCGCTTCGTGAATTACTTTACACTCAAACTCGGTGGAGTACGGACCAAGCTATTTTCATCTCGTGGGTTTCCTTCTAGAATATCATTAGCATGGAGGAGAACAGGGGCCATTCCGATAAACATTTTATTGGAAGAGTAGCTAACACTATCGAGGAATCATTGATAACCGCCTCCGATTCTTTGCCTGATGTGCATCGAGACTTTTCAGAATACAAGATTAGGTGTTTTGTTAGGCATTGTTCAGGTAAAGCTAGTAAAAAAAAACAGAGAGAAACGTTGGAAGGCTTGGAAGAACGGCTGGCTGTGTTGACGAAGCTCTTGGATAACTCTGAAGGAGACAATGAGGATGACGAGAACGAGGTTTATGAAATCGATTCATTTAAAAGGGAGCTCAGAATAATCCATTTGCAAAAAGCCATTGGCACACGCTTTCGCTCCTTGCTAACTGGTTGCATGTTAGTAAAATGCCGTCGAAATAATTCCTTAATTTGGAAGAAAAAGTATTGAAATAAACAGGAATGATAACTTCCTTTTTAACTGTAGCTTTCCATATGTTTTCAAACCGAGGATAACTTTGTTAACGGCCAATGCTACAAGACATTCAAGCAAGTTCTCATACGCATTGGTTTGAACCTGTTTTGTTAACGAGCATATGCTTCAGGGTCCTGTTTCATTATTCATCTTTGGGCTAAACCCATCTCTACAGTTAACCCTGATACTGTCCAAAGGTAAAATGACTAAGGAAAGGGTAGGTTTGCCTAAATCTACCACGTTGTACTAAATGTACTGAAATTACTCTGCGTAACCTTATCTCATATATCTCATACATTTCATATCATTATCATCATAATCACATTGTATATAATTTTTTACTTAGACTTGCAGTACTTACCGTCGGACCAAATGTTAATGTTAACACGGATGGTCAGAATATCTGCTACGCAGAGACCACCCTATGTACCCTTCTACAGTACAATAAAAAAAAATTAAAAAAATCATATTCTATGAAAAGATCGCTACGCCCAAGACTGATATTTTCACACATAGATTGTAGTTAAGAAAGTGGCTATTCGATATTTCTCACAATCCTGTGTTGTAGTTTGGGTTTTATATTGTGTTTATAACACTATAGTGTGAATTAATGATTCTGTCCAGCTGACCAGCTGACCAGGGAATTAATCGGCGTGCATGACAAGGAGGGCATGGATTAGGGAATGCTGTCTGCAGGTGGACGAGGATTTACAACCACTTATGATCCACTTGCCATGAGTATCTCTCTGGCCCCTGCAATAGCCTGATAAATCTGATACCTGCATGAACAGTCGCCAAAACCTAGGGACATCAACCATTTTGTAGCGATTCATAACCAACCATTGATTAAAACAAATCAACATTGAACTGCCAATGAACTCTCATCCAGTAAGGTAACTGTAATCTGTGTGAATTATGTTATTACAAATAGTCTTGAATCTCTTGTGTGTTATAAACGGCAATATTTTGAGCCAACGAGAGATATCTACGGCTACTAAATGATGTAGTATCAAATGTACACACCAGATGGCAGTAAGGAAAAACCGTTTTGTTTAATAAGGAAAGCATATATTTCGTAGACTGATCTGGAAAAGTGCTTTGATGTACAGGCCTTTGCCTGCAAGTTCTTACTGTGTTTTTGCCTCTTATTGATGATATTTAAGTTAGCCTGGGGTGTAGAAAAATTGGGAGGCGAAGGTGATTGTCCCCCGTGCCAGGATATATACGACCAAACTAAGTTGACCCATATCCCCTCCTGGCACCTCCCACACACACCTCTACTTGTAAGGCGAGGCAGCTTTCAAGGTATTGTTCCAATTTAAGTGATGTATGTGGGAAAGGCAATGCAATGACACCGGTCGCCAAGGGTGTTAGCCTAGCAAGTAGAGAGAGATAGGGAATTGGGATCAAACGAAAATCATATCACACTAGAGGGGAACATTTTCGACTTAAAAGTTTTAGACGTCTTTACCCACTAGCTCGACGTAGAAATTGAAACCAACATTTTCGACTTACTCGAATTATGTGACTGCTTCGAGCTTCCTGCGCAATTTCTCCATTGAAAAGAATGGAAAATTCAATACTCTTTTGTCTATTTGAAAAATCCAAATTGTAAAGACAATTGCGAAAACCCAACACCCATGGCCACTTATATACCTATCCCTGCATTTATACACCCCTTTTCTTGTCAATGCCCTATAGATTTAAATAAACGATCATAAAACTATCTGAAATATTGACAACTATTGTAATGCTGTTGAATGGTCCTTGGACCGTTTTTTGAACGGACCCGAAACCCAACAGATCTTGAGTAGCCAGGAGTGTTTTATCTGGTGTGTTCTGGAGATGCACCTTACAGATGAATGCAACAGATCATTTAATATCACCATTGCTGTTTGGAAACACTAAAGATCCTTTTGGAGACGGTATCGTGGAGACAAGCAAGAGACCCGACCAGATGCAACGCAGACTCGATCAGGCCAGGCCAATCAACGGTCTCAATAAAGCTATTTTCCACAGGCCGACTATTTGCCACTGATCTGCAACCGGGAACCGCCTATCGATGTTTTTGATATACCGACTCCAGGGACCTGTTTCACCAGTTCTGTGACATTAGGCTTAGACACACATCAACAGTGGCACCAACAGTGCAAGCAACAGCGGAAAACGTCTAGCAAATATCAGAGGTTCGGAGCAGCCAATCTTCTTCATATTTGGGACGAATATATGTTATGTGTATCCCCTACTCGTGTTAAAGTTTCATGGCTAAATTCCTACGGGAAGGGAGTGAAATTCCGCGTGTCATCGATTGCAGTCTTGTGATCTGTCTGTATGGTGTCACAGACACCATCTAGACATGTCACGAAACTACTGAAACAGGTCCCAGATCGGTGAATGGTAACAGGCATGCAGAAGGCCCGTTTCTATTGGCCGATTTCCTGTCACTCATCTACAGTCAGGAACCACCGACGGACTTTTTACTTTTACACTGCTGACCCAAAATTGGTCAAAGGAAACGACCCAGCTTCCGAAATGACCCACAACCTTTTCTGCTTAGATTATACAATGTGGCACCACCCACCACTGAGGGAAAGCTTGGTCACTGAGTGAAATCTACTACCCTGACCGACTTGTTCGATACCAGCGCATAGTTGGTGGCACCACCGACAGACTTTCAAACTAAAAAAATCTCCGCCGTATTTGTCGGCCAATGGAATTGGGCTTATAGACGTGTTCACCGATTAATTGTGCATAGATTTTACAAAAAATACCACAACCGAAGGACATTTTCACGCTCCGATAGAATCAAAGGGGTTTGAAATCGTCGGTGATAGTCATTGAGTTTGAAGGATTATTCCATCTGTATATGGACCTGTTAAATGCGGCAGAAACAAGGCATGCACAGAATCCTCACTGATTTTTAGACACCGACATGCTGTTGTTGTCCACCAACGATTGACCATTAGTAGAATTCAATTAATCGGTGCCATTTTCGTCGGCCAGTGGAAAATGGCTTATAGACGAGGTGACTTCTCCGGGCCTGAGTCTAGTCGCTCTGGATTCGTGCGAAAAATAGAAACTTGCCATACTAACAGCAAAAACCTATTGTGCCTCATGCCAGTAGATTTCCACTTGGTTCTTTGAAACCCATCCATCAGAGTGTTTCTAGAGCATAGGATTAAGGTCTGTGCCAAAGGTGTGATGTAAATGTACGAAAAAGCCGTTTTGTGCAACTATATTGCATGTCAGCTATATTTGACTAGGCTCCGCTGACCCAACGAAGAATCGTAGAGTAAGTCAAACGATAAACCGTCATGTGTCCCACTTGAATTTACACACATGTACAACGAGCTTAGATGTAGTTAACTTGTATTGCTGGTTGTATGATTTACATGATGAACAAGTTTAGTCTATTCCTTTTTTTAGGAACAAATAGAACAGAAGGATAACGTTGATAGGCTCAAGTGCTGGATCAACCAGAGTAATATTAACCTTGCGTTTTTAATTAAGGTGAAAAGAGGTTGAACTCTTGGTGATTTTTTGGTTGATCTTGCACTTGTGTTCTTCGATCGGTCAGGCCAAAACAGAGTTTTTGTATTGATGTTGGAATTCCTGCTTAACAGGTAAATTATGTTTGGACGTATAAGAAGCACGCGACGATTCTATAGGATTCTATAGAAATAAGAGCATCCAGGTCAGAAGTATCAACACGACAAACCATAACAGGATTGTAGGCGTGACTCCCTCATTCTGAATTCTTTTACAGGAATTTATATTTGATTAGTAGCACATCACTCGCTACAAATAAACAAGTATTGCGATGCTACGTATGCCATGAAATTCATTTCTATCAAATTTGATCCATTTCTTTAAACAACATACACCATTCGTACAGTCATTGACCAGCTCATAAGGGGATCGGTCCGTGATTACGATCACCTACACTTGGTTTTGGAACCTATGTTCTTTCTTCACACCACAAATACGCCCAATTCAATGAGGAGCCATAAACTACGATCTTTTAATATTCGAACTGCAGATACTCATTATAGTGAGAATGTAACGTCGGTTCTGTTCTTCATCGGGCACTCTGGATAGAAACCCACCTCTCCTTCCACTCCGCACCTAGAATACGTAAAACCTGTTTAATGGATTTTCATAATAATGTTTGATCTTGAAATTAGAGTCTTGTAGTACACCTACTTAAGTAAATTCAAATGGCAACATTTAAGTAGCGGGAGGAACAACATTTCTAAATGGGATAAAATCATTCCCATTTCTGATAATATTCTCCTGAGAATAAAAATCAATCGTGTACTAACTGTACATCAAGAATAATTAACAAGGCGAGGTGGCACAATCGTTACTCCTCCATGACCTGTTGATTAATTATGTTAATTACATTTTAACTTGCTCTACCGGTGTACATTCAGACTGGGGCTGAGGAATAGCTCTCGTTACGTTTGGCAAACACTGTGTTAGTGAGAGAGGCCTTGGCTCGAAGCTCGCCGGTCTCCGATTGGTTCCTGGACAGACAGGGAGAGGGTTGGTGAATGTAAAACCCGGCGCGGTCGTCACACACCATTACTCAACCGTGGCGGACACGGAGAGGGCGCTCACTGAGGCGTAGACAGCGGCGGGCGGATAGGAGGAGGAGGAGGAGGACAGCACAGGGCCGGGGGGACCCGTCACCGACTTGATCCCGGCCTGCACCGCACGCCGGATCTCAAACCCAGGAGGAATGACGTACCCACCTCCTGGAGGAGTTACCATGATGACGGCCAGGAGGCGCCCCGGATGACTCCAGGTGAGTTGATTACAGGTGTGATAGGTTGGCGGGGAACCGTGGAGGGAGTAGCGGACAAGGTATATATATAGTTGTATAGACGTCTTCAATGCTGCAAACACCGCCTATGGTATCGCTGCTCCGATCCATATGCCTTCATGTATATAAGCGTGTATAGCACAGATGTCCAGTGTAGCTGTTACAACGTAATTCCTACCTGTAAGGAGTCAGAGTGGGTGGTGAGGGGTTCAGGGTCACCTCCAAGGTACACAGTAAAGTTTGTACGCGACGAGAGGCGCCCTAAAGGGAGGGGGCTCAAGTCACGGCTATAATAACACACGACCTCATGCGACATATCAAATGAAGCTATAGCATAACCAGACATACAGGAACCAGACACACATATAAACAGTAGAACAACTGCTATAAAGCGGGCCACCCGCCTTTCCAAACTAAAATGGTCCACATTGCGAGGTGGTCCGATTACTGAATCAGAAATAAACATGATATGTCGAGAGGTCTGTTTCAAATAAAGACGGACTCGATGTGGTCTGTAATACACCCAGTAGAACATAACATGTCACTAGACATTGTACCAACTTATAGCAGTAAGTCCAGCATAAGTGACTGTTATTGGTTCAGGTTCATAGTGCATACTGTGTCTAGCGGTAATTCTTATCATTTTCTGTTGGTGTCGTTGTGTGATCCCCTTATAAACACCCCACACGCGCAGTTTACTTACCTGTAGGGTACATGGTGGTAGTTGGCTGGCGGCACGATATAGTACCGCACATTTCCTGGTCGTGACTGCCGCTCCCGCAATCTCTGCTAGTTACTGGGCCATGTCTTTATTCCTTCTCACCAATATTAGCACCGGGATATGGTTTTTTTATAATCAAAAAGGGTGGAGTAGGATATCTCCCCCATGTGAGGTTTATTTGATACGTATGGTAGGTATATAACTCGATAGGAGAGGGTGGATGTGGAATTGATAAACCATATACAGTACATGTATAGTTAGACAGGCGGTTATTAGCCCTGGGGGTGTTATTGCCTGGATGTATAATTTGCCCTCTGAATTCGTTACCCGATGTCAGTCTCATGGTACCAGTCCGTTCCTGTGGTGGGCGCCCTCCTCCATCTTTCCTTATACTAAGGGGTAACGTACATATGGCTCTGGAACACATGTCAATGATATCTTGTTCACGGTGTTTGTAACTTGGCTTTTATGGATAAATCGCAATATATTATATCAAATGTATATATATATATATATATATATATATATATATATATATATATCTATATATATATATATATATATCTATATATATATATATATATATATATATATAGAGAGAGAGAGAGAGATATATATATATATATATATATATATATATATATATATATATATATACTCTCTCTCTCTCTATATATATATATATATATATATATATATATATATATAGAGAGAGAGAGAGAGAGAGAGAGAGAGAGAGAGAGAGAGAGAGAGAGAGAGAGAGAGAGAGAGAGATAGGGTGAGTAGAAGGGAGGGAGACAGGGACATGGATAAACAGGGCGTGAGGAATAGGCTAAAAAAACGTGAGAGCTGTACCAGGTGAGAGAAAAAGAGGGAGACAGACAGACAGAGCGAGACATAAAGAAATAGAGATACGGATAAATTGAGAAACAGATTAACACGGAGGGAGATAAGGAAGTACCTGATACCCCTCTTTCTTTTGTTTTTTAGACTTTGATATATACTGGAGTTAAATTTGGACATTGGTCAGCTTACTCTTCTAATGGTTTCTCTGTATGCTAACCCTCCATTCCTCCCGCTGACTGGAGTCCTCGGTCATACCCAAACCTATTACAGAACCCGTATTGGGGTTTATATTTAACCGGGTACTAATTTTAACCCACACGGCGTCAGCGACAGTAAATTCCACAAGTAAAGTTACCTTCATGAACCCCAAGTTACGGGTCAATTCAGAGCTATAACTAAGCCCCCCTCGCCTGTGTATTCCCACACCTCGAACAGCACAGTCAATTTGTACAAGTGATATCCTTCCACATGTTGTTGTTCGTTAACAAACAAATGCATATATGCAAGTACCCCCCACCCCCTCCCTTTCACATTTAGTACAATCACTGATCACTGATCTCAGAAAATATGGCGCTAGTTGGCATCATATATATTTCCTCAGACCAACTCCAGCGTAAAAAGGTGGCGGGGGAGGAGGTTGGTAGCAGAAGGACTATTATGAGATTTGGTCGCATAACCCAACGCTAATGCTTAATCAACCGAAGAGATTTTGAAAGAGTTCCTTTATATTTTGATTTTAAGAGATTTTGAGGTTTCCTGTTGAGGCTAAATGTTGCCCAAAAAACAAATTCTCGGAAAATCGGTGAAATCGGCGAAAAATCGGGGGCCCGATTTTCCTACCGAAGGAATTTTTTCCAACTAAATGTTGCAATCTCATTGATAATGTTTGTTCAGTGAGAAAGGCTTGGCGAGGGAGACTGGGTAGGAAACTCGATGGAGAATGTGATGTGCGTTGGTGGAGGTGTGGGGGCGGTGGCTTGAGGCACGAGCTTAGAAAGCAGACCGGAGTTGTGCCGTTGTCTCGTGAGTTCTTAAACGCCTATCTCACTTCGCCAGCGCAGCATGGTCGTGGTAGAACCCCACAAAGAGATCGTCACCGTCACACTGATAGCCAGTGTCAGATAATCGTAAATAGGATACCTGTAATCATGTACAGGGCTCATAAGGAAGAACACGTCTCTACCACCTGTAAGTATATTATGATATATATGTATTAAATATTGTCCGCCACATGATCCCACGCCCAGACATCAAGCGTACAGTTATCTGGTAAGGTAGGAATTTTCACGCCTTCCTGATTTCACGAAATGCTGTCCGGCGACAGAGTGGATATATGGGGTCTGACCTGATTGTATTTATTAAGCTACGCTGCCTAGTAAATGGTTTCCGGGAGTGGTTGAATTTTGGAATTTTGCTATTGAAATTCAGTGGCGTGTCCGGAATTTCAATGAGCAAGTATATGGAAATCACTGAATGGGAAGTGTCAGGGTTAATCAGGAAATTAGTATCAGCAAATCTCACAGCATGCTTCTCGATTGTATGTCGGTATGTATGTACTTCTGCATACATGTATGCGCATGTATGTATGTATGTATGTATGTATGTATGTATGTATGTATGTATGTAGGTAGGTAGGTATGTGTGTATGTATGTATGTATGTATGTATGTATGTATGTATGTATGTATGTATGTATGTATGTAGGTATGTATGTATGTAGGTAGGTAGGTAGGTAGGTAGGTAGGTAGGTAGGTAGGTATGTGTGTATGTATGTATGTATGTATGTATGTATGTATTTATGGGTGTATGTATCTGTTTATGTATGCATTTACCTTACTGTGACTGAATTTGTACAAAAACATGTATACACACAGGTATGTATATTAGTATATATATGAAAACATTATGTATACATACGGGTGGGCATAAATTTATTATGTCAAATATAGGTGGGGATAACTATGATAGCCTTTTGTATGTAGGTACATATATACTAAATTAGGTAGTACACGTGGGTCGGTACAGACGTGGGTAGGCAGGCCGTCAGGTATTAAGGTAGGTATAGTAGGTAGGAAGAGATATTATTTCATCTAAGGATGACCAAATTAATTGCTACATTGTAACCACGTAATATGTGTTTTCTATGATACTGCTTTGATGTGAAATGAACATGTGTCAAGAACGGGTGAAGGCGAGGCCCATGCGGGTGTATATTATCGTAAAACTGGATGAGGTTTAATCTTGGCCACCGTCTGCCACGACTGGAGTTTGGCATAGTGACTTCATGAGGCTAAGCCGAGTGAAGTCCGGAGCCAAAACTTCAGGAGTGGAATGAGGTGGCCAAGATTAAAACGAATCAGGTTTTGATTTTATCCTACCCTATCTCCTCGATTTTGGAATATTACGTGGTAACAATGCTGTATGCCACTAGTGGCATATAAACCTCCGTATGCCAGTCAGCGTGGCATACGGAAACTCAATGTTAAGCCTATGGGATTTTATATTAGGGGTAGGATAAAAGTAATGACCAAGGGAAAAAGAACAATGTGAATACACAGAGCAGAAGCAAACTCACCTTTGCCATACTAGGTGTATAATCTTAGGATAATGCCAAACTTGCCGTCTTTAATCAGACGTTAAAGATGTCCTCTATATCAATTACCTGTGTTTTCAGTCTCGCGTAGACTATTATATCATTAAGGGAACATTCTCAATTAATTTGTTAATTAATATGAGCACTTCCGTCAAATATGACAGTAATTGGGGAGTTATGGTAAGGGGTCAATTCACATGCCCTATAGCTTATACCTAGCATTCTGTTCAATGAGTATCCCGGCAATAGATTGGGAAGGATATCTACCTACTGACCACTGTAAAAATAATAAAATGACAATAAATGTGGAAAAAACCAAGGTCATGAAATTTGGAACGTATCAAAGGTTAAAAAACAACGAGACACCGCCAATTGTATTAAATGAAACCATAGTAGAAGAAGTTGAGAATTTCAACTATTTAGGTGTTAAGCTAGATAAACAATTGACTTTTGAAAAACACATAAATAACTTAATACATAAAGCTGGTCATAAAACATATATGTTGGCACAACTTAAGAAATATTTGACTACAAATCAAGCTATCCAAGTGTACAAAGCCAAAGTACTTCCCGTTATGGAATACGGTGACATTCTTATTCAGAACTGTTCGAAAAATCTTCTTCAAAAATTACAAAGAATGCAAAATCGAGCCCTAAAAATTTGTTTGAAAGTACCTCCTCGAACTGACACACTCGAAATACATAGGAAATGTAACTTAAACTTACTCGAAGAACGTCGACAAGCACATGTTTTAAACTTTGCCTATCGTAGAACTTATACTGAAACCTATGTTGACAATCGTATAAGAAACACTAGACGTGGTGATGCCCCAGTTCTAATTGAAAATGACTTTAATCTTGAATCATATAGGAGAAGTATACTGTATAAAACTGGTACAGCCTGGAATAAACTCAGCAAGAATGTAAGACTCCTAGACACAAATGAAAAATTTAAAACACATACCAAAGGAAACCTCACTGCCCTGCCTCTAACTTACTGAGAGCTGTATTTTTTCCACATCCCAGACACATGCTCCACCACATTGGAATAGTTTTCTCTAATACTAATGTTATGTATAGACAAGATTACATAATGTATATAGTCTGTAGTGTTAGGTGTCCTAGACTGTACTGCTGGATTGATGGAAAGTGTATACTGATTAATATTTTATACTGAAATGTTATTTAAGTACACATTCTTACCTATTGTTTTGTTATATTAAATGATACTGAACTGAAATATGGCCCTGGAGCCTACAGAAGATAGGGTGAAGCTGCATCCTAGTAGAACACTCCAGAATAAATAAAAACATAAAAAAATAAAATTAAAAAAAACCCCACATCTGTAGAGCATTGGAACACCACCTTTTCAGACTAACGTTGTTCTCCAGCATATTGCCCACATTCGGGGTTATTGGTATGCACGCGTCGTGCTAGTAGATCCTTGTGACTCACCTCGTAATTCTTTAATACCGTGTCTTGTAAACATGTTGAGTAACATGACATGCTGACGGTGTGTCGCTCACGCACCACCAACTAGTATAAATCACAACCACTTGCCGAATATAACACAAATTGATCTCTTTATATGAACCACGACTGTATCGTAAAGGGTGGTTGGTGTAACTATCTTATTTATAGATGAATTACTTGGCATTTATCATGAATAAACTTTTGTTAGTACCTAGAGTATAGGATGTTATTCGTCCAGAAGAAATTACAGTAAGCAGGTTACATCATTTATGGGATTCGATAATGGAACATCATATCTCTTGTTCATCATATAATTCAAGTACAGTTTGTTAATCATATATTTTCTATATTTGTCGCAGAGCTGAAGTCCTATTTAAACTCTTTCATTGTTCTAGTCCATAAGGATTTACCCTAAGTCCCTGACCCTATTAATCCTTTGTTTGTTGTATCTCCTTCCACTTGATGCTTAGTCTTGTCTCCAAGACATTAGACTACATAACACGCAATCCATTCGAGTAGATCCATCCTAATGTACAGTCGCGTCAGAATAGGCGGGGGGGGGGGCGGCGGCCCCCCCCCCCCCCCCCACTTTTTTGCCAGCCCAAAAAAGGTTAGCACCTTCAAATTTAACTCAATCAAGTGTAAAAACTGTCTTGATTTTCTAACAGAAAAATATCTAAATCTAACTTTTTAGTGTGCAATGATGGCTAAGCCCTGACTTTTCACCATGGAAAAGTGTCAAAGTCTGACCTTTTACTGTGCAACGATGGCTAAGCCCTGACTTTTCACTGTGGAAAAATGCCAAATTCTGACCTTTCGCCGTGCAATGATGGGTAAGCCTTAACTTTTCACCTTGGAAAAATGTCAAAGCTGACTTTTCACTGTGGAAAAATGTCAAAGTCAGATCTTTTACCATGCAATGATGGCTAAGCCCTGACTTTTCACCGTGGACAACTGTCAAAACCTGACTTTTTAGCATGCAATTATGGCTAAGCCCCGACTTTTCACGGTGGAAAAATATCAAAGTCTAACTTTTTCTCATGTAATGAAGGCTAAGACTTGACTTTTCACAGACTTTTCACAGATTTTCGGTAAATCCAGTGACACAGGCCAATGTCAAAGTCTGACTTCATACCAAGAAAGAAGTCAGCAGTTCTCCACCAGTGTTACTATCGCCTGTGTGGATACTAATCTAAATGAGTGACTCCAAGACTTCGTCCCGTTGCAAGCTTTATTGCTGCTGCTACTACTGAAATGACCACTAGCTTTGGACTGACAAGGACACCTATAAAGGACACCTATAAAGTTCGGAACCTAAATTTTGTTAACAGCAACAACTGCCATGTAATTCATATCAGTTGTGAGAATTATGATATCGGTATGTCTCAATATTGGATGTTAGCATCAGTGATGACTTTGAAGGGTTTTACCCTCTCAAATATTTAGATATAGGCCAAAAACAGAATCCCGATTACGGGGTACTCTATTAAGTAGGTTATATGCTACTCAAGGCACTTTGGCCTAGAACAGAATCCTCTATTTCATGTTTATTTCACCTGATTAAGGGGACTGCCTTGCAGCACCAACCACTTGCGTTTGGAACAGAAAGTGGCTCTCTTAAAAACGGGGTCGTACTACATTTTAACTTGCAATTGAGCTGTACATAGTCGGACTTTTGAGAGTAGAACCTTTCTTGCGCTCCTGACACACGCCGATAGGCCTTACGGTTGATTTCCTATGTCCGATTATATATATATATATATATATATATATATATATATATATATATATATATATATATATATATATATATATATATATGTATATATATGTATATATAGTATGCATCAGTACCATTGCAGGCAGGTCATCTTCAGTTGATTTTGAAAGAAATGAGGGAATGTTAGATATCAATTCACTTTAAATGCTGTTATACTGACAACCCATTCACTGGATTTCCCAGACTGGCTGTTACTCCCTCAGTTAATTGTGAAATAGTAATACAGTTGGCGTGCTGATGTTATATATAACGGTAATTGAATACTGTGTTACTAAAGCTCACAACAGTGGTCTGACAACTTTCTCCTAGCATTGTTGTCGGCAGTAGACCAGTTTTACCTCGGTTTACCTCTGTGTCTCCCTAAGTCGGGCTAGATGCCCCAGTCATGTTCGACTGAATACTCACATAGAGGAGAAACTTTGTTGCGGCGTAGATCAATTAGCTGAGCCTTAGCACAGTGTCACATTAATTAGCTGTTTTATCAATGGAGAAATCACGTAAACTAAACTAAGAAGGTGATTGAAATGCATTGGCTTCTTCTTACTAATAAAGTGAGACTAAACTGTTTTTCTCTTTCTTACAAGAGTTACAAGAGTTGAGTCAGTCTCACAGAGTTTATAATATCCAATAGAAATAACTAAATGACAAAAGCGACAATTCCATATCATTGAACAAGGTTTATAGGAGTGATTGTCATAGAAATAATGCCTACCATAGTATCAATCACCTGAATAACTGTAAGACTACATGTTGTTCATGTGTCATAAATAAACATAAATATTTGCCGGGTTTCCCATCAAATAACAATTTGATCCAGAGTTCACTTTCCTCGTAAACCAGATCCATATTCTTCGGTTCGGTCCCTGGACCTCTGACCGGCTTGGCCGTGAGAGTTACCGGTTGTCAGCGTGTGATATACGGTACTTTGAGAGTCCGTGCGTGACGTGATGTCCTCAGGTCGTCAGAGTTGGCTTGTCTTACCTCACTGTTTTATCTGCTCGCCTTACCTCAGGGATGTGGAGATTGTAGGAAAAGAATGGAGAGTGTAGAGGAAGAAAATGGAGAGTGCAGGGGAACGTGAAGGGCTTAGAAGGTAGGCGGAATGTAGGGGGGGGGGGGGAGGGATTGATAGGTATAGGGGGAAGTGAAGAGGGGAGTGAAGGAGTAGATTTCAGAGTGTAGGAGGGAGATGGAGTAAGTAGGGGAAGTGAATAATATCAAGAGACGTCACGAGTTTGAGTCTGAGTTTATTTATGCCACGCATTTTGTTAGCTCCATAATTTCACGAGCCGAAGACGAGTGACATTACGGAGCCAACAAAATGCGTGGCATAAATAAGCTCAACTCAAACGAGTGGCGTCTAGATTTTATCCTACCCCGTTTCCATATTTTTTAAGTATCAGAAAGTAGTGGCATAAACAACACTTAATGTCACACCCGTGAAATAAACAAATTCCATGTTAAGCCCATGGCGTTTTTTATTAGGGGTAGGATAATGTACGAGTCTAGTGAAGAGTGAAAGAGGTACAAGTGGACTGTGTAGGAGGAAAGTGGAGAGTGTAGGAGGCATATGGAGGAGGCAGGAGAAGGGTGAAGAGTGTAGGAGTTAAGTGAAGAGTGAGAGAAACAACTGGAGAGTGTAGGGGATAGTGGAGAGTGTAGGAGGCAGATGGAGCAAGTAGGACCCAGGAGAAGAGTGAGAGACCAAGTGGCGGGTGTAGGAGGCAGATGAAGTTAGTAGGAGGAAGGTGAAGAGTGAGAGAGACAAATGGAGAGTGTAGGAGATAATGGAGAGTGTAGGAGACAATGGAGAAGGTAGGGAGACATTGAATGTAGAAGTCTGGCGTGTTAAGGTCTTGTGATCTATTCCTGCAAAACTATGTAGCTTGAAACTCTGAAACTGCTGTCATCTTAATTGCATGATGATAGAACTACATGCATGAAATGGCTCCCACTACCTATCTCCATCAGTTTCTGTTTCTACCCTCCTCTACATTTATCCTACCCCTAATAAAAAAAACTCCATAGGCTTAACATCAGTGGACTGTATTTGGTCTACGGTGCAGGAAAATGAAATTTATCGCTCTAGTGGGATACAGTTGTCAAATGACGTCATTTGAAAAGCAACCAATGATTATCACTGATTATCGGTGAGTTTTATGTTATTTCTTAATTTGCTGAAGTAATTTAGATGGGGTAGGATAAATTCTTAACCCAACTCGAGTTAGTTGTGTTGTTTATCGCAAAGTCGCGTATCACTGCACTTGGCTTCGCCTCGCGCAGTAATATGCGACTTTGCTGTCGTGCAATAAACAACAACACAACTAACTCGAGTTTGGTTTCTCCTAAGTATCCACTCTAGAGCTGGTATTTTCTGCATAAAGTGTACCCTGTCTCTTCGGTCGTCCGTTAGGGGATCATGGCAATTCTAGCGTCCCTCTTGAAGATGGCGCCACTATGAATGGAGGCCCACCTCTATCATAGGCCACAGATGAGAGCACCCACCACCTGATGATCGGAGTGGGTGGCGGGGGGCAGTAGGTGCCTCCATAACTAGATATAGCTATATGCAGTATAATACGGCTTGCCATAGGTGTGTTAGATTCCGTGATGTAGAGGTTTAACCTGTGTAGAGGGGTTATAGTGACCATGGTTGCCAACGACCCCGAACAATGCGGGCTTTTATGGGCCAGGTTTCTAAACCAACGAGCTAAAACATAGGTCCGTGTTGTAACATCACGAAACGTTTCCCTCTCGACTCGCCGTATGGCATACAATAAACACTTAACTAGTACCCAGACAATAAACATTATACTAGGCATCTTTGTCTGCCACACACAGCTCCAGTGTGGCGCTCAGAACGGAACCTGGCAACGGTATTTATCAATAAAAAATCACTCAGGGGAAAACAAGGAATCTTCTGGTAGTAACCCAAGGTTATTTACGACTTAATTTTGTTACTTTCTAAACGTTTTTTGTCCTCTTCAAACTGCCTGCTCTGAACGCGTTTCTTGTGCACTATTTATATAAACCCGCATTTATCTGCCGTTTCACTCCCACGCGAAACAGCTGGCTTCTTTTTGGTGAATGAGGGTCAATTTTCAGTACTCCTTACTGGCCTATATTCAAATATAAAGACTGCTCTTTTAGATAGATGACTGGGTTTGAATACTAGCTGGTCTATCTTTGACAACATGAGCGCCCTGGCCCTAGCGACAACGGGACGTACTACAGTCTAGTCTATCTTGTTTCTAAAACTATATTATTATATACCTGTGTCCGAATGTCTATGAAATACTGCCCGCTGCTAGGGGTGCAGTAATAATAATGTTCGTGCCCGCTTTGAAAGTGACTTAATAAGTCATTAAAATGGTGTTTTTTCATCGATTTAAGGTATGTAATAATAAGCAAACGTCCTGACTGTAGATGGAACGATTATAGTTGTCGGTCAGTCATCGATTTCATACTGCCTTCCGCCTATGGCGTCAGGCAGTATGATATCCACGACTGACCTCGAACAGGAACCGTTTCGTCCACAGTAAGGACGTTTCCTAATATTATTCTATATTAGATAATTCCGTAGTAAATACTAGTGTTCCTAGTTATTTGATCTGACGTTTATTGAAGGTTATCGCTAGCAGCTAATCTCCCTCATTTTATATTGCGGCAAAATTTCTCTCGGAGATCTATTTCAAAGTAAATTGCATCGTTATAGTGAAAAAGTACCATGCCACTACTAAATAGAATACTAACTTTACATCCCTTGATACTTACTGGTAGTTTATGGGTTAATACTTTGATTAGCATCGTTTACCCTCGAGGAGATCTGTCTGTGTGCCAAGTGTTGTAACCGAACTCTATCGCGTAGGGTGCCTGAGGCAATCACACGCGTAGGACGGACAGGTACTAGTGTCAGTGTCTACCGCTAGGAGACGGGGCTTCACTGACAGTATATAAGCTATTTTTCCATTATTATTACCTACTATATTTACCTACTATATCTAATTAAAACGTTAGAATTCCGTCGAATCCGCTTGAAGTGGCTCCCGCACATAGAGACATAGTGAACCAGACCTAGGCATGGAGATTGAAGACCCACGAGAGTGAGATTCTCGTGCAATACTAAACTATAACCTGCTACTCTTTTTCGTATTTCTATACTAAAACATACGTTTTCTCTTATGATTCATTTCGAGCCATGCCGAAATCAAAGTTTATTATTGTAGTTTTCTGATCGACTTTTCTCCTGAGAAACCAATGAGATCTCACTTTCGCTGGTAGCCCCTTCAAAACTCTGCTGATTCCCCCCACCCACTACCACTCCAGCCACCACTTTAAGTATTTGACCCATTCCAAACATCTGGCTCTATGGAGCAGTCAGCAGAGTGTTCGGCTAAGGATGCAGGTGTAGGGATTTCGGTTCCCGCACTTGCTGTGTTCTACTTTTCGTTTTTCTATATTTTTCCCCCTAACTCGGTTCGACGAAGTCGCTAGTATACAGTAAAACCCCGGGGCACCCTCCGTTTCGAGCAAAGTGCCCCCTTAAGCGGGTGTCCCCTTTAGCGGGTTTGGAATAGACTAAATAAAGATTTCTGTTCCGAGCAATTTGTCCTGACTGTGGACGAAACGATTCGTGTTCGAGGTCAGTTGCCGATTTCATACTGCCTGACGCCATAGGAGGAAGGCAGTATGAAATCGATTACTGACCGAGAACGAGAAGCGTTTCATCCACAGTTAGGATGTTTGCTTATTATCATATACCTTAAATCGATGAAAAAACACCATTTTAATGACTTATTAAGTCACACTCACAGCGGGCACGAACATCATTATTACTGCACCCCTAGCAGCGGGCAGTATTTCATAGACATTCGCACGCAGGTATATAATAATAATATCAGTCATTGTTTTGTCCTATTCCCTCGCCTTAGATAATTTGTATCTGAGTTACAACCTGTCTGATTCTTCTTATTCTACTTTCCTAATTGCCCCTATATTTTTTGGCGTTTCCTGTTTATTGATCAATTATCTCCCGATTCATCATTTTGTAAATACCGCAAAATGATGCCTTAAGACATCACCTACCACGAATGAGTTAATCTATAGGACTGATCCTCCAGTAACCAAACCGGTACTTACCACATATCATTAGCCATCCGCCATTATCAATACGTTTATGGTGTGTAATTACCGATTGGAACCAAGTCAACCATGGAGAAGGCGCAATAGGGCACATAGCGATCACCGCGTGTAAGGCGCCATCTTACCCCCTACGCAAAAAGGGGTACGCTCTCTGCACAACTCATTGCATGATTCTACAATCACCATGGATATCCCTTGTTGATCCTGTCACCACATGCTGACAGAGTGGATGCATATAAAACCACATATTATTACAGATATATGGATGCTTTTGAGTTTTCACCTAAATAAATCAACTCATGGTTTATTTCAAGAGAAATTGGGATATTTAGGAAAAACATAGAAATGAGATTATAAAGATGATGTTATAGAAATATAACCACACCACCACCAATTATCTGATTAACATATAGAAATGAAACTTTCTATATATAATATACATTGTAATCTATTATAAAAAAATATGATGCCTCATCTAAATATTATCATAGAAATATGATCATATGACTAAGGGATAGAATCATTAATAAGTCCCTATTGAGTAAATTCAATCAGTTTAAACGACAGTCATCCAATACGATTGTAAACTTCAGTTACAATATCAAGAGACTGGACATATATTTCTATATATGGATTATAAATCCTCTACACATCTGAGGAATAAGACCCTACTCAATTCAAAAGTGCCGAAACGGTGCGGCTTAAAATAGCGAGTTGACCGTCGCTTTGCTTATATTAACACAAAAAGAAGTAGTGTTGACTATGGGCGTGCATATTCCCACACCTTTAAAGTTCATATAAGTCTATTGAATCATTGGAGACAAAATCTGACCAATCTGGTTTATATTCCAATGGAAGTAAAACATGTTTACAAAGAGAATGTGTTTTCGTTCCACAGACATAAATCATACTTAACAAGTAATACGTCGTTTTCACAGGAATGTAATTTATGTAGAAATATCATTGATACATTGACTTTGAAGGTGATGCAAAGTGGTTGGTGTTGACAGATATACACCATTATTAGTTGCTATATTATCAAATGTTGAAGATCAATTTTGCGATAACAGTTCACGATTCTAATTTGTAGATTTGATTGAATTATCAATGAACGCAAGCAGATACATGTATATAATGGGAAATGCATACTTAAAGTACCCATTGCATGTTGTGTACATGTGTTTATTTTTGATAACCGATACCTGCCAACATGATATTTTAATGCCTTTGGTTTCTTGCTTGATACTCTTCTGAAAATGTGAGAGGGCCCTTTATTGAGCGTATGATACTCATTCTCAGATACCCTGGCTCGAAGTCAGAGTAGTTGAAGAAGTAACATATACTCTGTGCTTGCTGCATAAACCTAACCCTTCACACTCTGCTTGCCAACTCTATGACACTAGTAGGGTGCAGAGGCCCAGTGCCTTAGCGGCGTGCCCAGGTGGCCATGGCCAGTCACAAGAGACCGAAATACCTCACTGGTGCTTAATATATTTGGACCATACAAAGGCAGTTGTAGAAATGGCATGCTGAATCAAACCCAAACCTTTTAATAGTTGTTATTTTATAATTCCACGCTCATTCATCAAGGATGAACATACCATATGTTAAAGCTATAAACTGGGGGTTGGCTTCTAGCAGGTTCCCTAAATTCAGCTGCAAACCTTGAACAGGCTCCCCAACCCTCTCTCCTCTTTATGTTGCTCTCACTCTAGGTCTAAAAATAAATCCTCAATAGGCCAACCTCACCAAGATGGAATCTCCAGAGTGTCTGTGTGTTTGATTCTTTATATAGACACATATTACTATCGGTCACTTACTCGCTAGTCGCGGAGCAGCCCTGTAAACATAACATATTACTAAAGAGTTGTTTCCGTTTACTTCAACGAAATACTCTAGCAGTTAACTGTACATTGCACCCAACTATATGGTACATACTCCACACAAACCATGCTCATACGTACACTCACATAATATTGGCCCAAGTTTCAAATGAAAACAATTTCACATAAATAAGGGATTGAAGGAAGACACGCCTAGCCCTGTGGTGACCCTGGTCACCCTGGTCGTGCTCGTTCTAGCGTACCGGAATGTCTAAAAATAATAACATTGCCAGCAAAGAGGCTGCCATAATTAAACTATTTTCAAATCATATTGGAATTATCACGCTTGGTTTAACATCATACTAAGCGAATTTGTGCATTATTCATACATGTTGTGTCAACTATTGCTGTACGATAACACATGGAAGAAAAGAGTTGAAATTTAATCATTTCAAAGAGTTTTTTCAAATCCCTTGGTATCAAGCGTAAAAATACACCAGTGGTTCAGCGTTGATTGATGTAAGCAAAGCCAGAGAGCGTAGTTCCTGCAATGTAAATTGTGGAGAACACCTTGTAAGTCTGGTATAGTTGAGTATGGGAATTAGTAGAAACCGAACGAGAGTTAGACTTGACAATGTTTATGCCACGACGGGGAGGTCGCGTATTACTACACGAGGCGTAGCCGAGTGTAGTGAGGAGCAGACCTGACCAGAGTGGCATAGACATTGACAAGTGTAACTCGAGTTCGGTTTCGTATTTATCCTACCTGGTCTATGCTTTTGTATTACCGGGTACGGTACTAAAAGATGAATATTGAGGTAAGGACCAACAGAACTTGTTTTCATAGTAGCTGACATCCTGCTTTCTGATTGGTCAATATTGTTATTACTCTAGTGGCATAAAAAACACCTTATGTCACGGGCTGCCACATAAAATTCCCCTATGTTAAGTCTATGGCGGTTTTTTATTAGGGGTAGGATAATGATCAAACTCAGGGTTCCAGAGTTTGGAATTCGTAAATGCATGTTCATGTACTTGCTAATCGGAGAATCCTATGAATGATTATGTGATATATGGTATTGATGATATATACATTAAAAACATGAAGATCTTACAAAATATATAAATATATATAATATATATGTATTGCTGATATCCTGCTATTTAAGGAGTTTTGTTCCATGGAGGTGTAGCAGAGATATGATGTCCATCTAACGAAAGCCATGGCTCCGGCTATACTTGATCTAATAGCGTTTTCTGTAAAAGTGAAAATTTATGCGGGACACAGACCAGGCACGAATATGTTTCTAATTTTATCTTAGCCGGGACGAGTTTATATGTTTCTCGCCCATTGAGCATGAGTTATCATACTCGAAACCCTGTTGGGTACGAGTTCCTAACTTTGAACCCATGGACGTTTATATCAGGCTAAGATAAATAGATATTACCCAAAATAAATTGAGTTACCACAGACATGTCTAAAATAGAATGCATGTAATTAGCTACATTTTAGAGCGAGGAGGGGAGGCTCCGCTCCAAAACCTAATTTTAATCTACTTTAAAAACTAGTCGTAAATAGCTTACAAAGTGCTTTGAAAATACCAGTTATAACTGGACTTGCTTATTTGTATCGTGGGAAGTCCAGTATTCCTGAAATTCTTCAAGAAATGACCCAAATCTGACGTAGTATACAAAGTAAAGTAAGTCCTTACCGTTGATCCGTTCTCGTTCTGAATAAGTGACGATTTCCAGTTCATCACTGTAAGAAAGGGGGAATTTATAAGTGTTTAGGAAACTACAAGACGGTAGGTTTGCATACCATCAACACTACCTCCCAAAACATAGAATAATGATATACAGAAACTAGTTTCAATTTCCATGTCATATTTCTAGATGCAGCCATGGTGATATTCCTATGAAAACGACATTGAACCTATTTATCCGTCATCCTGATCGAGATTTCTGCTCATTTTCCAGGTGCATCATGTCGAACACCACACTCGCCGCTAGCAACATGACGTCATTGACGTCAGGCGCGTCGACACCCGTGTTCGTCGCCATCTTGCCCATCATGTCGGTGCTGGGGATCATGTTCGGTACCACGGTCGTCGTTATCATCCTCGTCTCACTGTGGCCGCGCAAAAAGCGGCGACGGAGACGGCGTGGTGAGGACATCCCCATGGACGAGTTGGACAGTGTTTATGCCGAGCTGGACAATAAATCTGTAAGCACTACAATGACTAGGGTCACCAGCGAGTACAGCTTGGACTCAGAGATAGAGGCAGGTGCCTATAACAACCCGGCTTTCGGGTTGCCCAATGGGTCGGTGACAATGGAGGAGAAAGGACGCACGGGCAACAACAAGAAGGTGCGCTTTAGTGAGCATCAGGTGGAGATTCCCCTCGAGCCAAATGGCCGTCCCAGATCGAAACTCTATATTGATGTGCGTTAGTTTATTCCACGATGGAGAAACCAGTATCTAAACGCTGTATTTACGTATGTTATTCCATTATGTCCTGCAGAGGAATAGATCGGAATTCCCTATTTATGTTTGTTAGTTTATTATGTGACGGAAAACATATAGGATCAAAATTATATATTAGCATGTGTCAGCATACACCATATTGGAGATAAGGAAATTCTTCATTGGTCAACATATGCTGGTCAGGAAGGAATGAACAGGATCAACACTATATTGACTTATGCAAGTTAACTGAAATTTGGAATGAACAGGATCAAATCTATATATAGACGTATTCTTGTTTATCGCATGACGGAATGAACATGATCAAAACTTAATATTGACGAGTGCTTGTTTATTATGTGATGAAAAGAACAGGATCTCTTCCCGCTACTTTTAACAGGGCATTCGCAACACAAGAGGCATCCAGTGAGAGCAGCATTGAGGAACCAATGGAATTAATTATATCCTGTTTCTTCATGGATATGGGGAGTGGGGGTACATTAATGGATCCTGTATTCGGTGTGATCTGTGATGAATTGACGGTGTGACCCTAGCCCGACGCTCTCAGTTAGGCCCGGTGTCCACCTACTACGATATGGCACCGATATGGTCTACGATGCACCTCCCGATAAAAAATAAAAATCGCGTCGGAAGGTTACCTGATATCGGGGCAGTTGACCACGTTTCTGCGATTAGACACCGATAAAAACCCTATACAACGCATGGTGGATTGGCTTGTCTAGACATATGTCTACGATTTTGCACCTTCCCGATATTGCACCGATTTTGACATTTTGTATCGGTGCCATATCGTGAGGTCTACGATTCTATCGTATTAGGTGGACGCCGGGCATAAACCTACGTAGCAATCAACCATGGCCTACACGTCCATTTCTCACAGGTCATGGAGGCCGAGAGAGGTACCAAGGTCACATTCCCACTTCAATATTCATCTGGGGAAACTGTGAAGGATGTGGATAGCCCAGCTCCCCAGCTATGGAATCAAGTTGAGTTTCCTCAGCAAGGCGGGTTTGAGATCCAGGACGGTCACATGTCTCAAACAGATATTTCTAGAAACTATTACTAATCTTTAGGCCCGGCGTCCACCTACTACGATATGGCTCCGATATGGTCTACGATGCACCTCCCGATAGAAAATCAAAATCGCGTCGGAAGGTCACCTAATATCGGGGCAGTTGACCACGTTTCTACGATTAGGCACCGAAAAAAACCCATTAAGATGCATGGTGGATCGGCATGTCTAGACATACGTCTACGATTTTGCACCTTCCCGATATGTCTCCGATGTTTGCTTCTTGTATCGGTGCCATATCGGTAGGTCTAAATCTCTATCGTAGTAGGTGGACGCCAGGCCTAACTGAGGAAATCCCACTGCCTTGAATTTGGAATGGTGGTGCTAGGTTTTGGCTAATTTGAAGAAAGATGAATTTTAGATACTACCTTAAATTCTTTGTTTACAATGTGTCTTTTTTTAAAGTTCTATACCCATTGAGATAACAATATGATTTCACAGGCTTTCACTTAGCATCCTCATTCAAATGTGTTAATAATTCATATTAGTTTCTTCTCTGTTTTCCCTGACGCAAGTCATATGTTCTGATAAAGCGACAGACGAAAGTTCTGCCTTTAAAATAGCACAATAAGGTACAAGTCCGATATCATGAGAATTGCTTCCTTTTTTCATTTAAATATATCGTCGTATGTATTTGTTTCCATTTCATTTTTATCATCAATGTATGCCGTAGTATATTTCATACCATTTCACATGTTAGAAATTATTTCTACCCACGAGAAATAAGTTCGATTGGTATTTAGAACTCAATATTTGGACCATTTGGCGCTCTCTCTTTCTCTCTCTCTCTCTATCTCTCTCTCTCTCTCTCTCTCTCTCTCTCTCTCTCTATCTCTCTCTCTCTCTCTCCCTCTCCCTCTCTCATCTTCATTGTAAGTGCTTTCATATACAAAGTCCTATCTTTGTATTGTCTAATACCAGAGTCAAATTTGTAAAGCACAAGCTGAGGTTATGTATATGAATGATTAGTTCAATACCTTACCAAGTGGAACTTCGGCCTGAGCCAACGTTTAAAGTAAACTAAGAAGAACCGAGTTCGACCATATCAAACTTTTTAGTTGAATCTTTATGTACATATTTTTTTTAACTCCACCAGAGATATATGTTTCCAACGTATGTATACATAGAAACAGAACCGTTTCTAAGGATAAATCAGCTGTGAAAAGAGTATATAGTCAGCTCCTGGGAAGACACGGTAATACTGTTGTTGATTAAATATTGTATGTACATTATTATTTTATTAGAGTACATGCTATCATCTGTTCAGTATACACCGTTGGTATGGAATAGAAAACGATCATTTTTTTGTCGAATAACCGAAGAACATGGCGAAAACCTAAATATGGGCACTTCTTTTCATGGTTCTCCGACAGGATTGCATTTTGACATGGTATTTCTGTTGGTGCCTATATAAGAGGTCACATGATGTTATAGATGCATCATCAGATACTCAGATTTTATGAGCTGTGTATACATCATACTTGCGCTGGCTGCTAGTAAACGGATTATTAAGTACGACAGATTGTTATTATACTAATCATAGCATAACCATGCAGTCAATGCTAACCAGTTCTAATCATGCTTCGTTGAAAACATCTTTGATATGCATTCCACAGTTGTTAGCCATTAAAAACCTCTTGGCTGTGCCACGAGAAAAATACTGGCGATTTATACATTCTCAATAAAACTTTTATTGAATAAAATCTGTTGTTATTCTAATTTTGGTTGTGTCGAGGGCGGGAGTGAACTCAAGTACGACCATGGGCTAGAAATGCCATAAAGAAGAGCATTTTTATTATTGCCAAAATATAGTGAAAACTTCTTCATTTGATAAAAAAAACATTTGCATCATGTGTAAGTCTAGTGCTCATTTCGGAAATTATTACCACACTAACTCTAAGACATGTGGTTCTTCAACCTATTTATGTTTCCCTGATCCGTTTTCGGATATCAATCATCAAAGTTTTTTCACCTAGTTCTCGACCAATTTAAAATCTCATATTATATGTTACCATCCCTACTTTATTGGCGTTTAAAACCATTTCGGTAGCGGATGGCCTTCTCAGTCAATCGTCATCTGAAATGTGTGGATCTCAGCTAGGAAATATCGTAAAACCGGATGAGTTTTAATCTGGGCTCCCGTATGCGACGACTGGAGTTGCATACAGGAGCCCAGCTTAAAACGAATAAGGTTTTGATTTTATCCTACCCCCTGTGAACGATATTTTTGTGTGAGGATAATAACAAAAAACATGATAAAAACTTTCTGAAGTCCTCCATATAGCTCTCCTTGCTGCTCTGAAGGCGCTTTGAACTACTTTCAGCTGCTGATCTCTGATTGGTCCATTTTTTGTACGCTCTTAGGAGCGATTTTTTATCCGTATGCGACATACGGGCGCATACGGAAAGTCAATGTTAAGCCTATGGGATTTTATATTAGGGGTAGGATAACACGGACAAACCTTTGTACAACTCTGCATAGTGAAGGACATAACCTGTCAATCCCTACCGCACCCAATCCCACCCATCAAGAGAAAGAGGTATTATAGTGTCTTTGAAAGATTTGTACCCTTTGACCTTTCCTACATACACATATTCCTACAATATATTTGAAGAATCAACGTTGATTCAGTCTCCGTTGGTAACGTTGATTCACCTTTGAAGCAGGCATAGATCTGAAAATTAGTTATATGTGGAATCTTTAGGTTAAATTAATATGAAAATAAAAAAGAATTTTTGCCCGATCCATACAGTCACCTACACCCCACCGGGAACGCGGAGACGCCCGAATCAACGCAAATCATTTTTACCTTAATATGAAAATAACAATGTTGTATCAACATGAACATGGCAAGCTTTGAAATTATGCTCTCTTTTTAATCCGGTATCAATGTGCTAGATCGATTGCAAAATATATGATAAAATTATCCAACTGTAAGAAGTGCATATATTTATGAAACTGTTGCAACTTCCGTTATTACTTTCTAAGTTACCACTCTTCTGTGCTTTCCAAGACTCTAAATAACTATAGTAAGACAACGCTAATGTCACACAAGATACTATGGTGAGAATACTGTATGAACGTCTCTAAAAGTATTGTTCATGGGATTTCTAATGATATTCATAATATTGTCGGTCGTGTCTTTCCTAGTAATGACCCATTTCAATTCACTTGTTCCCAGTTTTGAACTGTCACCTCCCGCAACCCCCGCCCCAGGATTAGACATTAGATTTATCAATCAAATTCCGGTCAGAAATGGCTGAATAATGAACTAGTGTCGCATTCTGGTGTGAAGGGGTAGAGACTAGTGATTCAACAAAGTCCGTGGGTCGAACTACCAACGAATAATTTGACACCGTTGAAAAAGCAAATCAAACCTATATGTGATTTTCATGCTGGAACTGCCTGATTTGACTGAAAAAATTTTACATGTGGGATAACAGCGATTCCGGTCCAAATATAATACACAGAAAATACGCTGTAAAATTATCAGCAGACATTTCCTGATGCTGAATCCAGCCTATTTTCGTGTTATCATATACCTTAAAATGGTGAAACTGTATAAATACATATACCTGTAGTCACGGATCCTACCTGAATAGCGATATTGACAATTGTGGAGAATTGTAAATTCTCAGTAATTCTACAGGGAAAGGACTCCTACATATATATACGCCCTCTATCGGCTATGTCTGAACTATCTACGCCAAGCGGCTGTTATATGAACTATCTCCCTGTCTACAGACGCCCAGGACTGTTTTTGAATCCGCCCACCCACACCAATGAACAATTTTCTCCTTAGGGCTTTGTTTTAATTATGCCTTTATGCCCTCGGCATTATTCCACTCAGACTGCAAGTCATTAAAATTTTTCTCTGAATAAATTTTAATAATGCCAGTCCGGACTTAGTTATAATTAAGGATTTCAACAGACACTGGATGGCCAGACCTTGATATAAAGTTCTGCTAAGAGGCCACCTTTTTCCCAAAATCATGTTAGCGTTATGTTATTTGGTACTTGCGTTTACACTTTTTCTAAAATCGTTTATATTGACATATAGTGACGTTCACAACCGTCTTGTTGGTCTGCTGACTGTTCGGCTCTTATCATTCATCAAATTGAAGAACGATTGGTGAACAGCATATATCCGAATGTTTATTTGATATCTTTAACCAAGTGATGATGATTGTACTTTCTCTTTGAAGATAAACACAGCATTGACTGGTTTCAATTACAAGCGGCTTTAATCTCCGAGGACTAGACGCATATAATGAGTGGCAATCAAATGCGAAGATGCGAAGATATCAGATAGTTTATAGTCCGAAGAGATTACGACCGTTTTGATCTAAAACCAGTATATTGAATCTACCATTCAGCGTTGCAAATTTAAGTTATCAAACAAAACAAACCAATTGATTGCCGATCTTTTCATGTACTATTTTGTACCCAAGGGACTTTTTCTCCCGTTAACTCAGCTCTGCGTAGGCCAGAGAATTGTACACTCATAATTCTAGGTTTAGTATTGAGACTCCGTATTAGGTGGATAATAGATATAACATACATAGACGCCATCCTCGCCGGACATAGTGATGGTATACGTATAGGCCCACTGGGCCCCGTTGCTCCAGGTTTACGATAGGGTTGCGGATCGCAGAATAGCGATCCGAGGGGCTAAACGTTGCTCCTGAAATTTTGCGGATCGTGTCGTAATCGCATAGGCGCATCGCCGCGTAAAATACGGCTTTTAGCGATACTTTTTACGCGGACCCTCACACCAGTGCGGATCGTCTGCGGATCGCATTACTTTGGTTAGAGATGGCCTTGTCTGAAATTCTGAATAACGATACATGGTGGCACTACGATCCCCCGCCCCTTGTTCTTCTACCTATAGAAAATGGCGATCCACACCAACAGGTGTCAGATCAGTTTTAACTCTG
The DNA here is from genome assembly GCA_950022655.1 of Alentia gelatinosa. Lineage (NCBI taxonomy): Eukaryota > Metazoa > Annelida > Polychaeta > Phyllodocida > Polynoidae > Alentia > Alentia gelatinosa. Next base: position 10,958,033 of record OX465582.1, read on the forward strand.
GTGCCATCTGTATTCATTTTAAAAAACTAATGAATCTTCCCCTGTCTCATTCAATATGTGCCCCTAAATTGTTATATCGCTATCGCATCGCAAAAAATAGCGATACCGCTGGAATATAGGGATACGATCCGATATTACAGGAGCAACGCTTTTTTAGTCGGATCGTTAAAGTAATCGTAAAAATAAAATTGCGATCCGATTATAGCTAGTGATACCACAAAAACAGGAGCAACGGGGCCCTGGTGCTGTATTTGCAAGCCTACGACGCGGCCCAGAGGAGGTGTGAAGTGCAGCGCCCCCTATAGTGACCCGACTCATATATGCGATCGCGGCAGGGTTCAAGGCGCCACTTTCAAACCTGCCAGCATTGGGGAAGGAGCTCTTGACAATGGACTGTGTGTGGCTAGTAAGCCCTAGCCTATGAGAAATAAGGCTGTATTCCACAACACCAAACAGCCATAAAACGTGGAGCTCTATTGTGGTTTGGAGTACATTAGATGTCACTCTATCAATATCTGAAAAGATTTTTGATAGAGTTCTAACAGTTTGTATGTAGTAGCTGTTACTAGTAAGTTAGCCTATTTTTGCATAGGAATCAGCATAAGCTGTCATTTGAGTCCATGCCAAAACGATAGGGGGCGCTACATTTCACACCTCCTCTGGACGCGGCCAGATGAGTCTGTCCATACTGTGGCGCCCCCTTGGGTATGGTCCATTTTCCATTGGTTGGTGTACACCGATGCAAGATCGGTGATACACTGGCAACCAGAGATATCGTAGAAGGGTTTGGTTGCCAAACTAGATCGGTGAATGGAAAGGTCACAGATTAATTGCACATGATATAGATGATGCTGATGGGGTCAAAGAAGATATGGAGTAACGACAAGTGACATCTTTTCTACGTAAGCTACTAATGTAAAAGATTTATGTGTATGATAATACTACTATAAAGATCATAGGCAGTATAGAATATTATAGGTCGGCTCTATGTCTGACAGAGCATGGGCAAATATGTGATGTTTAAAAGAACTTTTGGAAGACAATCTCTTTACTTCCGGTGAGAGTATATTCCACATTTGCTCACCTCTATACGTGGGCGGTTTCTTATAAATTCAGTTTTGGGACGGCGAGTTGTAGACAATAATTGCTCACTTGATCTTAAAACCATACCTTTCGCTGCTTCCCTGAAAGAATCATTATCATCAGCTGATAATGTACTCTTCATACAATGTGGAAGGTCAACAACACAGAAAATAACCGCACCGCGCCATTCATATGATGTACGTGTCCATTTTATTTTTCATATTTCTTATTTTTTCGCTCCTTTATGACTTGGTAACCTGCAAACTGAGTTACGTCATGATTACATGGTTCTTCAATTCTTTTCTGTGTATCTTAGAATTTTAATCAATGAGCTTACAATTGGACAGAGTGGTTCGTCGTGTTGCGAGAGGTGATCACTGTAATGGAAAATGTATTTGTTTTCGTTTGTGAGAAGTGATATTCAAGAATATTTAAGCAGAACTGTCTTCAAAATACGTTTCGAAAGCGGTTCTGTTTTTATCTCACCCCCAACACGGACCTTACAGTCGATTTTAAGCAATAATATAATTATACACCAGCCATTACTCCCAATAGATAACTGTCGCTCTCCATGTTTGTGCCAGTGCGGTTCAAGCAATGGCGCCGGAACTATTTTTTTTAACTCGACGTTCATTGGTTGCTGCGTTGCTACGTATCTCTGCCACCACCATGGCGTAGTACTGTAACTTTACGTAGGTGAGCATTGGGTATTTTCTTTCAACATTAACTCAATGGCACAACCTGTACCAGGGGTGGGATAATAGTTTGTGACCCCAACTAAATGACAGATTGAGTTACAGTAGACAGGATGTACCAATGCGGAACGTGCTGAACTCATCTACAGTTCACTCACAGTCGGTCACTTTTAGAGCACACAAAAGGGAAACCGGAATGTATTGAACTATCCATCACACCAAAACATGAAATTAGAAAATGCTTCAAGACTCAAGACATTTTTCTTTATTTCTTTGTACTCCAGTCTACTAATCAGAGCGTGCTTGCACACCTATATACATCATTTAGAAGTTAGACAGAGGTTAGAGGGGTCCATATAGACTTTCAGGGTATTGCGTACAAACCATCCCTTCACTATCTGTGTGCTATTCATTGTGATATTGAGAATAGAGCAGGGAGCCAGTGTCACTGTGTCTTAGAGGCGTGCCCAGCTAACCATGACCAATCAAGACCAAAATACCTCAAGACCCACTGGTGCTTGATGTGTTTGGATCCTAGATAGGCAGTTGCAGAAATGGCAAGTTGACTGGGTGCAAGTTGGTTACAGAAAACTATCCATAGGCTGAGATTAACTCAAACCTTTTCATTGTTATTTATTGATTGCAGGAAAACGCGCTCATATACGTCAGGCTTCCAGCTTACTGCAGAGAATTTAACACTTTACTATCAATGTCCCAACTATAAAGGTCTGGTTAGGTGAACAAGGGTCCAGTATCAAGCCTTACCATACCCCCTGCCCCACTACTGATTTGGTTCCTAAAATGCATTAGGATGTATACACTAATTTTAATACCAGAAATTAGTTTCATTAAGTAATTCTGTTCATGACACTTGAGAACGACTATCAAATTAATTCTCTAGGTTTATTGAAACATTCTTGATACTTAATTTTCGATCAAATACAGATGGCTCAAATACATGATTTCTCATGATATTCTCTTACTTTTATTTTATGAAGTAATTTCGGTATACAGTGCTCTTCCATTGTGAATGGAAATAACATTAACTCCTAGTTTAGGGCTGGTTGTCTCCGAGAGCAATATGTATGGGCATCGTTGTTGAATATATCTTAAATACATGTATCTGTTTTACTAGGATACGCGCCACAAAGGATTCGGGAAATAACTCATTGATATTCTGAATAGACACAGATCAATGGATTCGGATTCTACAGCTATTGAAGGGGTTTTGCAACATAACAACTACGCAGGTTGGAATCTCGACCCTTTGGAAATGGCGATATAGTCATGGTTAAGGGATGCGAGGGTGTTGCACCATAACCAGACATTGGTCATTGAAGGTTTTATCAGTAAAATGCCCCTTCAACTTACACCCCACCCCACCCCGTCTACCATCCCCACCCCAACCGCCGTGATTTTTTTAATCGGTAGCAGGGTTTATTAGACGTTCGTATGCCGGTATCTCATTTCTCCATAATGCTCGTAGGTACAGACCTGTTACAGTTTCACAACTTTTGTTCAATTCGGAATCAATTGAAGAAAAGTGGTTAATTCCCCCCCCCCCCCCCCGGATTTTTGTTATAGATTAGAATAGAAAACATCATTGCTAACTTCTTAATCCTACCTAACTCATCCAGTTTTGAGAGAGGTTGCCACCGAAATAAAGTCTTAGGTACACCGCGATTTTTTTTTATCAAATGTCAGTTTTCCGATGTCCTTTAATAGGATTAGCTGGAGAAGTGGTCTCAGGGTCTCATAGCTAAATATAGTTGACAATATGCGTCATCGCCCTATTTACAAGTTTACTGCAACTCCTTAGGCGTTTAAGTAAGAGGCAAGTTATACATAAGCGAAGGTCCGCTGAAGAACTTTTACACGAACGATTTTTTAAAATGTTTTTTTTTTATAAAGAGCAACAGGTGAAAAAACTAAAATGAGAAATAACCTGTTCTATTGATTCTTTGTGATTTAGCAATTAACAAAAAAACTTTGAAGACCCGCTATATACTTCTACTGTCACTATAACCATCAACAAGATCAATAACAACTACCGGTGTTTATCATAAAGAGGGTGTCTTCAATTAATAGTCCGATGTTTAATATTGCTAAAATATACTGTAGACAGGGATTATTCATTGGTTAATACTGACGATTTTGAAAGATACATATTGACGGCATAATGATGATTTAACAGGAATGTATTAATCAATCATAAATGTATCAATCAATCATAAATGTACTCTATTTTATCACGTGTATACGAATATGTATATATATATATACGTACACGCTGGTACGAAAAGGGGGACATGTGCACTAGACCATGACGATGGGAAATGCCCCGCGTTTCACTGATAGACAGGTCAGAATCGAACGTTTATAAGAGCATAATGCCCCAGTCACACTAGCGTAAAATTTGGCGTTTCTTCTACGTATTTGAATTGGTGAGGAGTACGTATTAGCTACGGATTTGGAACGTATCTGTTTGCTTTCCTCAACGTTTTAGTACGCTTCTCAACGTTCATCAACGTTTCTTTACGCTTCTGTACGCATTGTGGCGTTTTCCGGCGCATTCCGACTTTCTTTTACGTATCTCCGCGTTTTGCGGCGTTTTACAACGCATTTGTAGATTTCAAAATGCGTAGAAGAACGAAGAGGTGCGTACACAAGAAAACGGCGTTTTTACGCCAGTGTGACTGGGGCATTATGTGTAATTCTCATTTTCGTTTACGGAAAATGGGCCAGTATGTATGACTTGCTGATTGCACAAATCTGGTGTTGATACAGGATGATTAATATCCGGGATGCATCTCCACAGTAGTGGTCATTATCATATGTAGGAGTATGATAATAATGTATAAGGAAGGGACAAGAAGGGCATATTTATAAACTCTGTTATAGATGTTTAGGCAATCATTCAGTTTACACAGTGAGAAATGTAGTCCATATCATTTTACAAAGAGGCCTGGATGACCTACATGACTGGACATGTAAAAACCTCTTGACAATAAATAGCAAGAAAACAAAAGTGGTCTGGTTTGGATCAAAAACGAAATTAAGGAACAACACTTGTAAGACACTTTTCCTTGGCCTAACACAATTATCGAGGGTAAAGGATTATACATATCTAGGGGCAGTACTAGATGAGACATTAACTACGGAAAAAAACTTAAAACTTACCATCAAAAAAGCTAACAGGAAAGTCTTTCTATTAGGGAAAATTAAACCCATGATCACCTCAAGAATGGCCTGTAGAATTTTTAATCAAAGTATAACCCCGTTAATTGATTATGCCTCGTTCTTACACGATTGCAGTCCAGTTAAACATCTAGACAAACTACAAAGGATACAAAATCGGGGTTTGAGAATATGTTTGGGAGTGGGTCCCAGGGTGCACACTGTCGAAGAGCTCCATCGTAAAACAAGTATTTTGATCTTGAAACGTAGGCGAGAGGAACTACTCCTGACTTACACTAAGAGGAGGATAAACACAAAACGTGGGATACACTCCACTATTAAGTTAGTATCAAACATGGCTAATGAAAGCCGGGTAATGACAAGATCACTGACTAGCACTATGGTGCAACTGCCCAGACCTAAGACTGAATTTGTAAAAAAATCACCAGCCTATAGAGGCTCTGTTGCATGGAACAAGTTGCCTGAAGATGTACGAAAAATTGAAAAAAAGGATGCTTTTAAGAAAGCTATTAAAAAGCTCCCGGAGCTTTCATGACAGAGAGGCAGGATTGTATTGTATAAGGAAGGGACAAGAAGGGCATATATATAAACTCTGTTATAGATGTTTAGGCAATCATTCAGTTTACACAGTGAGAAATGTAGTCCATATCATATACTCAATGCGCAAAATGAACTGACAGATACTTGCCAAGACTAATGAGTATAAAGACATAACGGCATCGCGGAATCACGATTGACTTCCATGTGCCTTATGAAAATAAATAGTAGGAACTCTGCATGGTTTTACCCTCCAACAAACATTATGCAAATGTGAATATTTATTTCATATTCATATGCTAAGACGAAAACGCTGTTAATTTCTCAAACTTAAGACCATAATGAATGAACAACTGAGGAACTGCCAACAGTGAGTTAGTATAGTCGAAAGTATTGTACACCTTAGACACTATCAACCCATCAACCTTTCATCCCTAGTTATAAGATAGTTGTTAAGCTTGGATGTACACTATAACCTGTTCCCTAGTTGGATTATTGTATTGTATTATGTATCATATATAACATACTTAAATTATATTTTGTAAATTACCTGAGGTTTTACCTCATTTTGTTACCATACATATATACATATATCACGTGGCGCAAGCAAATTACGTAAGAAGAATGCAGAACACAAAAAGCCACACAAGGTGTTATGGAAGATCGCGGACATGTACTGACGAATGATACCTGAATAAAAAAAAAATTTAAAAAAATAAAAACGGCGATGGGGATACCCCATTATCCTTACCACAGGAACACCCATTCCTATATACCTATGAGCGAACAACCTATGATTACTTAACGCTGCTGGGGGTGGAATAACTTTTGTATACTGCCCAGGTTGAAGTTACTGCCCAGGTTGACGTTTACTGCCCAGGTTGACGTTTACTGCCCAGGTTGACGTTCAGAGACGTTCGGTTTTTATCCATATTAGCCGACAATTGAAGGTATAGCCTATAGAAATAGGGAAACCATGTACCAGTGGAAATAAGTCAAAGTTACTCGGTAAGGCTTGGAAATATTACTGCCCGCGGCTAGGCCTTGGGCAGTAATTCTTCCAAGCCTTACCTCGTAACTTTGACTTATTCCCACCGGAACATAGTTTCCCTATATTCCACTGTAGTTCAACCCGCTAAGTGAACCACTAAACGCTAACTGATTTATGTCATTGGCGTGGTGTATTTTTAATGACAATTACAACTGAAACACTGACTATACAAGAGCAAAATTACTCTAAGCAACATTTGAAAAAGAAAGACAAATTGTTGATTATAATTTGATAATTGTGTTTAATCGGTCACAAATGAAATGGAAGGAAATTTAACTTCCTGTCGCTTTTTAAATTGGTATTTCTCTTTTCCACACTTGTGAAGTAAAACCAGGGAGTCTGGTGGAGTTGGGTGGAGTTATCCTGCATAATAACGTATTGCTTCACTACATAGCTAATCTACATGGTAACATTTAACCCGCCAATGGCATCGGTACATATCAAAATAGGTAATATGTACCGAGAGGTGTTGCATTGTCATTAATATCAAATATCTTCTATCCAAACTATTCATCGTTTTACGTACATGTACTGACATGTCATGATCCTAGAAGTTCCGAAGGACGCATCTCTTATCGCCCTTTTACTTATGACAACGGTTTTTGATAACCGAAACAAATCCCCCTTCTGCCTGAAGAGTGCTTAATGGATTAATACTATCATTATCGCAGATTAATTCAAGGATTGCCTGTTATCATCAGGGATTGTGTTTTCTTGTGAAATGATTGGCTAGTGTAACGTCCAAAATAGATTCATTTAGACATGTTCTTGTGAACAGCTAGACATGTGAAAGATATTTGGGTTTTATTTTATCATTCAATCGAATTTTCCCTCAAAATAAATGCTTAAGAACCTGTATTCCTCACTGCCGAAAAACACGAAACATTCAACATAAAATAATACTAAATCCAGACAATTATGCTTTTAAATGCTTAGTTTTGTTTCTTTTGAATGGCTTATTTGTGTAAATAGTGCGCTTTGATCCCTACATTATGAGTAGTGCCCATCTCCGACTTGCCCAATTTAAAACCGATAATGTGTTATTTCTACATTTTTTCTATTCTTTTATTTCGTACCAAAAGACGTTACACTCACCCTGTAGTGGGCGTTCTTCCTTGTATGGCCGAACATATATACAAACAGATACAGGATGAATACAAAGACATAGACATAGGCAAGTACAAATATATAGACATAGACAAGTATAGTACAAGTATTGCTCCTGAAACTGGGACACCATGGGAGCAGAGATCATCAGATCAGCAGGCTAAGTCTCTGTCAAATATAGTTTAAGCGTTCGCAGAGGTGTATATGTAATATGTAAGTTACCTTTAGTAAGCCCCATGCCCAGATTTGTCATTCTGTAGACTGTTGCCATAGGGTCATATGACGCCGAGTTGGCTAGGTAGTCAGTGATAGGGCACCGGTGTCTGGCTAATACGTTTCACATCTCGCAAATCCTATAGTATATTTCTTTTGAGGAGGAGAGCCGATTTACTCTCTCCTATAAAGTAGTTTTGGGTGAGATTTTATATAACATGTTATATATGGAAAAGGGAATGTAGGCTAAATTAAATATAAATCACAGATAACTAAGGTAAGAGAATCTAATTGTTTTCTGTACTGTGCGCGAGACAATTTCTTCTCTGTATCAACAGAACCTGGACGTTGTGCCAAACAGTTTTGGCATAGCTCCCCTTTACCTGTGGTGTATGGAATATACATACATGTTAAGGCCTGTCTCCACTGTGCGACTGGGGGAGCCTGCGATCCTGTACCTCCGGTCTCAGACTGGACGTACCTATGTACCTAGAATCGCACAGTGGAGACAGGGCTTTATCATCATAATTCTCAACAAGGGCTTTTCTTTTATGTCAATGCAAAACTCTGCAACAAAACAGGGTTTGCCTTTGAGTACAGCATTGAAAGAATGAATGAATATTCAATAAAGCTCCCTGGAACATGCAAGATGTAGGCCTACTTTTTTTTTCTTTTTTTTCAGTACCTCTCAACGATGGTTGAGTTTTTCAGGCACGTCATAATGAGTACATACTTACATAATATTTTCATCGCACAATACAGCTAGTCCATATCAGGAAAGTAATGACAATTTTGAGAGAAAAATAAAAGGAGAATAGGATATGATGGGATGTGAGGAGTTGTCTGATTCCGACATAGTTCCATAAACTATACTTATTTCTTAGTCTTTTTTTCAGTTCGATTTCCAAGCACTTTTTAAATGTTTCTTGTCATATATACTTGTGGCTTTGTGTTCTACGTTTGACAAAACCGGAGAGGGTTAAAGAGCATGTCTGTTGGTTTGCGTGTGTGACGATCCTTCTGTAACGTGGATGTCGCCATTTATTTAAAATACGACAGTGTCTCGTAAGGTACAAAATTTCGACCTCTACGATGACCCTCAAAAGAACTAAAGTGGGACAGAGCGATACAAAGAGACACACTAGAACCAAATCTGTGGAATATTGCGAAATCCGGAAAAGCATGTTTGTTGACAAATTGCCGGAAACTTATCATCATGAGTAATAAACTGCTGGCGCCGATGTTCCCAACTGTAAACAGGAGAGTTCATGTTAAAGGAGAGTTCCGGTTTGCAGTGTGTTTCATAATAGGTGTATTATCTTTCAGCGAGCAGGACCCGTTTATAAATGATCACATTATCAATGCCTCATTATGCAGATTTTCGATTTTCGAAAAGCCTTCGATACCGTTAACCATTCAATTATGTTAGATAAATTACAAAATTATGCAAAAGTACCTGTATATGAGGAAACAAAAATTTAAAGCCAACAATATTATATCCTCAACATGTATCATGAAACACGGTGTACCTCAGGGCTCGATTACAAAGATCCAAGGCAATATTATTCGCAGATGATACTGTTTTATACCAACACAGCAATGATGTTGATACGCTTTTTCATGATATTCAAAAGGACTTAGACTTGATTGAAACCTGGTGCATCCAAAATAAGCTGAGTATAAACACTACAAAAACTAAATATATGTACTTTCAAACAAAACGAGCCAAAAAATTAAAGGACACTCACAAAATCTCAATTAACAACAAAGAACTTAAGCCGGTTATTTCATATAAGTATCTAGGCATTACTCTGGATCAACACAATACAGATTACAGATTTCATTTTACTACCCTGAAAAAAAGTATCTCGTATCGACTTTATCAACTCTCAAAAATGTGGAGTTACCTAACTAAAGATGCTGCCCTAGCAATTTATCGAACAGCCATCACCCCATATTTTGACTATGGTGATGTTCTATTACATAGTGCTCCGAAAAGGTACACCGATTCTCTCTAAATTATACAAAATAAAGCTCTCCATATATGCTTAAAATTACCACTCCATACTCCAATTATTGACCTTCACAGATTGGCCAAAATTCCAGGGAGCTACTTATCTGATAGACATGAAGCCCACCTTTTAAACTACATGTAAAAGCACTCGAGAACACATAAATATTTAGACAATAGCAAGAAAAATACCCGCTTGTTTGATGCACCAGTTCTATACGTGGGGAAACCAAATTGTACGTTATATACCAGATCTGTAATTTATCATGGTGGTACCCTATAGAATAACCTCAGCGTACTTCTCCGTAACAGAGAAACATTTAAATGCTTTAAATCCATAACCAAAAGTTGGATGAATGAGAAACTTTGGTTGTAGCTACATCGAGCTCATGTTATATGTGGAAGTATAATATGAGCAAGTGTGTCTCACTGCTTTATTTGACTATATCAAATTAGGTTAGCCCCTGTGTGAGGGAGGTTGTTCTACGTACTTTTTTCGTTATTCATGGTGTATCTTTTGTTTGTATATTTATGTGATTCAAGATGACCATATATAAACCAAATACCATAGTTAACTAAGCTTACCCTGTTAGGCAGGACCATGGAAAGCAGCCCCTAATTGGGCTGAGGTCCAAGCCTCTTTATCGTATTGTATAAATCCAGAGCAGAAGCAAATTTGTCAAATTTATTTTATATGCAATAAAGAAACGTATAAAAAAAAAAAAAAGAGTATATCCCAGCTAAAGTGTTCCGCTGTCCTACTTTTAACGAGGTAAAATAATGTAAAACGGGTTCCATTGCGGGCCAAATTACCATCCCTCAATCTCCGAGTCGGGGGATCTATACCAACTCACTGGGGTGCTTCGCAATTGAGGTTCAAATGTGTGTATGCCTTACAATCAATGATATGTAAATTTCCACTTATCCATAAGAAAATGCCGGGCCAGACTTCGAAGGGGGTAAAACTTGGACCAATGCACGCATTTTCACTAATGATTAAAGACAATGTATTTAATTCTGTTAATTAAAACCTGTATCAAGTATATCATAATAAATTGATAATGCATCCAAAGACTCTTCAGTGAATGTAAAAATGCATTTTGTATGTTCCCTGATGATCTAATATTCATTTTGGGAGTTATATCATTCATATATAAATGAATTCATTATTCAGGGTGATTTCATAGTTGACAAAACAATTCTGTATCGGTTTACAAGATATATACAGCTTTATATCCTATAGTTGTAATCGTTGGTAAACTAAAAATTAAGATAAATTAACGTCTGAGGCTCTCTAATCACTATAGTTCATAGCAACGACCGCATTAGAATTATGGCCGTATTTGATGGGTGGCCATATTTGTGGTGTGACTGCATTGAGGTGATGGCTGCATTCGATTGTGGTCGCATTGGAGGGTTTTCTGTATTAGAGGGGTAATCGCATTAAAAGAGTGACCACATTAGAGAGTTGTACTAGTGATCTGGCTGCCTAAGCGATCTGGCTGCATTAGGGAGGTAATTAGTCGTCACATAGGAAGTGGCATTGCTCATTATACATTTAATGTTACTCAGTGATCTCATCATAACACTGGAAAATACCACGTGGGTGAGGACAAAACTTTGCCTGAGCAACGCAATGGAAAAGTTTTAGAGAATAAATCCGCGGATGATAATCACTCGAGCCACATGACTTGTTGAGCGTTGATAATTTTCTTGCTTGACTTAACATGGTCACAAGCGTGGGCAAGTGTCTCGGTGACTAGTCTTTTGTAAAATTACCTCAACCGTCACCCCATCCGCCAACGCCAGTGTTTCCCCTTTTTTGTTATTAGGTTTCTATTTTCACTTTCTCCTTACGAAGTTCTTCCGGGTCATAAACCGAGTCCATTTACATTCAGAGTTGGTATGCATAGCTTTTTCCATTGACTGTATTTACGTCTAGGATAATATCTGTTCACATTTGTATGATCACATTCAGACATGTGAATCAATTTTATCTATGTTGGCTTTACATGAGCGGCCATGTTGAAAGTCGGCTAATGAGTTTCTATGTGCATAGCTTTCTTTTTAGTTTGTTTTTTCTAACAAATAATGACAAATAATGACTATAAATCGAGCAGCTAGATTTGTAGTTTTGATATCATGATGTTCCTTGAAATTGGGCGGTGCCTGTGTACTGATAATTGTTGTTAAAAATGTGAAGAGAATTGATCAAAATGTTAATGGTCTATGAGAGAAATGTAATATTTTCAGTGTTTGACACCTCGATTACTAACAGTAGACGATTTTGTTGTGTGAATTGAAGAGGTTGTTGGGAGGACGATGCTATATATATATATATATATATATATATATATATATATATATATATATATATATATATATAATATACACATTATATACACATAAATATGTACGTATTTATAAACGTTAGACATGCGTTGTACTTGTGTCTACAAAACGATGGCATAACTTGTTGGTGAAGGAAAATCGGTTCCGGAAAAGGGGAAGGGAAGTGGATTTGATATATCAATATGTGTTCCAAAACTTGGGAATACCCTGAAATGAGGTGGTGGATCAATATATAATTGGTGAATCAAATCACTACATTGAGAAACTAGACATTCCACATAAATAAAAAAACGAAGCTAGTCAGTCTTCACCCTCAAATCTCCCACCCTGGCGTGGTTATGGCGTTCTTTGACACGGTGGGGAGCGAAGCGTGTCCAGCACTCTCCTAGCAGAGTTTTGGTGTAGGTCTATGTATGGAGAGTCCATGACGACATACGCCTCGTCCAGTAGTCTTCCCCGAAACTAGGTTGTGTCTGATTTCATCTTATGTTGACACTCTGGTTGCCATTGTTGGAGCTTCCCGGGATTTCCCTCTGCGGGTATTTGGGGATGTGGGTATACGGTCCGCGGACGTTCTATAAAGGGGCGTCATTCTAAGAATCGATCAGTTAAACGTAAACATAGACCGTGCACAGAGAGTTCCATCACAGGAACTACAACAGACAACATAACACACACAGGTCTCACTCTCACCGGGAGTTCCTACATACACACAAGGCGCACGCCAAGCGGGTCTTGGATCAGAATACTCAGTGATCACTAAGCGACGCCCAACGCTCAGCGTCCCGACTAACGCTGCATGTTGAAACGCCGGTGAGGTAAGTTCAATTCACTGATTTTCCATTTGAATTGCCTTGTATTTGTTTATGGATCGCGCCATAATTAGTGTATTCAATGGACACTGGTTAGGAAGGGTGAGGGGCGTAATTTTATCCACATATAGAGGATGGTATACATAATGTCCGCACATTGCCGCCCTTATGCATGGTACATGTATTCATGTGTGATAATGGATTACATGAATATGTATGTGCTTAATTCATCCGCCCCCTATCCTTATATTTATCTGCAATTCCACACTGTATTCCCTTTCAAAAAATAGTAATTGAGAGCTTTCATCTGGTTTCATACTGGTTCATGGAAACCCTCTTAGTAGGCCTTATGCTTTTCATATGTATTGTGTCAGGCGTGTGCATAATGTTGAGACATGGTATATATAGCTATATTTGGATTTAACCTTGTCCGCCCGTATTTAGGAGTCAGTCTTAAAGAGTTATCAGAAACGCTTCTATTACTATATTCTTTGGGAGGGAAATCATACTACACAGGGTTGCATTTCTTCTAAACGCGCACACGAATATACATAATTTGGTTCCGTATTTATTGTAGAATATTAGCAAACAAGCATGCAGATGCTGAAAACGTATACAAAACGAGTGATGGAGAGGATTACATTGGAATTGTACTTAAGCAGGTTTAGGTGAGCCTGAACACAGACAAAACGAGTGATGGAGAGGATTACATTGGAATTGTACTTAAGCAGGTTTAGGTGAGCCTGAACACAGACATGAGTAGCAAACAGAACACGTCAGCATCTATACTTCTACTATAGTTCAGAATGCGGGAGACCAAAAAGAAATGAGTAACATTCGGTTGATAATTTAGTGGAGTTTAAAGTCAGTAAATAATATCATCAACTTAGAGAAAAAGAGTCATAATGGTGGAATCTGAGATCATGTGCTTGTCATTTAGAACTAGTCATATACGTCTATGCCTCTGCGGTATAAAAGTGTGTGGTTTTTCCTGGGCAAAGTTAAAGTATAGCATCTGCACTATGTAATCTATAGGCGTAAGTATATAGGCGGACTCGGCCAAACGTGTTTTTACAATACGACCTTTGAGTTACAAACTATACAGAATAACTGTAATTGAATCATTTAACTACAGGTTTAGAACATACAACCCCGGTGTATCATAGATATAATGAATATTCTCAGAACTCCAGCGATAATCATGATGCATTTGAACTACAGGGATGATCTTTATTACAATGCTTAAAGTACCACTGCTAGACACTTATGAGGGTGTATCGTCAGAATACAGACATTACAGGCAAACGCCCTGCTATGAGATCCAGATTGTGATATATGCCTTTATCCTAACCCTAATATAAAATCCCATATGCTTAACATTGGGTTTCCGTATGCCACGCTGGCTGGCATACGGAGTTTTATATGCTACTAGTGGCATACAGCATTTTTATCACGTAATATTCCAAAATCGAGGAGATAGGGTAGGATAAAATCAAAACCTGATTCGTTTTAATCTTGTCCACCGCATTCCACTCCTGAAGTTTTGGCTCCGGACTTCACTCGTCTTCGCCTCATGAAGTCACTTTGCCAAACTCCAGGCGGGGAATACGGTGGCCAAGATTAAAACTCATCCAGTTTTACGATAATATATGTAGACTGAATGTACATGCACCAGGAATCGGGAGCAGCTCGGGAGCTGTCTCCTAAAAGTCACTCTGCAGTGGTGAGTGTTTTTCACTGAGTCTCCGACTTAACGAGACTCTGATGGTAGTTGTGGGTTATTCCTCTGGGTCCTGAGACTGTTTTTAGGAACTGGCCCCCGGGATCTGCATGAGTGGCTGGTCGTTGGGCGGATGCTGGTGAGCTCCCGTGTCCGCCATACCCAGATCCCTCGCGTAAAAACCAAACAAGGACATGCCCTTTGACTCTTATCTGGCATCATAGGCCGCCAAACCACATACGTGTAGTTCCAATGTGTGTGATGATACTGCCTGCTATGTGTTATGGACTTCTAGAGTGCTACTAGAGACAAACATGTGGACTCCTTATGTCCATAATGATAAAGCACTGGATGTTTTGTTGGATTTATCCTACCCCTAATATAAAATCCCATATGCTTAACATCGGGTTTCCGTATGCCACGCTGACTGGCATACGGATTTTTATATGCCACTAGTGGCATACAGCATTGTTATCATGTAATATTCCAAAATCGAGGAGATAGGGTAGGATAAAATCAAAACCCGATTCGTTTTAATCTTGGCCACCGCATTCCACTCCTGAAGTTTTGGCTCCGGACTTCACTCGGCTTCGCCTCATGAAGTCACTTTGCCAATCTCCAGTCGTGGAATACGGTGGCCAAGATTAAACCTCATCCAGTTTTACGATAGTATATGTATAGCAATGGACACCGTCCCAAAAATAATAGATACTCGTACGATAGTTTCCATACAGGCCTACATATCCTCTAATACTATATATTCCTTGTCCGCATTCTCGTTTCCTGTTTCGCTATAAAGGTTAAAGTATGACATGTTTGGACAAACTCTATTACAGTCCCCCCTTGTTCGCCATCTCCAGCATCCGTACCCTAAAGTAACCCATTATCGAGCAGCGATGCGGACGAAAACATGGTATTTCTTGGCCACGGAATGGACCTAGTAGTCTCTCATTCAGAAGGCCGTGCCTGGAGCTATATACATGTGTGCCTCATAGAGTGGTATACTTTGTATAATATGTGAAATAGATAAGTCGGACATCGATACCATACCCTCTCTGGTCAATTAGGAATTAGGAATAGGAAATATATAGCCCAATAAAGTCGTTAACCCTTGAGGTATATTATATATTAAATAGCAGCGTCGGCATATAATCTAAGACGCCAAATGTTGATTGAGGGTCTGCGTCAGTGAGGGGGGTGGCAGAAAGATGGTGGGCAGGTGGTAGCGATAGATAAGGTAAACGAGGTCGACAACCGAAACCGCAGCATGTAATGTACAGTAAGTTACATTGTTGAATCATTCAACGTATCAAGCCGCCTTTGTCCACTTGGATAACCTGGAAATAATATAATATATTTCAGGCAAAACAACCTATACTTGAGATAATATCGGCAGCTACTGAACCTTCATGTAGGTAGAATATTTCACGTATACATGTATCAATGATAGTACACGTACAATGAAACCCCGCTTCTGGGGCACCTCACTTAAGGGGAACCCCGCTTAAGGGGGCAGTTTTCTCGGAACAGAAATCTGTATTTATTTTATTTTTACCCCGCTTGAGGGGGCACCTCACTTAAGGGGGCCCTTTACTCGGACCGGAGGCTGTCCCCTTAAGCGGGGTTTCACTGTATATCAAAGCTATATGTTCTATGGATGAACTATCGATGATATATTATCTTCAGATCTCTCATTGGGGAAGGCTTCGTCAGACTCGTTGTTCTATCTAGAGTGGTATACTTCCCCTCACGACAGCTCATGGAGACCCCTTTTTATAGCCATGTGATGAGTGACCCTACAAATAGAGTATCTATCCATAGTTTACTGACATGTATATGCGTGCTCTGTATTATGTCTCCTTACAATGTCACATCTCCATGTACTATAAAGGATAATTTTTTTTATTGTTATACCGCAATAAGAAACTGATACCAGCATGAGGGTGACATGTCCCATCACCAGCCTCTCACCCCAGCTGTCATCCGAGATCTCACAATAGACCCGTGCATGTTGGCTCAAATACAGACCAGAGAACGCCTAATATAATCATGTGGAGATCACATTCATTGCTTGTATATGATAGGTTGTTCTATCCTAGGAATTTTCAAATTACTACACTACAACATATAGAAACTCCAAGTATCCAGTCTATTGCAATACATTGTTTGTTTTTCATACAGTAAAGCATTCTTCTAACCTCCGCTTTTATTGTTTTCCAGATTCTGATTCAAGGTTTCAAGGAAGAGCCGCTCGAAAAAGATGGCCGTCAAAAACCTCACCGCTTCTGCGGCCGTCGGATCAACTTCCGCTGCAGTGGAGCCCATGTCCGCTGTGTCCCATCGGGAGATTCAGGAACTAGTCGAGTGCCCGATCTGCTTCTCTCGTCTGGAAGCGGCCGTCGATCCTCGCGCGCTGCCCTGTCTGCATACCTTCTGCCGGAAGTGCTTGGTCAGCTATCAGACCTCTCTGAAAAACGGGCGTCGGCGCATGACTAAACTGCCATGTCCGTTTTGTCGGCGCGAGGCTACTCTGCCACCGTCCGGGATCGCTGGTCTGCCTCGTAACTTCCTCGCTTGTCAGATTTCAGACGCGCTACGAAGGTCGTCTGCTCCAGAGCGCGCGCTGGTGACGTCACAGAACGGCCCGCAGCGAGAGCGCGTGCAACCCAGCGCGCCTGCGCTCAGTGACGTCACATCCGCTAAACGCGCTGTGATAGCATCTGCGCCTTCGCTAAGTGAACTGCGGCCCGGAAGTGATGTGAGCCCCGCTGAAAACATGGCTGCTGGTAGGCCGACGGTGACTTCCGTGCAGATGCGCAGACAGCCGGGCGACCCTCCTCGCGCGTCCCAGCCCCGACCGTCCAGCGACCCGCTCCTGGCGTCACTACGACCGGAAGTGGACATTCCTCCGCGGAAGCGCTTCGGTCCAGTGGCGTCCTATCATGACGAAGAGGAGGACTACAGCTGGGGAACCCTAGGCCGACGACGGAAGAAAGACAAACCAAGTTTCATGGCCACCATGTTGGGTTCCTTCTTGAGCGCCACCCGATGAGCATTATTCACATGACGGACAGTATATATATATATATATATATATATATATATATATATATATATATATATATATATATATATATATATATATATATATATATATGTAGTTATCTCAGATGTATTGTAAATATATACAAAGAGTACGTACACACGCACTTAACGACCAGATCGTTCAGGCGACCAACCCGCAATTACGTCCACCTAACACTGGAGAAGACTCGCTGTATTTGTATTAAAAAATTCGCTCAGTAGTGCAAGCTGCTCGATAATGTGATCAATCAAAGTCGGAACCGTATTTGGTCGCTGTAGCAGTCTATTGTTTGTATATTGCCAATATAACAGAAAAATGACAGTGCTTCCAGGTATAAATTGGGGCGTATGAAGTTTTGTACATAAGGTGTATGAGGTTTTATGTAAAATCCGCACGGAACAGTGTCCTTTACGGTATTTTAACAGTGTTCCGTACGTCAAAATACGGAACACCGTTCCGTATGTGTCGACTAAAATATCAATTGTTAGGCCAAGTTAAGTTGGGTTTTTAAAATTTTTTTTTTTTTTATAGATTTCGGGTGTATAGTAGGCCTAAATATATAACGAACTACCATGATTGTATAAACTACTGTACAAAACTCGATGATCATTTACGGTTCTCGTGAAACATGGCGTAAACGCCTGGTTCAATACGAACCGTAAATTATCATCTTGTTGTGTAGCCTGTACAGCATGGTCAGGTCGTTCCATATAAGTACATTGTATTGCATGTGGTGAGTGATTCATATACCTTGTGGCTAACACAACTGCCAGTCTGCAAAAGGACATGACAATACATAACAAAGAACTATATGTGACACTGCCAACATGTGCCTGTCCTCCACCAGGCCAACCGTGTCGGATCGTGATGGGTTCAGCAGGACTGAATCATGTAGTATGCATATCGGAAGAGAAGAAGAAAAAAATGTATATGCATTTCTGTATACGTCGGACTTGCCAGATGGTTACTATCACAGTATTTAAAAGAACGTTGGTATAATTTGGGTATAGAATAATTGTAGGTCTATGGAATATGCAAAGCTTTTAAAGCATTGCGCTAGGGCTAACAAAAAGATTATGTATTCATAGAAAAGGCGAGATATAAGTACATTATACAAAACATTTATACATGGATGAACACTTGTATTGTTGTAGAAATGGAGAAATCACATACCATTTCGTAGCTATTTATGTCACTACGATAAGTCCCAAAATAATGGTCTAGTATATTGATGCAGAACCTAAAGTTTATTATATTTATATGTTTCTATTTTTTCTTAGTCACAAGAGTACAATTGTTATACATGGTGGAATTGTCTTACACATTGACACAATGTAGTATTTATTTAGAGGGAATAGGGTTAGATGATTTAGTATGTACCGGGGTATTCTTCCACACGCTACTTTTACTGGTGCCAAGGCTGTTTCACCACTACAAGCACCTGTTAGCGGTAAAGGAATCTAGTCACTTTATCTACGAGATATGTCTTTGGGTTATTTATAATTGTCTTGAACAATTGAACTGCTACAATTACACTGTTTTATTTAGACAATTCACACAGCATACAAAAGTATGAATGAATAAAACATTTAAATATAAGTACTGTTTTATGTTAAATTTTATTATGAGTTGAAAATGATGAATCCCAAATTAAGAAATATTATTTGGTTATCTATAGATACAGGGATGCACGTTTTCCGCCAAATGACGGAATTCCGACATTTTATATACGGTACATTGGCAACACTCGCAGTGCTAGAACATATATCGATTCATAGCCATTCTGTTTCGAAATTATATATGATTCTTATTATAAAGCGTTTAAAGTTTCCGATTTTTTCCTCAGTCCCGACTTTCATCCCTGTCTTTAGTATAACGGCGGTACCGGTACTAGGCCTACTGGTACAACAACAAGGTTCGTGATATCCACTGGAGTCAGTCTATATGTGGGTCACTTTTTAACTTTAGTAGCAGCACAGAAGTTTAATGTATGTAATTAGCATTCCTAAACACATACAATCACATATCCAGTATATAAATTACGCTTGGCATTTCAAAGTGAATAATGAAACCATGGACATACAACTATCCATGATGAAACTAACATTTCAAACTGGATTTTTCCGTTTGAGGTACCGTAGGCCTGCCTTTAACTGATTTAAAGATCACTATGGAACACATGTATAAAATGTGTAGCCAAACAGAAACACGCATTTGGTCTATCTCAGTAGAACAGTTACGGTATGGTTTTATAATTATGATAATTGATTTTGGAACTCAACTCTTTATAATGAAATTGGAAAATACAATGTCACTTTTGTTAAGGACAGTGGTTGTTATCGTGTTAATTTACACAAACATTAAAAGATTGACAATATTAGAATAAACATTATGTAGGCCTATACCGGGTACACAAATCGAGATATATATGATATCGAACTTTGATGTAATATCGAGATTCAATTATGCATGACCCCATCGGTAATTATCTTTATCAATTTCGCTTCAATAAATCTAGGCCAATTGATTAAAGAAGACGCCTCAATTCAATACCAAGGGAACGTAAATAACCACATATGCCATGTGTTTTGTTGTTGTAATTGTTTTAAAAACAAAAAGAAAAAAATTCTTCAGGCCTACCAAAGAGTAGGTACCTACCCCGGTACATAAATATGGTAGTGGTTCAGTATTTATTTCAATTCTTACATTGGCAATACCTATACCTTTTCATGGGTTCAATGGATTTCCAATATGCAAAATAAACAGAAATTTTAAGCTATTAGTCATGTATAGATCTATGAGCGAGCGCTCATGGCATAAAGCTCTAAATGCCCAGAAAACTCCGCGCCAAACCAGGGCCGAACGATGCATCAACCGCTCTCCTACCTTTCCTTTAGCAATTTTGGGTAAATATACGCTTGGAGAGTGCAAGTTGACATCAGCGACGCATGCGCCGTCGCTTTACCGGAAGTTGGTTTGTTGCTGTAAACTGACAGCTACATCGCCAAACTCAGTGACGAACACCGAAGAATCCCACTTCTTGGATTATACAAGCCCTGAAAAAAATATATTACCCATTTGGTGAGTTTAAGGCCGGATTGTCCCCACTACAGATTGGTTGACTGTAGCATAGACTCAATGGTAGTCGTAGAAACTGTGTTATAGCGGCAAGTGAAGCCCATCCCCCTTTCTTAGCGCTTCGCACATGTGGAAAACAGAAGGTCATGTTGTAGATTCCAACGGGGATATTGCGGGGCATTTCCCTATATTTATCATCATGGAAAAGTTTAATTAAAGAGAGAAATAATGGTAGGTATGGGAAGTGTAGGGACATATCAATAGTGTTCGTAAAGTAGACGTTTCTTTGGTGTTTGCCATTGGCACTCGCCCAGTCTCTCCTCTTCACAACCGTAGGATGTTGGGGTAGATCTATCTCGATCTAGACTAGATCGAGTACAATTCCTTCCCTATCCCACGGGTCTAGTACATTATTATCACCGACTGTGGCTCATAGGCTTCTTATATTTTGACGAACGGAATATTTAGGGTAGTTTATATGAGGTTCTACGTCGTAACAACAACCAAAATCACTTTACGAATCACCCAGTGTCACACATTGACAGTTATAATGTAGCCCATTTTGGGAGGTGGGCTTCCAATAATTTACAGACTCCTAGACTTGGCATACAACAGACAGCATATCTGTCATTAGTATATATCATGGTATATTGTAGACCAGGGTTCATACAATAGTATCTTCAATCTTAATGTTCAATATCGCTGCACAAATTACGACTCTGTTTTAAAATATACAATTAAAATAAAACCCAAGATGATGCCAAAGCCATGTCTATGTGGTGTAGGAACTAAAAGAACTATCACCTCGGTAAATATGTAGGGATGTGATTTCCTCCTAAATCTATCTCATAGATTCGAACACTATGAAACCCAAAGTACCAGTCTAATAGAACAAATAGGACGTTAAACTATTCAAACAACAACAACAACAACAACAACAACAACAACAACAACAACAACAACAACAACAATAACAGCAAACCCAAGATGTTGATGGAGGGACTATGTCTATACATTTCATGTCAAGTTTACTGTGAATATATGTATGTTAATTGTCGTGAGCATGCAGGTCTTTGATAGAAAGAAAATGAGAGACCATTTATACGCTTATTATTTATCACACACCTATATTTATTTTTATATATGAACATTGATTACTACATCACATGCCATGCTCTTCTCCTGGTCTATCTCGTACTATTTAGGCCTACTCAGATGATGGTAAAATACACGGTACATGATATTTACCTAATTATGAGGGAACTCTCGAGGTAATGTAAAAGTCAAGTGCGGCAGGTAACACCAGTTGTTATGTGTTGAATTGATTAGTGGCATGCAGTCGACCATGTCTGGTTTTTCCAGTCAGAGGGTACGTCTCCTATCCATCACACAGGTGAATGTTGATTACCATGTCTACACATACAAGTGTTGGTGGCAAAACCCTCGCCCGTGTTGGCGGTCCTCATTCCATGTAGGGTAAACCAAACCACCACTGCTATTTTTAGATTACGTAGAAAAACGCTGGCCGATAGTAGGCCAGTTTGAATGTTTATGGTAATACAGTAACATATATATCGGCCTCGTCTTGAATACAGACCGATTTAGACACACATTTGAAATATATATTGGGAATTCTGAGGCATGAATGGTATGATGTCATGCACTATATAATGTTTACAATCTATATTTTGTGATTCATCTCCAAATAGGTTCACGGTTATAAGGAGTACAGAGACCATGATCAGAGGAGTCTCACGTGCTGAACAGTCATCACCGTGTACCTGGTTGTCGTCGAATATTCACCTCTATACACAAACTCGTCACTTGACCTGTGTACATGTAATACAAATGTTTTCAGTAATGATGATCGTATTTCTAGGTCAACCTCATCCTTGAGCTGTTATACATGGACTTCATATTTTCTGCGTCATTCCCCTGGGCATTATTTCATTATCACCAATCATATCTACTTGTAATTATCTCCATATTTCAGAGACGCCAGATTTTCGGTTTTTCGTGTTGTTTTTTCAATGGTGTACCAGATTTCACCCATGTTAGAGAGAAAATGGTAATGCGCATGATCAGGACAGTTTATTTTTATTTTTTATATATATATCACACAAGCATCGCTGAGATAATGTTGTTGTTGTTTTTTTTCCAAATAATTGGGAGTGATTTATTCATATTAGATGTTCTACAGATGCTTTTTTATTTTTATCCGTGGTTTTATTAAACTGGTGTGTGTCTGTATAACGCGTATGATTGTATGCAAATGACGAGGTATTTTCATGGGGAGATTTGGTGCAAGTAGATAACTAATCAGAGATGGCATTTTAACTTATTTCCATAAAATTCGGCTTTTTATTTTCAGTTTATGATATTTCTATCCTGGTATAAAACAAAGATATGATTAATTGAACTTCATTCACATCAATAAAACAGTGATTCAAACCTCCCCACAGACCCTCAGGCTTATGTCATGGCACACACCGACATGTTTTCCATGTTTTCTCGGTCTCCATAAGACAGCAAATACCATTAAAAAATATTTCTGCTTTTTTTTTATACTCCAATTGACATTCTTGATTAATCAATTATAATAGTCCTTAGTTCATATCATACCCCATATTGACAACGTTACCTTGCTGTCCTATAATATACCAGTTGGAATCCCAACTTGAACATTTCATGAATACACCAGGCCTCCCAGTGAAACCTATAAAACCTATAAAAACCTAAATTTTGACTCTTGAGCCTTTATTTTTTCAAAGAAACCTATGTAACCTATAAAAACCTATATTTATGTGTACAGGAAATCTTAAAAGTTAACTCGACACAAAGTTAGATTCTCAAATGACAAGAAATGCACATTTATTTAAGAGATCATTAAAGCGTTTAAGAATCAACAGTTAGTGTGACTTTTTGCCAGGCTGGCTTGCCTGTTGGAAACTCAACACGCATATATACATGCTTGCTGGGTATAACCTGATGAGCCAGACATCTTGACATCCTGCATTTAGTACTAGGTACATTTTTTAGAAATCAAGAACTGAAAATAAGCGATTCACCATATTTTGACTCTTATTATGCTGAATATGTTAACCCTATGAACCTATAAAAGCCTATGTTTTGGGCCTTGAAAAACCTATAAAAACCTATATTTTGATTTTCAAAACCTATAAAAAACCTATATTGAGGAAGTTGGTCACTGGGAGGCCTGATACATGTATATTGTAATTTTTTATCTTAGTATCATATTACATCTAGCTTTATGTTGTGATTATGTCTAGTCTAATATCTTGTCTTTTCATTGACCAGTAGGAAGACAATGCGGTTCTGCTGACAGCGGCTGCAGGAAAACACCATCCGCCAACATGGCCGATACGGCCGCCAACAATGACGTCAACTCCAACGACGGTCGTCATGGCAGCCATCTTGTCTTGGATACGTCGCCGGGGATAACCCTGGAGGAACCAAACTTGGAGCAGATGAGACAGGAGCGACGTGACCGCACCAGAGCCACAATGCAGGCAAGTTGCCACCAAGCTGCGTAATATAGAAAGACATGGTTAGTGTGTCTGAATGGAATCTGTTCTTTGATATTTTGGTCAGAAATACTCACCTCATTCTTCGAATTCGGTGAGTATTTCTGACCAAAATTTCTCTGAACAGATTCCATTCAGACACACTAACCATGTCTTTTTATTATTATATACCTAAAAATCATTAACAATGCCATTCTAAAACTCACTGAATAGAAGAATGAGTGGTCATGTGATATGGAGGGTAGTATTATATATATTACTATATACCCATGCCGTATATACTGTAAATATGCACCGTTTCAGCATCTAGCGTAATAATACTGTATATAATACGGACCACCTTGCTATACACTATATTAAATTATCGGTTGTTAAAAATTAAATTTATGATTTTAAATTTTTTTTGGGTATATAGTAAATATATAACGTCCAACCATGCTTGTACAAGTCACAGAACTCAATGATAATTTACGGTTTGTACGGAACTCAGCATAAATGCCTCGTTCCATACAAACGGTAAATTACCATCTCGTTCTGTGACTTGTACAGCATGGTCAGGACGTTCTGTATAATTACGCCACAGTGTGGACGGATGAAATCTTTTCTCCTATCGCGTAAAAGTGATACATTTGTGCACCGGTTTATAATAATAGTCATAACATCTATCAGTCATAAGCATATGATCTACACCTAGACATGCAATATTAGTCATATTGTCTTCTACACCTAAGTGGCTGTTCCACCAAACAGGCCTTTAACAGGCGGCCAGGCCAGCTGGCCAACTCGATGGCAGGTTGAGGATGTGCAAAAAGTGTATGGATTGTCCATGCTGTTCCAACAACCCATCGTGTTTCTAACCGGCTGAGACCACAAGGTGCACACACAGTGCCCAGTTGGCAGCCAGGGGGCAGTTAAACCAAGCCAGGTAGCTGGCCAGTGCCGTTGGACATGCAGGGGGCAATGCTATTGCTGTCTGGTGAACATTGGCAGCATCATTTTTTGCGTGTTCCCTATTCTTTTTATAGGGGGCACCTTGAACACTACTCCATATACTTTGCCGCTCAGGCTGTGCAATTCCCTGTGATTGAGCGAAAGAGTGTGCCGCCATGATAGGTTTTGAATGGGAGTAATGACAGTTCATCAAATATCCGCTGAATACTGCGGCCAACAGAATAATGGAGGTAAATAAAAATAAGCATTGATGTTATGAGTGTGTATAGCACACTCTGGTGCTAAAATTCAGGCCAAAGTACCCAAACTGACAGAATTTTCTGTCTCTGCTCATGGGTTTGCTGTTCCTGGTTATTGCCTGGGGTCTCTGGACGCATCCATTGCGGTGTTGGCAGTGAGCTGTCAACATGGGTGCCCGCAAAGCTTGTAGCATTGTCAGCCGGCTATTCAAATAGATTTTGGCAGGCAACCGCACCTGCTCATAAGGGCTGGCCAACTTGGTGGAACAGCAGCAAAAATGGGCTATAGGCCAGGCCTAACACTGGCTTGGTGAAATAGTCGCTTTAGAAATTTATCAGTCATGAAGGGCCTGCTCTACCCAGTCAGTCAAGTCGTTTATACAACGATGTGTGACACTCTTTTAGTGCCGTGGAACAGCCCACCCAGTCATCGCCAGTGTCAGCCAGCGGTCATATAAATGCAACCGCCTTACAAGAAATTTTACCAGGCCAATCCACCAATAATAACAACAAAGGGCCATTTTGAACTAGGCGGGTGGTACCATTTTTTTTCTTTTCTATATTTACACTTTTCCACAAAAACAGGGTTGCAACGACGGCCGTGTGACATTTGTGTTAGAAGATCTGTATATGCCTGATATATGCCAAATGGTCGCTAAATTACATCGTCATGGTGTCGGGTTCCCATCAGTGTAGTCGAGCTTTGCATGGAAGGAATATTCTACCAACCTGGTGAAATGCCTGTATGGGAGTTGCTGGCAAACCTGGCAGGCAGCATGCGACAAACTGCCCAATAGAATACCCCGGTCAATGCCCCTGTATACGGAAACATAGTTACGTAGTTGTAGGAGCTGGTGGAATAGATAGGAGATATATAATGATAAACATGATCTGTACCTTGACATGTACTAAGGCTAATGTCTTTTACAATTAGACGTGTGTCAGTCTCCTAATGCAATCCATACACAGGCATGTATTAGTCCCAACATGAACCATGCCAAGACATGTATTAGTCATAAATATTTTTTGTGTCTGTTCCCTGGAAGAATTTCTGGACCTTGACTAAGCATGTCTGCCTATAAACCTGCCTGAATTAGAGAAATCAACAAAATCTAGACCTAGATGTACATTAGTCCTAAAC
Organism: Alentia gelatinosa; assembly: GCA_950022655.1. Lineage (NCBI taxonomy): Eukaryota > Metazoa > Annelida > Polychaeta > Phyllodocida > Polynoidae > Alentia > Alentia gelatinosa. The sequence goes on from OX465582.1 coordinate 10,984,851, forward strand.
ATGATCTAGTTAATACAAACACTCAAACACACAAATATTCATATGCTTACATGCATACATATATTTAGCGGGTGCATTCACAATATTTAAAAAAAAATCATTTTATTTATCCTGTATTAAGACAAGGCAAATAAATGCCTGTTTTCTGTCCAAACCAGCTGTCATTTCGCTTCGTTGTACAATTGATTATGCGGGCTGTAAACCATGCAATATAGACTAAGCTAAACTCACATCAATAATATATACATCCTGGTACAAAATATGAACACTTCTAGTATTTGCATTCATAGAAAATCTGGAATTTGACCTTTATGAGGTTCACGTGCTGTTTTTCACTAATGGAAATCAGTTACAATCGATATACAATTTAACTTTAGTCTAGTCAAGTTCTAAGGCAGTTCATAGAGTGATCAAAATTTAAAACTTGAGTGACATACAACTTAGGACACTACACCGTGTCCTGGTCCACGATGGGACTCTCAGACTTAGAAATATTTGTTAATATGTCCTCCTATCTGCTATGAAGCAGATATCCTCTTAAAATTAGATAGTTGTGTATTAGGTAAGCTGTAACATACACCGAACCATTCTACGCCGACCACTCGGGCAAAGAGGAAGCACCTTATATATCTACTCGTTTCACATTTTGATAAATGCGGGGCTACTTTTCATGCAAGTCTCATGGGAATCCAGTTCGTTTTGGGAGACTTCAGGGTAGACGGATCATCACCCTTCTTTATTATCCATGTTCCTTGGACCGGTGATATGCATGCTACTGGTGCCAGGCCTGGAGCCTGAATCATCTGCGAAATTGGCATGTCCGAGCTAACACGATATTTCTGTAACCTTTTCCGGCCTGTCCCTGGACAAGTTATGAAGAATAACCGCGCCCAAACACACGAAGCCCAGCTCGGAATATGTAGTTTTATTAACTTAGTATACACAGTGTTCTCCACCTGCTTCCTAATACACAATTTTGGCGCCGTTCCATGGCAACTGATATAGATTCAGAAAATTTCCTTGGGTGTATGGGAAGCTGTATCAAGGTCGTAAATACGATTTGACATTTTCGCTTCAGTAAATGGTCTATTGTTGTATAACATCATAGCTTGTTGACTATAAATGATAGAAACAAGAATCTAAAATATGCATAAACAGAATTGTCTTGCGGAACAGACCATTCTTGGCAAAATATCGGAGGGAGGGTGGGGGTGGGGATGAGCCGTATTTAGAGCTATCGTTCAGCAGAACACGGTTAAGCGGACCAGACTCCGTTCCAGAAGTTAGTAGACTTTGCTTTATTTTCATAGGAAAATATCGTAGGGGGGCTCCAAGCGTCAGTTCTTTCACTGCACGAAAACCACAGTTTTATTCATATAAACGCCATCACGGAAGTGCCTGTATTGGCTGAATATTGACTTGTTTTCATTTATATACGCCCAGGCCTTATATACGACAGACGCGTCTTGGCAGTATTTCACACCCGGCGTATATGAGAGAAAATACCCTCTGCCCCCGCCCCCTCCTGCCCCTTTGTGTTGGTAGAAGTACAGGTGTCCTCAGTAGGAAGCCCTCCTATCGTAAATATCGTAGGGGGGCTCCGAGCGTCAGTTCGTTGTTTTGTCCTCTGGTGTAGAAATGTCAAAGCTCTTGTTGAAATACCCATATACTGGTTGTTGGGGGGCGTTGTCTCCAATAACAAACATCAAAGTCACAGAATAACAAAAATAAATGCAAACTCAAATTCCAAGTGTAACTCTAGAAGTGCCTACTCCTGGTAGATTCAGAAAACCACATTGTGCGCAATAATATCAGGAGGTTACTCTCAAGTATACATTACACTTGCACTATGAAGCTGACGTGGACTCGATGAAACTATACAGCTCGAGATCAAGATCAAAACACTTCAGGATCTCTTACTCTCATAGGGCCTACTGCATGTCAAAAAGAATCCCAATTATTGTCATTTGGTTCGGATCCATGTGTTGTATATTTCAGAAATAGATTGCGATATCATGTTATTGAGGATTATTTTCTTTAATAGCATAATTGTTTGCATTAATGAAGCAATAAAAATAGAAAAATATCCCTGATATGTGGTAGATTGTGCGAGCTGTTGCAGAGTGAGATGTCAGTGTGTGAGATGTAATAGGGTGGGGTGTCATTGAGTAGGATGTTACAGGGGGAGTTGTCAGGGTATGAGGTGTTGTAGGGTGAAGTGTCAGTATGTAAGATGTGGCAGCGTGAAGATTCAATGTATGGAATGTGGCAGGGTGCGGTGTCAGTGTGTGAGATGTAATAGGGTGGGGTGTCATTGAGTAGGATGTTACAGGGGGAGTTGTCAGGGTATGAGGTGTTGTAGGGTGAAGTGTCAGTATGTAAGATGTGGCAGCGTGAAGATTCAGTGTATCGGATGTGGCAGGGTGCGGTGTCAGTGTGTGGGATGTGGCAGGGTGCGGTGTCAGTGTGTGGGATGTGGCAGGGGTAGTTGTCAGTGTGGAAATGTAGCAGTGTGAGATTTCAGTGTGTGAGATGTGGCAGTGTGAGGTTTCAGTGTGTGAGATGTGGCAGGGGTAGTTGTCAGTGTGTGGGATGTGGCAGTGTGAGGTTTCAGTGTGTGAGATGTTGCACGGCTAGTTTTAAGTGTGGAAATGTAGTAGTGTGAGGTTTCAGTGTGTGAGATGTGGCAGTGTGAGGTTTCAGTGTGTGAGATGTGGCAGGGGTAGTTGTCAGTGTGTGGGATGTGGCAGTGTGAGGTTTCAATCTGTTGGATGTGGCAGTGTGAGGTTTCAGTCTGTTGGATGTGGCAGAGTGAGATCTCAGTGTGTGAGATGTGGCAGAGTGAAGTGTCAGTGTGTGAGATGTGGCAGAGTGAAGTGTCAGTATGTGAGGTGTGACAGAGTGAGGTGTAAGTGTGTAAGGTGTGGTTGGGTGTGTCAGTCTGTGAGATGTGACAGTAATAGTTGTTAGTGTATGAGATGTTACATGGTGAGGCTTCATTGTGTGAGATGCGGTTGGAGGAAGTATCAGTGTGTAAGATTCGGTAGACTTAACTTTTTTTTAATTGGGTTACGATTCGATAGTATACAACCTTGCTCCATCATCCCATGTACAACCTCACTTGCATTCTAACAATTTAGATTCATTTATTTGGATACCGATTAGTTACAATAGATAGTAACTGGTAAACAATAACTAATCAACTCTTTACATAAGTATGGTGAAAACAGTGAGCATTCACCGTCACGGTTGGCTGTATCCGTGTCCATTTCTGTGGTGAAGTAACGGTTTCTTGCTTACTACAGCTCACATCCTATTTGTTTCCATTCCTTGTTTGGTTTTGTCATTTGTTTTTTTCTCCGAAATGTTTTGTGTTGATCCATGGAAAAACATGTGACGATCGAGGCCTTAACCTGTAATCCTTCATATTTGAACATTCTTACCAATGGAATAATATCAAAAGTTCATATATTCAGGCCCAAAATATATATTTCATGAGATTTAAAGAGAACCATGATACAACACCCAGAAATGTATTAAAAAATTAACGAAAGGTAATGCAAATAAACTTGAATATCTCGTTTAATTGTGTAGTGTCTTATTTAAATATGTATCAATATTGGTATGATTTTTCTTTTCATTTATTGTCATAAATATCACCCATAAACTACGCACGCACAATGCATTTAATGTAACGTCAAGCTATTGCGACATTAAATCACTAAGTCCTACAAACTGGAAATTCCATTGACAATAATTAGTAATGATATCACATGTCGTATATACAATAAAGGGGATTAGGAGACTTCTGTCTGTAGTTACCACACACAGAGCTGAGGTCACCTCCACATCCTCCTGGGTGTCGTGCTGGAGGACTGATTCATCTATTATACCTCGTCACGGATGATTTCACAAACCTAATTGCTGATGTCCAGACAACTTTATTAGTACATGTTCAAACATGCTCATATGATACCAGGTCATAGTGTTGTATCTTATGACTTAGGTATCATCGGATTAGCTGAGTAATTAATTCATGGAAATTACACATGTTGTTGTATTGTTGACGCCTCAAAGACGTCAGTGAAGTACGTGTATTAGAAAAAAATCTATGAAATAATACATCTTCTCGGGATATACGAGGACTGTGTACATTACATGGGATATTCCTTTAATTCACAGTTGATCTACATGACAACAATTAAGCACACAATACAGCCGGCATTCTGGCATCCCAAAGTGTCGTTGGTCCAAAATGTTACATATCCAAAGATTCATTGGCGGGAGGGTGAATAGTCTCAAACATAAGTTACCGGTATGCTATCCTGTAAATGCCTCTTCCCATACATTAACTAGCGGGATAGAGACTTGGTACTTTTACTCGCCGTCCATAAGTGTTGACCATCATCATACCTGGTTCTCTATGGTATACAAAAAAAGCGTCTACATGTACAATCTTAGATTATCAAACTCACTCTAGAGTTCAGGGTTCGAGTCTTGATTGTGCTGCTATGTTTGCTTTTTGTCTGTCATTCTTATCCCATTAAAGTCTATATCGCAGTGATATGAATTCTTCTCTTGTGACAGTGACATAAAATTAATTAAGTTAGCCTCATTCCGACCCATATATGCAATCGTTTGAACCATCCCACAAGTCCTCAGCACCACATGGTGGCAGAAACCCGGGTGTTTCCCATGTTTTCTCGGTCTCACTGGGGTAAAAATGTCCACTCTTATTTCTGACCCTATGGCTCCCTGGTAACAGATGGCCTCCGGCTGCCGGAATGTGCTGAGTTTTGAAAATTGAATCTGGCTTCTTCCCTGATCTATATACACACATTTCACACTTCTGGGCATTTTTTTTTTTTTTTTTTTTAGCAATTTTTAAGGGGATATTGTGTTACAACACAATCACCGAATTCGGCTATACAGCCGTTCTTCCACTCGGGCCCTAGACCCCTACTCCTCATTCTAATGGCGGGTGTTAGCCGAATGGGCAGTGGGTACCATTTTTGTGTAAGTCTTTGGTATGACCCGACCGGGGTATGAACCCACGACCTCCCATGCTCGAGGCGAACACCCCTACCACTTGGCCACCGAACTTGGTAAATACTATCAGTCTCGACACTTTCCAGTCCGTTTCCCGGTGATATTATATTTCTATTTGTTATTCTTACCAGCATTTACAGCCCTAGCTAAAAGAAGAACTATGATGACACCATATCCACTTTACATCACAATCCTATCTTCACATGTGTCATCACCAAACCCAGGATCTGTAAATGGAGTGGTATTACAAGGAATTTTAGAATATATGAAATCTCGTTAATCAGTTGGTAGATTTATAGATGATGCTTCAAGGAATTAACAATGAGCCAAATGTTGATCCTGACTTCGATCAGCTTTAATTTGTTTCTTTATACGAGACTTTATATGAGACCGCATTGATGAGCAATTCGTTGTGCTATTTTGTGATTAGGTGGGGTAGGTGGGGAAGGAGACATGTGCTGGCTGGGGTTGGATGGGATCCGGATGAACAGAGCTGGTTGGAGATGACTGGGGATGGATAGGTTTAGGTGGAGATGAGGGGATTGGAGCGACAATATGGGCAATACTATAGAGGAAACCCATGAAAGTTTAGGGTCTGAGCTCGTATCTCATCGAGTTTGAATCACGTAGTAATTCACAAGGCAAAGCCGCATGAATTGCTATGTGATTCAAATGATATGGGATCGAGCTCTGACCCTAAACTTGAATGGGTTTCTGAATTTATCTCACCATTGACTAATGGGCTAACATTTGTGACATTATCCCCCATTGGATATATTTTCTAAATATCTAATGGGTGTTAGATACGAGTTTCCAATGTTAAGTCTATGGAGAAAAAATATCTGGGGTGAGATAAAACTCGGAACCAACTATTGATAACCGACGTAAATGCGTTTAGAATATTTACCCGCCACCCATTTAAGGCATGTAGAAATGTAGCGAGTGTAACAGAAGGAAACGCTGACAGAGCTTTTCCTGCGAGAAATGAGTGAGGATACATAGTTCTCCCAGAAACCACGAGTCGGCGCCACTGTGGAGGTCAGTCCATGAATCGGTCTGTCTTTTGAGAGGAGTTTACAGTGATTACCAGTTTTAGTACATGACTCACGCTCAGAAGGGACAGAGAGTTGATATTGCAATCATTTGTTGAGATTTGTCGATACGAAAATTACCAGTGATCTCCTAAGCCGCGCAGCCATTTTCTTGTTGCCAATCACGATTTGGGTTGCTGTCATCATGTTGATACCATGGAAGATCAGCCGTGTTGTTAATATAGCACCAACCCCCTCCTCCCAACAAAAAGAGAAGAAGGAAGACAAGCTTCATGTACATATATATGTGTCCTTCCTAAAGGTGGGAAGATGACAAAATAGGAAAATATCCAGACTTTATCTCCCAGAAGAGAACATCGGTTCTTGTTACCTAGCTCATATGAAAAGCCACGTTTTTGACAAGGTGCGTTTGGAGTTTCACTCCCACATAGAGACATAGTTAAGGAAACCGGTACTTAAAGACTGAAATGCAATTAGGGTGAAATTCTCATGGAGAGATACCCTTTATTGGTTTTTTGTATACACATATCTTTATTCAGTTGTACTTTTTCTCATATCATTCATATCTAGTTCTTATCCTAACAAATTATTCTGAATATTCATTATTCAACATGTTATATATTTTTCAATAGTTTTATTTATGATTAACAGATTCCATTTATTATCTTCTAGGCGGTTGACCCTCATCTGACGGCTCAGATGCTTCCTAAGGTAAGAGTTCGAGTTAATTATCATCTGAAAATATGAAACTTGTTATTGGTAGTTTTTCCTTGCACAATATCGAATGAAAATAAGAGATTCGTTGGTTTTAAAAGTAGGTGAAAAATATGGGTTACTGCATCTATAATAGAAAAAAATCACCAACATGATTATGTGTGTGGCGTATAAGTCTGACTCTTACGCGAGTCATTGATTCTGTGAAGTATAGGGACTTGTTAATCGTCACTTTGGATACTATTGTAAAACTGGATGAGTTTTAATCTTGGCCACCGTATGCCACGACTGGAGTTTGGCATAGTGACTTCATGAGGGGAAGCCGAGTGAAGTCCGGAGCCAAAACTCCAGGAGTGGCATACGGTGGCCAAGATTAAAACGAATCAGGTTTTGATTTTATCTTACTCCGTCTCCTCTATTTTGGAATATTACATGATAACAAATCTGCATGCCACTGGTGGCATATAAAACTCTGTATGTCAGTCAGCGTGGCATACAGAAACTCAATGTTAAACCTATGGGATTTTATATTAGGGGTAGGATAAAATCAGATATGAAAATCAGGTTGTGTTACATATCACATATCAACCTGACGTACGTTTTACTAATTTTACCCTGGACCAAATCGGCTTTACTCGTAAAAGCACCAGACACAGTGAACGTCCTCCCTGCTGAGAGAATTTAAAAGTGGGCAATTTTCGGGATAATAGATGCTATCCCGACCTTAGCGGAGCATTTAGACGATATCTATCTTCACTAGGCGGTCTGGTTAGGCTGCAGGCGGGGACGGCAAGATGCGCAAACTTGCATCCGTCAGTCTGTTCCTGGTCACGTGGACCGCAATGCATCATGGAACTGATGAATGAGAGGCCCACCGTTAAGCCGCGCTCCACCAGACGGCGCTCCGCTAGACCTCCCAGAATTCCCTGCCACTTAATGCTGGGAGATTGGTGCAGTTAGAATCGGGAATGGGCGAGGGTCGGGGTGGGTGGGGTACAGGCAACGGGAGGGCGCAGGGAAGTTGTCCATTAGAGGGGGAAACGTTTATACATGGATACAGATATTTCTATGAATTGCAGATGTCCAAAATTCTAGGATTTCATTTTTCATTATCAAAATTTGACCATATTTACAAGTCGGTAATGGTCCGCATGAACCCTGGCAGCACCAGGCCAACAACAATATGTCGGACTTTTTTTAAAATGTTTTTTGAAAGTGAATCTTTCTCCTGACCTGATCTATATACCAGTCCTAACGCTTTTCAGTCGATTTTCTCACGAGATTTTATTTCTTTTTCTGATCATAACTTGCACCCCTGTCTGCTGGACAAGTGTATTAATTCAGGGAACTGATAACAGTTCTCCCGATGAGAGGGACAAGACGCATGCTGCCTTGCCTCCCTCTCCCAGGGCACCAGTAGCTGAATCCTACAAGACCGTGTGTCGCCATAGACCGCATTAGTCCTGACGTCATTATCCGGATTTCCCACCTATCACGTGGCATTTTGGTGCCAAACAAGTCCAAACTCTTCGAAGCACCGCATAGACGTAGTATCGTGGCCGGTATACTACCGACTAATAATGAATGTTTTTAGTGTTAATCCAGTAAAAATAAAGTAAGTGGAGAATATGTTGAGAATATGAGGAAAGATGTTTTAGAACTGACCTGTGACTGGAATATGAGAATGTTTGCTGGTAAGACTAATACTAGACCAATATTTGATTTCATAACACTGGTGCCAACCTTGCACTCGAGTCTTAATAACTGAATCAAGTTGCTCTTTGAATATTCGAAAGTATGTCAAAACTAATGATTCCGATCTGGAGGAAGTAATCACATTGATAGATCTTTTTAAATGCCATAGTATAGTTGAATATATTGTAGAAGTAAAGAATTTGAGATATCTAGGATCGCCGACACCTGCACATATAGAAGGGATATCCCAATGTTTGGCACCAGAACGTAGGGAAAGCCCGTTCTGGACGGGTAGAATGACGTCACACTAATGCGGTCTATGAGTCCTCAGACGAAGATCCTGATTGTGGACAACTCTGAAAAAAAGAGGAAGAAGCATAAAAAGACGCTGCAGACAATTATCATGAAGAACTGTGTCATATCACTGTGTTGATATGAGTTCCGTCCCGTCTGATGTTACAAAGTAGCTTTTTGTGTGTATAGGCCTCAGAGTCTTTCCAGTTGATTGGAGATATGAAAAATACAAATTCATTCCTAACAGTCACGAGTCCTGGTTCATCACTCTGCATTTGCAACCAACTAGAATTCAACATGAATAAGTAACCTATACAACAATATAATAATCACTAGCACTGAGGATAAAACTGGCCCTAAGGTCTCAGAAGTTTGTAGTCAGGGTGTTGTCCCGTGTCGTTGGGCAGTCATTGCAGAAGGACACGATGAAGACTAATGCGACTATGCTGTAGGTGTGGATTTTGAATAAAATCTTCAACAGGTTATGTTCCAGAGGCTCCCAACAATACGATAAATTTCTCTCTTAGACACAGCAGAATATGGTGGCTGCTCTATCAGGAGATGCAGAGCATGCTCAGGCACTGTTTGAACTGAAACAATGAGCGAAGAGGAATCAGGATCCGGAGATCAGATAGAAGGCGACACCACTGGCTAATGCTTATTTGAGACTGAAGGACTCTTAGGGGTGCATCCATCAACCACAACAAGGCTGCGACAACGGCTTTCCGACAAGGTCCACGACAGCTCTACGATTGGAAGCCTTGTCGTAGCCTTGTCGTGGTTGGTGGACCACAGTTCCCGACAAGAGGCTACGACAAGGCCAAGACAGGCTGCGACATGAAGCTTGTCGGGGGCCTGTCGGGGGCCTTCAGACAAGGTTACGACAAAATCGAACATGTTCGATTTTGGAGCCGTGTCGTGGCGTGTCGTGGCGTGCCGCAGAGGTCTACGATAGAATATCTAGGTGGAGCGTGCTCTTCCCGACAGGCTGCAACAAGGGCTCATGACAGCTCCCCTCCTCACGACAAGGCTGCGACAAGGAGCCGATAGGAACTTTCTTGTCGGCGCGTGTTGCAGCCTTGTTGTGGTTGGTGGATGCCCCCTCTAAGTTGATTTTGATTTTGTCCCAGGCCATGGAGAGCATAGATGAAGCTGCTGAAGCAGGTTCCCTCACACCAACCTACCTACACACCGAACTAACCACCCAGTAGCCCCCCCCCCCCCAACCCCCACCCAACAGCACTGCTGGTATCGATACTTATCCCAGACATTGCAGTTTTTCACTTGAATTTAAATATGGATGCGTATGGAAAATCAAGCTCTCACCCCATCCCTTCCATGAATGCTTTTGGACACATTTGATCTAACCCCACCCCCACCGCTCTTGCTGCATACATACCTGAGGGATGCCCCTGATTTAAGGGCAGCGGTCTAGAATGTTTTAAAGTTCTGTCGTTGCCCGAACCTTCTAAACCTTGTTCTAAGGCACTCGGACAGCATTTCACTTAAATGCTGAAAAAATATTTTAGATACAAAGGCCGAAGGCCTTGGCCACAGGCAGTAATTTTGCCAAGCCTTACCCAGTTACTTTGACTTTCTTTCACCAGTACTTGGTTTCCCTCTAATATATCTATGCTCCTTGATGGGAACTCATACCCATGGTAATTTATAAGTCTCATGTTTGTGTCATGAGCTAGGAGCACCCATATCCATGATTATAGACAAGATGTATGTTCATGCTGCTATATATGTTGTGCGATTAAATTGGAGGTAAGGAACACTCATATCCATGGTTTCATATTATAGATAAGTCGCACATCTGTTCTGAAGTATGGAACGAGACCTTGATCATTGTCACCTGAGAATTATTAACCGTATCCTGAAAGTACAAATTTGGTAGAGTTGAAATTCAGTACAAGTATTGTGTACAGGATTATGGACATAGCCTTGTGACTGGAAGTGCTGATCGTGAGTCCTATGATTACTATAATCACAGTTATCACTTCGTTAAGTATCAGAATTATTCAAATATCCAGCCTAGGACATTACTGTTCATAGCAGACTCTTCTCAGACTGAGTGATGAAAACTGATAAAAACTTATTTTTAGGAACTGGGTCCAGTTTCCCCTGCTGCTAGTCCCTCTCTTCCGCAGACCCCTCCCTTCCATCCCTCACCCTCCCGTTTTGGCTTTGCATGCCGCCACTTCTCCAGGTACGAGTGATTAAGGCCGATTTTCTATTCCGTCCACACCGCCCAGAGAGGCTTTATGGAAATAAATGTGTTTTTTTGTTCAGGGGTGCAGGTTTAAACTAACACGGCAGGCGTCTCCTGTCGCCACCCACCGGCCGTGTGTGTGTACTAATTAGTATTTATTCCCCAGAATCCTGAAAAATTCGACAAGAAACTTTATGGGGACATTGATTTATGTTCGAGGCTTTTACAGAACAAATGAGAATAAATCTGTTTGAGCACTGATTTTTTTACACTTCTCTTTATGCATTGATGTATCACCTGCCCACCAATGTTACCTCCGCCTTAAAATGTATGTAGTGAGGAACATACATCTCAAACACAGATATGGGTAAGTACATCTGACTGGTTCCCCACCACCTCATACAGAAACATACTTGAGTATGTTTGACTGGTCTCCCATCAGCTCATACACAGACACAGTTAAACATGTCTGACTGGTCCCCACCACCTTATACACAGACACAGTTAAATATGTCTGACTGGTCCCCACCACCTCATACACAGACACAGTTAAATATGTCTGACTGGTCTCCACCACCTTATACACAGACACAGTCAAATATGTCTGACTGGTCTCCACCACCTTATACACAGACACAGTTAAATATGTCTGACTGGTCTCCACCACCTTATACACAGACACAGTTAAATATGTCTGACTGGTCCCCACCACCTTATACACAGACACAGTTAAACATGTCTGACTGGTCCCCACCACTTCATACACAGACACAGTTAAAACATGTCTGACTGGTCCCCACCACTTTATACACAGACACAGTTAAACATGTCTGACTGGTCCCCACCACCTTATACACAGACACAATTAAATATGTCTGACTGGTCCTCACCACCTTATACACAGACACAGTTAAATATGTCTGACTGGTCCCCACCACCTTATACACAGACACAGTTAAATATGTCTGACTGGTCCCCACCACCTTTTACACAGACACAGTTAAATATGTCTGACTGGTCCCCACCACCTCATACACAGACACAGTTAAATATGTCTGACTGGTCCCCACCACCTTATACACAGACACAGTTAAATATGTCTGACTGGTCCCCACCACCTTATACACAGACACAGTTAAATATGTCTGACTGGTCCCCAACACCTTATACACAGAAACAGTTAAATATGTCTGACTGGTCACCACTACCTTATACACAGACACAATTAAAATATGTCTGACTGGTCCCCACCACCTTATACACAGACACAATTAAAATATGTCTGACTGGTCCCCACTACCTTATACACAGACACAGTTAAATATGATGGTTCTCCATCATCTCATGCACAGACTTGGTTTTGTACATCTGACTGGCCCCCCTTCACCTCATACTCAGACACAGTTAAGTACGTCTGACTGGTTCCCCATCACCTCATACACAGACACAGTTAAGTACGTCTGACTGGTTCCCCTTCACCTCATACACAGACGCAGTTAAGTACGTCTGACTGGTTCCCCTTCACCTCATACACAGACGCAGTTAAGTACGTCTGACTGGTTCCCCTTCACCTCATACACAGTCGCAGTTAAGTACGTCTGACTGGTTCCCCTTCACCTCATAGGCAGACATGGTTAAGAACGTCTGGCTGACCCGTGCGCCGTTAAGCTCCACCCAGCAGCGTGGGGGATTACTTGGCGCGGAGGCAGCCAAGCGTGAGTCGTGATAACCAGACTTACACCAGCATAAAGTATCCCCGCCACCTCCCGCAGCCCAGCAAGGCGTCAGCATGGTCAGCATAATAAATACCACTCTACACTAAGCGGATAGCTTCCACAGGCAGGCGTCTCAGTATCACCTAAGGCGAGATGTTTGTAGAACAAATTAGATGGAGTGCCAAACACAGTATTTATCCACTAACCTTCTTCACCAGCCTACAATAGATTTTCTCTTATTGCTTATCTCGCAAGTCATATACACAGTATATATAGAAGCAATCATATCGAGCATGTAGCACTATTGATTTCCCCTTAGGTGCCATTAATCCTTACCACTCACGATAATCTCAAGTCTCTACGGTCACTGACATTCTGACAGATCGGGACGTGGTTAATCCTGACTTAGACACAATGAAATAGCAGGTGCGCTACTGTCAGGGGCAGGGGAATCTATAGAAGTTGATCTCTATTGGTCTGGACTGAAATTCACGATGAAGAATGTGTCAGGCATTTTGGGGGAAACATTCATTAACAAGAAACTAAATGTTATTTCACAAATAGAACTAACCTAGTAATCGTTATCAAAATATCTAATAGAAATCCTGTAGGAAGATCTGAAAGAAAGAAATTGGTATGCTGTTGGAATGCTGTCATACTAATGATGGTGGTAATAGAAAAATCATGCAATATGTAAGATCTCTATATGGCAAAATATTTGCATAGAAAAGGCAATGGGAATGTGCATAGGAAATTTAACTTAGACAGCACTGCGTAGTGTAGGTTTAGCAAGGAATAGAGAGGATTCCCTTTATTCATGTGATATTTAGCCGACGATCCATTAACATAGCAAAACCATGACCTTTCTGTATACCCCGCTTACGTAGTAGGTCTACTCATGTCATAACACCTGTCACTGACATCGTAGATATATGGATGACAAAGTATGCCTGAGCGATCAATATAATAGTGAAGTGGGAAGTGAAGTGCTTTGAAGGGGAAGAAACCCAACTTAACATGACAATCAATTTCAGAAAATCACAATAATTTCACGGAGATGCTTCTCAGTGTAGCTGCGGCGTAGCTGGTTGATGTTGAGTGGGGTCGACATGACGTAGCGTTGCTATTTGTAGCTATGACGACATAGGTGAGCGGTCAGCGGTCAGTGCGTCCGCTTAACGTACCCGTTTCTTCCCGCCACTTGATCCTTTTAGATATGGACCAATCAGCATGCGGCAGGGCATTCGCTGCAGCCGATTTGATTTCTGCGGAGCCGCTGGCACACTGATGCTGGTCGCCGAACCTCAGTCGGCATAAAATCGATAGTCGCCGCCGCTGTTAGCCAACAACACTAGACGGGACTGCTAACCGGGTAGCTCCCTGCTGCATCCCGAGCAGGTCTGAACCACAGAGCAGCTCACGGACAGACAGAGGTGGACGTGAGTACAGGATCCAGCACACACTCTCACAACACAGTCTCTGACTGCCAGCCAGGTGGGCCCCCACTCAGCATCGCTACGGGGACGTCACTGAGTGACGACCACAGAGGAAGGAGGAATACAAGTGAGTGATCGACGGTGCGTTCATTCATCTTACAAACCTCCACGGTATGAGTGTCATCCAGTACACCCTCTGATATCACACACACACGCGCGTCTCCATATGTCAACCCCTATCGGTGACTGACACTGGACACAGGGATCAGGATTAACTCAGCTCGCTGTGTTAGCTCCGTTGATACCACTCCGGATTACCCCAAGCCGCAGCTGCTCACACCACGACCACAACACCCGAGGAGTAGCTCTAGCTGACACAGACTCCTCACATAGACACATAGAGAAGAGGCTGAGTTCCTCACGCTATGGCTGGATCCTTCCCAGTCGCCTCCTCTCTCCAGCACACCCACCCCGCACCTCTAATCGACCGGACCACGTGTCGGCTAGAAAACGCCTGAGCAGCTCGGAGCTGCTCGCGCCTATCTCACCGCTACAGAGGAGCTGCTACTCAGAGTACCTGTGTAGATACACACCCCTCCCTATACACGGGCATACAGCCACCTTGTGTCTGTGTGGTTACGGCTGCCACCAGTCACTGTACGAAGGAGGTACTACCTAGAGCACCTACATATCCTCTCTGTAGGTGGCCCTAAATAAGACTAGATCGGTGTGATTTCAGCGGCCAGGACTTTTATGTGATTGTTTGGGTAAGTGATCGGAACTTGAGTTGTGATTCTAAGGCACAGACAAACTACTACGTGCAACCAGCTGACCACGACGTCTGCCCTGATCTAAAAACTCCAGCGTGTGAGAATAAATACGGATTTACCCTGAGGACGTCCACAGCGCAGGCATATCAGTGAGCAGGTCAGTGAATAGGTCAATATGTCAGTGAACAGGTCAGTGAGCAGGTCAATGTATCACTGAGTAAGATAATAAGTCAAAAAGCATGTTATGCCACTCAACAAATCAATGTATTAACGAACAGATCATTTCCATATATCACTGAGCAGACCAGTGAGAAGGTGGATATGTCAGTGAACAATTTGTATACGTTAAATATATCAATAGCTGCCATGACAGTTGCCAGGCCAGTATGCCGGTGAGCAAATGAATTAAGTCAGTTGACAGTTTAGTGAGGTGCTCAGTCAGGTCGGGGGATAGTCCAATATGTCAGTTACCAGGTCATTATCCTACCCCTAATAAAAAATGCTATAGGCTTAACATGGGATTTGTTTTTTTACGGGTGTGACATAAAGTGTTGTTTATGCCACTACTTTCTGATACTGATAAAATATGGAAACGGGGTAGGAAAAAATCTAGACGCCACTCGTTTGAGTTTGAGCTTATTTATGCCACTCATTTTGTTGGCTCCGTAATGTTACTCGTCTTCGACTCGTGAAATTATGGAGCCAACAAAATGCGTGGCATAAATAAACTCAGACTCAATCTCGTGACGTCTCTTGATAATATATCAATGAGCTGATCAGCTAACAGGCCAGTACCATTAAGTCAGTTAAAAGTTCAGTGAGATGGTTAGTGAGATCAGTGGATAGCCCAGTATGTCAGTTACCAGGTTACAGTGGAAGATCTAACCCAGTGTTAGAACTGTTTGTACTAAATAGAAAAAAAACCAAAAAAAACATGTCAGAAGGTGAGTGAATGAGTGATTCAGTAGATCAGGACAATATTTAAATGAGCCAGATGACAGGTCATCTAATGAATGAGTAGGTCGATATGTCAGAAGCAGGTTGGTGAGGTGGTCAATAAGTCACAGAGCAGGTTGATGAGCAGGTCAATAAATCAGTGGCCAATACGTCATATGGCAAGTCAACAGCAGTTCAAAGAGTCAGACAGGTCAGTGAACAGGTCAGCTGTAATACAGGTGTTGCCGTTCACTGCCGTCCACTGCCTAGTTACGCGGGCGCTCGGACAAACCTGGCCAAGTCCGGCTATATGTGTATAGAGAACACAGCAATCACACCTAAAGTGTGAACGGTGGGTGTGATTACAGGAGCGTTGTTTTTGGACAGATTGGACTGCTAGAACAATTAAAGGCATTGTATCAACCAGTCTGGACTATCAAAACTTTATAGTTGATAATTGTTTTGGTTTTAATTTGGAAAAAGATAACCACATAATAGCTAGGCCTGCCAATGTATTAATGTATATTCAATTTCGGTGATCCTGTGTTATCTAAGCTATATCTAAAGTATCATTGAGGTGATATACATGTATGATACATCGAATTGGAGCTGGAATACCATAGCATACGATGAAATCACTGTTATTTCTCTGCAAATGATATACACGGGTATTATGAACGTTTTACGCTCATTAACTGAGTGATTCAATGCTAAAGAATACGTTGCCAGGGGCTTGTTTGGCTGCAGGCATTGCGTAACCAACCAGATAAGGTGCGACACCGGACAGTGGAAAAAGGCCTATTCGCAGGTTACTGATTAAGTCATACATCATCAGCCATATCCATTAACTGCTCATCAAACAGGCTAGTGTGTCAGTGAACAGGACAGTCAACAGATTTCAGTGCAGGTATATGAATAGGTTAGAGAATAGGTCTGTGGGCAGGTCATTGAGTAAGTCGGTGAACAGGTCTGTATGTCAGAGAGAGGACAATTATCATATTCATATTTGCATACAAATAAAATGATTTAATAGCAGTTAGTGTTGATAGCACAATCACATAGAGGTGGCTGTACTTATATAGAACGTCCTGACCATGCTGCACAATTCACAGAACGAGATGGTAGTTTACAGTCTGTATGGACCGAGGCGTTTACGCCGAGTTCCGTACAAACTGTAAATTACCATCGAGTTCTGTGAATTGTACAGCATGGGTGGACGTTATATATTTACTATATACCCGAAATAAATAAAAAAATCAGTTATTTCATTCAGCTTAACAACCAATATCTTAATAAACGTGTATGGCAAAGTGGTCCGTATTTTAGTGTAAGGACCAGTGGTCCGTACAGTATTTTTACGTTATATGGCGAAACGGTGTGCATTTATAGTATATACGTCATGGGTATATAGTAAAATGTTTAACAGAACATGAGGAGAACACAGTCATTCTATTTAATCCTGTGCACTTTGTAGCAGTAAGTGTTGAGAACACAGTCATTTAGCTAATACTATGAGAAAACGTGGTTACTGAGCCCGTACGGATGGCCGTTCAAGGTCATTTGATGATGAAAATACGGCCATCATCAAATGACCGAGAACGGACACCCAACAGGCTCAGTCGCTACGTTTTCTTATTACTATACACCTCTCAATCATTTAAAACGCCCTTTTATTAACTTTACAAAGACCACAAAGACTACTGCAATTCACTACGGCCCGCTGTCACAGCGGGCGTGAACATTATTTATACTACACCCCTAGCAGCGGGCAGTATTTCATACATGTTCGGCCATATGTGTATAGTAATATATAGATAGCTGTAGACAGAGTCACTCAATTGTGTCTATACACTTTATAACATAAGTGTTGAGAACATGGCTACTAATAGTGTCTGAACACTTAATAGAAGTACGTATTGAGAACACAACCATTGCCTTCATTTCTGTACATTTTCTAGCAGTAGTGCTGGTAATACTGTCACTCTATATAGTGTTATGTACCTGCCACCGAAGGTCACACAAAGTTCTGGGAAACCGACTCTGACATATTACGTTCTCATGTATGAAAGTGCCCGAGAAACTTACATAATTGATGAATGCGTCGATGGATGGCAATATGGCTAAGAGCTCAGATACTAAGAGTGTGACCAATCATACAATAAATATAGATGGGGTGGGATGTATTACATTCAAGCTTTATTATTTCTATAGGTTGAAGAAATAATTACTTTTCGAAAAGATGACCAACCTTGATTTGAAATGACTGAGTTGCAAAGAAAAAGTATTTTCTGTTATACGACTTAGCATGTGGGAATCAACACGTTAATTGAGAGCTATAGGTGTTTTTTTTATTTTTTTATTTATATCACAACATCTGATACATCAGTTCTTCCTGTGTGATGTTACAAGTATTAGTCAGTGTAGGTAGAAAACACTCTGCGTAACAGTTTTAAGGTAAGTATTATCCTACCCCTAATATAAAATTCCATAGGCTTAACATTGACTTTCCGTATGCGCCCGTATGTCGCATACGGATAAAAAATCGCTCCTAGGAGCATACAAAAAATGGACCAATCAGAGATCAGCAGCTGAAAGTAGTTCCAAGCGCCTTCAGAGCAGCAAGGAGAGCTATATGGAGGACTTCAGAGAGTTTTTATCATGTTTTTTTGTTATTATCCTTACATAAAAATATCGTTCACAGGGGGTAGGATAAAATCAAAACCTTATTCGTTTTAATCTGGGCTCCCATATGCGACTCCTGGAGTTTTGGCTCCGGATATCACTCGGCTCCGCCTTGTGATATCACTACGCCAAACTCCAGTCGTCGCATACGGGAGCCTAGATTAAAACTCATCCGGTTTTACGATAATAGGTGATGAAGAGATGAGATGGAATGAGATGGTTAATGATAATATTACAATATTGTGTTCTGTCCTGCAGAACAACTCACACCCCCCGCAATTGTTCGTCACTTTCATATATACCTAGTACCCTTTAGAGCTCTCTTAAATGCCGCCACACTATCTGAATAGGTGGTAGCCTATACAAAACCCTGTTATAGACATGAATACAGAGGCTGGTATGAACTACGCATTAGTTTATGTCAAGTACTTAGCTGTAGACCTTGTCACACGATTCAACGAGAGGGGTATGCTGACCCTGATAGGATTTTACAGAATGAAATGGCATGTGTCAATTCTCGGGTAAGTTTGTCTAGCTACAATTGAAGTTTAATGAAGTAAATCCACTGGTTAGAGCTTTGCCAAGTGCTAGTGTCACTGCGTTATATGTGAATTTATAAGTTATAAGTCAAGTTACTGCCAAAGGGTCATGTAAGCTGAATGTACACTCCTAATATCTTACTTTATGTTGAAGTACTTTAATGAATCCCAATTGAAGGACATTACGTACGGTGCCTGTAAATCTACCCTATGGGGTATGCGGTCTCGCCTTTAGGCCAGCCTTGTGTCAATGTGTATTTGCCCATTATGAGTTCTATCATAACATAACTTCCAATGAATGTAATAGACTTAGATGCCATTACCAGCTTCAGGATCAATTCAATGTTTACAGAAAAATATTGCAATTGTTTCTTATTTGGCATGAGGATTCCGGCACGAGAAAACTCAATTTGATCGCCAATTGTTTATCTTTAGTAAATTCTAATTTTTTCCTTATATGCGTATCTCCCACACCTCCAAAAAAAGAGATTTACGGATAGCTGAAAAGGTTATTTCCCACCGTTTATCTTAAGTAAGTTTCTTCACTGGCTGACTAAGGCAGTACGATATACACGTAGCACAAACACCATGTAAGTCTAAGTGAACAAATTGGACGTGCAACTATCCAAACAAAAAAACAAACAAACAGACACCGTATGTTATAAGCGTTTCGTGCCAAGTAGGTTCACCACTTTATTTTGGTGGGTCTGCTGGGGTGGACAGCAATTACCAGTCGGTTCACCCTCTTGGTCGCCTCGCCTCCTCGTGGTGCGGACCGGATATGCTTGCACGCAAGCATAACAAAAGCGACCAGGGTGGGGAGTTAGCTCAGTGGTAGATAGCGCTGAACTTGTAATACTAAGGTTGTCAGACTTTGTTGATTCGGGTCCCACTGCAGCCACTTTTCTCCTTCACCCCCATTTACTGCTATATCAAAGGCCAATCCTTCTCATACCATGTCTAGGTGGTGTGGGAAGTAAAAGAACTCTCACCTCGGTAAATGTGTAGGGGTGGGATTTCTTCCTAAATTCATTGCATAGATGCGATCACCACCCTCATGGTGTAAAAGAACCTTGAGAAAGTCTGGTGAGAACCTGCAATGGTTAACTGGACGGTAAATCAAACCTACCTACAAACCTTATTTTGGTGCTTCACCTGGAAATGTTCATCATTCAAAAACAGACCTTCCATAATTCAAATGAATGTCAGATAGAAGGACATTTATAAAAAGGAGTTGATTTTCTGTAATTCTGATCACCGTTAAGAGCCTTTAAGAAGAAAGTGTATGATTAGCATCTGCCCTCATCCTACACCACAGACACACATCTTCCATCGTGCAGCCTACGACTAACCCCCAGGTTAGACCATCAGTTACCGCAGCCACAAATCAAAAGTCTCCCGATACTGGTGCCGCCAGAGGGCCTTCGCGTCGAATCAGGGGCCCTCAGTGAAGGCGAGGTGTGCTATCAATTAGATCATCGAGCCACTGACAGGGCACCCGCCGCGTTTTATTGGTATCGATGTTTAATTCCGCCACCCCCTCACAAACCCCCACCCCGGGCTCATATTGACAAATGACTATCGATTCACCCTGCGACGCGCGCGCCCCCATGCGGTGGGTTGGACTGTACTTCAAGGTCAAGGTCGATCCTCTTCAAAGTCAGGGTCAGGTCTATAGTCCCCGCTCTGCCAGGAAGTGTTTTCTTTTTCTTTTAAGAAATTTAATCAATCAGGGTTTGCGTTAATGAGTGAGTGGGTTTTTTCTCAATATGTGGCAGGAATGCGGGACTATTAGATGGTTTGTTCCTGAATTGTCACGTATGGAAAATCCCATTTCGCTCTAAAATCGAATAGAAAAGCCAGTTCAGATGTTTTCTTGATAAGTTCGGTGATATCTTTTGTCATGCTCAGCATAATAAGTCAGTTACAAACTTGCCAACATTTTTCTCTTTACCAAAAAGTTTAAAATCAGAGTATGATTCACCAAGGAACACATTTTTCATATCTTTACGGAAAAAACGTTTAATATTACCATATTTCATTTGGCGATGTGTGGTTGCAAACAAATTAAGAAAATAAAGCCTTGCGCATTTTCATTGATTTCTGATTTGTAATGAAGGCAGGTCAAAAGGGTTACCATAAATAAAGTCATCAAAGAGTACTTCTTGACTCCCATGTGGCGCCAGCGTCTCATCAGCAACACATTATCTCATTTATTTCCATCTGCCCCCGCAATCAGCGTCTCAGATGTGGCGCCACCTGTCTGAGGCGTGGTTCACATGTAGCGTATTGCTTCAATGCCCGGTATGACTCTTTCATTGTACCGTTAAGAAATACTCGATAGTATTGTCTTTTCCTCGACAATTAGTGCCGTGACCAGGTTTCAGGGTTAAGTGCTGCGGAGCAGACAGTTTTCTGCTTCTGTTTTCATGATACTTCCCTTTTATTGCTTTTCAAATGGTGAACCAGATTTTCGTCATAATTTATAAAGATACGATAAGCAGGATTAAGAGATATTTTTGCTTATTCCCTGAATCACACTGATATCTCTGGGCTAGAGACAAGTTTGGTGTCCCTGCTTTCGACCATATCCACCAGAATCTGACGCTAGTCGGTGTTAGTGTCGCATGATAAGTGATAGCGAGGCTTGGTGAATTACAGCGTAATCTGATCGGGTGAGGTAATCTGTAGTGTAATCTGCAGAAATCCGAGTAAAACCTCGATTGCCTTTGATTTGAGCGGTAAATATTCTTATCACTTTGCACCTACCGGTATTGACATAACCTTCTAGACATGTAACTATTATCTTATACATACAATCACACTTACAGAAACACTAGTGTTAAAATCACACACATCAGAAATATCCCTCACTATTCTCTGCTCTGCTTTTTCCTGTAGTGGTAAATATCTTGGATATATGGACAAACAGAACTGCAGTGCTCTCATAGGGCAACCGCCGTTACTGTACCGAGGTACTCATAAACTAGGTCATGAGCCAAGGTGACGTTACCCACGCCCCCTACCGGAGATTGCCTTTAAAATAGGTCACTACCTACAGGTGTCAAGGTCAGATGAGTTCCATCAATCAGCTTCTTAGTAGACTATGTAGGAGAATGCATTTGGGTATAAAGAGACACAACATATATACACAATATTACCATGATTTCGATCTGTGTGGCCGTATTCTCCGCGTAGTTGACGAGTATTGCGTAGCGTCAACTACAAGGAGAATACGGCCACACAGATCGAAATTATGGTAATGTTGTATTTATTACTCACTTATTTTTAGATTTAAGCAATAAATATGATCGTTAGAAAACTTTTCAACGTAATTAAGAAGTTATGTTTGGGACTACTTTCATCTCAAAAATCTGTATCCTCCTAGGAGGGTACGAAGCTCCGTATCCTCCTCAGTAGCGATCTGTAATCTCCATAGGCTTAGTATGGAGACTCCGTATCAGGTGGGTAATAAAATCCATATCCGAATACCATTAATGTATACGAGTATGATACGCCAGCAGACCAATGAAGACCCAACACGACTCTGAGTGGTCTCATCGCCTCCGATTCCCCCGTAACATGCTCATGCATTATGAACTCTATTCATGGAGTAGTGGGGAGAAAAATCGCACGTCAATTTAGATGAGAGAAATTGTTGGTACAAAGTACGCCTACATAATCTTCTATATCCGACCATTGTTCAACTCAGTGGCTTTCTTCCCACATCCTGTGTGGGCGTTACAGAGTTTCTTCTTAGAATAAGCTGTCATAGGATCTGTATGCTGGAGTGATATCTATGCCATGGAACACGTCTCCTTTCGATAAAGTTGCATCTTCCTTTGTCTCTCTTTCACAGCAGCATATTCGCTAGGAACATATTAATAGTATCTATATTAAATCCAACTTCACTTCCCCTATAAGAAGAATTTGCTTGGTCGCTGATAAAAAGAGTATGCAGTGAAGCCAGACGAAGTGAAACGGAGATTAATAACTCCTTCATGTTTTAAAAAATGGTACAAAGCTAAGACGTTATTATTGTTGGAACTGCTTGGTCATTTAAACCAGCCTTATAAAAAGGCTGAGACCTACTGCCGCTTTGTTGATTGTCAAACCTGGTCTAATACCATGATGACATCTGCCTGTATAAATCTGTTTTGAATCAATAAAGAAATCAACTAAAAAAACAAAAAAACCTCCATAATCCAGCGTTAGGCTAGGTGTTCCTTCGTAGAATATTGGTGTACATAGGATCGTAAGGCGCGACGGGGGTATGCCCCAAGGGTGGGGGCTACGAATCTGACTCCCATTTACGACCATCAAGAATCCTGTGACGTCTAATCGAACGCGATACTGCTACTTTTTTTTTTCCCCCCCTTTTTTCCCACTTTTTTTTCTCTGAGCAGCCCACAGTTGCCACCAGAGCAACTCATCAGCAGGAGAACCAGCAGCATGCTCGGGTGGAGATGGTGGGACTTTCCACCCGAGGACCGTGAGAAATTGCGGGACAATTAGATGGGTGTGGTAATCAGCTTGGTGCGCCAGGGCCAAGGCGCCTGCAGAACAAATAACACGAGCACCGACACCCGGATTAAGATCGCTTAGAACAGCATTGTAAACAGAGGCGTGACGGTTAGACGCGAGATATCGTTAACACACGGAGACAGCTGGGGAGCTATTGAGCAAGGGCTTAAAGGGAGCGGAGAGGATGAGAAAAGGGAGTAGGGTGGTAGGTGGTGGGTGAGGAGGAAGAGAGGGAACTCGTGAGTGAGACAGACAGGAGATGATATCTACGGAAGGAACGAAGGAGACAAGAAGGGGAGAGCGAACAATGTAAGGAAGGGATATAGTGAGGAGTCATATTTTCCGCTGAGTGAATTCCTAAAGCCTTAAGACATCGAAACACCGACTTTGCCCGATTCTACCTTTGCCCGACGGATCCATCGGGTCGGTGAGAATCTGCGTCAATTGGGTCGATGTACACACTTCACCGACCCAATTTGATTACCATTCCCGACGCGTCAGGCATTACTACCATGTCAGATATGACCGACTCTCCACGACCTTAAGATTTCGATGTACGCACTTTCACCGACTGTTCCCGATTCTGAGTAGGCCGCTTATGTAATGATGCTTTGAATCCCCCAATCTATACCAAGTATTTAATATCGATTTGTATGGGGGTGGGGGGGGGGGGGGGCAGAGGCGATATAAGATCTGAAAACCGTTTTCTAATATCTGAAATAGAACAGAAGTTATTAAAGTTTGCACTATATATACATCTTCCTACCACGCTGCCCGGAGCCCAGCCGGATCCAGGTCGCTCCCGCTCTTCTTTTTTTTTTTTTTTTTTTATCTCAATGAGGTCCTTTTAACGAGGTTATAAGGAAGAGGGGGATATGATCGGAAACAGTCTACATGCCGATGTCTAATAGGTATAAGACATCGACCTTTTATTCCTGATTATCACCCAGCCGATGGTCAGGATTAGTTGGGACAAATGTCGATTTTTTATAGGTTTAATACTCATTCTTGGAATTAGTGGTACAGTTGGGGTAAACAAACACATTTGTCCCAACGGGTTATCAAAGCCTATACAGATGCTTAATTAGTAGTTATTCTGACTAATATCAGAACGACTTATACATTTCTTCTAGGGCTACTACCAGAACAGTTTAATGATTGTTGATAGGGTGACTATCAGATCTGCATATGAAAGCTTAATAGGACTGCTTCCAGGAAATCTCAGCAGTTGTTTATAGTACTACTCCCGAAATGGCTCAATAATTGTTGTCAGTGGTACTACCAGAATGGCTCAGTGGGTTATTGATAGGACTATTTCGAGTACAGCTTAGCGTTTGTTGGCAAGGTGACTACCAAATCAGCTTATCACAGGCTGAGAGAGCTACTACTAGAAGTGCTTAGTTATTGTTGATGACACTACTACCAGAATAGCTTAGCAATTGTTTATAGTACTGCTCTCAAAATGTCCCAGTAATTGTTGATATCGCTACCAGAATGACTCTAAACAGGTTATTGATAGGACGACAACCAGAACAGCTTTGCAATTGTTGACAGGGCTAGAGTTTTTATTGGAAAAACTCCCACATAAATTTGAGGTGCTTGTTGCAATGACGAGACTCTCGCAGGTTGCCAGGTGCCACCATGTGCAGGGATCTACTCAAGCAGCTCTTCTGATAAAGAAACTCGTGAAGCCAGGCTAAACGGGAGCGACTGGGGCTAACAGCTCCAAGCAGCTCTGAGCAGCTCACATGTCGCCCTGAGCAGATCCCACCAGCTCTTGGCTGGGCAAATGTCAAACTTCTAAATCCATCGCCAGGCGGCGCTAATCACACCGACAGAGGGCGCGCGCGTGGCGGTGGGCAGACGCTGCAGACGCCACCTACTGGCGCTAATTGGCGGCGTCCTCTGTGTGGCGGGTGAGAATTTTACGTCGGTCGCGTAAAAATGCGCATGTCTTGTCTATCTGTGTCTGGTGTTGGGGACCAGAAGTACGAGCGACTCCTCAGGAAAAGAAAGTATGTGTGGCCAAACAGGCCCCGAGCTGCTCCAAAACATGACGGCCCTACTCCGGGCTGTGTGCGGGGAGAGGGTGGGCTCAGGCCCGGGCAAGACTCACAGAGTAATGAGGTGTCAGCAGCCTTTGTTTTGGCGACAGGATTTGTGTTGACAGAAGTAATTTCCTCCTGGAACGCTTCTGGGGGAATTGACAGGATGTGGATTTAAGGGAAAAGGGGTGATAAGGTATGTGTAGCTAGAGCGGCTGGTGTGGCCCTGAATTATGCATTGTAAAATCGGAGGTATATGCAGGAAGTATGTTTGGTGGGAATTGATATGAAGCACGTTCCGAAAACGGTTAGGGATAGCGTAATTGTGTGACTCCGAGGCACGAAATAGGAAGAGGAATACATAGATTTCACTAAATTAGATTATACAAGTTCCTTGTACATGTTATAGGACAGGTAGATGATACGGGGGGAAGATGAACAGTCTGGATGTATATAATAAGAGGAAGGTGGAACACAATTATATAAGAGGAAAACATGAATATTAAAGTTCATGCTATGGCTTTATTGTACACAATATCCATGATGGATGCCTCATCGTATATCTCCATTTTTTTCCCACTTGATATGTTATGTTATATTATGTTCTGTAACACGAGCCTGGAAGAACGACACATGTACGGTCGAAAGCTTTGTGCAATAAAAAAAAATAAATAGGATGCTGGTAGATGATATAGGATGCTTACATATGATATCTAGGGACAGGTAGATGGTATAGGGTGATGTCAATAGATAGGGGCACGTAGCTCATCTAAGGTGTAAGAACACGGGGGCTGGTAGATAGGGTATCAGGCCCACTTGGTTATGGCCAGGCTACAGCTGGAAGGTGCGATGTGTGGCCGGGAGCTGCGTAGTAGTCTATACAAATGGCAGTTTGGCGATGGCTTTGCTTACCACGTAATAGAGGCTGTTCTCAGGGGAAATTATAGCCTTTCCTCTGTGTTCACTAATATACACACAGTACATCTGCACAAAGTCCCGCGTAGTAAATGATGAATCTACGTAGTTGTGATTTAGTATCTAATAAGGACTTGTCAATTAATGATAACAATTAGGTTAAGCTAATTACCCCAAGCACCTTCGCGCCAATCTGATGCCAATTGATTAAAAGTAAAAACATGATAAAAGAAATGACAGATGAGATCTGTCTGTTATTTTCTAGTCTCTAGAATTACTTCCTCATTTGGACAGTGTAATAACTGTACCTTTTTAGTATCAATCTCTGCCGCCCCAACAGTGTGCTCTGCAGTGTATGGGCTCTGCATATTAGTATCTACATGCAATATGACTCTAATGCAATCATTGATATCGCTCATATCACACTTCGCCTTAAAAATATTGGTGGCGTTAACAGTATCCGCCAGGCTTTTATATTTATAGTCCAAGACCATGATATTTCTATTAGCTGTGTGTTACTGTATCTTCGTGTGTCTGTCTATGTGTAGCTCTGTCTGTATGTCTGTGTCTTTGTCTGTGTCTCTCTGTTTATCCTACCCCTAATATAAAATCCTATAGGCTTAACGTTGACTTTCCGTATGCGCCCGTATGTCGCATACGGATAAAAAATCGCTCCTAGGAGCGTACAAAAAAATGGACCAATCAGAGATCAGCAGCTGAAAGTAGTTCCAAGTGCCTTCAGAGCATCAAGGAGAGCTATATATGGAGGACTTCAGAAAGTTTTTATCGTGTTTTTTGTTATTATCCTCACATAAAAATATCATTCACAGGGGGTAGGATAAAATCAAAACCTTATTCGTTTTAATCTGGGCTGCCGTATGCAACTCCTGGAGTTTTGGCTCCGGATATCACGCAGCTCCGCCTTGTGACATCACTCCAGTCGTCGCATACGGGAGCCCAGATTAAAACTCATCCGGTTTTACGATAGTATGTCTATGCCGTTGTGGGTGCGACTCTCTCTGTGCTTGTCGTTCTCCTTGTGTGTGTCTGTTTACCTGTGGCTGTGTCTTTGTGTGTGTGTGCCCTTCCCTTTGTCTGTCTGTGTATGTCCATGCCATTGTGGATGCGACCATGACTGTGCCTGTCTGTCTGCTTTTGTGCATATTTCTGTGCATGACTAAGTCTTTTTGTCTGTCACTTTATCCTACCCCTAATATAAAATCCCATAGGCTTAACATTGAGTTTCCGTATGCCATGCCGACTAGCATACAGAGTTTTATATGCCACTAGTGGCATACAAAATTGTTATCACGTAATATTCCAAAATCGAGCAGACAGGGTAGGATAAAATCAAAACCTGTTTCGTTTTAATCTTGGCCAACGCATGCCACTCCTGGAGTTTTGACTCCGGACTTCACTCGGCTTCGCCTCATGAAGTCACTATGCCAAACTCCAGTCGTGGCATACGGTGGTCAAGATTAAAACTCATCCAGTTTTACGATAGTGTGTGACTACATTTGTTTCTTTGTGTGTGTCTGTGTCTGACTATGTGTCTCTGTGTGTGTTGAAGCTGGCTGCTGGCTCGTCACCAGAACCGAGCAACCTGTTCACGCTTCCTCTTGGCAAGTCAGCAGTAGTGTTCCCTTTAGTCATGTGACATTTGATAAGCCTGTAGAGTCTCTGTACCCCGATCACGGTGTCCTCAGATCTGCGTCAGAGGAGAGGCTTGCACTTAAAACATCTTACCGACTCGATGTAACCCTTCTGTGCTAGTGGATCGCTTAATGCTATTTGATACTACAGTAGAATCCAGCGACCGACGTAGACCACCCTCCATTCCAGATGTAAGAGATGCGTGTTGTTAGGTGACGTGGTCTGCTTATCGCAGTAGAATAAACATGAGATAAGGGAATCCTTTTTGAGCAAAGGTGCCCGCATACTGCAGGGGTTTACTTCGTAGGTTGGTCTTTTTACTGGGGTTCTAAAGTATATATCTGATACCACCCTCTTTTGTCATGATACCCTGCTACATTCTTGGAAATCCTCACAGACATCCCTTTCTGTTCGGGTAATATGGCCGTAGAAGAGGAGATAGATATCTTTCCATCTTATTGTCTCTATATGACCTATAGATGGTCTCTATATATAATCTGTGATGTATAATGTTTCTTCCCTCCCCTATAACTTCATAGCCCTTTTGCTATTGTTACGTGGACCATTGTTACTGTTATTTGTTATCACGACAACATGTAAAAGCGCCAAATGTGGGTGAATGTTTGCTTAGAAACTGAATTAAAAAAAACCAAAAAAAACCCAAACCTTTACACGATCTTCATATATCCCATATGCGATCTCAATGTGACCTATGCATATCCTGTCTATGATCTGTTTCCTATTAAGGCACACTCTGATTCCTATTAAGTCCATGATAGACAATATAGACTTACAATCCCCATTAACCCCTAATGTTCAGAACCAGTATTCGTGTAGCCAACCTGTTCTGACTTTTCTTCTTTTGTCCTAACTTGTGTTCAGGACTTCAAATATGATCAACAGACATTTATCCCGTCTCGTTGTCGACGAACACCCTCTGCAGGACATCCCTCGTCTTGTCTTTTACTATATACATGCCGTATATACTGTATATACTCACCGTTTCGGCATATGACGTAAAAATACTGTACGGACCAGCGGTCCGTACACTAAAATACGGACCACCTTGCCATACACATTTATTAAAATTTTGGTTGTTAAGAAAAATGAAATTGATTTTTTTTTTAAATTTCGGATATATTGTAAATATATAGCGTCCAACCATGCTTGTACAAGTCACAGAACTCGATGATAATTTACCGTTTGTACGGAACTCGGCGTAAACGCCTCGGTCCATACAAACCGTAAATTACCATCTCGTTCTGTGAACTGTACAGCATGGTCAGGACGTTCTATATAAGTATTGTCTGAAGCGCCCAGCCACCATTGGTTTGAGACGCACTGTTTTTATCAATTGTCCTGGTTTTTAATATTCAGCAACTGGCCCCATCTCTAAACGCCACATAGCAAAGCCTAATAGATTTATGTCAGCTATTCAGGAATCCAACTCTCATAAAGTAAAATAGCTCCTGCACTAATGTAGTGGGGACTGCTTTACGAGTGAAGGCAATTAAGAGGAGACATTTTTTCCATCGCTCCTGCCGTAATTTACTAGGTGGGGACATCTGTGGCTGCCCCCTAATTTGTCCCGCATATGTATCGAACCTCGGAGAATCGTTGTAATTTATGTTCAACGGAGCAGAAGAAAGAGGGCATCTTCATCGGGTATACAGACAATCCTCTACATTTTTATTGAAGGGCCTCCATCATTATAAACATAACGGCTCTCGGTGCTTCAATTAAGAGTCTATTGGTAGCATATCTCCAATGTCGACCATTATTGACCCATTCATGTTGCAGATTAATCAGACATGGTAGACGTGCGTATTTACTATGTTTTGTATCTAATGTATTAGAAACGCGAAATGAGCGTGACCTCCTATTAGATATATTCCTATCGATGAAAATGGCCTACCGGATGTGGAATTTCCTGAAAATTGTCTACAAGTAAATAAACCTGCAGACAAATTATAATAGAAATGGGATCCCTCTATGTAAATAGTTGTACTATGGCTACTTGTAGTAGGCAGTAGTGTCAGAGGAATATACATCCAAGAAACCACCTATTTGACCTGAATATTATATATATGGCCCTTATTTGTAAGAACCAGACTGGAGAGTGATAGGTCTTGCGGTGCCTACTGATCACAAGGTCCAAGGTTGTCATCCTCTTGGCGTATTTCAGATATGATAATAGAGGAGCAAATGAAATTGATGTGAAAACATGCGGTTTTCCAACATGGAATACCGGATAAATGGAGTAATATATTATGAAAATAAGAGTAATAGTTCAGATATGACGCTAGAAATCGCTACGACATAATACGTCAGCCACTCAATACCACTCAATGGTACAGCAATGCTAACTAACCGAAGGGCTAGTAGCACCCTGGATATATCATGGAGAGTATTGGTAGAGTTCGATTAGGTTAGCAGTACCCTGGATGTATCATGTCCTTAGTGCAGAGTGTTGGTAGAGGTCAATTCAGCCCCTGGATGTCCAGTCACAGTGGCGGTACAAGCGAGCTGGGACCGTGGTGATTTTCTATATTTTCTTTATATTTCTTAGGTTATATGTCCATATTTTTCCATACTTTAATTCGTTTAGACCATTTTTACATGTGGGCCATTCTGTAACAATCATCAATTAACTTTCCATGTGGGCCGTACTTTATTATGTGTCGGTTACTTTCCAATGTTGCCTGTACTGTATTTCCTATGTGCCATTCTCTAAAAGTCATAGGTAAACTCGTGGAGAACGATGACTTTGACCAAAATTTGTTGGTTTCTTCTTTAGTACTTTACTTCTTGTCGGTTATTTTCTCATCTGGCCTGTACTGCATTTGATATGGGCCATTCTGTAATAGTCATCGGTTAACTTCCAACGAGGGCCATACTTTATTCTGTGTCGGTTATTTTCAATTGTGACCTGTTCTGTATTTGATATGGTGCCATTCTGTAGTACTTGGTGTTACATTTCCATGCTGGCCGTACTCTTACTTCATGTCGGTTATTTTCCCATGTGGCCTGTACTCTACTTGATAAGAGCCATTCTTTGATAATCGTCGTTTAACTTTCCATGTTGGCTGTAATTTACTATATACCCATGCCGTATATACTGTAAATACGCACCGTTTCGGCATATGACGTAAAAATACTGTACGGACCGCCGGTCCGTACACTAAAATACGGACCACCTTGCCATACACGTTTATTAAAAAATTGGTTGTTAAGCCAAATGAAATTGATTTTTTTTTAAATTTCGGGTATATAGTAAATATATAACGTCCAACCATGCTTGTACAATTCACGGAACTCGATGATAATTTACCGTTTGTACGGAACTCGGCATAAATGCCTCGGTCCGTACAAACCGTAAATTACCATCTCGTTCCGTGAATTGTACAGCATGGTCAGGACGTTCTATATAAGTATTTCGCATCCGTTATTTCTTCATATGGGCTGTTCTGTATTTGGTTTGGGGAATTTCTCCATACGGACTGTACGGTATTTCGTGTCGGTTAGTCTTCCCCACGTGCAGCACGGGGTGTTTGTGATGCCCCCTACTCTCCTCCCCTCCGAGTGCCCTTCGTCAGCCCAGCACCAGCAGATTGCACCCTAGACTAATGGCAAATGTGCGTGCGACCGCCGCTTCTCTTTCACAGTTTTCTCTGAAAAGGAAAAGAAAAAAGAGAAAACACTTCTAAGTGCGACTGGAAAGACTGGAACTAGGCGGCAGAGCACCCTGTGAGATGGGAGCGAGGGATACTAGTCAGTCCCTGTGATCTCCAGCCATAGTTTGTTAGCAATATGAGAGCATTTGTATAAAGAAATGAAATGGAAAAATATAACTCATAGGTTTCTCAGAAATTCGCGTTCTGAAACGAATTTAGAATTTAATTTCTTTCTTGTCAGTACATTGATGAAAAGTCTGTATGACCCCAGTGACTTTATTTCATTAATAAATGACTTTATTTCATCAAAAAGGCCAGAAAAGAGGAAAACATACACTCACTTTATGGTATAGCAAATACTGTGTAGAATCGGGTTAAGTATGGTCCACCAATTCAATCAAGCCTGCATATCCAGTGGTCACGTGCGATTTCCATATCCATGTCGCCATGTATAGAGCATGGGCCTGTAAGAAAACCGAGTTACAAATATAAGCTACTTGTAGTAGAATGACGGAGGTCTCCATCGTTATCAACCTCATGTTGAGAGGCATATGCTCACCACTCAGCTGGCTCTCGATGTAGCCAGTATCATAGACAAAACAGTAATACAGAGAGATGGATAATTACCTCATACAACCCCAGCTTAGTGATAATATAGAGAAACCAAACAAGAGTTAGTCATGTTGTTGTTTATTGCACAACGGCAAGATCTCGTATTACTGCGCGAGGCGAAGCCGAGAGCAGTAATACGCAATCTTGCTGGAGTGCGATGAACAATAACACGACTAACTCGAGTTTGGTTTAGAATTGATCCTACCCAGCCGGTCTGAATTGCTTCTACATTAACAAATGACGTCATTTGTCAAGTGTATCTCACTAGAGCGATATTTTTCCTTTTTCTGAACTCCAGACCGAATACAGTGACCCAGTTTTAAGCCTATGGAGTTTTTTATTAGGGGTAGGATAAAGGGAGAGATGGCTAATTCCCTCATACAACTCAAGATCAGTAGTGCAGAGAGACAGGTAATTCCTTCATACAATCCTAGTCCAGTGCTAGTGGTACCGAGAAACACATAATGCCCTCATACAACTGCAGGTCAGTAAAACAGAGAGACAGATAACTCCCTCAAACAACTGCAGGCCTGTAGTACAGAGAGACGGGGAATTTCCTCAGGGGACAAGAGGACTGTGTTATGTACACACAGAGAACGGGGAACTGAGGGAATGTGACCCTGGGAGCAGTCAGCCTTCTGTGTCGGTATAAACAATGCAGCAGCCCAGCCGGACACGCGGGTCTTTGGGGTGGAAATGCGTGTAAATGTTTGTGTATAGTTCAGGGGGAAGGGGAGAGTGTGTGTATAGTGGAGGATGGCAGAGTGACTGTGTCTGGAGGTTGGCTCGGGTGTGTGTGTGTACGGGTACAAGGTCGAGTATAGGACAATATGTAGAAGTGTTTGACGGGTCACTCAGAAGCACATATGTGTTAGGAGGAGGGGTGAGAATAGCACTCGAAATTATTCTTATTTGTGGAGCGGGAGTGTATCGTGGTCGAAAGTGGGAATGTGTTAAATATGGTAAATTTTGAATAAAGTAATTTGGGAGCGTGGGGATGAGGCAGGGTAGAAAGCAGGTATTATACACTGGCTGTGGAGCTGCGATAGGGAGGAGTCACAGAGAACAATCGAATTACTTGTTCCTTGAAAACTGGAAGCGACCAATATACGGTCACACTGAGTAATCAAATTGCCCATTCATTATAAGAGGGGACCCCCACCTACCACGATTTGAAATGCCCAAATCGTAGCCTATCGGTAGGTCCCCGATAGTTCCAAATCGTGGACATGGTTTGAAATCGTAGAGCGTAGAAACGCCTTTGGAGGACCAAAAACATAAACCATGGTCACGATTCAATCTGTGTATCAATGTATATGAGTTTTAATATTGAAATGTATTATAATTTTGCAAACATTGAATGTATCTGAATAATTCTTTAGAGTTATTCACAACATAATTTGAAGTTATTTTTTCAGACTCTAATACAATCAATTTGAAAAAGATAACTGTGATAGAATCGTGATTCTGATCTGAAACTATTATTTCCAGACCTTTATCCTTAATCAAATGATATCATATTTTCACCGAATATATATCTGTATACAGCCTACCTAATTCTAGAATTACATAATTTTCCATTTAGTATGTCACCCACAAGAGATATTTTCCCATTCAAATACACTACAATACCCTACGACAGGCTACGAAATTTCCAACATGTTGGAAGTTATCGGTGCCTCTACGATTGGCGTTTTTCATCGCAGCCTATTGTGAGCTGTCGTAGACAGAATCGCAGAAACCTGTTCCACCTACCACGATTTTGGCTGACGTCACGATAGAATCGGAATGGTGTCGGGAAGGCCGTCGTAAGGCCAATCGGGACCAGAATCGTGGTAGGTGGGGGCAGGCTTTAAGCAACTTGTTGCCTCAAAGTCAAACACCGCTTATTTCGCTGAATGAGGTTGCAAGCAAATTCTGGATCGCAGGCATTCTGACGTCGCGATGATAACAACACTTTCTTTTTAACCAAGTAGCAGTTTAGTTGCTTGTTATGACTGCACCCTAAGGCTAAGGAGTTAGACTTCATTAACCTGCTAAATACTTATCATTTGGAATGGACGGAAATTCCTCTGAAATTTGGGTAAAAGAAGACTAACAACTCATTGATATATTCCATCCATAATGCAACAAAGAAATGGGATTTAAAAAAAAAAAAAAAATTATATTTACCAAAGAACATCTCTCGCCAAGGCAAGTTTTTCAGATGCCAGATTACATCATTCTTACTCAGAGTTTCCAAGGTACAAGCTGTACAGCCAAATGCTGCTGTGAGAAAACACATCAAAAGTACAGGGATATCAAGTATGGGAAATGGGATTAATGAGATGAGTTGAATAGAACCAACATATGAAAGTTACAATTCGGTATCAAAATTTCGTTTAAATTCGTCAACTGTGGTACTATTCTGACATTTGACAGAGAGATTTCATTACACCCCTTACATGTGCAACTGTGTTTCGTCTGATATTTCGCCTATATTGATGGTTGTGTCCTCTCTGTCAGCACTGTTTCCATTCTATCTAGCTTTATCTGTGATCACAATCCGGTATAGGCAGCATCCATTTTGGAATCTGGCCAGGCATGTCTATAACTCGGGAGTCAATCCAGACGAGACTAAATTAATCAATAGTAACTTGGCAATCTGGCATGATTTCCATATTAAATAAGCTCATTGTGGCCCTATAGCAGAGTGCAGGAAGGGTATTTAGTATTTTAGCTGACTAGAGTCTGATGTACCAACACTGGACCGTCAATCATATGAACCATGTGTTTCCTAAATATATATGTGAGTTGGAAACTTTTTCACATTGAATGCTGTTATCGAGTGAACTATCTCAAACAACAAACAAAACATAACATAGAAAAGAACAGAGAAAGGCAGTCTGGAGCCATCGATGTCTGTCTAGGGTATAGAATTCAGAATTTAAAAAGGATTAATCCATCTCCCTTTCCGGATGGTAGGCAGGAAGGGCCGCCGAAATCGAGGACGAAATAGCACCTAGATTGAGTAGCGCTAAAAACAGATGATTTTCAATGTTGATGTTTATATTAATTTTAACATGTACCCTGACTTTTACTCTTCCTCATGAATCACCTGTGATATCTAGATAATACTAGGCCTAATTCTACTAAGAGTTTTCTTTTTTATACTGATAACATATACATAGATAAACCAGTTTCCCTATCTCAATGTGCAAGTTAAGTTCAGTTGATATAAACTTGCTTGAACGATATACATGCATGCTAGTAAACAGTATAGATTATGAATAAAATATTACTATTTTACAAGAGATTTATATATATGTATATGTAATATATGTGTATATTGATATCTGTGCACTATATCACTAGCAGATTATACAGACTAGATATATAAACGATCTATCTATCTATCTATCTATCTATTTATCTGTATGTCCTTCTGTCTGTGTGTCTGTCTGTGTGTCTGTCTGTCTGTCTGTCTGTGTGTCTGTCTGTCTGTCTGTCTGTCTGTCTGTCTGTCTGTCTGTGTGTGTGTCTGTGTGTCTGTGTGTCTGTGTGTCTGTGTGTCTGTGTGTCTGTCTGTCTGTCTGTCTGTCTGTCTGTCTGTCTGTGTGTCTGTGTGTCTGTGTGTCTGTGTGTCTGTGTGTCTGTCTGTCTGTCTGTCTGTCTGTCTGTCTGTCTGTCTGTCTGTCTGTCTGTCTGTCTGTCTGTCTGTGTGTCTGTGTGTCTGTGTGTCTGTCTGTCTGTCTGTCTGTCTGTCTGTCTGTCTGTCTGTCTGTCTGTCTGTCTGTCTGTCTGTCTGTCTGTCTGTCTGTCTGTCTGTCTGTCTGTCTGTCTGTCTGTCTGTCTGTCTGTCTGTCTGTCTGTCTGTCTGCCTGCCTGTCTGTCTGTCTGTCTGTCTGTCTGTCTGTCTGTCTGTCTGTCTGTCTGTCTGTCTGTCTGTCTGTCTGTCTGTCTGTCTGTCTGTCTGTCTGTCTATATAATACACCTATATGTATATGTTTATCTATGCACTATATTACCAGCAAATTATACACACGCACACTCATTGATAAGGACGAGGCCGGACAGAGTGTGTAGAGACTGCCTTCGTGTTCTATACTGACACGTCCACACACGTTCGCCATTAAGGGCCTGCTATAAACTCCCCTTCCCCGCCTGTCGATCCACTCACGTTGATGAATCTCCCGATACTGACAGCTGCACCGCGCGCTATTTACTCACGACGCGCTCATTAAGAGCAGCTCCAAGACAAACGAGACACAGTAACCGAGTCCTTAACAAACTCACCGAGCAGCTCTAATCACATCAGTCCCTGCCTTTATCCTACCCCTAATATAAAATCCCATAGGCTTAACATTGAGTTTCCGTATGCCACGCTGACTGGCATACGGAGTTTTATATGCCACTAGTGGCATACAGCATTGTTATCACGTAATATTCGAGGAGATAGGGTAGGATAAAATCAAAACCTGATTCGTTTTAATCTTGGCCACTGCATTCCACTCCTGAAGTTTTGGCTGCGGACTTCGCCTCATGAAGTCACTTTGCCAAACTCCAGTCGTGAAATACGGTGGCCAAGATTAAACCTCATCCAGTTTTACGATAGCCCTCAGAAGGTCTTAGTGTGAGGAGCACGGTACGGCCTATGTACACGTGCACTATTCAAAGCTGAAAAATCGCTTAGTTATCCTTACTGCAAGATATTTCTCTTTATCAATAATGTTATTCCATGGCGAATCTCAGCCTCAGATCCCACTGAACTCAAATATCAAAGCTTCATTTTTACTGTCTCCAGAAGTATTCCCTCTGGAACGGGCATTTGCTGTTTTAGACGGTTTATTTTTGGTTCCTTAACCTACCACCTTCAACTAGGTCAAGGCAAACTGATATTGATTGACCATATTCTAATTCATAGGCGATATAAGTATCCTCAAACGGCAGAAGTCGTTGGCCACGTCGCACATTCACAGGGACAGTCACACTGGTAGCATCTGATTACCACAGACATCTCTAGACCCCGGATAATTGCTAACGGGAACTTAAGATTATTTTAGACAATCACATAGTAGCAGTGTGACCTGGTCTTAGTAGTCCAGTCAAAATAAGCAAAAAAAGGGCCAAAATCCAATATGGCCACCCCAAATATATGAAACTCCATAATTCTGGCAGCCATATTGAATTTACGCTAATCTATTCAAGAGATATGATTTCACTTGTGATTTGTATGGATTCCCCACCCCAGAAAACATATATTGAGCATTCTAAATCATGTTTCTACCTCAATTCAAACCAGAATTATGGAGTTTCATATATTTGGGGTGGCCATATTGGATTTATGCTAATTTGACCTACTTCCACTACTAGGATTAATTTCGATGTTCATTCTGGTGATATGTAAGGTATTCTGAGGTGAATGGCACTGGAATTAAATCTATTGCTTTTTGTGGCCGGTCAAACCTTATTTTGACTGGACTATAGGGTCAGTATAAGACTGCTCGAAGAATCAGATTTCTTTTAATCCGTTTTGATGGCCAAATCTTATCAGCAGGTGAATTAATAGTCTACTGAGGTCTGACCTATTTTGTCGTATCGCCGTTTTGTCTTTTATATCCGGCAAAGGAACATCATTAGTGGCTGGTGTAATTACAGAATACATAATGAGCGTCTTCCTCATCAATTCTGTTTTATACCGTATCAAATGAAACCAATGAAATATCCACTAGTCTTATTTTTCTATATCCTGCTATCAAACAATACCTGTTGTTTACAAGCAAATCTACGCCTGATTTCCAATATCCAATGTTTGTGTGTGTACAGCGCAGATGCTATAGCTAGATTATCGTCTAAAAATGTGAAAATGACGAGTAATATAGCTCTTGATATCTGGCGGTCTTTTTGAAATCTAACTGACACTTCATGGTGAAGAGTCTTGGGTAGATGTAAATAATGTTTCAACGCCGTTACCACCTTCTTACATGAATATTTCAATGATGTAGTTTTCTTCATGATTATTTTTGTCGTGAATAAAATGTGTTGATTCAGCCGCTTATACATATATGTATACTTGCAATTCTTAACTTGAATTGCGCAGAGGTTTAGATTGTGAATGCTATGAATTCTGTAGCATTGTAAAAATGTAGTTTATGTCCGCCATTAGAATTTAGAAATAGGTGGAATTCGGGAATTATTAAGATTCATATTGAAGAGACATCAAGTGTTATTTAAGATGGCGACTATTCATCCCACACCTCTTTATCTCAATAACCACAACCCACCTCAAGATGTGTTAGTTCCTAGTGTTACCAATATCGATATGCTATCCTATATTCATCAGTCTGTACCTCCAGTCCCCTGTAAAACACAGACTGTACAAAAAACAAGAATTCGAAATGCCTGGTTCAATCTATCGGGAATTGCTCGTTTTGCCCCAGGAAACCTGCTTCGTTTAAAGAGCTACGAACGTGTTACAGAAATAATAGATATCGCTAAAACGAGAGCGCTGTAAAACCGCTGAAAGTCGAGGGGTAATACGAGTTGATGGTTACTAGTGAGACTCTACTTGAATATCCAACAAAAACCCAGCGGTCATTATCGGAGACAAATTGGCCGTTTGGTTGCCAACATGGAGGCTCTTTAACGATGGCGACTCACGCAGCTGAGAAGCCCAAGGTTTGGTTGTGTGTACTCGTGGTGAAACTTTCTGTTTGAGGGAATTCAGTATTGAAGGCGTGGTCCTCTGGTCAAAAATGCTACTTTATTCGCAATAATCTAAACCTCAGTCCCTGCATGAATCATCAGTGCATTGCCTTATGCATGGGTTGTGGGTTCTATGTCCGATCTTTTTTCTTCTTTTTTTTCTTCAATTTTTTTATTGAAACATCAAAAAGAAGTAATCTTACATCATATCCATTTATCGCGTCGTGTACATTTTTGTATCACATATGGGATGTTCAATAAAACAGGTTGAGACTTCAACTGTCAATTAGTTGATTTTCATAGTCACACCTATACACTCGCTAGATATTACACAGAGTTTTCTTGTATACACAACTGAGTGGAGGTAAGATAAGACATAACCACAAAACATTTAATGTACTCATGAATTTAGTCACCATTATCAGCCATTTTTAGAAAAAAAAAAAAAAAAAAAAAAAAAAATGGACAATATATCTGTCACAAACCACAAGTGAGATATAACTCAAACAACCTCACTTAAACATAGAAATAGTTTCAGACAACAAAAGGAGTACAAAAAAAGAGTAAGACACCTCTAGAAGCCATATCAGAGGAATATAGAACTAATATCCATCCCTCAGCATGCATGCTCACACCCGGTATTTGGCCTGTCTGCTTTCGAACAGTCCTTCCTTCCTCATGGCCACTACTCGGCTCGCAACGCTATGGTCAGCTCTTGGCTTGTATTATCATGGTCAGTCCTCGGTTTGCGTGGTCATGGCCCGTACTTGGCTTGCGTGGTCATGGTCAGTCCTCAGTTTGCATGGTCATGACAAGCCCTTGGCTTGTATTATCATGGTCAGTCCTTAGTTTGTGTCATCATGCCCAGCTTGTATTGCCATAGCCAGTAGGGGGATTGCGTGGTGACGGCCAGTCCTCCTTTTGCGTCACTATAAACAGCTCGTATTGTCATGGCCAGTAGGCAGCTTGCGTGGTCATGGCCAGTACTCACTTTTCATCATCGTGACCAGCTCGGATTGTCATGGCGAGTAGGGGATTCTCATGGTCATGGCCAGTACTCAGTTTTCATCATCGTAACCAGCTCGTATTGTCATGGCGAGTAGGGGATTCGCGTGGTCATGGCCAGTACTCAGTTTTCATCATCGTGACCAGCTTGTACTGTCATGGCGAGTAGGGGATTCGCGCGGTCATGGCCAGTACTCAGTTTTCATCATCGTGACCAGCTCGTATTGTCATGGCGAGTAGGGGATTCGTGTGGTCATAGCCAGTACTCAGTTTTCATCATCGTGACCAGCTTGTATTGTCATGGCGAGTAGGGGATTCGCGTGGTCATGGCCAGTACTAAGTTTTCATCATCGTGACCAGCTCATATTGTCATGCCGAGTAAGGGATTCGCGCGGTCATGGCCAGTACTCAGTTTTCATCATCGTGACCAGCTCGTATTGTCATGGCGAGTAGGGGATTCGCGTGGTCATGGCCAGTACTCAGTTTTCATCATCGTGACCAGCTTGTATTGTCATAGCGAGTAGGGGATTCGCGCGGTCATGGCCAGTACTCAGTTTTCATCATCGTGACCAGCTCGTATTGTCATGGCGAGTAAGGGATTCTCGCGGTCATGGCCAGTACTCAGTTTTCATCATCGTGACCAGCTCATATTGTCATGCCGAGTAAGGGATTCGCGCGGTCATGGCCAGTACTCAGTTTTCATCATCGTGACCAGCTCGTATTGTCATGGCGAGTAGGGGATTCGCGTGGTCATGGCCAGTACTCAGTTTTCATCATCGTGACCAGCTTGTATTGTCATAGCGAGTAGGGGATTCGCGCGGTCATGGCCAGTACTCAGTTTTCATCATCGTGACCAGCTCGTATTGTCATGGCGAGTAAGGGATTCTCGCGGTCATGGCCAGTACTCAGTTTTCATCAGCGTGACCAGCTCGTATTGTCATGGCGAGTAGGGGATTCGCGTGGTCATGGCCAGTACTCAGTTTTCATCATCGTGACCAGCTCGTATTGTCATGGCGAGTAGGGGATTCGCGTGGTCATGGCCAGTACTCAGTTTTCATCATCGTGACCAGCTTGTACTGTCATGGCGAGTAGGGGATTCGCGTGGTCATGGCCAGTACTCAGTTTTCATCATCGTGACCAGCTTGTATTGTC
Organism: Alentia gelatinosa; assembly: GCA_950022655.1. Lineage (NCBI taxonomy): Eukaryota > Metazoa > Annelida > Polychaeta > Phyllodocida > Polynoidae > Alentia > Alentia gelatinosa. The sequence goes on from OX465582.1 coordinate 11,026,212, forward strand.
ATGGCGAGTAGGGGATTCGCGTGGTCATGGCCAGTACTCAGTTTTCATCATCGTGACCAGCTTGTATTGTCATGGCGAGTAGGGGATTCTCGCGGTCATGGCCAGTACTCAGTTTTCATCATCGTGACCAGCTCATATTGTCATGCCGAGTAAGGGATTCGCGCGGTCATGGCCAGTACTCAGTTTTCATCATCGTGACCAGCTCGTATTGTCATGGCGAGTAGGGGATTCGCGCGGTCATGGCCAGTACTCAGTTTTCATCATCGTGACCAGCTCATATTGTCATGCCGAGTAGGGGATTCTCGTGGTCATGGCCAGTACTCAGTTTTCATCATCGTGACCAGCTCGTATTGTCATGGCGAGTAGGGGATTCGCGTGGTCATGGCCAGTACACAGTTTTCATCAGCGTGACCAGCTCGTATTGTCATGGCGAGTAGGGGATTCTCGTGGTCATGGCCAGTACTCAGTTTGCGCGGTTTCAGCCAGTCCTGGGATGAAGTTCTGTCATAAATGTTGTTCAGTCTGGAGCTCCTCCATCAAGCGTGTGGGATTCTGTCATACCCCATGCATTATTTATCGTGGTATTTATCAGAATGTCTCTGGTACACCCAATGACAAGACCCGTCACACGGGGTAATGTTAATAGGGGCCGAACACACATGTCCCCCATCAGCAGGACATGTATTGTTCTGACAGAGAACAGGTTCGCCTGATGGAAGCAGGCTCACTCAGAACCAACCAAAGCCTTAGCTGTCCTTGTTAGGCATGGCCTACATTAGTAGCTGACGTGGCATCTTGCTAGTCAGCCTACGAACTAATAAAGCTTAATATATACCTCATAGTCAGTCTGTAAAACTCATACACATATGTTCACATGTTAGTAGTTTGCTCTATGCTCAAAGAACGGTCAGACATATTTGATTGAATTATAATAAAATACTCTACTAGTTCCTAATAGTATTCCAGATATAGGGTTTATATTACGTAATGAATTGTACGTTCCAAGTCATCATATATACATGTGGTTGATAACCTCCTTGGAACCTAGAGATTATATTTTGAGTTATTTCGGTTTCTCATCGTGCTAATACGCCCTCATGCCTGTACAGCCTGGTCTATTCATTGGGATTGGGTTACGTTCCTTGTTTTTATTGCGAATTAAGGAAGTGGACCATAGTCCTGTTCTGAAAAAACAAGATCAGTCTGGGAATCAATACTCAAATGATCCATAATGTCTTTTTACTAGTGACCCGTTGAAATATATTCTATTAAGTTATATAATAGATAAAAACATCATTTTGAGATGTAAGAAAATCATTGTGGAATGACTGATGTCTAGAACCTAGAGTGGCGTACCCACCTTTTATGACAAGACCTATGACAGCATTTACGACACTTTCTCGTGATGTGTTGGAGTAGTGTGTTTATTATCCTATATCCCAAAACACAATATATCGCATTATCTCACCCCTGTAATAAATGTCCATAGGCTTAACATTGGGAACTCGTTCTCCATGCCCCTACAGAATAGAGGATAAATACAGAAAGCAACTCGTTTTGGTCAAAGAAGTCATTCTCCAACTCGTTTGAATGCTATGTGATATTTACTCATGTTTCGCCCGGTTCATATCACTCTGCATCAAACTCGTGGAGAACGACGACTTTGACCAAAACTTGTTGGTTTCTTCTTCATGACACGTGTCACAGTGTACCAGGGAGTTTACGACACAGCTACGTTACAGACACAATGTGTCGTAAGCGCCTTGTGCTGGCTTGGTCCAACGCTTAACTCCACGAGCGCTGTTTCCCTTGATACCTAGCTCCGTGACCTGATGGTGAATATGACCCCGTCACCCTGTCCTGCATGCCAAGCTGCTGTAAGCTGCGCAGAAGGAAATACTAGAGGCCTAATACCCGCATAGATCAACGTGATGAATGCTGCCACAGTCTGACCTTAGCGTGGAAGGGAAGCCATGAGGCAGAGTTTGCTTATGGGGCATATTATAATGATAGGCTTAACTCTATGGTATTACTTGGAGGATAGAAACCACAGAAGAATACATGGAAAATATCTAAAGATTACACGCTAGGATCATACTACGGGACTGGAAACTTTATATGAGAATATAAACATAGTAGGAGTTATGGTATTACTAGGAGACTAGAAACCTTAGGCGAAAACATGAAAAGGAATATCTATAGAGAAAAACACCTATCAGTAATATGAACTCTCAGTGCATCTGGTCAGCATGAAAAATATTTCATTTCAATTATGTCGTTCTCGGACAGTTATACAATATAATGCTGAAGTATGGCTAACAAAACTTGAAATGCCTGACTATGTATGGAAGATAGGGAATATAATCGAAATATTCCCAGTACATTCACGAGTAGCTTAGAGTTTGTTGGTTACAGCTACGACTGAGGCACCGCTAAGAGCGCCAAACCTTCCAGTGGGAAATCAAGGAAACACCTTTTGAGGTGTACATCAAGGGAGACACTACTCTGAGTGTTGCGTATTGTGCTCATCGGGCGTTCTTGTCACATCGCTTCTATATCTGTAGGTAAAGATAAATGTCCAAGCAGGCAGGATAAGAATTACAATGTAACATATCAATACACGTAGCAATTATCAAGTCATTGGATAAGAAAGCCATGTTCATTTGTCGCTAGGTTAATATCCTAATGGCAGGCTCAAAATAAATGGGACAATAAGGATCATATTCAACAAAGGTTTATTTGTCAGACTGCTACGGTTACCAAGTCACTCCAGTATTGATTCAGATATGTGATGTGAAATGCGCTTCATCTTTCAGGTAATGACATTCAAGAAATACCAGCAACATTTCATGTGGATAAATACAAATTTCACCTTTCTTAGGGACCTATACATGGCGAGAAATAACAAGGAGATCGTTGCTGCCTGCTTTGTCGACTTCAAAAAGGCGTTCGATTCAGTCCATCATGAACTCCTCATCCGCAAACTGGAGAAGGTGTTAAAGGTTCCATTAAATGTTGTTTCCTGGTTAAAAAGTTATCTACATGGTAGACGACAATATGTCACTATCAATAATTCTAGTTCAAGTATTGAATCCATAGACTTCGGGGTCCCACAGGGCTCTGTGCTTGGCCCTTTGTTATTCGTGCTTTTCGTTAACGACCTTGGCTCCTGTATCCAGTACTGCCGTTATGTACAATACGCTGATGACTTGGTGTTTTATGTGAGTGGAAAAACTGAGCATGAGGCACAGGGTGCTTTACAGAGAGACCTTAACTCATTGACCGAGTGGTGCGCCAAAAACGGGCTTACCATAAACATTAAGAAGACCAAGTGTATGTGGTTCGGCACCCAGCAGCGGCTTAAGAATGCCCAACCATTACAAGTTCATGCCAACGGTCTCCTACTGCATTCCTGTCTTTCATATTCTTACTTGGGTTTAATACTGGACTCATCACTCTCATGGATACCACAAGTAAACGCGCTGAAGAAAACTCTCAGTGGCCGATTGTTTAAGCTAGGTAGACTAAGGTATTGTCTGACAAAAGAAGCAGCCCGAAGTATCTTCATAACGAACATCCAGGCAGTAGTAGAATACTGCTCTTTTGTCCATGATAGCTTTAGAAAAATTGACCTGAATGCCATAAGTAAACTACTGAGCAGAGGATTAAAGTTAATACAGGACTATAGGGGAGTATCCGGACTGTCAGTCAAAGAGTTGTACGCCAAGAGTGACCTAGACAGTCCAGAGACTCGCAGGAAAACACAGTTACTTATGCTGATGCACAAGCAAACCAAAAATCCGACATGGCTAGACAGTGTAGGATCCAGAACAAGAAGTAGTGCAAAAATTAAGTTTAAGTTGCCTTGCCCCAAGACCACCGCTGTCCAAGAGTCGCCATTCTGGCGCGGAGTAAAAGCATGGGATAAGTTGACAGCAGAAATCCAAACCATTGACAGTGAGAAAGATTTCAAAAATCACGTAAAAAAGTGCTAAGACTGTAGTTCTACCCATCACACATCTCATTCCATCCTCATCCTAATGCTTATATTTAAATCCTGCCACTCAGGCATGTTATATTTAAATGTTTTTGATCTCCATCTGGAACTGATTGTTCTGAGTTATAAATGTAGATGCTGTACCATGTTGGAACTGAAAAACTTGCCTTGGCGAGAGTTTCTCAATATAAAAAAAAAAAAAAAAAAAAAAAAAAAAAAAAAAAAAAAATTTAAAATGTCGATTGGCAGCTTAGAGATGACAATTAACCATGGACCCACCCGCCCCCCCCCCCCACCTATATACATATCATGTATATACAAAATACCCATATTTGGCGTAATAGTAGAGCAGTAGATCTCAAACCAGCTCACCACAATGGTTATCAGAGTTAATTTTGATTCTAGGGACTCTCTACATTTTAGTGTGGGTGCTCTTGCCTTGCAGACCAGTGTCACTATTCTATCAGAGCTCAATGTACAGGGTCACTAAAATTCAAGAGATCAAAATCTTTCTACTCTGACCCATTATGACCCATTATGATGTAGGTGGTTCATACTATATAGGTATATCACTAGGGTCTTTAATTATGCAAATCTACATGACCTTGGGTCAAGGTCAATGTCACTATATTCAAGGTAAAATGAATCTTTTTGCCTAATTTCTACATATAATGTTTCAGTTGCCATTGCAACCACACATATCATATAGTTGATAAAGAACCAATTCAGTATTATACCCTGTTTTGATCTGGGTCTGCAATTAGGCGCCTATTGACCATATAGAATATGCGCCTAATCCACTTCAGAAAGAATTGGATGCTCAATAATTAGTGAAACTGTATAGACATTACTAAGGAAATAGTGAAAATCACATACTATTTCTAGACTCGATTGTGAATAAACCATTAGCTATCAGAAGTATAAGTTTCATATTGGATACAGTGAAGGATGCATAGGTAAAGTTTTGCATATAAAAGATATATATGTATATATGATACCTATGTTTGCATTCCAGTCAATGCCAGCCATCAGATGCTTAATACATATCATTGCTTTAAACATCAATATTTGTCACCCTATAATGAGTAGTGCTCCTTTCTGGATGATACCAGAATGCGTCCTTAGTAGTGAATTGACACCTCATTTGCGGTGTGCGAAATCGTCACGTCGTAGACGATAAGCCATCATAACCTGCCAGTTTTACTTCATAACTCATCTATCTCATCAATTCTAGCTATTGACGGCAGAACGGAAAAAAAGAATCTCGATAATTCCTTGGCCTCATCATTAAATTGATTCTACTCAGAATCATTTACTCCTAAAGTGCTATCATCAAGACATGACGTGATTGTACTTTCTCATTATTGTCGCGGATTTAAAACTTAAGTATTTGTGTAAAACCTAAGCGAAAGGTTATTAAGCGATTTAACAATGTATTGATATATATTTATATATATATATATATATATATGTATATATATATATATATATATATATATATATATATATATATATATATATATATATATATATATATATATATATATAGAAAACACACACCAGTGTACATTCTAGAACGTATTTATCTTGGGCGCAGATTTACTAGCGTCAGGTGTAATTGTCGTTTGCTGGCTGGGGGCTTGGATGTTCTTTTGATACTGAGAGTAAGTTGGTGTAGGTACATGGTGGGATTAATACAAGTGGCGCAGTATATAGACTGAGCGATCCCCAGACTGCTTTGTTATTGAATAAGGCCAGTAGGGGCCTTAATAGGGCCCATGAGTGCATGGTAACAGTATTTATGTCTGAGATACGGCGGGCTACAATACATGCTCTGAGATGTGCACGTAGATCCTCACTTGATGAGGTATAAATTGTCTAAAAAGGTGGAACTACTTGATCAAAGAACTAGAGGCACAAGAGGAGACAGCAAAGTTAGATTTAATGAAATCAGATTTAAAGGGGAATCATACAACGTTCCCCATTGCATCGAGGTATAGCCCTTTGGAAAGCCCTACCGGTAGAAACTCAAAAAGTGGGCACCAAAAAAGCATTTAAGCTATGTATAAACAACCGTCAATGATAATCATTTACTGTAATAACGTATGTTCTGTAGTGTTGGTTACCATTAATTCATATCCTATACACCTCATGATGTGAACTTTTCAATAGACTGGTTCACCTGGATTCCCATGGAAGAACTGTATGTAATACGACAGAATGGTGAAATAAACATTATTAAAAAAAACAAAAAAAGAAAAGTGCGACTCAGTTCCTGTATTGCCATAGCTTGAAAGACCATGGTTGTAGGGATACCTGCTATTCTAAACGACTATGCATCTAAGGTCAGTGATTGGGGAGGATTTGAGGGGGCGAAGCGTCTGCAGTTTGCTTCACTTTCATGTCTGTATATATTCGTATTTCATTATACATGTAGATGTCTAATGAAATTATAATGATGTATTGCTTTATAAATGACTTTGATCAATGCGTCAAACTAAAATGTGGCTGTAGTTTTGTCGAATGCAAATTCTTGAATAATAAAAAAATGTCAATAAGCGCAGATTGCCGGATTGTCCTCTACGAAAAGCCTCATAAAACCTCTTTGAACTCTAGATTCGTGAGTCTATACAACACATTTATAATGAAACATTTTACGCGCATAAAATGCTACGTTCATCTTTCACCGGTCACGTGGCCTTGTCATATATCCAGGACCCCGTACTACACATGGGCAGATCCACTCTGGGTCAGTCAGGCGTGTGGTATAGCGCAGGTATAGGATGGTGGTTGTGGCCCCTAAGATTCGAGGTCAACTCTCGACTGCAGAGCTGTCCCAAGGCGCGAGAAAATATTATGTAAGGAGGTCAGGGTGAAGGTCGGGGTTTGCTGCGAATGCAGACATTGGCTACTTGGTCTATTGTATTCTTTATATGGAATTAAGGTAATGGGACAACACCATGGTGGATAGGGACTATCGAGATCACTTCTAGGCCTGAAATACCGGTTTGGAAGTGCCAAAATAAGCATGAGTCTCCCCTAACCTTTATACACAGTATGGGGCACCAAGTGTTCACTCCCTTATCGTAGTTCTATTGTCTACTTTTAGCGGTGAGTTACAAGTGATAGAGGAAATTCGGGGAGCTAGTTTCCAATAAGAAAGAAGTTATGCCACAGTAAATTTTCATGAATTTCCATATTAGTTTGTAGAAAAATGCGTCTTTCTCCAATAAAAGTTGTTTTTTTCGAACAGAAATTTCATGTCATTGATGGGATATCATTTGGTGTTATACAAGGAATATCAATAGGGGAACATTTTCGCCAAGTCTACTCTACTACTCATTTCATAGATCCATTCTGGCCGGTGTATGGCCTTGTTTGTTGCTATCGCGCGACATCTTTTCAATCCAAACGAATTTATATATTTGGGGAAAAAAACTACACGTGGAAACATGACGTGGCTGTCCTGTCAAAGAAAGTCAAAAATATATTAAACATTCAGTTCCCAAAATCTTTAAACACACATCGCCCCAATTAAACACACGACGTCCAATTCCCATTGGTGATGTGTAAGGGAGGGCTGCTCTGATTGGACGAGCTCGTCCGCGGAACGCAGCGTCTCTCAACCTGGCACGACGACCATTAATGGGTCACGCAGACGCTCTTCTCGACCCACACTTAGCGGCTGCGTCTTGTCGCCTTCCGGCAGCCATTACCTGAGCTGTCGGCTGTCGCTGATTGGCTGTCTTCCTCCAATACACGTCACCGTGTCAGCCTCGTTCTCACTCCGCCTCCTAGTGGTAATTCTCCAATTTTCAACAGAACGCCAGCGCATGCGCATGAATTAACGACCCGCTTACCTTAGTCAGTCTAAAACAAGCCTCCAAGTGGCCTGGTTAGTTTTAGCGGGAAACAAGCAGACGATATTGCGTTGTTATGCTTATTGCCGCGTAAGTACAGTATTATAGAATCAGAGAGGAAGAATCAGGCAGCATCTATATCCAATACTTTAGGGCATTCACTGCATCAATTTCAGTAGATCTATTGTGTATGGACGTCAGTGGGGGTAGATTTACGTATTCAACATCGATTGGTCACAATGTCAGTTCTTCCTATGTAATGTCCAGCTATCAAAACCAGTAAATCAGGTTAAGTAAAATATAACACCAACCAAAATTCCCACACTCAATGTAGCTTCATTCTAGATACTCAACCTATTGACCTTCTTCCATCTACAAAATCAGAAATGTTTGAAAGTGGTATATTAGACCTGCCCTGTATTTTACGAACAGGTAAGGGAAGAGGGTCGTGTTTATAGTGGTGTTGTGTTTATGTAGGAGGAGGGGGGCGTAGGGTTAGGATGAATCCGCAGACAGATGAGGTCATGACTGGTTTATTTATACCCCAGCAGAGGGCGCCTTGATTCATATCACCAGCTATGTCCAATCTCTGATTTAGGTTCAGGATGTGACGGGAGACCCGGGTAAGTGCTTTATAGCCAGCCGCACGGAGCAGAGTGATGGATGGGATATGCCCCACACTGCCCCCGACAAACGTCCACTTAGCCAACACTTTATTATTCCATTGCCTTCAGAGAGCATGATCTATACCAGCTTTTCAGATTTTTTTTATTGGTATATTCAAGGACAAAGTCAAGGAAATATATAGAAAGATACAAAGATACGGGGAGTCAGAGAGAGGAGCAGGTACCTATTGGGAAATCATCTTTAAGGTTGAACGAACTACCTGGTTATCTTTTATTAAAATGTGTAAGTGCTAACCACGTTTTATATAACCGTATGGTGTGGGGAGGTTCAAAGCAGTGTAGATTATTCTATCACTAACATCTAGAACTAGATTTATAAGTAAACTTCACGTTCAATGTTCCGAAAGAATATTTGACAACCACCAAATGAAAACAATGATGACTTGCTCATGTACACAGGCATATAGAAAAATCATTTTTATTGCGATCAATGGTTTTTAACTCCTGAGATTTCCCCATCATTAGTAACATCCAAGTTTTGATAGCAAATAAAATATACCCAACAACTGTCGGAGGTGAAAGGCAACCCAGCACCAAGAAAGCACACATCGGCCACTTCGCAGATACTAGCCATTAAGTAATTGAACCGACATTTCTCTCCTATACACTACCCAAAGTGGCTTGTTTCTCAAATGAAATAACTATGATAGTTTCAAAATAGAGTACCCTCTGGCGGCAAAATCATGCTCTCAAACAAATTACATCCTGATAGGTAACAATATAATTTGGCTTCATTTTGCGCAGTAGCAATCTGCAATATGAGAATATTCGAGATCACTGCCTCAAGAACCCTCAGCACTAGGACTCCGATCCATAGCCACCGCAACTCTCCCCACTAATATCCCCATTTAATGCTTTCCCACCACTTGATTACTTTAATGGGCGGCTGCAGCACAGGTTCCTGTCTCACCTGTTTTTTCCCCTCTCGTTCGTGTAACGACGTAAAAAAGCTCATTGATTAGTTTCACGCCTGGTTTTCTGTCCAGACGTAGGTAGGCTCTGCAGGCGGCGTGCAGTAAATGTAAAACCGTCCGTCCGTCTGGGACCCGGCCACGCCACCACGTGACCACGCGACCCGTGCTTTGTGACAGCGCCAATAGGTGGAGTTCATGAATATTGGTTTCAGACTTTTCCCTCTAGCCACACCTTAAACTTTCCATCCCAACTCCAGCCTTCCCCCAACGAGCAGCTCCTTCCAACATGTCTGCCCCAGTCACGCGAGGGAGACGCTAGGGTAGATTCTAGTCGTAACACAGTTTAAACTCCTCAATATATTCTTAAGTTACCAGGGTTTATCCTACCCCTAATAAAAAACTCCATAGGCTTAACATTGGGTCACTGTATTCGGTCTGGAGTTCAGAAAAATGAAAAATATCGCTCTAGTGGGATACACTTGACAAATGACGTCATTTGTTAATGTAGAAGTAATTTAGACGGGCGGGGTATGATAAATTCTAAACTAAACTCGAGTTAGTCATGTTATTGTTCATCGCACTCCGGCAAGATCGCGTATTACTGCTCTCGGCTTCGCCTCGTGCAGTAATATCGCGATCTTGCCGTCGTGCGATAAACAACAACATGACTAACTCTTGTTTGGTTTCTCTATAGTATCATGTATCACAATAAACCTGATATATGGATGGGGGTGGGGGGGGGGGGCGGGGGATTTCCCTTTCCCAGAGATGCAGCCTCCCTGTTGCGACTATGCTGCCTCTATACCTATAACAGGGTTCGTACAGAGCCTGGAAAACCTGGAAAAGCCTGGAATTATGCTTTTGGATTTTCCAGGCCTGGAAAAGCCTGGAATTCTCACAGAGTGCCTGGAAAAACCTGAAAGAGCCTGGAAAATTTAATTTTGCATAAAACCTTTTTTTTTTAGTCTATGAAATTGTGGTCATCATTAGCTTTCCTAACTATGTTACCTGACTGCCAATGAAATTTTAGTGACTTGAATCAAATAGCTCAAAAAATCCTTTATTTGACCATTTTTAGCAATTGCTAAAAATATAGAATGGATTTGATTATCTGTCTTCATATTGAAGTGGCAATTTTTTTTAAAGATATCTATCCCAAACCTCTAGGTAGTAAGGAAGACTAAATTTGGTTATGAATCAGACGTGGTTTTAAAAACAGTGACCAGATGAGCCCGGAAAAAACAATATGAGAGCCTGGAAAAGCCTGGAAAAAGCCTGGAATTTTATTGAGCTGTCTATGTACGAACCCTGCTATAAACACAAGGAAACGGGTATGTCAGTGTCGATACCTCAGTAAATATTAGTAGAGATCTATGAGTTCATATTGGTCGTGCACAGAAGTGTTTCTTGCCACGTTTTTTTTATTTTGAATTCATATATACATAAGGGTTCATAAGGGAGGCTCCGCTGAGCATTTCTGTTATGTCAACTCGCAATTTGTGATACACTATGGTCGAAAAGAATGAAAATAACTCATGAGAATGAGGGAGGTTGAAACTACGGGAGGTGAGTGAAACATAGCTCTGAAAAAGGGTCTCCAATCGATGTCCAGGTCAACTTAGATTAAGATAGGCCTCAGACAGAATTGGTCATAAATCTAACCTACACCTCTATACAGTTGTTGAATAATTCTCCTCTGCTAAGAGCTGGGAGAAAATAACCACCCCTACTTCCTTATCCCAACATCACATGCACCCCTCGCACCAAGCAGTACACCTGACTTGGCGTCAATCTTTGTTCCTCGTAAGTTGACTCTGGCCGTCTAGGAACACGTTATGCTGTATTGCCTTTCGTCTATAATAGTATAATGTCTGTGTACCTCGTTGCCCCTTATCATAACACTGACATGCATGCCAGTCGATAAAAGTATGAGTATACGTATTTTCATTATTTTAGTTGATTTGCTTCGGAGTGTCTGACATTGCGTGCCGACCTCTCTGGAACAGAGTATAGCTGCGCCACCCGGGCTATAGACCCTTCCTTCCTGGTACTCAAAGCATGCATCGAATAACTTCATCCCCGTCGACCGCCGCACCAAAAAACTCCTCCCCATCTCAATCTACATACATATAGATACAAAGGAACCACTCAGCCACGAGTCTGCGCATTGTGCGGGGATCCTCACCTATCCTATAGTCACCGGAAGTGGGGAGGGGAATGTGGTCGACGGTTGAGGGCAGATCAGGAGAGGGAAGGAATACGTGAGAATTACAAACAACCCTTTATTTGTATGCAGCATGCGGAGCTGAGCAAGGATTCATTCATTGTCTTTTCTCTGAACCCATATCTCTTTTCACACCAAGTTTCCATTTTCTAGGATCTGATATCCGGAATTACATTGACTTAGATTGAAGGAAAATTGTCACTCTGCATACTAATTATGAAATCAATACTTTTCCGAAAAACAAGAGGATTAAGTTATGGTAGGGAAAATGAATCTCAATGGAAATTTGAAGAGGAAAGTATTTCCAGAAAATAACACTAGCCATGGTAATATAGATACAGATGAAGATGTTGATAAATATTCCCACTAACTCGGTGCTGGGCCTGGTCCGTTTTAAAGAAATAACAAAGAACTTATTGGTTGTTTTTAGATCACCGATATGTTTCGGACAGGTTATGGGCCTTCAGGGTAGATACCGATAGTTTGTAGGCATCATTTGGTGATATTCTCTGAATTATAACCCCCCCCCCTTTAAGCAGGATTTCCACCGCATATTACCAGAAATTAACCGAAATTAATATCTGGCGCGATCGTAAATATTCTGATAAAATTGTATGAGTCGCGAAGTTGGTGGAAGCGCACTCAACAAATTTCTGAAAGTTTTGGACGTCCATGCGATATCGCACGAAATTTCGTGCGTCTCCATATATACTGTGTCTGTGAAAATCGTGCAATTTCTTATGATTTCGTGTGACTGAAACAACTTCTTTCACAGTTCAACCCTCCGATGGGAATATGAAATTAATTATTCTTATGATTTATGTCACTGGATAGACTCATTCGAGACGGGAGGATTTATTTTCACTTATGACCAACATTCAACCTGTAATTCGCTTCGTCGAATAACGCTATTTAGGGAACTTGGGACCCCCTCCCCCGACGAGGATTTCATGGTTTCAAATCAAGAGTAAAGATCCCTTGACATTACTTTACTACAGCTTCACCACAAGAATAGATCAAGAATAGGATATACAGCATTGATACATCATATTTCTTAAAGCACTAGTTAGTCATTAGTCAATATGCAGTAATGGATTGAGACCATACTTCCTTTTCATATACATCAGCATGGAAAAGCCTTTATACAGCGGAGGTCAGCCGTATAGACAAACCCACTTTGTATGTACACTAATACACCGACTGCGGCTTATCGCTAATGAGTATGTGGATAAATGGCAGATGAGATGAATAGATCCTCAATTCGCACGACCTAACTACGACATTTATTCCAGGTCCTTCCGTTGTGTTTAAAGAGGCTAAGGGGCCATCCATAAAGTACGTACGCAGAATTTCTGAAATTCTGGACCCCCACCCCCTTCTCGATCTTGCACGCAATAGAACAAAGAGGGAGCATACGCGAAATGTCCAAAATTGTTTACTCCCCCACTCCCCCTCAGTGCGTACATACTTTATGAATGGCCCCTAAACAGACTTTGTGAACAGAAACATTATGCCATTCCTACATACTACGGTAGTATCAAGGTATTCAGATACGATATATATCATATATGATACACATAAAGCAGAACCCCGCTATGCAGACAACACTTCGATGTGCACAGGCAAGAGGATTGGCAAATAGCGTCATACAAAACCCATTTACATATATATAATATTTATATATACACAATATTACCATGATTTCGATCTGACTGGCCGTATTCTCCGCGTAGTTGACGAGTATTGCGTAGCGTCAACTACAAGGAGAATACGGCCACACAGATCGAAATCATGGTAATGTTGTATTTATTACTCACTTATTCTTAGATTTAAGCAATAAATATGATCGTTAGAAAACTATTCAACATAGTTAAGAAGTTATGTTTGGGACCACTTTCATCTCAATGGGACTACTTTCATCTAAAAAATCCGTATCCTCCTAGGAGGGTACGCAGCTCCGTATCCTACCCAGTAGCGATCTGTAATCTCCATAGGCTTAGTATGGAGACTCCGTATCAGGTGGGTAATAAAACATAATAATACCACACATTTAATGGGAATATATGAACAAGATTTGGTGAAAGAAACATCAGAGTCGAATAGAAGAGGGGTCTACTCATCTATATGCCAGTCACGCTAGATATCAAATAAATCTTTAAAAAATAATTCTAACAGTATGCCATCAGAAATATCTTTCCCATCCGGCTCTCCTTTCACTGACCACGTTGACTCTCCTCACAATCCACACAGTCCTCTGGTTTTATGGTCATTAATCTTGAATAGTTCCCTTAGGGCTGAGAGACCTTTTTCTCATCACGAGTCTCATCCTGAAAGTGTTGCCTGGAGGAGCCGGTGGTAGAGGTGTGTGGGTTTGATAGCACTAGGTCCTCCATGACGCATTACCTACTGGATATGCATTCAGATCTCGACGTGGTGCCAGTCGATACTATGCCCCCACTTCACGCAAACTACGCCACCTGGTGGCATGGATACAGCACCGCCTAGTGCCGTACGTCATAACTCTCAGAGGACGCACTGGTTTTATTATATTAGCACTGCAGGTTGTGCCTCTTCTCCTCAATGTTGCAGATACCAGCTCTCTATATGCAGTTTGACGTGGGTGTCAGTAGCACTGGAGGTACGCTGGGATATTTTCCGTCGCTCTCACAGCGGAGGTTCTGACGTATATCGTATATTACCTCTAATAGGAAGCTACACCAGACGATAGCACACAGCTGTGGACTAATGCAGACTAGCCTGGTCGTATTGAAGTTGAGACTAAGTCTTGTTGCTTCGGGTCCTGACTCGCATGGTCGCATGGGGTCAAGACTAGTCTGGTCACATCGGGCCCAAAGTAATCTTACTTTGTTGGGTCCAGACTAGTCAAGTCGAAATAAAACCTGCCGCGTCATGTCCAGACTAGTTTAATTTTATGTTCTAGTCTAGATATGCCGGGTCCTGTTGGGGAAATATAAGACAAAGTTAAATCTTGTAACTTGCTTCGTGTATGCGATCTTGTGCCACGGCCACTCATGCATATCAGACGATCGTCTCCAATGTGTCACTGTACCACTGCAGGGATATCGAGGAGAGGTTTTAGAGCAATACTAGCGACTTCATCGTTGCCCTGTGCGCTTCTCTGTGTGTGTAACATAAAGAAAGTAACTGCTAGCATTTTGGTCCTTTTTTTTTCAAATCGCGTCGAAGTTCATAGTCATTTCATATAAACACGCCGCCTGGTGAAAGTCGGCCGCACTACAGGCTATGTGTACGCGTGTATTATTTCACGTGACACCGGTACTTTTACCGGCAACCAGCGCAATAGTCTCACAGACCGATCTCATGCCAATGAGATTGGAAAACTACAGTTCTAAATTATGTTTTCAGTACAGCTAGAAACAAATCTTAAGGATAGAAGTACATCTGTGTAAAGAAACACAACAAAATTAGCAGAATTCAGTTAAGTACTGCACGAGAATCTCACTCTCGTGGCCCTTCAGTCTCCATCCCTATGTCTGGTTCACTCTGTCTCTATGTGCGGGAGCATCTCCAAGCTGATGTTATCGGAATTTACATGTTTTATAATAGGTAGGTAATTATACACATACACCCTATGTTAATTTATTTATACTCCAGTGATATTTGCGGAATAGAATTTTAAGTGACAGCAAAATAGATCATTAAAGCACGGTCTGGCTTTGAAAGTTTTCATTTCCTGTCAGATAATTTCGTCCTCTTGGGCTAACACTCGCCATCTTCACACTGCACCGCTAGAGCAACATACTGAAAACTTGTCGCTGCAATGATAGGCTTCTGGGAAAGAACTATTTTTTGGCAGAGATTTGTTGACAATTCAAACCCAAACTGGTGTGGTAGATCTAAAAGTGTGACAACGCTAGAACTATCAATTCTAGGCAAGTTTACATTGTATTACATCTTTCTGAGTGATGTAATATAGTTTTATATTCAGTAGAACCAAGAAATTAGAGATGTTGTCACTCAGTTCAGAAGATGACAGTTGAATGTTGACTTCAAATCCGAAAACTCTTATGAACTAATTATATCACTTCCAAAGTCGTCGAAAGGCTGCCACTAGAGTAATTTAAAGAAATATATCAATGTTATTTACAAATCTAATGGGAAAAACTACTAGACATACTACACAGCTAGGAACTACATTATCTTGGGTAGTACTACAACGCCCGTAAAAAGGCGCGGAGGGAACATCTTAAAATCCTAAGATAGTAAAGAGTCCATCATTGCAGCGACAGGTTTTGCGATAAACTGGAGCGGTGCAGTGTGTCGCCATCTTTACTATCTCGTTTCATTAAACCTACTTTCCATACGCTCACCGATCGGTGGTGTTGTTCCTATTGTAAAGTTCTGGTCTATACATCATTATCGTGGCCATGTAATATTGGTTTCTATGAGAAGAAAGTAATCATATAAATTACCCCTAATTATTGAGGAACAAATTGACTGAGTTGGAACAGTCACCATTTTGGTTAGTAACCTCCTCCCTGATGTTTACAGTACGGCTGCCATGCTTTGAATGGCATATAATACCCCTATTGTCACTCAGCTCTAGTTCCCAGTCTGCCCACATGAGGGCAGGTCGCTCTACCAATGACACTTGGAGTTGTTCAGTGTCATGGATTTGGCCTTCCCCTATTGGCTGTTGGTACAACAGCCAATGAGAGCGCAGAGCTCACAGATGCCAAACCTGTCATGTCAACCCCCTGCTAAGGGTATAAAACAAGGATCCCTTCTTGTTAATAAACAGTTAGTTGAGTTCTTGACTCATAGTAGTACATAGTACCTCTGTATTTGAGTTCTTCTCTCTCTTCTTAAGGTCTACTCCTTACGCAAGTAGGCTGTGAGACTTTACACTATGATGGACGCTGAGTAGTTCATGGAGAAATGCGTACAACTCAGGCTGTACAGGAAGATTCTGGTCTGTTTATAATGGGTGTGGGTAAACAAGGTCGGCCCCGCTCTACTAAAGACATATGTAAGATATAGGGAGGGATAGTTGAAAAAAGGAGTGGAATTTGTAAGAACGAAAGGGCAAGAGAAAAATAATACAAGGCTTACTAACGGCCTATCATTATCAATAATAGTGAATGATAAATGAATTAGAGGTGATTCAAAAATAAACTAGAATATACGGGGTGTACCTGCAACGAGTGGTGGTAATATCACGACGGAATTCCACGCTAGCATTAAATCAATGGAATGACTATGATGTACGAGGTGGGTGTTCAGGGATCTGGCAGATCATTTGGGCGGACATGCGCTGCAGGATGGGTCAATGGGATGTTTTACGGGTATGGCACGTCAGGAAGCGTAGCGGGAGGTTGTTCGATTCAGGCCCATGTGTTTGCCTGGTCTGCAGCTTTCATCTGTCATTGTGTAGGTCCCATCGATCACTCTCAACCCCAATGACCCTGCGCTACCCTGCGCTACCCCTCCAACGACAACATACTCTTACCCCCAATGACCCTACGCTACCCATCGCTAACCCAACAAAACACTACACACTCTTAACCCCAATGACCCTACGCTACCCATCGCTAACCCAACAAAACACTACACACTCTTAACCCCAATGACCCTACGCTACCCATCGCTAACCCAACAAAACACTACACACTCTTAACCCCAATGACCCTACGCTACCCATCGCTAACCCAACAAAACACTACACACTCTTAAACCCAATGCTATCTGTTCCTAGCCCGCCAAACACTACATACTTTAAAATCCAATGACACTCTGCCACCCACACCTACCCCTCCGGTTTGGGAATTATCACTGGGCTCGTAAACCCAAGGACTTCGTGGGTTCAAGTTCCACTGCAGTCACTTTTTTTCTTCATTCGTTAATCATCGAGGCTTTGGCTACTGCTATACCCACGGTTTTGTTAGTCAGAAAAGAAAAATATCCTCGGGATATCACACATCAACAACCATGACTGGTCAGCTGGTCAGAAGTCCAGATTTCACACAAATCGTTGTTGTGGAGTCTGTTCCAGATACCCACAGATCAATTGTAACACTAGCAGGTATGGAGAGGGGGACCTGTACCACACAAACAGAACCAGCGGCTAGACTGTAAGGGGATATTGGTTTCTTACAACT
This sequence comes from Alentia gelatinosa, assembly GCA_950022655.1. Taxonomy (NCBI): domain Eukaryota; kingdom Metazoa; phylum Annelida; class Polychaeta; order Phyllodocida; family Polynoidae; genus Alentia; species Alentia gelatinosa. The sequence continues at coordinate 11,044,033 of OX465582.1, forward strand.
ATTCAGTGGGCCCGGTTGTTACGGAGTAAAATACAGAATAAATAAACAAACAAATACACCCTCTCCTAGAGTACATGCGTACCACCCCTTACATCCCAATCCCGCCTGGACTGGCGTTTGTGGTATCACAATACTCGAAGTTCCCCAGGGTTCTCTCCTGACTGCCCTTTGTGCACTGACTGTCGAAAGCTTTCGGATATCGCACAACAGGCTGAGTGGCAGCCCTAGTCAGATTTCCATCTTGTAAATAGAACTCCCTTCTCTCGCCAAATCCCACAGCTCTCACTCTCCATCCCTTACCTTTTGGTCATATCCGACACCCCTGTACTCTCCAACCCGAGCCCTAGAGCCCCGCCTTATCACGGATCTTTGGCCGTGCAGAGCGCATTAGAATAGCGTGTCATGAGTCCCAGTGTGCAGTGCACCTCAACCTGCTTTCAATTAGTGCGATTAATATTTGATTGCTGTTTGAATACCCTTGCGGAAGTAAATGGGCACAGGCTTCCGACAAACCTGTGTGAATAGTGGAGAAACATGCAGCGAGGCCCCTGTATTGATAAGCCATATAGAGAATAGTTCTGTCTAGGTCTGCATACTATATGTAAAGTAGTATAGGGAAACTAGGCTAGTGTAACGGTATAGGGCGTGGTGCGAGCTGAGGCGCTTTACAGTTTACTGATGAAAGGCAGAAGCTGAAGGTAATACTTTGTCGCTCATTGAGTACTTAACCTCATACTGTCTCCATCGCTTCATTTGTTACCTACTATATCTAAAAAACTACGATTCTGGTAGTATCTGCTTGGACTTCTCCCTGCACATAAGGACAGAATGAACCAGACTTAGGCTTGGAGAGTGAGGGGCCACGAGAGTGAGAATCTCGTGGAGGGAAATATTAGAATCTGTTCTTTTTTTTTGTATATCTATTGGCTGAAGTATCTTTTCTCCTATGATTTATTTCGAGCCATGCCAAAATCGATGTTTAGTAGTGTAGTTTTCTTATCTACTTTTCTCGTGAGAAACCAATGAGATCTCAACTTTCGCTGGTAGCCCTTTCAAAACATCGCTGATTCCCCCCACTCACCACCAGCCTAAGTATTTGACCCCATAAGAGCACTTGAATTTGTGGAGCAGTCAGTAGGGTGTTAGCCTGGGAATGCGATTGTCGGGAGTTCGAAGCCCACTATTGGCAGCCCGTTATTTCATTTTTCGGACTCGACGAAGTCGCTAGTATATACTAAAATTAGTTTGTTTTACCCAAATGTATCGAAAATACCATATATCAACGAGTTTCCACCATGGGGTTGTACACTAACCGACCTACCCATTTCATATAATCTATTTGGCCAATAGGAACTCATCTTTCATCGCTAAGACTAGTAATAATATAAAGAGACGTCACGAGTTTGAGTCTGAGTTTATTTATGTCACGCATTTTGTTGGCTTCGTAATCTCACGAGTCGAAGACGAGTGAAATTACCGAGCCAACAAAATGAGTGACATAAGTAAAGTCAAACTCAAACGAGTGGTGTCAAGGTTTTATCCTACCTAATTTCCACATATTTTTCAGTAATAGAAAGTAGTGGCATAAACAATACTTTATGTCACACCCGTGACATAAGCAAGTCCCATGTTAAGCCTATGGCGTTTTTTACTAGGGGTAGGATAAGAGAGTATACTACCTGCCAGTCTGGGCAATAAGCAGTATACGTTGTGCAATATAAAGGCATGATATCATTCTCTGAATATAATGATAAACATTATGCAAACGGTTCCTTCACAATTTCAGTGAAGAACCATCATAGGCCTCATTTGATGTATATCATACCCTATATATATAATCAAGTTTACCACTCCGCAATCACGGGCGACTCCAGAATGGAGGGTGGTCTACTTAGAAGGGTTCTACTGTTTCCTCAATTTAGTATGTTCCCAGTGGAAGTCCTTTCATCATATCCCAAGTAAGCCTAGATATGGTATGGAGAGGTGCTATGCCCCGTCCACGGGTGCTCTGTCGGCAGCAGCTAGCTACACACACTGCTGAGAGGGAAGGTAAACACACCCAGAGAGATGGGTATGCGGCGCCGAGTGGCAAGTGCATATACTTATACAACGTCTCGAAATGATGGATTGAGTCTCGACCTGTCTGAGAGATAATAAGTGGCATTTGTTCTCTCCGCAAATCCACCTATTTATCACAAAATATGTCATGGAATGACTATTGTGGTATCCCATAAAGAATATTAGTCGCCTAAATAGCATCTCTTGGTTCTCGGAAAATCCTGTGTGTAAAAGAACATTGCAGAAAACGCCTTCTAAAAGAAATCTATGTTAACTATACCAGGCTATCATACTTTGCCGTAGTATAATCCAAGACAATATTAATTGGAGGTCGTTCTAGTGGACAGAACTCAAAGAAAGAGAGGAATTATTTTCACTATAATCCGCCCTGTATAATTTACTGGATTGCCCTGTACCATTTACTGCATCCTTCTAACCCCATTTCCCCATATTATTAACTACATTCCCTTTATATCCCTTGCTACATTTCACTCTATCATTTACTACACCCTATATCATTAACTGTAGTAAACCACCAGGAATATCACCTCTATCCATAGGAATAGCGGCCAATATCAGAATCTGTCCTATATCTCCCAACGGGATTCTAGTCTGTATACCAAGTTCGCAAAATTCCCGTTATCCTGTGTAATCCATACACATGATATAATCAACAAACGGCGCCCCATAGATATGAGGACCCCTTGAGGAGCTGTATACAGTAAGAAGGTGACAGCGCCCACACCCTACAGAGAGCACCTCTCACTCCCGGCTCTGAGCTGCTCCTCATTGTGAAAAAATACACGAGCCTGCTCAAACATATCGCCTTTATTTACAAGATCGCTGACCTCTCGCCATGTCTGAGTGACACCTTACCCCGCGCCCCACAGGGGGTCTATAAATAGACGCGTTGACGTCAAATTGATGACGTCATAGCACCGAGTAGCACGGGCTGAAGAGTGACATATATATGTGGACTATTAATCTGGTAACACTAGACTCTACATAAAGCTAATTTCATATTCTCACGCTTGTGTATGTAGATCTATAGATATGTACAATCATTTATCCTACCCCTAATATAAAATCCCATAGCCTTAACATTGAGTTTCCGTATGCCACGCTGACTGGCATACGGAGTTTTATATGCCACCAGTGGCATACAGAATTTTTATCACGTAATATTCCAAAATCGAGGAGACGGGGTAGGATAAAATCAAAACCTGATTTGTTTTAATCTTGGCCATCACATGCCACTCCTGGAGTTTTGACTCTGGACTTCACTCGGCTTCGCCTCATGAAATCACTTTGCCAAACTCCAGTCGTGGAATACGGTGGCCAAGATTAAAACTCATCCAGTTTTACGATAGTATCTAACCAATTTTACAATAACAGAATCTAATATTGACTATGCATGTGTACATATATATCCATAGATCATGTTATATTCACAACAATTTGATTATATGAGACTGTATTAGCTTACTAACAATTTGATAATAATAGAATCTATTAGACTTATGGGTCTATATATGTTTATTCTTGAAACTCTGTGATCGTACTACCACTTTGACATTAGTCAACCCTGAAAATACATCTACAGATATATTCATACTTTTATAGAGCCGATTTGACAATGGCATACTCTATTGGCCTTGAACTGGTTGACTGGCTGTGAGACTTTGTCTGGAGACATTTGCGTCGGTCAATTCTCGCTTTGATGATCTACTGTGGCTGGAATGCTCTTATTGACAGACGAGAATTGCACTCATTTCCACTCGTCTATTCGCGCGCTCACATCTCGGCTGTATTGATGTGTGCTGAAAAGCAGAAAGTAGACCGACATGAAATCTGGGCGTGTATGCTGTGTGGTGTGTGCCATATGGTGTGTGATATGCCATGCCATATAAGGTATTGTGTATGCCTTATGCTGCCTGATATGTGATGTATGCCATATGCTGTGTGCTAGGATTGTATGCTATATGTTATATCCCTTATGCATATATGCCATATGTCATGTCATATGCTGAATGTCATATACTGTATACTCTGTGCGGTATATATAGCTATAGCTATGAATTGTATCTACTCTCTGTAGAAGGATTTAGAGGAGATTTACGTCGCCTGTTTTGAGTTCTGATATTCGTTTATCCTACACTATGTTAAGTAAAAGGTAGGCTGCAGGTGGCGACAAACAGTTTTACCCTCCCGTCGACACTACACGGAACAATTTCCAAATTAAAAGGATTTTAAAGATTGCTAGTTCCAATTCCTTGTGGTGCACTGCATGCTACTTACTCTGATGATGTCCCCAAAATAGCCCCGTTGTCCATGCGTTAGTGCTAATCATTTGATGAATTTTTTGCCTTAGCACTGATGTCATGACTTTCCCCACACCAGGGTTGGATTTTCAAAACCTGCTAAATTACCAAAAACAGGGTTATTTAAGGCTGATGTTGTATTAACGTATCTCATCGATGTAAAAGTGGCATTTTTTGGTGCATCTTTTGATGGTTTTTAATTCCAATAAGGGTTTTGTATAGCTCTGAGGAATATTTCCTTCTGAAAATCAACAAAAACAGTGTTTTTCATGATTTTCAGGTTTTTTTCAAAGTCTATGAGGCACAATGTTGAGCCAATTGTTTTTATTAACCTGATTTAAGCCATTGAAAAACGAAGATTTCTATCATTTGATTAAGAATATAAAGGATTATAGCCACAAATATTATTTTGTCCATTGTTCTGAGTGATTTAAAAAACGTGTTGTCCGACACCCCTCGTGTTGTCCAACACCCCTGTGTGGCCCAACACCTAAATATGCTCATAGCTTTTGTTTTATATCTAATATGTGATAGAGATGTTTTGGGTCAAATATAAGATATGTCACCATATAATATCAGTTTTTCTCAAATTATAACCATTTATAACGTTTTTTGAAATTACAAATATTTTAGGGGGGTGGACAACATGCAGTATTCTAAACAATTTCAAAAGGCTCTCAAATCTGAACCATGTGTCTGATTTTGTTGGAATAATGTTTTTCTGGAAGGTACATGGTAGGAGACTAATATAAAATATAATTAGAAGTATTATTCTAAAATTATGTTTTCAGTGTCTGACCCCAGGAAGAAAGCGCAATATAGCAGGTTTCAAAAATCCGACCCACCAGCGAAATATCTGTTAAACTCACTCACATATCAGCGAGATGAGAAAGCATATACCCAGAGGTATCATTCGTTTGCTTTCTGAATATGGCCGCTTACTGTGTTTCCTGTCACGTGATCTGCCACCATACACCAGCCATTGTTGTTACGCCCCGGAGAGTTATGGGTATTTACTTCACCCCTAGCCTCTCCAGTACCATATTTATCACACCGTATTTTGGCGAAAACAAAATCTACTGCCCCATTGAAAATTCTTCACCGCGGTTTGGCACTAAAATGTAGATACAGCAGACAGCACTAAGTGGGGTCATAGTGAGCTCTATCTGGCCTGGAATAAACAAACGTGTGCGATAAAAAGGGATGAAATATGTGCTACACTGAAAGCGGCCTGCAGCCTCGTGTTTAGATTGCATCCATTCATTCCATAGTTTAATGCCCAAGCTTTGACAACATATTCATGAAACGTTGATCCACAAGTTTATTTGTGTGTGTGTTCAGAATTCGATGAGTTTTATCTGTGGACATTATCATCTATTTTGTCGATTATAATTATTTCAACTCCACAAATTCAAATAACTTACTTTAGTATAATTCACAATAGGTCGGATTTATGTGAAATGGGATTGCGAAACGAGGGAGGAATATAGAGAATATTTTCCTCATGCTGAACAGCCCAATACACATCTACCGATTTCAGAACATTGATGTACTTTTTTCGGCAACAGAGGAACGGTAATTTGTCTCAGGCGAGGCATCCTAACGGAGCCGGCCCTAGTCGGTAGATGTAGGACAGCTAGGCATGGGTCAGCCAACGTTTAGTGAACCCCCCACCCCCCACCTCCTTGAGATGGTCTTTTGCCGCCGATGAGTTGTGGGTTCAATGTTCGGTCGCCAAAAGTTTATCAACATATTGATAAATCCAGTTGCAGACAACGGAACGTTTGAAAATGGCCCTTGATTGAGTGGCCGACATGGGCCGAGGGGTTACGTAATTTGCCTGCGAGAAGTTCATCGACTCCTATACGAATTGGGAACTAATCATTCAAACCTGAATCGGTATATGTTTATTGGGCTTTAATCTCGAATGTAAATGTTATATTTCTGAACAGTTATCCTGCCGCACATTGAGGCTAATTGGAAATTGGTAGTAATTCTACGGGAGGAATTGGTGGCGCCACCTAGCGCTTACGCGATCGCCTCGCAGATGCGCACCGTACTCCACAGAGGGCGCCTCCAGCGATCTTCAAGCCAGCGTTTGCTTCGGAAGCTAATTTAAGATCTCGCTCAAATCACTCGCAAAGATGGGTAAAAACACTCCAAAGAGAAGGACGAAGGATCAAACGAAGGTAGTTGAAGACCAGGAAAACGACGATGTCGTTTTTTAGCGACAAGTTCGCGAGCTTTGATAGGAGGTTTAGTGTTTTGGAGACGGCACTCGCGGAGATAGCGGCAAAACTCAATGGCAATGGCGCCTGCTCAGATCCAGGCACCTCAGCAAATACGGTTAATTCGCCTCCTTCGATGCAAGCGCCGACGGCCGCGACACTCCAGCCTCGAGTCCTCCAGGGCATCATTAACGGTATGGAGAATGCTTTCATCGAAAAAGTGGTGGCCTCGGCACCCGCACAACAAGGAGGAGTCCCGGCCGCCCTGGCATCCTACGCGGGAACGTCAGCCGCTACGCTGGGCCCCTTGGCACCCGACAACACGGCGGCAGCGCTCGCACGGCCGGCATCCCAGGGCACCACACTCCAAGCTGCGCTCCGATGCCACCGGCAGCCTTCCAGGCCTCACGCGTCGAGACACTGGTGTTCCAAGCCCGTGAGGCCCGCCAACACGCTGCAGGCCTCCTGAACACGCCTCAGGCATAGTTACAGGCCTATTCATCAAATTCAGGTGGGAGACTCATTTCAAGCGCTGTTGCCGCGCTTAGGAGAAGCTGGTAAGCGTTACCGTTTATTTTTCTCCGATAATTGTAAATAACATATACACAGAAGACTGGATCGTACACTCACCTCGTGGCATAGGAGGGGGCCGGTTCCTCGGGTTGTGCCCCTACGCCCCCCCCCCCCCCCCTTCGTGGTTCATCTTTGATCGTCCCTCTGTGACTGTGAATTAATGTCAAATATTATGAAATGATCGAGGGGGAATGAGTCACTGGAGATCCCGATTTGAGAACCAAAGATGGCGAGTGGATCCCGACCCTGGGTTTGCAGCTGGGAGTGTATGAAAATACCTGGCATCCTCCGGCATCCTGTTACTGCCATCCTTGGGAGAACCGAGTAAGCGTTATCGTTTTCTCCGATAGTTGTAAATAATTTGTGCATAGAAGACTGGCGGAGGGGGTGGTGGTTCCTCAGGTTGTGCCCCTACGCCGCCCCCCCCCCTCCCACACATGCCTCACCGCGGATCATCTGTGAATGTGAAATAACATGAAATAATTCTCCCCTCACCTCTCCCTCGGAACCACCTTTCTCCGAGTCGATTTTTCCCTCCGAGGCTCGACCTCCCTCGCCCTCCACTTCTGGGTGGAGGTCGCACGCCCTCTGAGATGACGACACGTCCATGATGCCCCGTCTGCGATGCCTTACACGTCCTGGATCACTCTCCAACGTATCACCGCCGACGTCCGGGTCCATCTCAACACGTCAACACCCGCGCTTGCAGGAATGCGCTTTAATTCCTCGGCGCTTTCGAGATCAACACAGCGACCACCTCTTGATTCAGGTCCCAAGCATCTCATATTTCCCTCACGGAATAACAACCATGGGGCATATTTGCTCCCGCCGGGAAGGACGTCGACCCCTTCCCGGCAGTTCTAATTATCTTGGCATCTTGCCCCATGCCCGTTGGCATCTTTCTCAGAATTGAGAATTTATCCTTTTCAGGAATATTAATTATCCTATATCAAATGTATTGGACATTTGTAATTTGTCAGTACATGGAAATTACAACCAAACATTCATCATCATAATGACTTGATATGTTTCAATTTCGAATATTAAGTATCCTATTCCCATCATGGCACCTGGAACAGTGCCTCGGGCATTAGGCCTTACTTACCCCCGTCGGGAAGGAAGTCGACCCCTTCCCGACTGTAATAATAAGTTTGGCATTTATGCCTATGCCCTTTGGCATAATTTCTCACGTTTGAGAACCTTTTTATATTTCAGGATTATTTACTACGGACACTCAATATTCATGTTTTATCTAAGATTACGATGTTCACCCTTCCATGTAATCTACAGTTGTAATAACACATGAACTTGTTTCACCTCAATAAATATCCTGTAATTCCAATTCCGCCTCCGTTATAATTGAGGCTAATTGGAAATTGGTAGTAATTCTACGGGAGGAATTGGTGGCGCCACCTAGCGCTTACGCGATCGCCTCGCAGATGCGCACCGTACTCCACAGAGGGCGCCTCCAGCGATCTTCAAGCCAGCGTTTGCTTCGGAACCCGCCCACCCTCACCTTTTCGTCAAGGACTCATGTTCTAGGGCTTTATGCCTATGCCCTTTGGCATAATTTCTCACGTTTGAGAACCTTTTTATATTTCAGGATTATTTACTACGGACACTCAATATTCATGTTTTATCTAAGATTACGATGTTCACCCTTCCATGTAATCTACAGTTGTAATAACACATGAACTTGTTTCACCTCAATAAATATCCTGTAATTCCAATTCCGCCTCCGTTATAATTATCGAATCGAGACACTAGACCAGGTTATTGTCGTTTATTTTGAGTAATGAGAATTTTGAATGCATTAGCTATATTTTGTAAGGATTCCTTGAGACTTTCTTGTGTGCTAGGATACAGATAGAAATATTTAGGATAAGGTTTCACTTCGCTAGGCAATATGGTGTACCACAGAAGGAAAGAGGCAGCTGATACAGGCCATTTCCAAGTCCCAGACATAGTTGACATGAGCTCCATTGGTCTTTACTGCCCGTGGGTGAAATTGCCAGGACGCATGCAGTTTTCACCTGACCACAGGAACCACCCTGCCCCCTGCCCTCTTCTCCCTACCCAGAGGGCGCCACCAGCATTTCCGGTGACAGATATCCGCGAGGCTGACATTTCTAAGATGGTGACGACGGGCGTTTGACATTTCACGCCACCTGGCGGCGCGAGGGGCATGTGAGGGATAGATGACTGATTGGGGTCGTTATCGTTAACGTAGACCTGGATATAGCAGGCGGTGGTCTTGTTTTGCCACTCGGATGTGTTTCTCGCCATGCCTGTCCCCGTGAAATATAAACACCTACTATGATGTACCAACTACACCTACTTGATATAAAATTATTTAAGAACAAGGCTCTATGATGGACCTGTTTTACATGTTTGTAACCCAAATTCCTCATCTTATATGCGTTCTGTACAATACCATGGTGAAAACTGTTGGAACAAATTAACACCTATTGTAAGAAATATTGATGATGAAAAAATGTTCAAAAAGCTGTCGAAAACCGTAATGTATAGCGAAATTTGGAATCTGTAAGTTGACTGAAACTTGGTATTGTTATAATGTACTAGTGTTGACTATTAGTTTATACTTTTGCTCCAATCTTTAACTATGTTCTGTTGAACTTGAAAAGCTATAGAGAAAATGCGTTTAAGGTATTTAACTGTAAAGGGAGCGGCAGGACCATGGAAACCAGCCCTATGTATGGGCTGAGGTCCAGTGCCACTTTATTGAGTGAAATGCTGTATGATGAAACCCTTGATCTCAAATGATCATATACTCAATAAAGAAATTTTTGAAGAAAAAAATAAAAATAAAAATAAACGAACCGGACTATATTTAAGTAGGATTTGATTGATGAGGAACTTGATTGATTGCAAATGATTTTTTGGATAAACCGTTTTAGTTTGTCTAGTTAAATTGCATTTACTCATCACTATACAATACGATGGGTTATCCTTGAGATCAGTAACATTCCATTAATCATTTTCTAATTGAACAAATTGGACGTTAAACTACCCAAACAAACAACCAAACTGAACGAATGATATGTTATAAACAAATTTCAGCATTTTATATTCATTTTGAATATTTCAATAATATATCTATAATGTATAAAAGATCCCAAAACATATTGTAAATCGCCTCATGAAAACCTTAGATGATGATTAGGAGATTTTATGAAAATTGTAGATGATTTATTTTCTTGACGGAATAAACCATCCCTGGACTTCATTAAAATTGTCCTCCTTATTTTACCCACCAGGAAATTCGTGTCTCATAAATAAGCCTCACAGACAGCTGGTTTTCAAGCGCACCCGGCTCAGCTGAAAGTCGCAATAAAAACTTGGCCCATTCTGATCTGGTCCATTTTTTGTCGCCGTGCCTGAGGCAGTGGGCGAAGGTGGCCGTGCCAGTCTGTATTTAGAAGCAAGGGGGCAGTGCAAAATGTGGTTTTATTTATAGTGAAAAAGTAACCCAAGATTCTTGTTCTTATTTGGTGACTCACTATTGATCACATCCAGCTATAGACTGAGTGCCACACCCATTTGATAGATATACAGTATTATATGTATGTGTAATAGTAATCTTAAATTCACATTTGGAGTTTAGATGCAGAGATGCTGGTGGAAATTATTCTTGGATAGAAGGTCACTTTTGTTTCTGTGACTCTGAGAGATCGTTAGCCTTCACCAAGCTTCTTTAGCTCCATACTCCAGGGGACTAGTGTTGTTATCCAATAATGTCACCTCTCCTTGTATCAATGACTTTAAATGGTCTCGAATTTCAAGGGCAAATTGCCGAAGTGTCTGTGCCAAAATGTAGTGTATATATAGTGACTATGTACAATGATATTTTTGATACTGGATGCGTTTCAGTTCAAAAACAGGGGAAAGCTTATAATGTACATACATGTAGATACCTATAATGGGTCACAACTCAATCTAGTAGACAGTCCCGATATCTTCCACTATTCTGGGTTGTCTCTTTATCCTACCCCTAATATAAAATCCCATAGGCTTAACATTGAGTTTCCGTATGCCACGCTGACTGGCATACAGAGTTTTATATGCCACTAGTGGCATACAGAATTGTTTTCCCGTAATATTTCAAAATCGAGGAGACGGGGTAGGATAAAATCAAAACCTGATTTGTTTTAATCTTGGCCACCGCATGCCACTCCTGGAGTTTTGACTCAGGACTTCACTCGGGTTCACCTCATGAAGTCACTTTGCCAAACTCCAGTCGTGGCATACGGTGGCCAAGATTAAAACTCATCCAGTTTTACGATAGTACATAGTGTTTATAACAGGATGGTTTTGGTACCTATCCTCATGCGGATATATTGATAGATGGTGGTCACTACAGTGTAGTTGGGTCGCGTCGCATCGTGTCATGTTGCGTCGGTCGTTTACAGTCCCCATGTATCTGCAGCTTTACGGCGCCCGCTGAATGGAACCAGTAAAACAGTGTTATGTATCGAAGCTGCCAGCACACACGCAGTTCCACAGCAACAGCTGCCTCGACGAGGCATTCAGGAGAATTACGACTAGTCCGCCAGTAATTGAAAAAGTCAAACCGAAGCCATTTTCCCCTTGCACCCTGGGTCAATTCATCATGCCTAAAACGTTTAATGGCCGCTGTAAAAAGATGAAATGCTGTTGAGAAGTGGAGTGTTTAATTTCATTAGTTGGAAGAAGCCTTGATAAAAGTGCGCTGTTGTGTAACTTACCGCAAAACGGAAAGATCGACTGTTAAATGGGACACATTGGAAGAGGGATCAGATTGATTCCATGTCCGCTAATGAGATCAAAGGTGCTTTAATACGCGCTGCCCACCATTAATACGTGACGCAACTACCCAGCTTATGACGTATCCATTGCTTGACTAGTAGTTAAAGTAGTAATGACATGGAGTTTCAGCATTATTTTATGACGCGTGCCGACAATATTCTTGCTCATGTGATCTACGTCAGATGACGATAGCCATGTGACGTGTTAGCCCGGCTTGCCGATAGGGGGCATTACGCGGTCTGCTGTATATAGTAGAAGGTCAAAGGCCAAGGGTATTTATCCTACCCCTAATAAAAAACGCCATAGGTTTAACATTGACTCAATGTATTTGACGGAGCGTTGGATAAAGTGTTATTTATGCACCGAGGTGAATAAAAAAACGGACCAATCAGGGACGAGATAACGAAAGTAGATCCGGCAGCATTGATAACTACTAACATGGATAATTACAAATATTCTCTGTATATCGGTGAGATGGGGTAGGATAAATACGAAACTGAACTCGAGTTAGCCTTGTCAATGTTCATACTACTCAGGTCAGGTCTGCTACTCACTAAATTCGGTTAACGCCTCGTGTAGTAATACACAACCTGCCCATCGTGGCATAAACATTGACAAGGCTAACTCTCGTTCGGTTTCTCCTAAGGACCGACGATAGAAACCTCTGACTGATGACAATGCGCGAGGTGTACAATGCTGTGAGCCGAAAGAAAGCTGGCACTTCGAGAACTTTAGTCAAAATTGGCAGTGACGTCCATATGGTTCCTGTTTACTTGGTGCAATCCCCAGTGTAGGTAAACTGTCACTGTGTACCTTTTCTAGTTGATCTGAATTTTGATTCTGATCTTTACACATTCTCCTACCATAGGTTCGAATATTCCTCGAGCAAATATGCCCTGGTCCTATATCCTGTCTGGAAGTAACTCAATGATATCTAATGGGGAAATAAAATGATACTTTTGATTAGTATTTCTTCTCCTATAACAACTGGTCTTCTTTAATATTCCACATAGTTCTTGTTCTCCTCTTGCCAAACATTCCCATTTGCCTTTTTCTTTGACGTTTTGACAGGTTTTCTTTGTCAAACCTTGGTTATATGACACGTTGTGTATATACCATGTATATGCTTGTAATGCGTTGGAAAACAATGTTCATCTCATATTGGCAGTTTCGAACGTATTGTAGTCAGCCATAAACGAGAAACAGTAATGAGGCATTACCTCCATGATGTAATGACGGACTGCGTGTGTGTGCGCTATATTGTCGTGTGACCGACGGTAGGGGCGCTGATGAGGGCTGATGGCTACAGCGGATATACCTCCTGGTTCCCAATACTCACTCACTCCTTTTTTCTCTGTCCGCTCAAACTCGTACCCCTTCACACCTCATCATGTCACAAATTCGGAACTTGACCGACCTATACGTGCTCAGGAGAAGAAATACTGTGCATAAATATTTAGAGTCAGATCAATGAGATGTTCGAGGTGTGCAGTCCATTTTCAATACGAAACGTGGGTAATTTATACAAGTTTGGGCCATACACAATAACGAAAACCTTTGAGAATATGTTATTGCTATATATATATATATATATATATACCAATAGACAAACACTCTATAGTTACACACCGCTGGTGGTGGTGTAGTAATATGGAGAAACCAAACAAGAGTTAGTCATGTTGTTGTTTATCGCACGACAGCAAGATCGCGTATTACTGCGCGAGGCGCAGCCGAGAGCATTAATACGCGATCTTGCCGGAGTGCGATGAACAATAACACGACTAACTCAAGTTTGGTTTAGAATTTATCCTACCCCGCCCATCTTAATTACTTCTACATTAACAAATGACGTCATTTGTCAAGTGTATCCCACTAGAGCGATATTTTTCATTTTTCTGAACTCCAGACCGAATACAGTGACCCAATGTTAAGCCTATGGAATATTTTATTAGGGGTAGGATAATTAAGCAGAACTGTCTTTAGAAATACGTTTCGAAAGCGGTTCTGTTTTTATCTCACCCCCAACACGGACCTTACAGTCGATTTTAAGCAATAATATAATCATGTATTGAATTGTTCAAACAATAGCGCCGGAACTATTGTTGCTGCAGCTGCGGTTCAAACAATGGCGCCGGAACTATTTTCTTTTCCGCGATGTTCATTGGTCGCACCATACATAGATTCTCCGCCACTGCAATGGCAGAGAATTGACACTCTACGTAGGTGAGCGTGGAGTATTTAATTTCAACGTTAACTCAATGGCACAACCTGTACCAGGGGTGGGATAACTGCCATTCTCATATCAAGGTTGACTTGTTCATACCAAGGTTGACCACGTGACGCCTTTTACACCAATCAAATCGAAGTTTAGATGCGCGAAGAAAACATACAAGTTCAAGTTACTCGATAAAAGTGGACTTTTGTGGTTTGATAAAGACTAAAAGGTCAATTAATTGCTATTTTCTTTAATATTTGAAGGTATAAAGTAATAGAGAAACAGGTCCTGGGCGGAAGAATATGAAAATTACTCAGTAAGGATTTCAAGAATTACTCAACTCGGCCAAGGCCTCGCTAAGTACATTTTCATAGAACCTTATTTCGTAACCTTGATATTCTTTCGCCCGGGACAGTTTCCCTCTATTACATAACTGCCAGAATGACTAGATGATTCCACACCTCCAACACACAGACACAGATACACACAGGGCACACGACACACAAAGAACGATACCTATACATACATTTTCGATACAAATCATTGGGAATAAATAACCATAACTGCTAGTTGTGGTTCCACTTCATCATCTAACCGCCGTTTTGAAAGAACTCATTCACGTGCCGTTCAGTATGATTACTCCCCGACGTCTGAGCTCCCATGTATATTTTATTTCATACCAGTGGAATCCTATTTATGGTTTGATAAAGGCTAAAAGGTTGTGCTTTCTTTCTTCTCGACAGATTGACAACGCGGCTCCTGAGGTGCTTGCAGCGACCCGCATCCAGGCTCAGTACAGAGGACACCTCGGTCGAAAGAAGTACTTGGAAAAACTCTACGAGCAGTTTGAACGGGTAAGTAAAGCAACTGGTCAGACAGTGAGCACTTCTTTTTCTTTTCTTTTTTTTTATTGTGGAGAATATTTTATTTTCAAATTGTACAGGATATATACACACAAGTATTTTAGCAGCCATAAAGAAACAGATACATTTCTAAATGATATAGGGTTGTCATGCACTGGTAAATCAATCTACCCTGTTTCTACAGATTTTCGAAATACATGTGTCACATCTCACCCATGGAATATTATTTCTTCTCTATGGCACAGCATTTTATGAATGTGTACAGCGTGGTAAAGTTCTATCAGACATTCGGACGCGGTCACGCTTCGGTCTAACCGAATCTGAATACACTTATAGAATGCATTCGTAGTTTCTACTACATACCCATGACGTATATACTGTGAATACGCACTGTTTCGCCACATAACTTAAAGAGGCCAAAATACGAATCACTTTTCCGTACGCGTTGACTAAATGTTAGTTAAGTTAATGATTTTATTATCTGGTATATAGTAAATATAGAACAATCTACCATGCTTGTACAAGCCGCAAAACCTAATATTGCTTTACGACTCGTAGGGGACGAGGCGTTTACGCCAAGTTCCTTACGAACTGTAAATTATCATCTCGTTTTTCTAGCGTGTACAGCATGGTCACGTTGTTCTATATAGATATTCGACTTAATACCATACTTTATCCTACCCCTAATAAAAAACCGCCATAGACTTAACATAGGCAAATTTTATGTGGCAGGCCGTGACATAAAGTGTTTTTTATGCCACTAGAGTAATAACAATATTGACCAATCAGAGAGCAGGATGTCAGCTACTATGAAAAAAAGTTCTGTTGGTCGTTGAGTCAATACACGACCTGCCCATCGTGGCATAAACATTGTCAAGTCTAACTCTCGTTCGGTTTCTACTAAATACTAGAGATCCAGAGCTGATATGGGACCCAAACTGAAAGCTCACTCTCAAACCCAACAAACCATAAACCTGAGGCTTCGTTTCTACTGTGCAGTTCTGTGAGCGGGTATCTGCCATTTTAGGAGGTTATTTAGGGCCGTATACAGCAGAGTATTGCGAGGACTTACACGTCTGTGGTAACGGGTAGTGTTGTGGAACGGTAAAGCTAACCTCAGCGCCGTTTTGAGACGGCTCGACGCTTATTGGACGCTGACTGAACGATGACGTCACGTTCCACTTGGCACCGCGCTGGTACCGGCGTGCCACACAACCGTCTGAGTATGAGAAAGGTGGTAAAGAGCGGTCGTAGATACAATGATGCTCGCCGAAAACAAGATACATGAGGTAGGAGAAGAGAGGGAGAGAGAAAGAGAGAGAGAGAGAGAGATAAACAGACAGAGAGAAAGAAAGACAGACAGAGAGACAGAGAGAGAGAGACGGAGAGAGAGAGAGAGAGAGACGGAGAGAGACAGAGAGAGACTAAAAGAGAGAGACAGAGAGGGAGAGACAGAGAGAGACAGGGAGACAGAGAGAGACAGAGAGAGAGACAGAGAGAGAGACAGGGAGACAGAGAGAGACAGAGAGAGACAGAGAGAGAGACGGAGAGAGACAGAGAGAGACTAAGAGAGAGAGAGAGACAGAGAGGGAGAGACAGAGAGAGACACAGAGAGAGAGACAGGGAGACAGAGAGAGAGAGACAGAGAGAGACAGGGAGACAGAGAGAGACAGAGAGAACAATGTGAGAATAGAGGAAAAAAATGCTTAAGTAGTTCTTAACATTCCGCTCACCATAGAAAAATTGTAATTCATGTGATGATACACATGCACGTATCAGTATTGACGAAATTCCTTTGACATATTGAATTAGAATAAGGCGAAATAAGTTTAACGTTGGTTCTTCAGCTTCAGTAAGGCGCTTTGAATTACGTGTATGTCGGTTTTGGTAGGACAAACCAAGTTTCATTGTTTTATGATAGTCAGCAATGAGTTGAGTTTAGAAAAAAAAACATTTGGATCACAAATTAAATTCTTTTATAAAGTACACGACTTGTATGAAGTACCCGACTTATTTCAGCCTCTACAGAAATGTAATGAATTCTGGTGAAAATGAAAAGAAATATGGCCCTTTACCATGTATATATGCATCAACACAAAGAAAGTAGACTTGTAAGAGAGCTGTTGACCTAGGTGACCTGTGATTTGTCATCGTTTGCCCCGTCTAGATACAGCTAACCGCAATACATTAGCACCCTCCCTCGGTCTGACGCTGACATTGTAGGTTAAACCATAATCCTGGTTCATAAGATTCCGTAGAGTATTATTAAACACTACTCATGCGGATGTCTCTCATAACAACAATACGTCACATAGGATACACACAGGATGTGCCTGGCACACGATGCTTGGACGGAGACGCTCTAGAACAGGGCTCTCCTATCTTATTTTTTATGTAAACCGTTAAAAAGACCACCCCGCTACACGGACCACAGTCGTCCGGACCTCGGGGTGGTCCGCTTAGTGGGTTTCTTCTGTATATTATATCAAACATCAGATGAGTATACTCTACTTAAGTTTATCAGACTGGCTGATGTATGACTTAGTGTACAGTTCAAATGACTTCTAGATTTATTCTTTTTCTGCTTTGTTAAACTCTCAAGTGAGTGTTATGAATATTACCAAGGGATTTGATGAACCATTTTCCAGATTTCCTTTAAGACTTGTATAAATGATGTTAGATGATGGGGGTGGGTAGTTCGCCCAGTGGTTAAGGCACTGGTCCTGTAATCACAGGGCTGTCGGACTCTGTGGGTTCAAGTCTCACTGCAGCCACTTTTCTCCCTCATCCCCAGCAATGGTAGATTTACTGCTACATGTATATCAAAATCCAATTCTTCTCATACCATGTCTATGTGGTGTGGGAAGTAAAAGAACTCTGACCTCGGTAAATGTGTAGGGGTGTGATCTCTACCTACATTCATCTCACAGATTCGATCAAACCCAAAGTAAGTCTAATTGAACAAATTGGACGTTAAACTACCCTAACAAACAAACAAACAAACAAATAAATAAAAAAACAAAACAAATAAAGTTAGGTGATGAGACTTGATTAGATTTGTTAGCAATGTATCTAGTAGATCACAGAAACAATATGTGATAGATCCATTGTATGTATTGAGGATTATGAAAGAAGTAAGTGTTATGTTGAACCACTTCCATCATCTTAAAAAGGCAGTTCCAAAACAAACTGAAATTACTTAAGCTACACTTACCATCCCATTGCAGAATTATCAATCGCCTCTAATAAAAAAAACCATCCAAATCCTACAATTGAGTGGAGGATATTTCATGACAAACGTATGTATAAAAGACTTTCATAAGCTTTGCATACCAACTCCTTTCATGAGGTTTATACATTTCTCCTATTCTCGTGACTCCGGTCCATAGCGACGTGGTCACCCGTGTGCAGTTAAGTTCGACCTTATGACGTCACATGTCTACAGAGTCAGCGTCTTTGAGGACGTACGACGTACGGCACCTGCTGGTACCCGGCTGTCTCCGCTATCAAAACCTACGGCCTCCACCAGCGGAGGCCTGTCTCTGCCCCTCGCCGCTCGGTGGCGCTAACTACGATCTACGCGTCGCGCGCACCTCATTCGGGCCTACTTCCGCTTTGGTATGGCGCCCATAAGCTTTGTGTCCGGCCTCATAAGTTACGGCATGGACACTCGTGTAATGTCTCAACAAGTGGCCAGGTGTTCATGGTTGACTGATTCATGAGAACATCACTGTCTAGAAGTTTCTCTAAAAATGTTTAGAAAACAGCGAAAATCAATAAACCCACGTTTCGAAAGCGTCTTATTGGAGAAGTAATATCTTTTATTCTTTTGGACCACTTTAGTCCATGTCTTAGTGCACTCCTCCACCATTCCAATGACGAATGAATGAAATAGGAAACTTGTAATGTCTTTGACCATTCATTGCAATTGGTTAATCTGTTCCATTACATATCCGCAGCTGATATTTTCCGTTTGTCAGTAAATAAAGGTTACATTTTTTCGAACGTAAAATGCATATAAACGTAAATGATAATCCGTAGCCTGGAGCACTAACGCCAACTATCACTAACTGATATCTATAAGGTAAGTGTCACAGACACTGAACAATCTCCGAGTTGTTCAAAAACAGACCCCGGGTATTAAAGACTGCAGATATACAAGTATTCGAAGAAATTATCTAACACTTTTATTTGTAATCACAAGTCGTAGTATCCGGCCATGCCCAACTGGTCCTGGCCGAATTCTGACGGGGCAGACCATTGACAGGCTGAAGAAAGTTACCAACTTTTTGATTTTCGGATAGCAAGTATTATCCCTCACTGATCTATACGCACTTATCCCACTACTATGATTATGTATTACTATGAGAAAACGTGGTTACTGAGCCCGTACGGGTGGCCGTTCGAGGTCATTTGATGAAAAAAATACGGCCCGATGCCGCAGGCTAGAGGGCCGTATTTTTTCATCAAATGACCGAGAACGGACACCATACGGGCTCAGTCACTACGTTTTCTCATTACTATATACCTCATACTCGTTGACAAATCTGTTTTATTAATTTTTCTGCTCCACAAAAAGCCACTGCTATTCACTACGGCCCGCTGCCACAGCAGGCACGAACATTATTCATGCTACACCCCCAGCAGCGGGCAGTATTTCGTACATGTTCGGCCATAGGTGTAGTAATACCGTTTCCGACACTGTCTAGTCATGTTTTCCTCTAAACTTTATATCCAATTTGTTTTCCTTAACATGACTTATATATTCTTGACCACAAAGACGAACATCCTCACACGTGGTGAGATGAGTGCATTATGTGCAGGATGTGTACGTGTTTGTGGCTTAGCTCAACCTCACACTTGTGTCTCACTGGAGGGGAATGCAGTTTAAGCAGAATACTTGTTGACAGAGGAGTCGGGCCACAGTGTATTGTGATGACGTTCGCTCCCATGAAACGCGGATATATACGGAATAAGTCCCTCGCGATACTGGTTATGCACCACAAAATAAACAAGCCACTGGAATATCATAGATAACACCCACAAAACAAACATACTTGAAAAGGGCGACTGAACTACTCTCGCCAGTACCACCTATATAATCACGACTAAGTAACTGTAAATAAACGAGGTACCACCGTGAAATGGAATGGAATCTCAAGGCTAAAAGTTGTGCACACGTGCTTGGCTGCTGCCCTGTTGCTTGTGTGGTCGTTACTGATTACTGATCTACCTTATGTATGTAGACCCTATAGGTAGTGGATGTGTTCAAATTCCAATACCACTATAGCTGGTCACTACGTCGGTGTCTCTAGTGGTCACCCGGTTAAAGTAACTTTAATTGATTCTCTATAATGCGTATCTTCGCATAGGTAGACATACTAACTAGAAATTCAGCAAAGCGGGACATATCTAGTTCCGCAGTACACGCGAGAAGACCCAACACTGGACATCAAGCATGGAGGTAATTCGGTGTTGACTGACGCATGTAGATCGTAGGTATTCATTTTCCACTGAGAAAACCTGGTTCTTTTAGTGTATCCTAGAGAGATTGTGACTGTTATAGTTTAATGCAAAGTGTCCATTTACGTTGGGTGTGTTTGGTTGAATGAGTTCTGTTCTGGGATGCCCTGGCGTATAGAGATGTATTGAGTTCAAAGAACGAGGTGCGTCGATACACACAAAAAAACCCAGAGAAACATATTTAATTCAACCAACCTCACTCTGTCTACTTATCATTACACACTTGAATATCATTGGGTTAAAATGCCATTTTATTACTTAGGAAAAAGAGTCGAATGGTATGGAGGGACAAGCTACATTCATTCAACACTCAGTGACAAATGGAATCTATATAACTGAAATGCCAAAAACCCTCAATACCTAGGTTTTGTTTAGGGTGGTAACCAGAACCACACCCTTTTTACCTAGATGGGTTAAAGAGAAAACTGTCTTTCATGAATTCGTTACCATCGCACTTATTCACACATGCGCAGTTGGGCTGGTATCAGCATCCCCCTCCAACCAGATGGCGCCACCAGGAGCGTCATTGGGGCACTGACGGACCGGAAGTGGTTCAGGGAGATGTTGGTAAAAAAGGACAGCGGTAACAGCCGCAAAAGGAGCGGATTGCATGCGACCGGGCGCGGGGAGTGGGAGAAGGGGGCAGGTGACGGGGGGATGGTGGAGGTATGGATGGGACAAAGGGCGAGCAGACCAGAGGGGATGCAGATCCCACCATTCAAAGTTTCAATGGCCTTAACGTGGTCATGTGACCAAAGAATGGCTACCTGGGACGCCAGTTTGCAGACACATTCTACGAACTTCCCACAGTTTAACGTCTCGAATTCTCACCAGATTGAAGGATGGCTTGTCTTCTTACAAGAGCTCTTAAATTTTGATCATCGTTCAAGGATAAAAACTTGAACTTCTTTCAGTGCGTTTCAAAAAGAAAATCCTAAATTTTAATTCCTCAGCGAAAACATTGAATAACTACCTATATATAAATACACATTTACGCCGTCATGGGTTGTTCAGTATTATGTTGAATGTCTATGTTGTATGTTATCATGAATATTGTAATCTGAAAAACTCGTTCGCGAGAGATACAATAAAGAATTTAAAAAAAAATCCAACTATTGGTGAATAACAGAGGGTTTTGCCGTTTTCCGTGAATACGGAGATTCCAGGACAGTAGATAATTGTCCTGCTTTCAGCTGAAACAATCTAATCAAAACTGCTCCCCAGTATGACCCGGGTCGCCCCGTCGTAGGAAATTGTAGCATTCAGAATCCGTAATTCGAATTTTATTCTCGGTGAATCTTGTTTGTGCTTAGCCAGTTGGACAGATCGCTGCGGTTAGGTTGAACCGCCTAATGGCCTCATCAGAACCCCACAGGGTGTACTTCAGCGTGATCCTTAATTAAAACATAATGAGACAAATGAGAATGCCATGGCAGGAGGATGGCCATTGGAAAGCTGAGCTTAAATGAGTAAATGAAAGTCTCTATTAGAGAGACAATAGTCTGATGGAAGTTGATTGATTGTAATCAAGACGCGGTGAGTATTGCGCGATGGATGATGTGAAGAACAGGGACAAATCTTGGAAAATATGAATCTGATATAATCACAAGTAGCACTGTGGCTGGCCTGAAACGGCTGGTACTTCGATGGTCTTCTCGGAGTGTTGTAGATTTATTTCAGGTGATATACATATATAGTTCTGTATGACCCTGTGTATGATATATATATATAGTTCTGTATGATATACATATATAGTTCTGGATAGTCATGCCATAGACGTCTGGTAGTTTGCCGCGTTTCCCACAGTATAGTAGATATAGTGCAGGTGATATATATATTTATATCTAGGTCTTTATGATAAAGATGTCTGGTATTTTATCAGTCCTTGTAGAGTATTATAGATTTATTAAAGGGTATTTAATATATATATATATATATATATATATAAATATATATATATATATATATATATATATAGTTATATATATATAGTAATATATATATATATATATAATTATATATATATGGTTATATATATGCTATGATTAAGACGTTTGGTATTGTTTCAGCCCTTGCCTAGTCTAGTACATTCATTACAGTTGACATATCAGTAGTCAAATATGTGTGTATTTAAGATGGAAATGCCTAGTATTGTGTTCGCCCTGGCACCGATTTGATTAGTTTTATTACAGGTGATATATGTAATACCAGCCAGTCACGATTCAGGTCGCTTCAGGCCGCACCAAACACACAACAGCTCTCTGTTGACTCACCTGATGAAGCGCAGGGCAGTCAAGTAGAAAACGCTGCGTCAGCCTTTTCAGACCTTACCGGCCACAACACGCTACTTTCACATTCACAGTACGTACGGCTTAGTGACTGGAACACCCGAAATGAACATACCACTCTCCAGGCAATACCATTAGTTGTAAAGGGACCTGTATTTGTTTCCCAGAAGCAGGGTGTCTGTATGAGCTAAGGTCACAGGTTGTATAAGGGTAGTATAGCATATATATCCCCCCTTACCCCTCATTATTCATTCGTTACTCTACCCAGACATATTCCTTTGATTGTTGACTTGAATTTGTACTATTGTGTAAAACTGCAGACTAAAATTGTTCTCTGACATGATATGTATAGATGCTATAACTGCAGACACACAAAACCTGCCACCTAGGCAGTATGTCTATGTACTATTCTTGCAAAAAAAAAAAAAAAAAAAAATCCCTTAGTGAAAGTTCGATACATATCGCACGGGGGGATCCTATGAGTGACATCTGCGACGATCTACTTTGCCTCCTGAGGATCACATATAAGCTGCTCGGCGAGAAATTGCTAATGTGAGCACAATGCGGTATGCCATGCGGCATGTATTTCCATTTTCCACATGAAGTATCAACAAGCGTATCTGTGGTTGAGAAGCTATATATTTTGAGCTCAAAAGCAAAGTTCTGGATTTTGTCAGGTCAGAATATCCAGTAGTGTTCTGTAGATTAATCTATATGAGGGAGTTGCATGTATATATGTGTATATGGACAATAATATATTCATGTGAGTAATACGTACGTGATAACATCAATGTAGTGGTATTTATGTACACATCTATATGAAGGATTTATATATCTTTGTATACACATAGATAGAAGAGAATGTGGGAATTATGCATGGACATATATACACATAAGCATAACATATGTATACATGTATGTGAACGTTCTTATGTATAAGTGTATGTGTGGGTTATTATAGAGGAAACCCATGAAAGTTTAGGGTCTGAGCTCGTATCCCATCGAGTTTGAATCACGTAGTAATTCACAAGGCGAAGCCGCGTGAATTGCTATGTGATTCAAATGAGATGGGATCGAACTCTGACCCTAGACTTGAATGGGTTTCTGAATTTATCTCACCCTTAATATTGACTAATGGGCTAACATTTGTGACATTATCCCCCATTGGATATATTTCCTAAATATCTAATGGGTGTTAGATACGAGTTTCCAATGTGAAGTCTATGGAGAAAAATATCTGGGGTGAGATAAAGGTATATATACACATAAGCATAACATATGTATACATGTACATGTATGTGAACGTTCTTATGTATACGTGTATGTGTGGGTTATGTATGTACAATGTATATGTAAATTCATCCCCATGTTTATAGGCGCTCCTTGTCGGAGTATCGTCTGACATGTGACCCGCGGAATAATACACTATACTCATCCTACTATTAGACACAAGAGGACTGACACAGCGCCATTGAGTAGCCGTACTTTATGAGCTCTTGCTAGGTCGGGGCTGTCAGAATAAGGCGCAGCTCACGACCACTGTCCTACATATTTACCTGCGGAGAGAGCAGCTCGTCTTCTTTATCGCTGCCGTCCACGACCGCTTCATTAACCATAGCCGGGACCCGTCCATAAAACTCTCCTGTTTACAGACTGATTATGCAAGACGCCTACTACAGGAGGACACCCGATAGCTAAACAAAATCCAGCCCTTCTTCCCGAGCTACACAATACTCACCAATGCTAGTTTACTTTGAAGACATTTATGATATTTTTCTTAGATTATTTATTACAATGTATTCTTTTCGATAATGGGTAATTGGTTTCTTGGCTGATGGGGTTTATGCTGGGGTAACGTAGGTGAAAATTGATAAGAAATTTATTGTTACGGATGAACAACCGCTCTTCATATGGCGAAATTACTCCCTGCATGTAGTAATTGGAAATATTCCTTCCAGAATTAGTAATAATTATAGTTGGAAGATGTTTATTTAACGAAAGGTCCACCTGGTCAGGGCGGTATTTTGCAGATGCTCAACAGCAAGATATTAAGTACATGCATATGGTGCACAATATGCCAGAACGTAGGTTATGTATATCAGCAAGGCATAATAGCGAAATTATTCACTGATAAAGGTTTGTCCGAGGGCACAGCAGTTAGCTATACAGAGATTACACACTTCCAGTTTTCCACCTTTTGTAAAACAAAAATTTTAATCAAGCCTCATTAATGCCAATAAAACGTTGGTTTTAACTGCCCCATGCTATTGCAGCTTTCTCGGACCTATGATGCAGCAAATTTTACATCAAAGATATTTCCACTTTTTCTGCTGGCCCCAACTGACATTCCTGAACTATTAAGATATAATGATTTACTCGTCCGGCATTTCATGAAGTTTCGTATTCCCCATGTATCAGTGCGGAGGGGATGGTATTATCGTAAAACCGGATGAGTTTTAATCTGGGCTCCCGTATGCGACGACTGGAGTTTTGGCTCCGGATATCACTACGCCAAACTCCAGTCGTCGCATACGGGAGCCCAGATTAAAACTAATCCGGTTTTGATTTTATCCTACCCCCTGTGAACGATATTTTTATGTGAGGATAATAACAAAAAAACACGATGAAAACTTTCTGAAGTCCTCCATATAGCTCTCCTTGCTGCTCTTAAGGCGCTTGGAACTACTTTCAGCTGCTGATCTCTGATTGGTCCATTTTTTGTACGCTCGTAGGAGCGATTTTTTATCCGTATGCGACATACGGGCGCATACGGAAAGTCAATGTTAAGCCTATGGGATTTTATATTAGGGGTAGGATAAAGGTGGAGACTGCAGTGGTTTTAAGGTCACCGCGTTTGCCGTCCAGGGTCACACGAGGGGGGTCTCCATCTGTCCAGTCTGACCGTGTAGTGTAACGAGTCACCAGGGAATTGTCCTGCTCGTTTACGGAGGGCCAATAGTATTGAAGGTCTGTGTCACGTGATCTACAAGGCACCAGGCAGGAGATCCGGGTACTATGTCCGCGTCTCCACGCCGAGATTCTGTCTATTAGGAGGGGACTTGACCTCTACATAGAGAGTGGTCGAGGGGGAATGATGTATGTGTGTATCTCTATAGAAGGTGATATTTTTTGCAGAATGGATATTTACGTATGTATCTGTAAAAGATGGCAAACGACACATTGTTGGAGAGTAGACTGCAGGGGAAATGTATACGTGGGTATGTATATTGGATGGGGAAGCACCTCTGAATGAAGAGTGGACTATGGAAAAAGTATATATGTTTGTATTTATATGGGAGCGGTTATGACCTCTGGTTGGAGAGTGAACTGTGGGGTGAGAGGGAGTAGAGGCATGGGGCGTTATTCTCCGGAACTTCTAGTCGCGCTGCAGGGAGACATGGAGCAGTTTGTCAGGGCACCTATGGCACCCTGGAGGGCTGTATGGAGAGTGAGAGAAGGTTGTGGCGGTTCGGGGGACTCTCACGATCAGAACAGTTCATTGCCGCAAAGTGGCCCGAATGGACCCAGACTCTCGTCGTTCAAGTTTATACGTCTGACCAGCGTCTAGCATAGTGTCCACCCTCCCAATGCCTTTCCCAGTACCAATACAGCACCAACACAGCCCAGTTTGTACTCACCCAGTCTCCACCCAGAACCAAACCGACACTAACACTGCATATTTGCCTACCCAGTGCCTACCCAGTACCAACACAGCACCCAGTCTAGTATGCACCCAAGTGTTCTAATAGATAAACCCATAAATTCTTTATCACAGGGGTTGTTACCAGGAGATCATTGAAACTGTGGAGTAGCATCCAATTTTCTAGTGTGTCCATAGTCTGGCAGCTACATAGTAAAGTGCCATTTATTATCCACCTAATACAAAGTGTCCATAGAAAACACATAGGGCGTTTGTATGGACATATCCGGCGCATATGGATATGTTGTATGCTCCGGGTGGCGCATACGGAAAAATAGTGCGTATGGAAAAAATAGTGCATAGCTAAAACGAACTGATATTGACATGCCACTTGTCCAGAAAAGGTGGATAATAAATACAATATAGACTGGTTTCAGATACAAGCGGTTGTATGCTCCTCGGAGTTGACTCTCCGCAATATCCTCGCATACGCTCGGATATTACTACACGTGAACACCTCGGAGCATACGGCCGCTTGTATCTGAAACCAGTCAATATTGTGTATGTATTCAAGGAGGGGTATATGGCAGTTTTAATGTGCGTCTTCTAGAGTTGAGCACTTGGACAGAGTAAATGGGTAGACGTGGGACTATAACATACTGTTAGTGAGATGTGCGTATGTGTCGATCCTGTACCAATAGTACGGCAAACGAACGCCCAAACCGTTGCCCAGTGAATTCAACATTTTCCTTTGCTACTTCCTGCTAAGGTCACCCTTGTGTGTGGATCCACACAACCTGAGAATTTTGGCGGTAAGCGTCTATGAATCTTTTACATTTCGTAAAATACAAAGAGGAAAGGCTGAGAGGAGATTCAGTGTGGCTTCGGGCAAACAGGACCCGGAGGTGGCGGAGCAGGAGTGTGCTACTACTACCCAGGTACCTTGTCTACTTCACTAAAGGTCGGAAGCGGAGAGTGGACATAAACATGGCCGCGCGAGCCGGTACAGGGTAAATAGCGAGCTGCTCCATATAGACCCCTCACAGGCCTCTCTCACAGCCTCTCTCATACTCTCCCTCCATCCCTCACTCCCTCCCGACCCTTCCCCATCCCCTCCTTCTGGTCTTACGCATTCTTCTAACCTTCCCTTTTGCCCCTTCTTTCCACCTTCCCCAAATCTCTCCAAACTTTCATCCCCTCCCGTCTTGCTTCTGTCATATACGGCATATAGCCTATGATCCATGGGCGCCGCCATGACGCCTCCCGAGTAGCTGTTCTTCACTAAAGGAGGTAAATAAGTAACTGTTCTTCACTATTGGAGGTGCAAAAGAAGTGAGTGATAATTGGGAAATGTCACTTTTCTTGCCTTGCTCACATATGTAAATAAAGTGTTCCATGTAAAAGACCTCATGTCCTGAGTTTTAGCATTATATCTTCCTGCTCTGGGATCAGTGTAGAGAGTCAAAGGAATTTTAGTAAAACATTGAAAGGCAGCTGAATTTCGTAAGAACAAAGAGCCAGAATACAGGTTTTGTCCCCCGACCACCTAGTGACTGCTTCATGAACTAACAATGGCTCTGTTCCCTATAGAGAGCATGAACTGATTGGAGGATGGCAAAGACAGGTAATATTGTTCGTCTCATAGGAGATGTGTTTCCTTTCACACGTTTAGACATGGTCCTACTGCCCAACAAACTCAGGATTATAAAAGATCCTCTATCCTAACCTCCCCTAAAACAACTCACCCACTCTGTAATCCTATCATAAAATGTGCTGAACTGACGAATGACATTCGATATTCCACAACGTATATTGCTGTGCAGAGAAGGGTTATATTGCGGATTCAACGCTGAATTTTAGGATCCTGAAGCAAACTAATGAAGTCCAAGGATACTTGAAGGTGCATACTGAAGAGTATCTGCCTTAAATCAGTGCCTTTTATATATATTTCATGAGCTTGATGGTCTTCAAATGTTACCTGCACGTAACACAGCATCCTTATGAACTGAAGCTACTTTATGTCAAGCCAATTCATATCAGTAGACCTACTAATGGGGACAGGTAAAATAATAGCCTGCATGAAAGAGTGGTGTTTGACTTACTGCCTACTCATATATACACTTCAGAGAGCATACAGGAAAAACGCACTTAGTCATCCACTTTCCGTTTTATTCTCACTGCTTTATGCCTCTTGTCTTAAATGAATAGGGCCGACTTCCGTCTCACAGTATTTTAGAAGAAGCCTTACTAGGACAATTATATATGAATGAACAGGGCCGACTTACGTCTCACAGTATTATAGAAGGCCTTACTATGACAACTTATAGGTGAGGGATTGTCTCAAGAGAAGGATTTTGTATTTCCTTAATTTACATATATATAGGGCTCCATATATACACTTTCTGTTGCATATCTTTACTTTTCCAATCATGTGACAAACGGAATGACCTTTGAGATGACCTTCGCTGAGATGTCTTTCTAATGAAGCATCGTTTGCCACGTTCGGCCCCATCACGGATGTGTGTTTACGGCACGGCTCCGTTAAGGCACACTTTGCTCCTAGCAGCGTGACCAACGTCTGTATCTGCGTCTTCCCCCCGCGCATGCGCGACGCCCCGTGTCCGCGCAAGGCGAAGGACGCCGCGTCTCCCTCCGTATGGTAATGGCCGACTTTATTACCGCCCGGCGCCCATACAGCTCCAAGTCACGTCCGCCCGGAACCAGCCTACTTTCCCCCTGTTGCCCTAACGAGGCTGACCTCCCACCTCCTGGATCCAACCACCCTCTACCCCTCACCCCTCATCCAGCCACCCCTCACCCCCCCTCCCTTTACCAACCACCCATCACGTTCTTCTTACACTCTCCCAAAGATGGCACCTTTTGGAATTTCAGTACATACAATTGTTGTTCCTTGTGTAAAATGAAAATACTATCATATGAGCCACATTTGCGCAAATTAGATAGTGGTTTGAACCACTCCACAGATTCCCAGCTCCACACCATATCCGATACTGATATGTTTCCCACGTTTTCTCAGTGTATGAGGCAGCGAATTCAACATGCAATTTAAAATTTCCTGGGTTTTTTTTCTAAACCCAAATGACATCACTGCCCACCTCTAACCTCCCACCTCCTGAACCTAACCACCCTCGACCCTCCAGCTCTCTTCGACAGACCCGTCGTCCCCTCCTCCCACCTCTCATCACCACTTCTGGCAAAACCCATACCCAAGCCTCACCTCCCTTCGCCCGCACCCACCCACCCACCTGCCACTACTCAACCCACAGCCATACCTCACTTCTGCTACCTTTTACCACTCATTCCATGTCTGGTCCGTCTATTCTTCACTGACTCACACCAATTTACTTTTGGGTGTCTCTGATCACTCTTAACTGTAAGCAGTTTCTTTTTGTCTCGCTCGCTTGTCAGACCTTATCCACAGAGATTGCCCCTGTCTACCACACAACCCTTTATCATCATTATACCTCGCGCCAGCCCTCAGATCTCTCATACGCACCTCTCACTAACTGTATGTTATAGAGCCACGTCATAGAGCCACGTCCACCCATTCACTCTGGGCCAGTGCTCGTCTCTACAAGACTCTCATTAAAACTGCCATAAATCCTCCTCGAATACATGGCACTATACTATGTAGCTGCCAGGCTACCGACAGACAAGACAATTGGATGCTACTCCATGGTTTCTATGATCTTGTGGTGACAACCCCTGGGTTGAGGAATTTCGAGGTTTATCTATCAGAACACTTGTGGAGACAGTTTTAAAGGGTACCTTTGATATTACCTGGAAGGTTGCCATTACTTCATTACGTCAATATTGTGTATAACTTTCCTGATCAGGACCAATCATGTTCGATCATTTTGTCGGAGTTACCTTATTCTGGTCGCTGGATACAGTATACAGAACGATTCTTTGAAATCCGGAATCACTCACTTGAAAAGACTGACCATGTTCTAGTGTAACCTGGTGGCTGGACACACCTGACTGTTGCTGATCGCCTCCTTTTATTCTCTCCTTTTTGCTTGGAGAGGCGGATGGGTTGTCGGAGACCACTCTGCAGATTGCACATCACCGTCTGCCTGCTAGGAGTTGATATGGCCCAGCGACAATACAGGTGTTGCCGTTCAGCGCCGCCTGACGGCCCACTGTCTAGTAACGCGTCCTCTCGGACAAACCCCGCGAGTCCAGCGGTATTCATATAGAGACAAACAGCAATCACACCTAAAGTGTGAACGGTGGGTGTGATTGCAGGAGTGTTGTTTTTTGACAGATTAAATTGCTGGAACAAACAAGGGTATTGTATCAACGAGTCTGGGCTGTCTAAACTTTATAGTTGATGATTATCTTGGTTTGAACATGGAAAGAAATAAGCATGTTATAGCTAGACCTGCCAATGTATTACTGTGTATCAAGTTTCGGTGCTCCTGTGTTATCTAAGCTATATCTAAAGTATCATTGAGGTGATATACATGTATGATACATCAAATTGGAACTGGAATACCATAGAATAAGATGGAATAAGTATCATTTCTCTGAAAATGAAATACACGGGTATTATGAACGTATTACGCTAACATACTGATAGATCCAATGCTAAAGAATACGTTGCCAGGGGTATGTTTGGCTGCAGGCATTGTGTAACCAACCAGATAAGGTGCAACACCGCCCTGTGGAAAAAGGCATAATAGGACCCATTCAGGTTATCAGAATGCTATGAATCAGAGAGGAACTGTCGGCCGTAATGTGTACTTACTAGGATAGAAGGACTGCTAAGGTCTGCTAAATACCAGTCACTATGCTACGGAGCCGCTACGCTATGACCACTATGCGACGAAAATTGGACACTACGCCACAGTTTTGCCCTGACAACCTGGGGCAATACACTATGGTATTTTGGGGGTCTTCTATGAGAACACCTTGGGAAGTATCTTCATAAGGTAGCTGTGATCTACCTGGAAAGTTGGCTTTAATTTATTTAACATTCCCAGTCACTTTGTGAAAAGTCCTTTGTGGTTCTATGTTACAAAGCGAAGGGTCCGCCGTTCACTCCGCGAAAAATGTTGCGCTCTAGTGATGTTGTATATTGTCCAGATACCGTGACAGCAGTCTGACTGGCACTAGAGTGGTCTGTAGACGGAGGTGATGAAGTGATGGCAGGCTGGATGGGATAAGTAGAGCTTCTTCTCAGTGTCTGTCTGAACGGAAGAGATGAATGGGTTATCCTTGAAGACCAACTCAGCTGGGAAATCAGGGTTATGAAGTGTGCCGCCTCAGCTCCACAGTGAATATATAACCAACCGACTGATAGGTTAAGAATAAAAGCCGAGTTGAGTGATAGATTCATAACAGAGGGAACCTCAATAATGGTTCTAGCACTCTCGGTTCAATTTATCATTTGCAAAATTTTTATCATTTCTTTAACTTTAAGTTTGAAAAGTTCACTTTTCTTCACTGCTTATACAGTGAGACCCCGGTTCTCGGACACCTCGCTTAAGGGGACAGGACACTTTGCTCGGAACCGAAATCTTTATTTAGTTTAGTTTAATACCTCTTAAAGAAACACCCCCTTAAGGGGTCACTATCTTCGGGACCGAGGGTGTCCGCTTAATTAGGGGTTTACTGTATATCAATTCATCTTTACGATGCGAATTCCCTGTGTTGATTACCAAGCCATGCAAATTAGTATCTTACCTCATCATTCATTGAGCGCAGACTTTATCTCCTGTTCTATCGAGGCAGACTTTCCTCCTGGTGAAAACCAAAGTATTGTTTCCTTTCTTCATATATTTTTCCTAGTATCTACACATTTAAGTCAAACCTTACTCTATGTAGGTAGAAATGACTGCTTCTGCAGAACGTACGTTCACAACATATTTACCATGAAATAGGCCCATCAGATCGATGGGCAGCCACAAACGGCCATAGCTAGGTAATTGTAAGTCGCTTTATCCTACCCCTAATAAAAAACTCCATAGGCTTAACATTGGGTCACTCTATTTGGTCTGGAGTTCAGAAAAATGAAAAATATCGCTCTAGTGGGATACACTTGACAAATGACGTCATCTGTTAATGTAGAAGTAATTTAGACGGGCGGGGTAGGATAAATTCTAAACCAAACTCGAGTTAGTCGTGTTATTGTTCATCGCACTCCGGCAAGATTGCATATTACTGCTCTCGGCTTTGCCTCGTGCAGTAATACGCGATCTTGCCATCGTGCGATAAACAACAACACGACTAAATCTTGTTTGGTTTCTCCATAGTATCCGCCAGGGTACAAAGAACAGGAACTTGACAATGCTTTTCGATTTCTTGACTTGCCATTGCTGACATCCCCATCCCAAAGGACCTGCCTGCCCTCATGTTGTCTGGATGGGACATGTTGCCCAATTATCGCTCAACTCTCACCCCAAGTGGTCCTATTATCGCTCACGTCTGTGATCAGTCACTGCAAGTAGCGTTGTTTGCACCCAGAGGCTCCTCCTGGACACTTCACCCCTCAGAGGTGAACGATCACAGGCCACAGAGGGATGTTTTAGTGACAAACTGTTTCTTCCTCGTAAAAAGACCGCATAAAAAGCTGATATTGTAAGATCAAAGATGGCGACTGAGCCATAACACCGTATGGTGGTCGGGGGAAGAGCAGTAATTGGAACTGAAAACTCAGAGGTTGCAGTGATTATTCCGGGGAGTTCCTTTTTGGTGTCCATGCAAAAATTGTCTTATTTCTTTTTGCTTTCGACCTGAAAGAAGCTGATTTTTCTCTTTGATGAGTGAATGCTGTCTGTGAGTATTGTTCCGGCGAATAGCTCCTGAAACTCAAATCCTGACACCCTGTGCCTGTTTTTTTCACCGTGATTTTGGTTGCTTTTATCCGCCACGTCCGCAGAAAAATGCCCCTGTGGTTTGCAATCTGAGAAGAGAAATCTCGTCCTCCATTAAGGGTTGGTGGCTGCCGCCGAAACGCATCCTGTCGTCTGCCCGCCCTCAGTTTAATTAGCGAGTGTCAGCGTTCATGATTTGGGTACTTCCGCTTCCATTTCGAATGAAATAAATTCTAGTTACCATCACAGATACAAACGAAAAGAATAAAACAGAGCTGGCACCACAATCCGTATTGGACAACAATCTTCACATCCAGCCATTTGTGAAATTCAAAATCATATCCAGTATATTTCTATGAAAAGAAAGACCTTGGGGGTAACAGATATGGATAAGTTTTGTGACCTTCAGTACAGTTGTTTCTGTGAAATTAAGAATATGGCCTCTGCTATTGAAGCCCCCAGCATTAATGACGCAGCAACCCTCCTCTACACTACCCCAGGTGTTCTGTTTACTTCATAGCTGGTGCCATGGAAGTACTTGTTACATAAATACAGAAGTACTAAGGGAGGCACAATAGCAAAAAGCTAAAATATTCAAGAGTCTATTAGCAGGGTTCGTACAGAACCTGGAAAACCTGGAAAAGCCTGGAATTATGCTTTTGGGTTTTCCAGGCCTGGAAAAGCCTGGAATTCTTACAGAGAGCCTGGAAAAACCTGGAAGAGCCTGGAAAATTTAGTTTTGCATAAAAACATTTTTTTCAGTCTGAACATTATTAGCTTTCCTTAACTACGGTACCTGACTATCTATGAAATTTCAGTGACTTGGATTAGATGATTCCAAAATCCTTTTTGCTAATAATCTAGCTGTTTTGATCATTTGTCTTCATATTTGTTTCGCTAGCAAGATTGTATTGATTAACATTGTTATGTGCCTGGAAAAGAAATATTAGAGCCTGGAAAAGCCTGGAAAAAGCCTGGAATTTTATTGGGCTGTCTATGTACGAACCCTGTATTAGATATGTCTATTTGGAGTACAATTGTCATAGAGATATCCCCTCTAAAAACTAAATAATGTTTGTTTATTGAAAGCCGGATGGAGACCACTATGTACAGACAGACGTACATACATTTAAGGGGCGAATAGCGCGGGAGACCTTTCAATAGAGCGACAAATTTATTTACACGGGGAAACGATGTGATAAATATCCTCCTCTTGAGGCTAGAGGTCGTTCCTAACCATAACTCTCTGACTCGGGTGTAATAACAATGTATATATGGTGGCAGGTAATGTGGCCAATATTAGAGAATGAACATAAAATATCTCGAGGATATATTTTTTCATCCAGCCTGTATGAGAGTGAGCTTCACAATTATTTCATAGACCCAAGATGTATTGGCTAGAGTCATGACAACAGTAACAGAGGTTAAATATGCATCAAATGGTTATAGCTATTTCTCATTGTCAAATACCTTTAGATAACATTATGTAGAAAGGAAAAGATTTCCTAGATACAGACAATGGTATAAAATATAAACCTCTGCCCCTTCTCGTAGGATTAGCCATACTATGAAGAGACGTCACGAGTTTGAGTCTGAGTTTATTTATGCCACGCATTTTGTTGGCTCCATAATTTCACGAGTCGAAGACGAGTGACATTACGAAGCCAACAAAATGAGTGACATAAATAAACTCAAACTCAAACGAGTGGCGTCTAGATTTTATCCTACCCCGTTTCCACATTTTTTCAGTATCAGAAAGTAGTGACATAAACAACACTTTATGTCACATCCGTGATATAAACAAATCCCATGTTAAGCCTATGGCGTTTTTTTATTAGGGGTAGGATAATAGATGATAGTTCACAACACAGGGAAACTGTGGAATTGTTGGTCACCCCTATACTAGTAAACACAGATTATGTGTCTTGTATTTGAATTCCGCAGTGTCACAGGCTCAAAATATGGCTGGAAAAGCTCATATTTAGAAGAGGGGAGAGATAAAATGGACAGCCAAAGTCGAAATCCGAAAGGCATCAAGGGATGATGGAAATTGGGAAAAGCATAGAGGAAATGAGAAATGGTAAAACAAGATGAGTAAAAATAACAGTTCCCCAAAGGAGTTTGTTTTCGGGAAATTAACGAAAAAAGAAACTGCCTTGATTCGCACTCTGGTGAATTTAATCCCAGGTTTTATTAGCAGGCCATGATAACATGTAGTTCCGATTGGATTTATCGAATAGGATCTGTTGAATGCTGATGCAGTTCTGTTTAAATCTGGGAACGATGATTAGATTGCATTCTCTGTGGAGTGATTTGCAACAACTTCGTCATTTCATCTCAAATGGATTCTTTGTTACGGGAATTTACATTGAGAAATAAATTGTGGTAAAGGAGCATTGTTAAATATTACTCATGATTCATAGAAATATTGAAACTAGTATTGGAGTGCAAATCGAAACACCATTCCCGACTTTTATATCATTACACAGCTTTGCCAGATCTTAAAGCGAATTTGTCACCGAAACGAATTCTCTGGATCTGGCTTTTGGGACGGGTCGGGGTAGAGTTACCGATCACATGCTCATTGTTGTGGCAAAACAGGACCAAGCGGTCATCGGGTACCATCATGTGTGTGTGTGTGGGGGGGGGGGGGGGGGGGGGCGCTGTTGGCCAGCCATCGGAAATGATAATACAATCCTCCAACAACATTAATACTTACCTGATATACCTATCTTTTAGAATTGAATTTTATAATGACTGATCTTTTCATCTTGTTTTAAATTGGTATTGTCTCAAATGATGGGGCAACCAAATCCAACACCACAAACGGCATGGCCAGACCTTAGTATACGGTTCATTCAGAATAAAGGTCCCTAGTTTTATAAAATCTCAGGATGCAGGATTATAGACAAATACTTATAAACTGGTATGGTTTAATAATAAATGATCATTGATTGACTTTCCGATTAATTTTCTTTTTTCCTCCCAATCTCATTGGTGATGGGTCTCCACCTGTGGCGGTCACGGTCTGCTGGGTACAGACGACGGTAATGGCCTTGGCGGCATTAGGCCGAATGTCGGCTGCTGTTTCCCGCCAAAATGAATGTTTTTTCCGACAAAATAAATGGCGAACTTCCAGTGACGTACACAGCTTCAGGCGTCTGAAGTCCATGGGGCTTTACGTGTTTGTAATATGAAGGAAACTATGTATTAATCCACGGTATGGTGAGAGTGGTAATCATATGAGTCTAAACATAAGTAATTCATGTTTTTTTCTTTGCTAAAGATTCAATGACATTTAAGAATCTTGTTGATTTGGGGCTAACATTTAAATTCAGTGGAGATCTTTAAACACATCGCACCTCATTCTAGCCGCACGAGCGTGACGTCACGGCTCGCCTGTAGTACACGCCGGAAGTGTTATACATTGAACGCCACCTAGTGCAGACTTTATTAGGATGTTATGTATACCTAAGCTGAGTCAGTGTGTTGTTGAGTGGATTCATTACCGTACCGCTTCCACAATAGAGACTCACACACCAATCAAACAAAATTCACCTGCAGCACCTACATTCAGATGTAGAATAGCACAGGCTCATAATATATATCATAAAAGAATCATTGTCTTCAGGAATTATCATTTATTATCAGAGTCAGTTCCTTGATAACGTGCCATATCACTCACCACTCACTAGACTGCCAAACGTATTCAGCTTTATATATAATTCAGATATTCATATTGGATTTGTTTAGACGAAATGAATTGAAACGAAGGCCTGCATTTAGATTTGATTTATATATAAAATATATTTCCGATATAAAATACTCATTGAGGGGACTGACAGGAAATAAATTTATTTCATATTTTGTGAATAAGGTCCAGTTGTGTCCATGCAAAATCTCTCGCCACAATACTTCATGTGAGGTTGTGGTCATTTCTCAATTCTGCTAAACTACGTCAAGTCTGGCAGGTCTGAGCAGGCTGATTCAATTGTACCGAAAAGAGTCTCAAAAGTGCACATTTATTTCATAAATACGACATTAGCACAGAAAGCAATATCGACAGGATTTCAGCTCAAGGGACGTTGTGCCTGGAAGCATTGTCCTCCTAGAAATTGTTCTTAGATTTAGAATCGGAGCTTGCTCTATAAAAGGACTCTCAATATCAATATAACTCACTTAGATCTCGGCGGAAAGGATTGGAATCTTTAACAGCCTGCGCATCCAACGTGAGCGCATTGAACTGGATATTAGAATTAGACAAAGTAACATGAAGTGATGACGCAAGTGTCCGTCCCAGCCAAGGTCGGGTCTAGAAAATTAGAGGACATATTTTCAGCGGGTCTAATGTTCTATCGTATGAAATATTTGTGTTAAGGACGCAGAGGGGTTTCTAGTACCAGCGTCGGCCGCCAGGCAGAGCTGATAGCACGCCGGTTATCAGTCCTCTCACGCTGAGAGGCCCCTGGCGGACATGATAAAGGTGAGGCAGTGTTATTGATGTAAGCGGTCCTCAGGGCCAGGATGGAGACAATGAGAGAAGAGATGTGTTTCCAGTTCCAGTCCAGAAGCATCGTCTTTAGAGGAGTTCTTTATCTGCAAAATACCTCTCTGTGATATCTTTAGAGGGTACTCTATCTGCAACATACTTAACTCTACTATATTTATAAGGATTCTCGATATACAGAATACCCCTCTCAACCATCTTTATAAGGATCGGGATACTACTGCTATTACTATATACCGGTGCACGAATGTCTTACTTTTACGCAATAGGAGAAAAGATACCGTTCGGCCGCACCGTGGCGTAAAATATTTTTACGCCACACCGTACCACGTGATCACCCGTGAACTATCCATCAAGGTGAATGTTCGGTGATTCATACCTGCCTTGCTTATTTCGGAGGTTGAAATAGGTTGATAACTGAAGTACATAAATGGCATTTTAATCGAATTTCGGCATATAGTAATAAAAAGACATAGTGAGTGTGTCTGAATTACATCTGTTCCTCGATATTTTGATCAAAAATACTCACCGAATTCGAAGAATGAGGTGAGTATTTTTTCATCAAAATATCTCTGAACAGATTCCATTCAGTCACACTAACCATGTCTTTCTATATTACTACTACTGTGTATTATGTAAGGTTCTGGATCAATAATAGTGGTATTTGTAGCAACCCAATGTTCAAACATTAAAGATCGTCAAACGAGCCACACCACTGCGCGAAAAAACGCATATATTTCATATATATATGAAATATCTGGGTTTTTTCGCGCAGGGGTCAGAATTAGATACACCAGCGCGTAAATGCATGGATCCGATGTACATCGACACGTCCACATTTCACGGCATATCCGGCGTATACAAATGTGTTTTTCCATCTATACGGAAACGTAATGACTGTATTTGCCGCCATATATATATATATATATATATATATATACGCCGGTCGTATACATGTTATATACCTTTTTGGCGTATTTAGATAAAAAAAAAGATGAAAAAGGGTTACCCGGCCGCAAAGCCCCGCCTCCGCCTCCCTGTCTCCTCCACCCCGACGTTGTCCAGTTATCTATCCCTGTATGTTTCATTTCCGATTCATTTTCTAACCATGACTTACACCCCTCCTATCTAGCGCCTTGAGATGAGCTGGTGAGCAGGTGAGCTCAGTTGAACACTCAAGGATGTTCACTAGACGGAGACATTCATTTAGAACGTCTATAAAGCCTATCACGTTGGGCTCAATCGTCCTTTCTATATCACTTGTGAGGTGTGTTAAGAGATCTGTAAGGATGCCTTCGTGGTGCCTCGAGTATTTCAGCAGACTCTTCTGAAAGGAAGGTCCCTCAGTGCTTTCTACTTGTTTTTCCTCATTTAATATCTTACGTGAGGAAATCTCTGCAGCGGATTCCTTCAGAATCTATCCATACCGGCTCCTCGTTACAGATCATCACGGAGACTGTGGCTCGAGCACCAGTTAAAGTGTGGAGATCTATAGCTGCACACATGACGCCATTGAGCCTTGTAACTACTCACAGGAGAGGATGTTACTGACACCCAGGTTTACAGAGATGCAGCTTTCCACTTTCCTTAGAAATTCACTTTAAAAAAAATATTTTCATTAGTCCCGGCGCCCATCAACGCCGATACACCCCGATAGACCTCATGATACTTAGTAGAAACCGAACGAGAGTTATGCCTCGTGTAGTAATACGCGACCTTCCCGTCGTGGCATAAACATTGTCAAGTCTAACTCGAGTTCGGTTTCGTATTTATCCTACCTCGTCTATGTTTTTGTATTACTAAAAGATAAATATTGAGTCAAGGACCAACAGAACTTTTTTCACAGTAGCTGACATCCTGCTCTCTGATTGGTCAATATTGTTATTACTCTAGTGGCATAAAAAACACTTTATGTCACGTCCAAAGAGTTTGTGTAAAATATGGAAAGATATGTGTGGAAATCAAGATATTTTGTATACGGTTTCAAAAAATTTTGAACTATGACAAAAAAGAAGCATTCTAGGTCACATGACAAGTGAAACTTTCCTGAATGCCTCAAGGCATTCTCGCCCCCCAGAGACATACAGCCCAGGGGCATCCTGGCCCCTGTAACCACTGGTACCCACCAACCTGCTCGCCTGGAAAGGGTTAAGGCACAAGTGAAGGAACTTTGAGTGCAGTAGACGTATTTTAATTTTTCCAGATCTGAACGGTACCTTAAATCCCTCAGATTGGCAGGTTCCTGCATCTTTATCACAGAAACGGTGGTAGTTGCGCAGTGTAGTGGCACCTTAATGGACGCAAATGCGTTCGCGTCTTTTCGAGCTAATGTCGTTTATGTGTTCAGAAGTTTAATCGATTTCTTTTCATTTCACAAGATGCTTTCTTGGCATCTTTTTTGAGAGTGATCTCGGTGCTGTGGTTGGAATAATGAGGAACTCGGTCTAAACATCTTCTGCACAAATTACAATCCAATTATAAGTCAACTCTTATTAAAAATATACATCATACAAATTATAGCAGTCACCGACGTAACTCATATAACCTTTTCTATGCTACTCTGTATTCTGCTTGCATCTTATCCTCATGCGGTATCACCACTATGTAAATATATATATATATATATATATATAAGTCGTTGAGTTCTACATACCTTGAGGCAGGCCATCGGCTATATATCAACGTGCAAACTTTTTTTTTTGTTATATATATTATTTTTACGACTTTCATTTAGACTGGAGTAACTGGAATAAAGAACCCCTATCTTCCACAGGCTCCAGTATGGTGCGACCCGTGAATCAACAAGATACCCAGGAACTGGGTTTACAGTCGAGTAGTAGTCATATAACATAATAAACATGCTCATGTACTCTAGGTACCAATACATATATTACAAAAACCAAGAGCTATGTTAAACAGTAGTCATTTACATGCACAGATCCTTAGGCACAAGAGGAAAAATACGATACAAAAATACAAGTTTTTAGGCAGAGGTAACAAAACCAAGGGTATACCAGATACCTTAGTTTTCATTACTTTTCAAAAATCTCACAAATTGAAGCAACCTTCATTTCAGAACTAATTTCTTCTTACTTCA
Source organism: Alentia gelatinosa (assembly GCA_950022655.1). Lineage (NCBI taxonomy): Eukaryota > Metazoa > Annelida > Polychaeta > Phyllodocida > Polynoidae > Alentia > Alentia gelatinosa. Next base: position 11,084,991 of record OX465582.1, read on the forward strand.
ACTCTTCTGCCGTTGTAAAGCACTCATCGTTTTTACCCATTCCCGATACTCTAAAGAAGACGGTGGCTGATTGGTCGGCGGAATATGCCCTAGGGGGCGCTCTGTCCGCCCATGCGCATTGATAACTCATAACCTCACTTTCCCTCCTCTCCCCGGTTTCTATTTCCCACAGATAGCATTATGCGAAAGGAGGGGGTGGAGGGATGGCGGGAGAGGGTGGGGGTGGGGGGTGGGGGGTCGTCACCAGTGCAGTTATCAGACCCGTTTCCCAACGTCTCTCCCCGACAAGCATTCTCCATTACCTGACACCTCCATTGCCGGAAGTAACGTCACGGCTTTCCCTAGTGTGCTGGACCCTCGCGGATCGTGGCGTCTTTAAGGCATCAGACGGGAACCATCCCCAGCTGATTATTGCGCGATTCTCCCACCAGGGGATGAGATGGACAGGACACAATCCGGACGGAAAAGGAAAGTCCGGTTTGGTAAAGGGTGTGTGGTGGTGGTTGCAGACAGCGGGGGTGGTTGTCGAGAGTGGGGTATCATCTAAGGAGGGATTCCCATCTCGGGAGAGTGATCGCGTCAGACTCATGAAGATGTATGGATTTTTTTTTTTTACATAAGATTTAAAAATACCAATATATATACACCAGCCTGGGCCATCAGACACCCCGATTGCAGGGGGCTCAGTCAGTGTAGTGATAAAGGAGGTACCGGCCGCGGCATGCTGCGGCTAGCGGGTAACAAGTTACAGGTTTTTGCTTTTCTTATGGACACTTATTCATTCGCATTCGTTTAAAAAAGATAGATCGCATACATGCTTGTAATTTATAACATATTTTTCTACTAGCTCTTTCTATGGGATGCATATCAAATAAAGAAAAACTCAGAAATATATTACGGGAGATCCCTGGCTTGATATCTCATGTAATGTTAACCTCTTGAATCAACCAATTCACGCCGTTTCATCGTTGCCATAGATTAACTGTGTCCTGTATGGTGGTATGATATAACCACAATAAGAGACCATTCAGTAACCGTTTGTAAGGTTCGCGACTTGGTAGATAGAACTATAAGATACGAAGAGGTAAGGCCTACGAAAAAAACACTTTAATCGCCTCTAATGGTGGTTTGCAGATACACCGGGCTAAATGATGTGTCTTTAATGCTAGTGATCGCATGCTGTCAACTTCCTCGTATGCCTGGGACAGCCTGAGAGATCACATCTCCATAAGTCCCCGACCGTGCCCCTTTTTTTTTTCTTTTTTTTTCCTTTTTTTTTGGATTCATTTATTTACCCTGGACTTCATAGACTCAAGGCCTGTCTTCCTTCAGTCCAGCCATAAGGATTCCAACTTCGGTGGATCAGATATACATGCTATTCCAGTAGCGAGTATTGTTCATTATATCAGGTTTGAGAAATAACAAGTGAGGCTTACAGCCTGTGCTTATAAGTGATGATGATAGGTTATATGGTTATGATATTGTGATTGGTTATTGGGGTGGGGGAGTGCATAAACTGTTTGCTCTTCACTAGTTATGATGTATTTAGTATAGTGGTGGTGATGGTGATTTTATGTCATTTGTGGTGACAAGTGTTGATTTCAATAGGGCAAGGTTTATGTAACCAAATAGACACTGGCCGACATCCAAGCCCTGGCGGTCAAGGATCGTGTTTTGGTAGAAAATATTGTGACCAGAATCTGTGTTAATCTGTTCGCAATATGTGAATTTGCCTCAGTTTGGGGAGCTAGCTCATTGGTTGAGGTACTATACTAGTAATCCCAAGGTTGTAAGTTCATGTCCCACTGCAACCACCTTCCTCCTTAATCCGATCAGTGGTAGACTTAATGCTATACTAAAGACCAGTCCTTCTCATGCCATGATAATGTGGTATGGGAAATAAAGGACCTCTCATCTCAGTAATTGTGTAAGTGTGAAATTTCAACTGAAATTCATTTCATAGATTCGATCACCACCCATTTTGTGTAAAAGCGGTGAAAAAAGTATGGAATGGACCTGTAATAGATGACTGGACGTAAAATCAAACAAACAAAGTTTCTGTTTCACCGATTCTGGTTATTATCTTGTCCATGCTGCTTCTATCTAATTCTATAGTAAAAGAAACCCTGCACCTTTTTGCATTGCCAGCCCTATATACCAAACAGTGAGCGAAATGCAGTTGGTTGGGGCGTCTGAACTACATCCAGGAATCAAAATTCTGTAGTTGTGTTTTCTCTTGTATTTCCGGTAAACCGTTCTGTATGAATACCTATGCTTCCCTTGAATAGTGCCAAGTATAAGTCCTCGAACCCACATAGCTGCCGACATTCTACGACAAGCATTCCGACACACCACGCCACAGAATATTTTAAAATTCCTACACAGGGACGATGTGGTAAATTAGTTTTGAACTCTGGCATTCTAAAAACCCGAATTTTTTTTACCATTCTAGCAAGGCTATGATGCAGAAATGTTGATTCATAGCCACATAGTAGCGTTTTCGGAGCCATATTGCAGGCAGTGGGAGCCCGGCTTTAGCCTGCCTCTCTCACAAATTGGTCTAAACTGTGAGAATGGTAACAATGCAATGGTCCTTTTCGTAATTTATAGCGAATGACAGCTCTCCTACCACTGCACTTGCCTAGCTCATCCAAAAATCACAAACACTATGATGCCTTCCCATGAGATATATCCCGGCAGCTTTTTCCAAAGATGGCGCCACCTGTAGAAGCGATTGGAGTTATTTCCAACCAGCAGCCCGGAGTGCCCCTGGCGGGGCAGTACATCGTACGGCCCTCTTGAGTAGTAACCATGGGTAGACAAATGTTAGAAGGGGGGCACACCATACCAACCGTCCACACAGGCGCACTTTGCTGCTCAATTTGCCTACTAGAGCTGCTTTGTGCCTCCACAACCAGGGGGCCATGCCTTGTGCCCGCATTGTCATCACGTGATCACGTCAGTCCAGAACGAGGCTATCAATAACGGGCTCGTTGGCGAAACCGAGGCGACTCCTGTTGGGTTGGTTTTAGAGCGAGCAGTACTGCATACTAAACCATATGTAGTCTCCATGTTAGCGGCGCAACTCTACAGCCATGCATTATGGGTAATCTCAGCGTTCCTTTGGAGTAGTCTGGTCACGTGGGGCAGACTGTATGTCTAGCTTTCCTCTGTTAACTCCTCTTGGAAAAAGGTGCCCCCGGAGATCACCTGGCACTTAGAGAAGATTGGCGAAAGGGGCATTGTTTTTGCGTTTACAACTACTGCTTAGTCTTCAAGTGTTTGGCTTCTGAAGTGAGAATTTCTTGCTCGTGTTTTTCGGGCAATGATTTTTAGATATACAGAGCTGAGGAGTAGAATGGTTTTGGTTGATTGTGGATTCACCAACAGTGTTTATAAAAAGGTTTAGTAAACAATTCCTTGTTGGATTTATAAGGAAGTTTGCATTTTGTGTTAAATGATCGTGAAGGGTTCTAGTGGATGGAATGTTCATGTGAGATGCCGTTCCCCTTCCTTTGGTGAAGATGATGAATTGGGTCGAATAAAGCTGAGAGCAAAATGTATCCATTTGCTAGATACTTCCCACATTTTATTTGATTTTCTGTTCATTAAATGTTTCATTGGTCTTGTTTTAATCCCATGCATGTCATATTTCCGTCATTTGCGTTCCTATCTTAGACCTCCTGTCATGGTACTTCCGGTCAGGTACTTCCGGTAACCTTATAAGGAATGCGTCGACTCCGCAATTCCCTCAGGGCCGTCTTAGACGTGGAAGCTACCCGGTGGATAGAGGCAGACAACGTATATAATAAAAGATAAATGAGGGTGTGTTGATTCAGGGTTGTTTTACGTCCGCAGGAGGCAGGCGGAAGGATACAGGCACCTGGTTCGTTGCGCGGTCCTGTATCCTTCCGCTGGGCGGGGTTGTGTCGACAGCAAACCCGGATTGACACCTCACACTATTTTCTGCACCACATCCGCGTTTAAACGAGCACAAAACACCGCCGCCATCCATCATAGGGGTTCCCGCAGGGGAATGTGTAAGGGGATCCGGCGCGAGGGGGTTGTTGAGGGGGTTTCTATTATAACCAGTTAATGATCTATTAATTATGTTTTATGGATTGCGATAATAGATTAAAGAGATCAGTCATGGATGCATTTAATGAATACCTTAAGAGTAGATGATATATGATTTGTTTGCGAGGAGAAATGACAATACATGTGAGACCTTTTTGCTCAATACGTTAAAACTACAACATATTAGGAGTAGTATGTAGAGTTGTTACTGGGTGTCAGGCATACATTTTGATTCGGAAGTAGTGAATGAATATATGGCCGGCCTGTTATTGGAGTTATACGAATTTAACCATAATACAATTACCTTTTATTTTGCGCAGCTTTTTTTATAGCTTGCGGTATTGACCCATGTGACATTTGTGGTAAAGGTCTCGTGTTGCTATCAGGCCATCTCAATCTCCATTGTGTCGTTATAGTGAATGCTGCCCTTTGGCTGGTATCATTCTGCAGTATTTGCGTGTAGTATTTTCTTAATTGAGAAGATATGATGAGTGGGCCGGGCCACCTTTCGCTGCGGGTGGGATTGTGGAGGTGCATGGGCTTGAAGCTGCTATGTTTAACCCCTGGAGTCGCTCCACCCAGAAGTCAATGCGTGATGTGCGCTAAGAACATACAGCCGTGACATTTAAACGTCACTCTCCTAACACAACATTTCACAGAAAATACGATGTGGGCCGAGTTACCTTTGGGGACCCGTCAAAACAGACAGAGTGATTCTCGAGGTCTCGCAGTTGCCATCAAATACTGCGCGGCACTTAACCTCAGGTTGTCATTAACATTTATATGCCTCTTTTGGTTATTCTATGATATTCTTTAATCAGGGAGACAACATAGAACAGTTTTTTTTTTATTACAGACTTCAATCTGAGTTGGTTACCATTGGACCCGAATACGATAACACACAGTTCAATAGAGTACATTTTCCACACTATATTAAGTGTGAGTTTGTTTCCTGATATACAATTTTATAACATAATACCCCTTGGGGATAGCACCGGTATACAACTTCTCAGTGAATCTTGAGTGGTTGGGATACTATAGCATAATTGAAGTACAATCAGTTACATTTCATGGGCTGTCTTAGCAGTTATTTACATTGAGGAGATCAGTTTGCATTATACAGAGTGTATATGATCACAGCATATCAACTATTACGAGACAGTCGCAATTCAATTATGTACATTACCAGGTCTAGTATCCATCACCCTGCTCTGAGTTATTGGTGTATAGTGTTTACCTGCGTATCGCAAGGCACTGTGTTCAAGATTTGGCCATACCAATATGTTACCAATTGTTAAAACAAATGTGTAAAAATTCACGAGTGAGAACGAACCCAGATTTAACAGTACATGTATAACAAACCGTAGTGGCAGGAAAATTTATGTTTAAAGTCGTTTCGCCGGCACATCTAAATTTGAAAATTCGCCTTGGTATAGAGGAAACATACTTTGGGACTCCTTGGATGCAAGTGTCCAATACTTTGAAACCATTCCAGTATTTATCAAACCCTCTCGCTTTTTTTTTTTTTTTTTTTTAAATTTCAACTATTTTTAATGGATGACGTCATAAGTGGAGCTAACAACTGTTGAATGTCAGACTACAACAGAAGAACTGAATTTAGTGAGATGTTGCAATGTTGTAATGCTAATAAAAATGGATTATAAAGAATGTTATATCATCCACCTCTTACGTTAGTTCATACTGTGGTAGAGAAGGTCCAGGGAACCGGCTAGTCGTTTATCGCGCTGATGTTTTTTGAAGCATTATTCAACTGTAGGTTATCAATATAGGTTATCAATGGGTGATGGAAACGGGTATTTCATATTGAAACACGCCTTAAAATGACTTTGAGGATATATGGTTTTTTTTTGTGAATAAAACAAAGAAGCCTTTTCTGAACGGACGGTGCTGAAACCATTGTGGCGCCTCCTGGTGTTTTAGGTATGAACTGGCTTCCTAAGTGGTGAAAGCAGCTTTCTCTGATCGCATTTGCATCACGTTCCGACTGTTGGTATGGGTGGTGCTTTCATTCCCCGACATACACACAATGTGTTCACAATAAAGGCCGTGCATCATGCGTTTGTCGTAAATTTCACAACAGTCTTGAACCTGTTTTACTAAAATCTTTTTAGAATTTTCATCCTTAATCCCATCTAGTAGGATTGAGTTTCCTTCCAGTAATAGCTAATTGTAGATAAAATAACGGTTTTTTTTAATACTTTGGAGGGGTTATTCTTGATTATAAAGTTAGAACTAAACAGGATTTACAGCAGTTTGATAAATGTTAGTTTTCTTTTTTTGGAAATATCTTTTATTTTCATCACACAGCAAATCGAGGTTAAACGGACGTTTTTATAGTAGACGACTCATTCTTATGTCCTATTAGCGAAAGATCGCTGTGTTGTATCACAGGAACAGCCTACATCGCAGTGGTAATGATACCTTAATTAATGCCACTGCTCTAACCTTTATCATCAAATTACTCTGATTTGAGTTCATATGTAATAAAAATAGCGCAATCTAATATTTTCGAGTTTGGTCAGGATTTCTTTCACATACAGCTCATTTGTTAAAATCAAGAAATCCTGAGGCTATACATAGTGTCCAATACCAAACAGCTCAGGGCATAATATAGCTTTTACTCTGTGTGTATCTATTCATGTTTTAACCTCATAGCATTGTATTTTACTTTATGTCTCCCTCATAAAAACTAAATGCTTATGCCATGTTATCACGTTTTGAACCTAAAAACTAACGACGTTTTTTTCTTGTTGACAGGAAGAAGCCATGAGGCTGGAGAAGGCGCGTGCGCAGTGTGAGCAGGGGGAGCTCCTCGTCGAAAAGTGAGTCACTCCAAGTTTCTGTTGTCCCTCTCACGTACACTGAACAATCACACCACACTATCGTAACACTGGATAGGTTTAATCTTGGCCACCGTATTCCACGACTGGAGTTTGGCAAAGTGACTTCATGAGGCGAAGCCAAAACTTCAGGAGTGTAATGTGGTGGCCAAGATTAAAACGAATCAGGTTTTGATTTTATCCTACCCTATCTCCTCGATTTTGGAATATTACGTAATAACAATGCTGTATGCCACTAGTGGCATATAAAACTCCGTATGCCAGTCAGCGTGGCATACGGAAACCCAATGTTAAGCCTATGGGATTTTATATTAGGGGTAGGATAAATCTCTGAACTACCCGCGTGCCTTCTTGTTGTCATATTTGTTATTCAGGGTAGGCTGAAATTTCCGCAGTATCAGTGGTCAATGTCTGTATAAATCCATATCTAGATATGTGCCTGGGCACCACTTTGTTTGTGTTTATGTTTAATCCATATGTACAGGTATGTACTGTGGTACTTGCTGTAGCTATATATATGATACATATATACTTTGTTGTTTATGGTACCTCTGGGGTGTCTCCTCGATAACAGACTAGCTGAAGAATCCAACTTCAACGTGATCCACTAGGTGTCGCCACCGGATAATAACCCGAATATAGCCAGAAATGTTGTGCTGCAGACTTGTTAGGCGTGGCTTGAATTCCGGGCCCCGATCAAATTCCGCTAAATTGTAGTCTTCTTTCTTGAGCAAGATTTATCGCAGTCATCACCCTATGTAATGTAGTATTCAATGAACACATTTCCAGGGAGAACATCCCATTTCACCTCATTGCTACCAACCTAGTACCACGGACTTAGATATAGGTCCGTGCTAGTATCTTCAGAGTTGTAGCTGTTACGTTATGCATATCACAAGACTTAATCAAAACTAATATGTGTAAGAGATTTTCTGTATGTCTTCTGACAATCAGAATTAGTAATGCGGTCTGCGATTAGTCTTAGACCAAGGTTACAGAGATAGTAATAAGGAGACACTGGCTCCTGTTGTAGCTGGGTAACACTAGGGGGCGGCACTGAGTCGCTGTGTTCACGGAGTCGTTCTATGCTTAACCGTCACCGGAGTACAGTAGTGCTGGCACCTGGCGCTTATTCCAGATACCACCATCGTATCCCACACTTATTTCCATCTGTCAACATCTATCTTCAGATTCTCCATCTGAATGAGACCTGGTGCTTCTGTAGCGCGCTTATCTCAGATTTACGCAGGTCTACCGCCGCAGGAATAATAGTAAAAAACGAGAAAAGCAACGGGGTTCAGCCACCAGTCGGCGCTGTGTTTCTACTGTAGTGCACCAGACGGAACCACCAGTTGCCTGCCACGACACCAGCGAGTCTGCATAGTTTCATCAGTATTAAGTAGAAACCAAACGAGAGTTAGACTTGACAATGTTTATGCCACGATGGGCAGGTCGTGTATTACTACACGAGGCGTTAGCCGAGTTTAGTGAGTAGCAGACCTGACCAGAGTGGTATGAACATTGACAAGGCAAACTCGAGTTCAGTTTCGTATTTATCCTACCCCATCTCACCGATATACAGAGAATATTTGTAATTATCCATGTTAGTAGTTATCAATGCTGCCGGATCTACTTTCGTTATCTCGTCCCTGATTGGTCCGTTTTTTTATTCACCTCGGTGCATAAATAACACTTTATCCAACGCTCCGTCAAATACATTGAGTCAATGTTAAACCTATGGCTTTTTTTATTATGGGTAGGATAATGAGCTGATACTCGAGGGGTTGCTTTCTGATGCCGACATTATGGTACTATTGTGAATAGACATATAGTTCGGCACGAAGGGGATTGGCTGGAATCGTGGGGATATATAGGCCTACAAGAGGTAATACAGAAAGACATGGTTAGTGTGGCCGAATGGATTCTGTTCAGAGATATTTTGGTCAGAAATACTCACCGAAGTCGTAGACTGAGGTGAGTATTTCTGACCAAAATATCGAGGAACAGATGGAATTCGGCCACACTCACTATGTCTTTTTATTACTATATACCGATATTCGATTTAAATGCCATTTTGGTACTCACATTATCAACGTATTTCAACCTCCGAAATAAGTAAGGCATGTATGAACCCCCGAACATTCACCCTGATGGATAGATCACATGGTACGGTGTGGCGTAAAAATATTTTACGCCATGGTGCGGGCGAACGGAATCTTTTCTCTTATCGCGTAAAAGTGAGACATTCGTGCACCGGTATATAGTAATATTCATGCTCTTTCTCAATCCGATAGATTCATGCTGATTGGTAGGTTAGTTCATAGGGATAGTGGAGTTGCTCCTTTCTGTTAACACCTGATGAGGGTCACGTACGCCATGAATGCGTTTCATAATATGGACTTCCTTATATGGAGTTTAGCATGGGTCTATACGAAGTGCTTGATCAGCGGTTAATGCTTCAATGACCTGTCGGCATTCGGGTAATACAGAGCAATACAGGAATAGTGCATTGTGACTAGCAACGGAAGTGTTACCCCACATTCCAGACGATCATCGATTGGTCTGTAATAATTCAATCTGCCATGTTTAACTCATTCAGTCCTGCACCCCAGTAGTTGCCTCATTATGGGTAATTATATAGAACGTCCTGACCATGCTGTACAATTCACAGAACGAGATGGTGATTTACGGTTTGTACGGACCGAGGCATTTATGCCGAGTTCCGTACAAATGGAAAATTATCATCGAGTTCTGTGACTTGTACAAGCATGGTTGGACGTTATATATTTACTATAAACCCGAATTTTTTTTAAAATCAATTTTATTTTGTTTAACAACCAATATCTTAATAAACATGTATGGCAAGGAGGTCCGTATTTTAGTGTACGGACCAGTGGTCCGTACAGTATTTTTACGTCATATGCCGAAACGGTACGTATTTACAGTATATACGGCATGGGTATATAGTAAAATTCTGAAGCGACTACCTAGAGGCCTGGAGCAATGTGCACTGATGTCACACATTTAGAAGTATAGCTGTGGAACTCAAGGTTTCCTTGTTTACAATATATTCTGACCCAAAGTGAAAGAACACGATACCCGTCACCCGTTCTTGGTCTGCAATACAACCTAAATCTTAGAGGATTTACAAATTGTGGAACTTCTTCAAATATACTACCACACACCTAAACACTTTATTTGTTAAGTAAAGTTGTTTTGTGTGTTGACAACACCGGGATTTTGTGCATATACTGTGTTTCGGTTTTGATCTGCTTGATACTAGTTAAAACTGTAGTCCAAAAAGGCGGACAAACACAGATAGTGGACATGGCCAAAATATAGCCAGTCCAAGTAAAAAGCTGACAATCCTAAATCTCCTTTTGAAATGGAGGAGTCGTTAGAGGTGTTGTGACTCAACCAGAACAGTTGATCCAAATTTTGGCCTCTTTGAACACCTTGTTGTATGGGCCATCCATACTGATCCCTACATATACAGGGATTAGACTCAGACGCTGCGGTTTTAAACATGCAGTCATGAAGGGATTCAACAAAGAAACAGTATGATGTTACTTTTAAAAAGTGGACTTCATTTTGTGTAGAAAATAGTATCAAAGCCTTCAGTGTTTGATGTAATGAACGTTTTGTACTTTCTAACATAATAAAGAGTTCAGATACCCTACTGTGAATACAGCAAGGAGAGGGACTTCAGCTTATGTTGAGAAGATGGGAGGGAATTCTGTAGGAAACCAGGTAATGCTTACCAGACTGTTGACAGGCTTCTGAAGGTATAGTATCAACAAACCTGGGACTCAAATACAGTTCTGAACCTGTTAAAGAAGTGGTCTCCTTTGAAAAAGTCAGGTAAAGGCACATGGGGAAGGTTGGCAGTGCCTCATAGCAGTCAGGTAAATGTATATTGAGAAAGTTGATATTCCCTACTGCAGTCTGGGAAAGGCCATAAAGTAGGCTGTCAATTTCTGTCAGCAGCCAGTTAAAGGTATAAAGGGGAGTTTGCCAGTCCTTGCCCTCAGCCAGGTAAAGGCAGGCATATGGTGGAGGCTACCAGACCCCATCTGCAGTCATGGGAAAGGGTATCAGTGCCTGTCAGCATTTTGATAATATGGAGAAACCAAACAAGAGTTAGTCGTGTTGTTGTTTATTGCACAATGGCAAGATCCTGATTCCTATATACCTATGGCTGTACACTCTATGCTTACACCACGCTCTGGGGGGTGGAGTAACTATCTGATACTACCCAAGGTTGGTATACTACCCAAGGTTGCCGTATACTACCCAAGGTTGACATTTAGACCAATCAGATTGTCTCTTATTAAACCACATTTGAAGGTATATAGGAATAGGGAAACCAAGTACCAGTGAAAGGAAGTCAAAATTACTCGGTAAGGCTTGGAAAAATTACTGCCCGCGGCCAGGGCCTTGGGCAGTAATTTTTCCAAGCCTTACCTCGTAACTTTGACTTCCTTTCACCGGAACATAGTTTCCCTCTATTCCTGCTCGAGGCGAAGCCGAGAGCAGTAATACACGATCTTGCCGGAGTGCGATGAACAATAGCACAACTAACTTAAGTTTGGTTTAGAATTTATCCTACCCTGTCCGTCTAAATTACTTCTACATTAACAAATGACGTCATTAGTCAAGTGTATCCCACTAGAGCGATATTTTTAATTTTTCTGAACTTCAGACCGAATACACTGACCCAATGTTAAGCCTATGGAGTTTTTTATTAGGGGTAGGATAAAGGAACACAACTATGGTTGCCCTGTTGACAGTCAGGTAAAGGTACACGGGGCAGACTGTCAATTCCCCCGGCCGTTGTTGTGAGGTGACTGTCATGTGGGTAAGTTTGTATAGCCCTGTTGGCTGTCAGGTAGAGGCACGCGGGGGAGGGTTGTCGGCAGTCATGTAAAGGCACACAAGGAATGATGTCAGTCCTTGTTGTCAGCGGAGTCAGAGTTAACCCAGACCTCGTCTGTGATGACTGCACAGCACGACGTGATCTGAACGCCGAGAGGCAAACTCTCAGTAGGACTGTCCAACAACATTCATTTCATCGTGGTTAAAAGGCACTCTCCCCTTCTGTTTAATGTCCGTAGAGTAAAAAGTCGCCCGACAGGCATGTTGATGTCTCGTACTGCCCTAGGACAATGAGGTGCTGTCACGCCAGCTGCAGGAAATAATATTTACCGATATTGGATCATACCCTGCCTCTTATAATGATCCTCGTCTACTGGTATTCCTAGCTGCACACGATGATGCGAGACCTGAATATAGATCAGACACCTGCAGGATGATTGGGTTATCAATGGCTGGCTGATATCGCGCTACCTATGGATTTGGAAAGGTAAATCAATCATTCATGCGCTGCCAGGAGAGCATATGAGCGAATGAGTCAAGAGCATAGGAATCATCTAGTGACAGACTGGCTTCTAATCAGGGAAGAACGGGTTTCTTATGAAACAATAATAAGAAAGACACTGATGGATATTTGGTCTGTGTCCTCGTTCGCTATCGAGTTTGGAGTGCGCAGTAATATGTACGAGGCGATAGCCGAGTGAATAGTCTGAAGCACTCCGAACAAGATGCCGAATGGAAACAGAGACCAAACACGAAAATGTTTCTGATTTTATTCTTAGCCTGGAAATACCTATCTGTTTATCACCCGTTGAGAATGAGTGACCGCACTCGCAAGCCTGTTGAGAACGAGTTCATAATGTTAAGCCTATGGACGTTTATTCCAGGCTAAGATGATGAGCGACACTGCACAGCACATAAATCGGTTGTGCGTTTAAGAACAATTACAATAACCTCCCTTCTGGCCCCATTCAGACAGCATAAGTGTTTATAACGATACGTTCGCCATTAGTTCGGGCAAATATACAGCAGTAGTCTTGACCAATGGACTATTCGCTAATTGTTTTAAACACTAATCGTTGCTACCAACATCTAGAGCGGTCATTACACCAATGTTTGAGGGAAATTATTGTAGACATATCGGCTGTGAGATTGTGGCCTTCACAGAAGCATCTTCTCTGGACCATGACAAATAAAATGGCTTTCTTGTGGATTTGACAGTCCCGTTTATAAATGCCTCTGTTGATTTGACAGTTCCGATTATAAATGCCTATGTTGCGATCCCTCCTAATTGGGCACTAATTATAGAACCATCTCTATCAGAATCTGAGAGGCAGTTATTTTAGTGCCTATATCATGTGTGTCTGCCTGCTTGTCGCTGAATGACGTCACTCTCGTCTGGCGGCAACTTGGGCCCGGCTGGCAAGGGATAGAGTAATCAATCACTTGAGGGACCAGCAAAAGCAGTGTTGTTTTGTTCCCGGGGTTATTTTCCAGAGCCTAAAGTTTCCAAGAGTTTCCTGGTAAATATAACCCCGGAATTGAATGGTGAGCTCATCTAAGAAGCGATGGAGATTGAGGGTAGGTCTGGGATCAATAACCAGATTTTGTTCTGCCAGGCTAGAACGCTTGTTCTGAATGGACTCACGTAAACAATGTTCATCCAATAGAATCTCGACTGCTTAGTCAGAGGCGATTTACATAAATCTGCCGATTACAGATTTTGATGGTTTATATTGGCTTGCATTGGTGCTTATGATTATATCATAGAACCAGTATTTTATTACTATGGGAAAAGTAAAAGTGTTTCTTTGAAATACCATTCTGTTAAAGTCTGCCTTGAATCTCCTTTGCATGTAGTACGAGAAGATTTTGTGGTATTTGCGTTTTACGTGCAGAATAATCCCCTGACAAATGGATGTTGTGTATCCATTTGTCATATAGTTCTGACGATAAACTGTCGTATCAGTTGCCTAATCACATCTGCCCCACAGTCTGGCCTTTGTGGCCCGGACTTGCTCTACAGAGAAGGCGCTGTACAATCTGCATCTGTTTATGCAGAACATATTGCCGGGCTCTCTAAGGAGCCGCCCGTCTTTAGCAGCGGTGGGGACCGAGATGAAATATTGACAGATTATATGTATACAAGTGAAAACGAGAAAAAGAGTATCCTCAGTAGGTTTGCGTCTTATACTAGTTCCGGTCGGAAGACGTACGGAGCAGAGTATACGCTGGGAGAGTGGAGGGCCCCCTGGTGGTGGAGTCTTGTGTGGCAGTCTTAGGCAGCTTTGCTCTCACCCGCGGTAATGAATTTGCTAACCTCCTAATGGCGCTGTGAGCTGAATATCATCACTCTCCAAACAGGTGAGTCACATTACACGGCACCAGCCGAATAAAACTCTGCATGGAGAGTGAATCTTGCCGATCAGCATGCTCCCTGGTGGAGCTCCTGCTAACCATCTTGGCCTTGGCCGGGAATCCACTTTGTCTTTTTTCAAATAATTCCCTTTTTTTCTCGCGCTGATGTACTTCCACAATTGTCTTCCTTAGCGACAGGCAGGCTTCTGCACAGCATCCAGACCTTCCACAGGGATTCCAGTATAAGCAGCTTATGTTGTAGCCTCAGGACAGCAGGAGGTTTTTTTCTGAATCAGCCATACTGCGGCATTGATTTATAACAACAATGACGTCATATTGAACAAGGTGATAGCAAAATACTGGAACTGGGCACTTATCTAAGTTCAGCAACATGCTCTCGATTAATTCTGGTGAGGACGATTTAATTCTATGTATTTATTTCTAAGTACACTCATCATTTGTAAATATCGTAAACCAGTAAGAGGATTAATAGATATACCTCCAAGGGAAATCTACATGGAACTTCGACTCGCACAAGCAGTGATGAAGCCCCATACAGGAATACTATAGATATGGTATTACAGAATACAATAAATGCTGATATATTTGAGGTTGTGTTCTCAACTCCAGTCCAATATTTAGTAGAAACTGAACGAGAGTTAGACTTGTCAGTGTTTATGCCACGACGGGAAGGTCGTGTATTACTACGCGAAGCGTTAGCTGAGCGTAGTGAGGAACAGACCTGACCAGAGTGGAATAGACACTGACAAGTCTCACTCGAGTTCGGTTTCGTATTCATCCTACCCCGTCTCTACGCTTTTGGATTACTAAAATATGAATATCGATTGGACGACCAACCAAAATCCAACCTGAACTTTTGACTCCAACCGGAACTTTTTTCACAATCTGGTCGCTGATTGGTTGATTTTCTTATGCCCCTAGAGGCATAAATCGCACTTTATGTCATAGCATGCCGCATAAAATTTGCCTATGTAATGCCTATGGACCGTTTTTATTAGGGGTAGGATAAAGAGTATTATGCATCCAGACTGATTAAGCGGATAGATTCTATATTGATATCTCCACATCGCAGCTTACGCCTGCGGTACTAACTATGACTAGCGTGGATGGCTGTATAGCTTGGTTGATATACATTTCCTAATGGAAAGGTCATAGATGTTACCAGATTCAATCAAAAATGGTATTAGGCACTAGGTGAGTCCTCCAACCTATTTCCGTGCGAAATCACAGAACCGATGAATGCACAGCTATTAAATGGGTAACCATAACCTTTAACCCCACCACTAGTTTCACCGTCAATATATAGTTCCCTTCCAGGCTCAGGTAAAGTTTTCTCTCTTCTAGCCGCAAAATGGCGGGGAAACAGATGACGATTGCAGGCAGACGACAAACGGGTTAATTTGCCTGATGAAGCTGCGAGGCGGAGCTGGACAAATAACCGGAGCGAAGGCAGGCGGGGAAGGGCTGGTAATTGACTGAGAACCTGTAGGTTTTACCCCGATCCATTCCTATCAATCTGCCCTGGAGGAGAGGAGGCCTTGCCGCCCTCACCAGTCACACAATAGGCCTTGTCTGGCCAGCCTGGGGCTGTTACACAATGAGCAACTTTATCACAAACCCAATTGATTTCGCAAGAGCTCGAATTTAGAATATGATTCTTTCCGAATGACCAATCTTGGTCTTGTCTGCCTTAACAATAGTGCCTGGTATTTAAGATATACCATACCATGTCCGAAGGCCATATCGTACTTGCAATTCTAATATCTAGGAAATATATTACATATACCTTCCGCATTGCATAGCTTAAACTTAATTTCATTTGAAAAGGTTACGAATCCCATCTAGGTGCCCAGATCATCCTCTCCCAAGGTTACTTAAGCGGAATTCCAATTCCCATTCATATCATGGACCACTGAGTAAGCAGGAGAAGACTCGCCCAAATTATGTAGAATGGATCCCTGCTAAGCGGTCCACCCTCCGCCCCAGACATTAGGCCACTCAAAAAAAAAAACTTGTTTCTCATCACCGCGCGCATCAGAAAAAACGATTTTAGATGATTTTTTTTTTTTTTTTTTAAATAGATGAACCTTGATAGAAATTATGAAAGGTATGTGTATTTAGTATCAAATTAAAGCTCCTGATGTCAGGGATGCATTAAATGTAAAGCCAGTAAAAATCTGGAAACCCCGCGTAAGCAGACACCCCGCGTAAGCAGCCACTTTGGCCCGGATCAGAGGGTGTCCGCTTATGCGGGGTTTTACTGTATGTCTGCCATCTTTGATATAGCAAAAAAAAAAAAAAAAAAAAAAAAAAAAGCGCCCTCGTCATATTTTTCATGGCTTGGTGATGAGAAACTTTTTTTTTTTTTTAGTGGCCTTAGTGGTCTGTGTTGCGGGGTGAAAAATAACAACAATCGATGGTTTTATGGACAGGCGGCCGTAAACCACGAGTGGTTGACGCGTAGTAATATACGAACAGTAGCAAATATATTACGTCGTCAACCTCGAGTTGTTTACAGAGCCGCCTGCCCACAAAACCATCGTTTGTTGTACTCATTATCCATCTTCTCGAGTAAATTAAACACAAGGATTGCCATATTAAATGACATATCAAAAGGGACTTTTATTCTTCAGCTATTTCCTGATTTCAATGGCTTTGAGGCCGTATACCATGGATTTTAATCCGTATACCATTATTGTGGTATCTCATATATCTTCAATGAGGACTTAATAAACGAAGGATAAGACATGTATTTCATTTCGAGCAAAGGTGGGCCGATCACCAGGCTAGTCCGCTTAATGGGGTATCCACTACCGGGATTCTACATTATTTCAAAAGCGTATAGTTTTTAATCCACATTAGCTACAATATATGTAAAGTTAATATGCACTAAAAGGGCAACGAAAAGGGGTTATATTGATACGATGTGTAGCAAATATCGTACATAACAAATACGTTAATGAATGCATTAACTCATGATGTTATTCACAGTCATAGTCCCATGTGCGATCTTTTTTTTTCTGGTGATAGATCCATACTTCCTATTGGAGCGTCACTCGAATGGTTCCAACTCTACGTATCACCCATAACAGCCACTTCCACATTCACCCGCCATCTTGGAGGAAACTTACACCACGGATCACTGAATAGATGTGTGTCACAGATCTGGCTTCTAGATCTCCGGTTATAAGTGGCAAAAAAGCCCCTTGGAGAAGGTAGTTCTCCGTCTCCATTACCCTTACACCAAACAGCCAACCGACGTGTCGCGTCATAGATTATTCAGAGCGCTGTGACGTCACGTAGCACGACGTCACTTTCAAGTGCCGCTCCTCAAAACGAGGCGGCCGTGTCACGTGGGTGCCCCGGTAGATGGCGGTGCGGTTTGATTAACCCGCGTTTGTGTGAGTGTGTGTGTTTGTTGGTGGGTGGGGGCAGTTTCGCCGGTATAGCGGTCGGTAGAGGGCAGCACGGGCCTCCAGGCGGCGTGTGAAGTAGGGCCTCATGATGATGTAGCGTGTCACCGGTAGATCTGTCTGCCTGCGACTGCTTATTATTCGGCGTGGCGGCAGATATTGCCAGGTTTACCCACTCCATGTACCCGGTCTCAGCGACCTGAATATGCCACCTTGACAACCCCCGGCCCCCTCCACCCCACCAAAGCCCGACTACACCCCCACCCTGCCCTCCACCATACCCCACCAAATTGGTGGTCTCTGTGATATGGCCCTGGCTGTTGCTACGGTGTAAAACTCTATCATCCAACGGACCTGTATAATTGACAACGGGAAGTCTTATTACACTTTCAACCCAGACATGTTTAGACGTTACGTGTCAGATGCAAGTCCTTTAGATACGTTCAGAATCTCAGCTCTTTATTCTACAATCCACATATAATATACGTTAAGATAAATTCCCCTTTTTATTGTCTACATTGTGTGTGTTTTGTGTGTGTCCTTGAGAACTATCAAGCTATGAATTTATATAGGTAAATTTATATTTTCTCTTTTTATATTGATTATATCCATATCCCGAATGGCATATAGATATTTTCATTGGTTTATAACTCTCTGTCCAGTTGGCTATAGGCAATGTCAAGGGCACCTAACCCCGGTGTCAATTGTCATACTTAAACATTTCGAACATGTGCTTAGAAAATACGTGTGACACCCTTTCCTTAGGCTTAATAAGGATAGGGCTTAATAATGGCGGCATCTGTTTCAATGCAGGATATAGGATAAAACATGAGCATCAGAGCACATTTAATGTGCGGTCCTGCTACTGTTTTGCCCACAGATACATTGGACTATGAGTTTGACTTCTGTAGAATTTTATACAATCATGTCTCTTGATATGGAAATCCACAAAAGAAGCTTTATGTGGAGATGTAAATGTGCAAGCTGGTGTGGTGGTAATGAGAATGGCTTAATGCTGCTGTTAGGACCTGATAAGATCTTTCTCATAGGCGTAGATCTTATGAGGAGGGCTGGCTGTAGTTTACTCTGAGCGTACGAGGCGTGGAAGCCAACCCGTGCTAATTAGGATAACACTCGCTGCTTAATTAACATCAGACTCATAGCTACACTGTGTATCCCTAGTTTTATGACCACATACAACATCCATTATCAGCTATGAACATGCGCCATACACTCATACACTAAAACAATAGTTTCCCTGATGGTCGTAAGAACAAAATGAAATAGGAAAACGCACACAGGAAATGACGCCATCAAAGAAGGTGGGTTCAATACCGAGCGGTAGGGGGAGTCTTGATGTTTCATGCTAGGAAGGAATAAATCCCCACCATGTTTTTGTGGCTGGCTGCCTCGCCAAAAACAGAAGGAAGGAAAATAGCTTCGGTATTTTTATTTTGTCATTTTTGAAATCTGGTATTGGCCTTGCTTCATAGTTTTACGAACACCAGAATTCGATTCGTCAGTTTTTTTGATTTCATGTTTTCGGTTGGGCGAATGTGATTTCATTGAATTATGCATCTGTCCGTGAGGTAGGAAGTAGTGCGTTATTTTCGTGGTTCTTTTTTTTCGCGGAGCGCAGGGTGTGCCGGGTGGTCAGTGGGTTCAGCGGTGGTTTATTGGTGCTGTATGGATGGATATAAATGTCGGAGAACCTGGGCCCATGCCCACGCCTCTCCGAAACAGGTATGCCTCACATTCCCCTGCTTTCCCATCAACTCCCCTTCTCCTTAGCTCTTTTCCATCATGTGGCTTAGATGCTCTCACACCCTGCAATTTTCAATGTTTATACTCCCTTCTGTAGGGTGGCGCTCTCTCTTGTGGATTCTGAGACATCAGGTTCGAGTGTCAACTCCGCCACTATATTCACTCTTTTTTTATGCTCACCTTATATCTTGTACCACTCGGCTGTAATATGGTCACCGATTTTCATTTTACACCTTATTCTGATATGAGACAGTATGGTCACCATTTAATTATTATCCATCGTATACAAAGTCCCCATTGAAAATGTATGGGGACCACGACCCATTGTATAAAAACTGTTAGATACCATAACTGTGGTATACGGATTCAAACCTGTGGTATACGGCCTCAAAACCATATACGGGAAAAATAGTCCCTTTTGCTATAGAGCAAGGGAAAAAGTTCCTACTGTTATACCATTTGATATCGCAAATACTGGTTTTAATTTATTAAAAAAGATGGATAATAAATACAACAAACGATGATTTTGTGGATAGGCGGCTCTGTAAATCACTCATGGTTGACGTCGTAATACACTCGCTAGTGCTCGTGTATTACTACGCGTCAACCTCTCGTGGTTTACGGCCGCCTGTCCACAAAACCATCGATTATTGTCTATATATACCACTCCACCGTCCGCACCGCACGAATGATGTGTTCACCAGCTTCATATACTACTCCATCTGCCACTATTACACCTAAAATATGATCACCAATTTCATTTTCAAATATATGTTTCTCGCAACAATACATTCAAAATTTCCACCAATCATATATACTTCTCAACCTTCCCCAACTCCATATATAACATGGCCACATTATTTACAAATAGCTGTATAGGTTTCTCCTGCATTGTTGAAATATGGAGACATAGTGTACCTACCCAGACCCGGTACCACATCGTAAAAGGCAGTGTCAGAGACGCGTCATCATTTGCTGACGTCATGTTTGCAGTCAGTAATCCCACCGTGAACTGACAGAGACGAGCCGCTTCATGACTTGGAAAAAAGAATCCCTTATCTGTTTGAGTTTCATAGCAATTTCCAAGCGACAAAAACCTGTCCGCAGTTTTGTCAACATGACTTGCATTTAATTTGACACGGTGTTTGCCATGGCACGGGTGGTGTAGCCATGTGGCTGGCATGACTGGTTGCAGCCAGAGATTCCCTGGGATTATCAGTCATGAGAACAATGTGGATACGTTTCCATGTGGAATAAAACGAGAAAAGAGGGATAACTAACGGTCCTATTAGGTGACTGACTGACAAGCTTTCACTTTGCACGGTATCACTTTGATGTCTTTCGGGTAATTTGACACCGCTTTTCAGACCGTAATAGCATCCGTCCTGGGGATGGTTCACAGATTTCCAGGAAACGCCGACTGGGGTACATTCTGAAATAACCGCTAGGGGAGCAGTGAGCAAGGTCAACATGTTGAGGATCAGATGCGAGGTTGTCTCGAACGCCATGTAGCAAACGCCAAGGTCATATGGCGACAAGATGGATTGTAGATCTGGTGATAATGAAAATTGTGCAGTATAAGTAGTGTGATTGATTGGGGACCTGGAAGACGATGAAGCCAGCATGGTGGAGAACCCGGAAATAGAGTTAAAAAATGCTCTATGGCAAATGACATGGCTGAAGATAAGTAACCAAAGACAGTAGAACCTTGCTAAGCGGATATTGCGGGACCCATGTTGTGGGGGTTCCCCCATAACCACGTGTCCTACTGTAATAACTGTTTCATGTAATTTAGATAATAATTCGCATGTATTACTAGAGCCAATAGTGACATATATATACTCTTTTCCGAAATGACAGGTGGGGTGTTGCTCATGTGACAAGAACCTTGTTCGAGTCCCTGGCGTTACACGAGATCTCTCTGTCTGTCTCTCTCTCTGTCTCTCTCTCTCTCTCTCTCTGTCTCTCTCTCTCTCTCTCTCTCTGTCTCTCTCTCTGTCTCTCTCACTCTCTGTCTCTCTGTCTCATTCTGTCTCTCTCTGTCTCTGTCTCTCTCTCTCTCTCTCTCTGTCTCTGTCTCTCTATCTCTCTCTCCCTCTCTCTCTCCTCCCTTCCTCCCTCCCTCCCTTCCTCCCTCCCTCCCTCCCTCCCTCCCTCCCTCCCTCCCTCCCTCCCTCCCTCCCCCCCTCCCTCCCTCCCTCCCTCCCTCCCTCCCTCCCTCCCTCCCTCCCTCCCTCCCTCCCTCCCTCCCTCCCTCCCTCCCTCCCTCCCTCCCTCCCTCCCTCCCTCCCTCTCTCTCTGATATCCTCGTAGATTCTCTGTGGCCATGGTATGATTAGCTACAGTGCAGTAAATTATGACCAGTTGACTTTTCCTACAGGCCATGAATACTCAACAACAAACTCCCAATGCCACCTGAGAACTCGCTGCAAAATAGCAGAAGCTTTACATTATACTACTTGCCAGTATCTTTTAAAACTAGTACTGTTAGGTATAAGTGAGGTATGGATGTATAGGCTTGTGATAGGGTGTGATATGAAGTGATATAAGTTATAACTATGATTATCTGAAGTGACATGTGTAGGGTTTGTTGGTGGATATCGCGGCTGACTCGTGGCGACGTCGGCCGACTCGGCGGGGAATGATTCAGGAAGCGTTCAGTCACGTTTCCACTGAGCGACTCGAGCGGGAGCGACTCGCGCTCACCCTGAATGAGTCTGGTGAGTGGACAGTGGGTGGTCAGCCGTGATGGATGGTCACTGTGCCAATACTCCATCACTCCTCCGCCAACACACACACTTCCACCCACCATGTGACTGGCTACTAGGATTCGAGTCACTGTAAGCTGTGCCTTATCGCTTCCACACTATCAACCTATCCCACACTTTAATCAACCATTGCCTATACGTACCAAATCAAACCAGTGGTCAGAATCATGTTGTTATCTCACCCCTGGTACAAGCTTCGCCATAGAAATAACATTAGTAAAAAATACTCAACGATCACCCCAGTAAAGTGACAATACTACGCCACGGCCGTGGCGTAGTGAATTTGAGATGACGTCATATGGATTCGCTAGGTATATTCGAGCTATTTTGATATTCTGATACTATCTAACACCATAGAAAGGGGTGAGATAAATCCAGAACCGCACTCGAATCGTAAAATAGACACTACTCCACTCGTTTGGATGTGCCATAATCGTCACTCGGCTTTGCCTCGATGACGATGCGGGTACATCCAAACTCGTGGAGTATTGTCTATTTATACGATTCTCGATGCAGTTCTATATAAATATTCTATGGGTTGCAAGGAAAGAAATGATCTATGGCACTGAGAAGGTATGTTGCTAAGTTATTGGCTTGTTTGACAGTTGGCGTGAAGCAGGGTCATTTACATGTTTAGCGATTATGTGTTGTTGTTTTTTTGTTTGTTGTTGTTTTATTCATTTTTTTTTTTGGGGGGGGGGGGGGAGATGTGAGGAGGAGATGAATTTCTTGGCATTTGGTAGACACACCAAAACAGAATATTATGGGACAAGGGAGTTGGCTCAGTGGTTAGGGTTGTGGGACTTTGTGGATTCGAGCCCCACTGCAGCTAATAGTTCTCTTTCATGCTTAGCAGTGGTAGATTTACTGCCATATCAAAAGCCAATCCTTCTCACACCATGTCCATGTGGTGAAGTCAAAGGACTCTCACCTCGGTTAATGTGTACGGGGGAGATATCTGCCTGAATTCATCACATAGATTCGATCATCACCCTTAGGGTGTAAAATAACCATGGGAAAGTCTGGAAAGGACCTGTGTACATTTGTAAATTTAAATTAGCACCATTCTTTAAGTTGCAAAGGTAGCTTATACATTCTGAAGCAGAGTAAGCTGCTATAAATGAGTAATATCAAGAGGATTATATCGAAATAGACTTCCCCCTAACGGTCCTAATATTCTATTAACTTGAGAAGCTCTCAGAATGTGACACTACAGAGGAGTTTCAGAGTTCAGATGAGATTGAATCCCAGCTGTATAGAGATAGATAAACAGGTTTCTAATGACAAAATGGATTTATTTGGGAATGAAGTTTTTCCCCGATGACCATCTATACGACGTAGAATGAGACTTGAGGGGAGACAATATTGTGGGTCTGTGTGTACGGTTATGAGTGAATGGAAGTATGTAGAGGAGATTATCCCACCCCTGGTACAGGTTGTGCCATTGAGTTAACGTTGAAATAAAATACGCCACGCTCACCTACGTAGAGTGTCAATTCTCTGCCATTGCAGTGGCGGAGAATCTATGTATGGTGCGACCAATGAACGTCGCGGAAAAGAAAATAGTTCCGGCGCCATTGTTTGAACCGCAGCTGTAGCAACAATAGTTCCGACGCTATTGTTTGAACAATTCAATACATGATTATATTATTGCTTAAAATCGACTGTAAGGTCCGTGTTGGGGGTGAGATAAAAACAGAACCGCTTTCGATAAAGACAGTTCTGCTTAAATATGACGAGGACAGGCATGAGGTGAAGGTAGACCGTCTGCAGCCTCGTCTCCCGGCGGGCGGGGACTACACCTGACTAGACTGTCACAGACCCACAGTAAAACCATCCCCAGGGACTGCTTGTCAACCTGCTGGGCTGCTATAAAATGAAACCTACGGTAATTCCTCAAATTACAGTCATTTGTGTTAATAGTGTACATACACGTAAGGAGTTTTTATATAGTTCGTTTCAGGTCAGACAAAACGAATTTAGTGCCATTGATGTGTACTCCTCACAATAACAACAACGACGATAAAACAACAAAAATTAGCTTAGATTTTTTTCTTAGATTTTGCAAGATGAAGTTGTGTATTCATATGGATGAACACAGGATATCTTAGCTCTATAAGTCACTATTAACCCTTTCACTACGCTGCAAAGCACCTAATACACTCCCTAAAATACGCCGTCACAGTACCATTTTCACCCCTGTAGTACACTGGCGCATTTCACAATGTATACAGTGTCGTCACTACATCACACCTCCATGATAATCCAAATCTATTAGGATGTTATAAAATAGAAATGATATTAGCTATGATATAGTTTTACATAAGTTGGAAAAATATTATCAAAATATTCGTATTATTTCATTAAGAAAATAGCAATTATTAAGATTTCGGAAATGATGCCTCCAGGCATCATAGCGTAGCTAATGGGTTAATGATAGTACCAAAATTAAAATACCCTTTTATCTTGACAAAGATATTTAATGAATACAATTTTTAAAGGAAAGAGTTGGGGGTCAGGTAATAAAACACAAGTAGTGCCACCCGAGCAGTGATTAGTGAAGGGATTGAGATCGTATATAGGAAGTATTGAAATTAATGTATAGCTGGCTAGTCAGTGGCGCCACAGAGACAGCTTAATGTGTGGTAAAGAAGAGAGATGTATTGACAGTATATAGTGTTTCGTACTCTCTGGGTCAAGCACATGTTAACAGTCTAGCGCGCCATGCAGTTATTCCATAGAGACAGGCAAAGGTCTAAGTGGAGAGGTTGGACTAGTTCATATAGGTTGGAGCACAGATAATATATTCTCCCATATGTGACGCACCCAGGGATATGGTTGCTCGGTGCCGGATTAGGTTAGGGTTAAAAATAAAAGGTGCCAGCACTCGTAAGAATCGCAACGTCTGCAGCATATTGACCGGTGGATTTAATTTGTAAAAGTATCTACGATCGTTTGCCCAAAGGGCAGGTACCAAGAATTGATTCAAATCATTAACCGTTAATTGTCAGCCCTGTGACTAGCTAATTCAAGGTCAGATATTATCATTTGGTGTTGGATTCTGTTGTAAATATAGACTGAGGGAGGTTACAAATTGTTCTATGCCACGTGAAATCCTTGTGGAAGTAATGTAGCCCATTATCTCATCCAATATCATCCTCCCAGTCACATTTTTGTCCATCCAGAGAAATTCACTTTACCTGGACACGGAAACAAAGACATTCTATACATGAAAAACTATATTCACAGATGAGAAAAATGATATTTCCAACAAAACAGAAAATATATTTCTATGTCATAAGGAGATGTGCTGGGATGGTCCGTGAAGAATGGACTATAGATAATGGAGTTACACATGCGTAAATACATACTATTGTAGCATTCCCTCTAGTTGCTGAAAATGTATTACCACTTTCCGCGATCGACAGCCGACTAGAGGTTCCGAGACTTTAGTCGCTACCCTGTACTTACCGTGCTAGTACAGGTGGTTTCGGCTTTACTCACTGGAAAGGGGAGGGAGACTCTAGATCTACCAACTACTGCTTAACCGCGAAGACAAAACCAGACACCGGACTGTTTCAGTTAACCGTTCTTTATTGCAGATATCCTTTACAATACGTTAGTGCTACTTGGCACTAACTAGCGTGGGAAGAGATTCTGGTCTCTCCAACGTTGAAAGGCGTTACAACACAACCTAACCAACATGTGAGGCTTCAGACGTTCACTCCGTAAAGAGGCACCGCGAGAAGTCCTGTCAACCCGCTGTGGACTCAGCCTTATATAGAGGCTGAGTTACGTAATGCGGGCGAACCAGTAGTATTTGCATACCGCGGGTCCACCGGCCATACCGCACAGCAGGGATCGGCACTCTTGCCACCTAGTTCTAAAGTGAAACAATGCTGCTCGACTGCCCTGACCCCTACACTATTAATATTAGTTTATATTTTCCACCGAATACAATAGCCCATAGTAGACCTATAGAAAGAAACTCTGTATGGACATACTCGGCACATGCGGATATGTTGTAGGCTCCGGGTTGGGATAAAGCGCGCATACGGAAAGATAGTCATACGAAGAAATAGTGCATAGCTAAAGTGAACTAAAATCAGCACGCCACCAGTTGAATAAAGGTGGGTGATAGATACAATATCGACTAGCTTAAGATAAAAGCTGTTGTATGTTCCTCGAAGTTGATCCTATACGCAATTTCCTTGCAATCGCTCGGATATTACTACGCGTCAACCTCTCGTAGCATTCTGCCGCTTGTATCTGAAACCAGTCAATATTGTAAATGTATTAAGGTCTTTATATGAGGAAACTGTATAGGCCGCTATATATATCCCTGCTTAGTCTCTCTACAGATGATGATTGCAATCGTTATGGGAACCGATTGAAACCAGCATTCCTAGTACTTGCTGAGGGAACATCCCACTTTATTGTTGTTAACCAAGACAAAGGACATATATGCAATGTAAACCAATGATCTTCAATAATCTTTAAGAAAAATCCCATGTATGAGGGGATGATACTCTGGAACGAGTTACCATTAGAAGTGCAAAACTCATCCTCGATGTACGAGTACAAGAAATATGTCAAGGCGAAAAGCAAAATGTTATTTGAGTCAGGTACAAGATAGCAGCGTACGGCTTCAATATCCCATCCCATCTCATCTCACTTAAGCAATTCTCATTCGCTCACTTGTAGCATACTGCAAAGATCAGACTAGTTCCAGACAACTAACACTTATGTACCTGTTAACAAGAGGGCATACAAAATCTGCTAGATGGCAGACTGTCCTGTAATGTGCAACTTTTCTGTAATTAAAAAAAAAAAAAAAAATCTGAAAAAAAAAGAAAAAAAGGGAGGTTGTATTCACCACCAGCACTCGGCCATCCGGGGTTAAGCTGAGGGACACCGGTAAACCATGGAGGGTCCTGGAAGAGCTCGGGCGAAGCCTAGAGGTCCTCCAGCCGGGGATATGAGAGGGAGGGATGTGGATACATTACAACCTATTGTACGTAACACTGAGTCGTTGACTCTGTTTAAAGCGTTGACCAGAGCCAATATGAAGGCCAAAATTTGGCTAGACTAATTGTTATTGGTGATACTAAATTTGTACTACTAAATCATTGTTTCATTTGACTACTCCTGACTGATCTTTAATTTCCTTGTCCTTTTATTTTTTATTTGTTCTTTTTCCCGTTAACTATTATAGCATGTTATAAATGAGCTAATAACCGTATTTTTATGGCTTGGCCAAGAATACCAGCCTTATGATAAGGCTGAGGCCTTCTGCCTCTTTATTGAGCTGATACATTTGCAAGGAAAACATTGTAAAAGTTACGTGTACTGATTCTTAACTCAATAAAGAAATTTATAAAAAAAAACAAAAAAAACCCTCACATTATAAATACTACTTCAGTTCTCTCCTGGCTCTCCCTTCCATAGATTAGGTTAGATTTTGTGTATTCTCAAGATTAATTAGATTTACTGAGATTGGGATAGTGCAAGATAGGAGTAGTATGGAAGTGGGGACCTGGGGAGTAGGGACAGATAGACGGATCAGGATTTATCGTATCCACAGACCGGGCCGGGGGCGGAGCAGGGGGTGAGTGGTAGGGGTTGGGGGTGCAGGGTCTATACGCTGCCCTGCTCTACACTCCCCTATGGATATTTGATGTGGCGGCCCGGTACGCTTTATTGGCTTACTGTCATCTTCATTTACTTTGAACTGACCACCAGGGTAATTCAGTCCAAA
Organism: Alentia gelatinosa; assembly: GCA_950022655.1. Classification (NCBI taxonomy): domain Eukaryota; kingdom Metazoa; phylum Annelida; class Polychaeta; order Phyllodocida; family Polynoidae; genus Alentia; species Alentia gelatinosa. Next base: position 11,112,883 of record OX465582.1, read on the forward strand.
GCCAGCCAAGGCCCGGCTTCAGTCGCTATCTATATTGGACCGTATCCCTTATCAGATTTGGATTTATTTTTAATCCGAAAAGCACCCAGGGGTTTGCCCCGACATACGATCTGGATGAGAGTAAATGGTTTGGCGCTGAGAGAGGTTATCCTAGGTTGGGATTATGTATGAACGACACATACGTGTTTCAGAATGAGAATTCGCCCCTATTCTCAGTAACAGAGTGTAGAGTTACCAGGAATGTGGGGAAGTGGGGTGCGTTTGAGCATGAAGGCGAGGGAATTCCTACTCCAGGTGGCAATATTAGTATTAGGTTGAGGATATTGGGAAACCTAATCTAAATATAGATATTGATATTATGATGAAGATATTTGCACACCTACTCCAGCTTACAATATTAGTTTTATAGTGAGTATACTTGTAGACCTAATCCAGGAGACAGTTGTTGTTTTTTTTTATAATTTTTTTTTTTTTATTCAAGTAGAAAAAGGACAGTGTACAATCACTTCTCAATTGAAGCGCTCTTCCCTGCACGGGTCCAAAGAAAGTAAATACATCATACAAAGAAACAGTACTAACTGAGATGATGATAAACATATATCAAGTTATTGTAAGGAAGATTATAGATGTCCATCAGTTAGCTGGTCATTTGACGCTGCTAAGTTATCAAGACATATGTTATATATTTCAATCTTATTAGACTATATTAGACTGAGGATATTCGTACACCTACTCGAGGAGATAGTATTAGAAAGAGGATAATCAGAAACCCACTCCAGGTGACGATATCAGTATTTAGCACGGCACTAATCTACCTTCCGTCTCTGCTGCCGTTGGAATATGTGTGCTTGAGTAGGTTTCTTTATAACAAGACATTATATCCCTCCCTGCGTATGTAATTAAATAACCCCATCACGCTGGCGGCATGGCTCGTGCCACGTTTAATGTATCGGCGCCGAAGCCACATCCTCCAGCACCGTCCCTGCCGTTTCTCCGTGGGTCGTTATTGTGCAATTTTCTCACACTTAAAGCGGATATGTTGGTACTTGCAGGCAGGGCAGGTGTGTGTGGTGAGTGGGGGCGTGACGTCAGTGTCTGTTGTTAGCGTCACGTGATGAGAATGGCGGCGTCCTGTGTGAGATCTTAGAGAAAGCCAGCCGCCCATCTTACCAGGATAAAGCTGGCAGACAGTCTCTCCTTTTTCAGATTGTAATAGCTATAATAACGAGGAAAGACTTTGATGCATGTCTCGACACAGACCCTAAAATCAGTTTTGAGAATTCTTTTCATACTTATCCTGCCGCTGGCGGTAAAGTATGCTTTTCTGAAGAGCACTATGACGCATTGCTTTATTGAACTAATAATGTGATTGGATGTTCATGCAATAGTCTGAATCACTGCTCTCAAGACAGGAATTTCCCGATTCTGATTTTTCGGACGACTCCCATACGTTATTGAATCCTTTATATCACTGTGAGCATGCTAATATCTTCGCAAGTCCATGATAGTTCTGATGACATATCATTGTCGGGAAGTAGAAATCAGAGTTTCACCAAATATATATGGTAACATGGACTTGTATGGAGGTCTATGATGGTGATATCTATATTTCTCGGTAGAGCAATTTTCATATCTATTAATGGATTCTACACTGTCAACAAGTAATTGCCATAAATGGTCCTTTTCGACATTACCGTCCAAAAATATTTACATTACATTATGCTCACAAAATATTTACCAAGGTGACGTCAGAGGTTTGGTGACGTCAAACGTCCAGGTGATCCGCAGTAGCGCGTCCAGTGGAGCGTTCACTCATACCTGTCAGCTTCCGCTCCGCGATACGCCGTGAAACGGAACAGGCTGAACGGGATCCCGAAACAGGAGATGAGGAAATGTTCGGGATTCTTTAAAAAAAACTAGAATGCGGTATTATGTTATTGCCCCTGATATCTGTCATGGATCATCGTCGCGAAATATGTCTTTAAAATGTATTTATATATAAAACTTTCAGCTTCTCAGTATGCAAATTATTTGTATATTTTCCACCCGACACAAAGCCTATTTAGGAGAAACCGTTTCGTATTTATCCTACCCCATCTCACCGATATACAGAGAATATTTGTAATTATCCATGTTAGTAGTTATCAATGCTGCCGGGTCTACTTTCGTTATCTTGTCCCTGATTGGTCCGTTTTTTTATTCACCTCGGTGCATAAATAACACTTTATCCAACGCTCCGTCAAATACATTGAGTCAATGTTAAACCTATGGCGTTTTTTAATAGGGGTAGGATAAAGAAAATGGATAGGTTCGCGTAATCACTACAGGATGAGGATACAAGCTCTCGTATCTTCCTCGGATGATACATACATGAAAAGGTAACTGAAACATCACCTCGGAGTTGACTCTCGGCAATGTTCTCGCTCACGCTTGGATATTCTTTCCCATCAACTACGCATACAGTCACTAGTATCAGAATAGAAACAGAAACTAAACAGGTTATTATTGTGGATATATTTTATGTCTCTTTGGCAGGCCCGTACACAGCAGTTATGCTTTGTCATTTCACTCTGGCAGAACGGTTAACCTTGGCATGAATATCCCATGAGAAGGGTTTCTTACGACCAGCGGAACTCCCGTGCCCCCTTGTTAAAGCCGCCACCTGGTGGTGTGGTTGAACTGACTTCCGGTAACCGGAGGTGGTGATCTAACCTGCCTTTCTAACAAATCTGAACATCCATCTGTTGTTTAAAGTGCGGAAGGTTTCTGCTTTAACAACTGCACAGAATTACTTTGATTGCGAATTCAGAACTATGAAACTAAGTCAAGTATGAGACTGCAAGAAACCTCAAAATCGTCACGATAGCTTGATTTGTTCTTAGATATAGTTATGTTGGATACGGAAAGGAGGTCTGTGTACTGAAGAGGGTCTTGAGGATAAACCTTTCTTCTAATTACAACACTAATTGGTTAATCTCGATTTTCTTCCAATTACAACACTAATTGGTTAATCTCGATTTTGTTTTCCTGGTTAAGCTGGTTAGGCTCCCCGAGTAGTTGATTTTTAGGACACTAATTCTCCGACTATAGAGGATTAGAGTCATTTCATCAATATCTCTCTCTTAACAAAGGAATAACATGCATCTACAACCCTTCAGTTCTACCCCATTCCTCCAGCCACAAAGTTTCCTTTTTTGGACACGAGAAAGCGCTGCCACTAACGCATGCGCACTGACTGTAGTGGAGCAGTGTAGCGCCGCTGGTACTCAACGTGCGATGGCTAATATCATAACCAGACAGTCTGTACCAGCCGAGACCCAGCAGCCAGACATGTCGAGATAAACAAGGGGCGGGACCAGCCGGGTGACAGTAGGCGGCCAGATGGAGATCCTCTGCGGGGATTAGAGGCGGGGTGGAGGGCGGTAGGGGAAGGGGTGACAGGGCGAGGTGGGGCAGTGTAAGGGTTAAGGGCTGATGGGAGGGGACACACGCCGCTGTGTGAAAGATATCTGAACGTCAATGAAAAATAAACACTTAAAGCAACAACCAGGTGAAAAATGAACTTAATAACCTTACCCATGCAGTTGAAGCCACTTCAGTATTCCTAGTCGAAGCCACTTTGTTGCGACTTAGAGAATCTATAAGAATCTAATCATGTTGTTGGGGCAGAGGCCTGGAGTGATTAATAGTATAGGGGTGTACTCGACCCTCTTGATAGGAGTGATATCAACCCTTCTGATCAAATAGATCATAGTTGGTAGGAGGAAAATAGTGCATATTATATACGGCACATAGCCTATGAGCCATGGGGGCGGCCATGACGCCCCCCGAGTAGGTGTTCTTCACTAATGGAGGTGAAAAAGTAGGTGTTCTTCACTAATGGAGGTGCAAAAGAAGTGAGTGATAATAGAGAAGTGTCACAACTCTAGCGTTGCTCACATATGTTTATAAAGTGTTCCATGTGAAAAACATCATGTCCTGGATTTAATCAGTATCTCATCCTGCTATAGGATGGGTGTAGAGAGCCAGAATAGAGATCTGTCCCCCCAAGGGGCCTGCCATACTGCTAGCCACCTAGTGACAGCTTCATGAACTAACAATGGCTCTGTCCCCTATAATACAAGAGCCTCCGCAGCGGAAACGCCCAGTTCGTGGACCTCCCAAGTAAGCAAAACCACCTTTGCCCGGAACGGGATTCCCTTTGCAACACAGACCACTTCCGTCCGGCACAGAGGCTAGTCCAATTGTGTGTGTTATTCTGAAGGAAGATCCCCTATTCCACAGCTGTCTAGGTTATCAAAGATTAGTACTGACACTGTTGCCAAATTCGGATGATTTCATGGTTGAAACGAGTTCTCGGCGGACTATTTACCACACCATCAATTATTGTACTTGGTTTTATAACTCAAAGACAGAATAGTGTTATAACTATTTATATTTGTTACAATCTACAAAGATACATGATTGGCTACTTTCAAATCATTTCATCACATCACATTAAGTTCATGGATTTGATGTATAACAAATTAGAAGCCCATTGACAGTGAGTAGTTTTGTACCAAAATTGTATGTACTGAATACCTGGAAAGGGCCCAGATGGAAGAACGGCCATAGGCCGAATCTGGTGTATATTGTTTACGAACAACAATCCCACAATAAAAGTTTTCAAAAAAAAAAAAAAAAAAATTATGTACCTCTCACGCACATGAATTAGTTCACAGCAATCTTGGCCGCTGGTAAGTCATTAAGCTCCGCAGTGCGCAGTCCACCCCGCGCTGCGCTTCTCACATTGCCTCCCGCTATGCATCACCATTTCGCATCTGGTCACACATACCTGAACTCTCCTCAATATTTGAAAAAAATCCCACCCTTCCAGACCTTTTTTTTAATTCATTTAATTAACCATTATCTTATTATCTTATTTAGTTCATAGTTTACTTACCAGTTGATCATACTTTATCAAAATGTCACTTCGTAAAATATATTCATCAAATTTCAAATAAATGTTACATCACCCAACTCTCCATCTCCTTTGTTTTGCATGCTGCATTTTCGCTTAATGGTTAACAATAGGTAAACAGGGCGTCCATTACCAAATTTAATGAGTCCCGGGTATGGTAGATTTTTACATATTACCTTTCCGGGAGGATGGCAATTAATATCATCACTAATATTTACACAATATCCAATGGCTTTATAGACACATATTTGAAGGCAGCATATGGTACAGACACAGATTCATTTTCCTTATCTGACACACATACACATGAAATGACCACGTCTGATAGACACAGTATTAAGTAGCCACTTTGATAACTGCCTCCGATTTTATAGCTGCATATATTAAAACCATATTACATAGCCATCTTCCTGTTAGACACACTTCATCTAAAAGCCACATCTGATATATACAGAATATCTAATAGCCATATCCAATAGATGCACCATATTTAATAGACATAATGTGATACGCACCCAATAAGTAGATAGCTGATAGATGCACCATTTTAATACAGGTGTTGCCGTTCAGCGCCGCCCACTGTGTAGTAACGCGGCCGCTCGGACAAAAGCGGCCGACTCCAGCCACATGCCCATAGAGCCACACAGTATCACACCTAAAGTGTGAACGGTGGGTGTGATTACAGGAGTGTTGTTTTTTGACAGATAAGATTGTTGGAGCAAACTAGGGTATTGTATCAACGAGTCTGGGCTGTCTAAACTTTATAGTTGATAATCATCTTGGTTTTAACTTGGAAAAAGATAAGCATATTATAGCTAGGCCTGCCAATGTATTAGTGTGTATGCAGTTTTGGTGTCCCTGTGTTATCTAAGGTATATCTAAAGTATCATTGAGGTGATATGCATGTATGATACATCAAATTGTAGCGGGAATACCATAGAATACGGTGAAATCGTTGATATTTCTCTGAAAATGAGATACATGGGTCTTATGAACGTATTACGCTCATATATACTGATAGATCCAATGCTATAGAATACGTTGCCAAGTGAATGTTTGGCTTCAGCCGTGGCGTAGCTAGGGAGATAAGGTGCGACACCGGCCTACGGAAAAAGGCCTATCGCGACTAAATGCATGGAGCGCACCTCAGATATACTGGCGCACGCTGAAGCCTGTCTGAGTGTACCACGTCCTTACACACAGCACAACTGCCTCGTCCCTGGGGTCTGCACACTTGGCACACAGCTGGCCGCACGATCTGTGGTATGATAATGGGGGAGTTACTCCCTCACTGGTGTTGAGGGCACCCGAGCACGCTAACAGGTCCTCCCGAGACTGCGCTCTTTGTGTCTAGTTATATTGATGATCCTTTGTGATTCCCATATTCATCAAGGTATTCATAGCACGATGGTAGACCCATCTATCTGCTAATGCCCTATAGTTTATTATTAAAGCAACAGACAGGTCCTTTCATTTCACTTGTTATCGGCACGAGAAGTGTTTGCGAGGAAGGGGTCGTTATGTTATAATCAAGAGGGAATTGTATCTGTATCACCTTCGCCATCCACAATAGAGAAGTAACAAGACAAAAGGTATTGGTTACTATGGCGTAGACACGTATTCCGATAGATTATCTTTAGGCATATAAAGTGTTAAGATTGTCATTAATAATGATCATCCATTTTAATGCCATATCTTATTCTAATTTTTGTTTTAACAACGATTTGCATTGCTGCAACTAGCCACAGCGCACTAGTTGTCACACCCGAGATGGATAATAAAAAGAATCGATCGTGATGAAAACAAAAGTACGACATAAAGGAACTCAGTGATATGATGGAATGTGAGCACAGGAAAGGAAATGGGAAAACTCTTGTCTCAGTACTAATCTCTATATCTTAAAGCCAATACACACTGTACGATTTCGGAACATGAATGTTCCTTTCTCGGCGACAAAAGAACAATCGTAAGCTCAGGCGAGGCCTAGAAAATGTATCGGCCAATGTGACACCCCCCTACAGTAATTTGCCTAAGATTTGGAAATCCCCCCCATGGCGATGTACCTTTGTCGCCGACAAATTGCAGTCCAATGTTCCGAAATCGGGACCGATAAATTAAGGAACGTGTTTCCTTCCCGTTGTCGCAGACAACGGAGTTTAAGAAATACCCCCCGTGGTTCCTACCAATTTTGGCCCTTAATTAGTCGCTGGGTGAGCAGAAATGCCCATGCCACACACAGACTGAGGCCAGTTCACCGATTTAACTCCCATATACTGAGATTTATTACTTGTTCCTTTATCGGTGGCCCTAAATCGCTCACGATATACGCAGTCCATCGTCCAGTGTGGACAGAATTTGCTTATGATTAACTCATGCTAATGGCTGCCATAAACGTTGTGGGGATAGTCAACGCTATGCACATATTCGCCTGAGACAAGTTAAATAACCCTGACGATTCAGGGAGTTGGGTTTTGGCTTTTAGCGTATACGTATGGTCTATGTGGACATATCCCAGTGCTGACTGCTCACTGAAATGCTTAGCGAACCTACTTCAGTAATATCTTTCCATACAATAGTCCGAAGGTCATCATATATGTACAATCTGTTGTATGATTAACTGTGGATACCTGATATTGGTCTTGGCTATAAATGAGTGTCTAGAATAGTATTCAGAGCGCGGAGTAGAAAGGCCGCTGTTTCTGTATTTCTGATCTCTGAATGGCACATGGCACATGGCATCATGTGAATTATTGTTATGGCTCGATTAACTTGAATTGACTCTAGAACGCAGTTATAACACATCGAATCTCTAGCCATAGGACCATAGGGCAAAATATTTTTACTGTTATCTTAGAAAAATTATCCCTGCGGATTTCCCCTGTTGCTCATGTACATGTCGTCTCATAGAATTGAATTTTTTCCTCTTTTCGCGCAGCCTTTTGACATCTGTTTTTAAATCTCAGAATCCATGTTTTCCCGCCTCTGAGAAGACAATTGGATCTTTTTAGCAGGCATTCGCCAAGGTCGTAAAAACATGTAATAAAATCCATGTCGACGATTCGGAAGAGGGCGGGGCGTAACGTCCATTTGCACAAGGGAGTAGTTTACTCTCGTTGCCATGGTGACGGCAGATGGTATCTCTTAGAAAGATGGACGTAACGATGGTAACAACAACACAGCAGGGGATTCGACGGGCAAAGCTGGCCATCAAGGCAAATATTTCTTTAAGCAATTGTGTTGCTGCCACTCCCACGTCGGAGGACTTGGGCGTTGTGAATAGAAAAAATAGGTACCAGCCGAGGTTCCAGTTAAAAACCAGAAATTGCGTAATTTTATCATGGCGAAAACAAAGAAACTGAGATCCCATAATCATTATGAAGTATCATTATGATAGGATTTAAGTGATTTATTTGATTTTCTCACCAATATTTGTCGTGGGTAGCTGACAGTTTGTGGGCTACTCAATTTGGTATTTTTGATTCTCATAATGGCGATATTAAAACTTACTTTGCAATGGCAATGATAAGCAACAGTGTTTTTAATTCAAGGAAATGCCAAAATTACGTCTCAGCCTTTCAGAGTGTGAATATAAACATACTATAGATCCTAAGAGAGTATTGGGGTCTATATGGTGTCTGTGTTTTTTTATAGTTTTGTATGAGAGTGCTAAGGGTTATTTAGGATAGGGTTTGTGTGGACTGGACTGGTTGGAATGTATATATGCTATAGGATTGGATATGATTACCAAAGGCCATATAAAGTGAAGTCCATATGTGTGTGAGAGTAGTATACATAACATAAATAGCATAGGGTATAATTCATAGCGATGGGGGTGGGAGCGAGGGTTATGGCGTGAAAGGCCAGCCTGGTAGGTGCAGGTGCAGCTGTACGCACCATACGCCCTCTAGCGGTAGGCTCGGACAATACCAGCAGCTCGGCTGGTATTATCGGCATGTCTGTAGTCTGGTGACAGATGGGTGAAGAACGATGACAGACTAGCACTAACTGACGGCCGGCTGACGGATGGAGTGACAAGTCGCAAGTCGCATCCTGAATGTCGACGCGTATCGCAGCTCTACTCATACTACATCCCGTCCTCAGGCAGCCCCCTGTCCCTCTGACGTCATCCTGACGTATCTGGACGTATCGACCCGGAAGTGACGTATGGACGTCTGTAGCGCTCTGATATACTCCTAGTTATTCCCGCTGCCGCATGGAGCCGCCACCCGTCATAGATAGTGAGAACGGAAGTTGTCTGCCCCTAGAACTGCACCGCCCCCACACGACCTCTCATTCCTGACCCCTGACCCTTGACCTATGACCTTTGACCCCGCCCCTGTCGGCGTCACGTGACAGATGGGTCTCCTCTGTCAGTTCCGCCTTGTGGTGTCCGTCGTAGTACAACAAGCCGTCGATAGGTGGATCCCAGCGTGCTGATCAAATGCTGGTTCCTGATGACCTCTTCTGTTACCAAGATGTAGTGTATACGTCTGCCCTGTCTGGGACCAGCTCTGTTGAGTGCTCCACTATATCCGGGGTAATCCTGCTTATATATACACAATATTGACTGGTTTCAGATACAAGCGGCCGTATGCTCCGAGGAGTTGACGCGTATTAATATCCGAGAGTATGCGAGGATATTGCGGAGAGTCAACTCCGAGGAGCATACAAACGCTTTTATCTGAAACCAGTCAATATTGTATTTATCATCCACCTTTTCTGCAAAAGTGACATGTCGATATCATTTCATTTTAGTTATGCACTATTTTTTCATGCGCACTATTTTTCCGTATGCGCCACCCGGAGCATACAACGTATACATATGCGCCGGATATGTCCATACACGCTGCCTATGTGTTTTCTATGGGCACTTTGTATTCGGTGGATAATAAATTGCGATATATCCCGGTTAACATGGTGATGAAGATGTATCCACACACACACATCTGCATGCCATTGATATAATCTACAGATTGTTATATCCTCAATCATAGTTATTGGTAGAAATCACCTCACTATCACCTAAAGGCATGAATAACAATTTGATACTCTAACGCATGTATGTGGCAATGTACAGCTGGGTTGGTTACTGTAGGGATATGAACTCTGACATATTGACGTCGTATTTATCTCCATCGGGACTTTTTATAGATAATATGATCTGAGGGTGAGACCAGTATATTAGTCATATAAAAATCTAAATATAAAAATCTAAATAATAAATTATAGTTTCAGCTGCACTGGACCAAGTCCCGACTTAGCTTGTTGCACCGCCTCACGTTACGTACGCAAAACAGGGACAACCCGAAGATAGGGTGGTATTAAAAACTAATATCTTTCTGACCGCCACCGATTTCTACATGTATACAAATAATCTTCAGGCTTGTCAAGTCCTATACATATTTAACAATCGGTGCACATGGAAAACATAATCGGTCGTCAGGTGGAAACAGAGTGTGTGGTTTGGGGTCAACGATTATTAGCTCGAATAAATTCTCAAGCAGGACCACCGACCGATTTTGTTGTCAGGTTGAAACGTCGCATAAGTAGTGTATGGAAAGTGGGGAAAGCCGAAGGCAAGGTGATCTTTTTGTTTTACATGTGTCGGAACGCTTGTTGGAGTTTATTGGGAGCTCAGCGGGTTCCGGGCCTGAAACTATCCATTTCTGCAGACTTCATAATGTAATACTAGCATTGACTTTAAATGTAAATTGTCGGCTCCCTTACTAGTAGTGTGTTGTAGTTATGGCCTACTGCTTATAGGATGACATACATGTATTTTCATCGCCTATCATCCCTCATCAGAAAGATTTTTGTATAAAGGTTAAAGCAGAGGAATATCCCCGGTTCACAATATTGAATTCAACGAAAATATAAGTTATGGAAGAATGTGCCTTGGGTTTTTGACCTTGTAGAGTGTAGGGGAGGAGTGTTAAAAAGGAAGGCCGAGGTTGTTTGCTTGGTATTTCTCACGCAGATCATGGTGTTATTGGAGCAGGGCCCAGGGTTAAGCCCCGCCCTTCAGGTGCCCAGGTACAAGTAGGGGGTGTGGAGGGGTGGGTGTACCACACCCTCTGTTGACACCACTCCCCCACCCCACTCAGTCAACTGGAGAGGCAACATGTTGATTTGATTAGATCTCTGATACTGTCGCTAGACATGGAAACCTGCAGTATCCTGACTCGGTACTTTTACCTCCCCTCCCTTCACCATCCTTACCAACTCAACCCCCACCCCCACCCCCCGGACCGTCCATCCACACCTGCCAATGTCTGCCCCCAATACTAACCATCACCAACGTCCAACCACTACCGCCTACCAGTCCCTAACCCACCACTACAATCATCATCGAATGATCCCTTCCTTTATTATCAATGTATTACAAAATTCTTATTGAATATGTATGAAGCCAGAGTAAACTTCTACACACTATGTCAGACGCGGCAGTAGAACCTTACCAATCCACTGTACGACCACGAATAGAGAGAAACGGGTGCGAGGTGAGTTCGCGTTGTGCGCTCCCCCAAATCTAGCCCTGTAAGGACGCTTCCCATTGGACAGACCCACTTCGTATGTGGAAGGCAACTTTTTTCCAACAGACGAATATAAATTTGTCAGAACGAAAATTTTTTAACAATTAAACTACTACACACTGTTTTAACTCTCAGAACCCATAACCATTGATTACGGGCCTCAGAGCCATTAAATATGGGGAAATCCACTCCATAACAGATTTATAGTGCATTTGTGCAATGATACCAAATAAAAAGATTCCCAACTGGTATACCCTAAAATCATGACAATTTCTGGATTCAGTTTGTTTGTGAAGATAGATAATAAATAACGATGGCTTTGCGAGCAGGCAGCTCTGTAAAACACATGAGGTCGAAATTGTAATACGCCTCAACTCTTGTCTTTTGCGGCGCCTGTTAACAAAGCCATTGCTTATTATGTATTTCCACGATACGTGGTCACATCGGGACCCTGCCCTACAACCTACTATCCATATCTCTCGTAAGGAGGGTTCTAGGGACCTGAAGCGCCCCTTGCCCCATCCGAACCTCGGTCTCTACTATAGGGGACAGAGCCATTGTTAGTTCACGAAGCAGTCACTAGGTGGTCGGGGGACAAACCTGTATTCTGGCTCTTTGTTCTTACGAAATTCAACTGCCTTTCAATATTTTACCATGGTTCCCTTGACTCTCTACACCAATCCCAGAGCAGGATGACATAATGATTAAACCCAAGACATGATATTTTCCATATGGAACACTTTTTATAAATATGTGAGCAAGGCTAAAGTTGTGACTTTCCCAATTATCACTCACTTCTTTTCCACCTCCTTTAGTGAAGAACACCTACTTTTTCACCTCCATTAGTGAAGAACACCTACTCGGGGGGCGTCATGGCGGCGCCCATGGATCATAGGCTATATGCCGTATATAACCCTATTATGACCCGTTTCAACCCCCCGTCATGAACCTCATTCAATTCTCTGTCCTGGACCTCTGTTTTAGTCCCATTCTATCCCCCCGACGTCTACCCTAGCCCCGCCTCAATCACCTCCTTTCCACTCTTCTTCCTAGGCTCAACAGCTTGTCTCTATCTTTGCCCCGCTGTCTTAGCCCCCATATCTTCCCCTGACCCTGTCCAATCCTATCCCTTCACCCATATACTCCCGTGTCTCAGCTCCTCTTCCCTATCTCACGTCTCTATCCTATTCCCTTATCTCAACCCCATATCTCTACCCTCTGTCTGTATCGGTGTACCTAATATCCGCCGGGCTTTACTCCTACCTTCTGTCCTTACCCCCTCCCTTGTTTCTTCTCCCGCGCCCTCCGTCTCTACCCTGTGTCTCTACCCTCCGTGTACACGGTTAGAGGCGTGGCATGTGAGGTCGCCGTAAAACACTATCAGCCATCACCCCTCCTCATTCCACACCCTGGAGGACAATGGCCGCTCACTGCTGATAACAGGGTTGTCATGGTGACTGGTGAAATATACATAGCCGGTAACGTCAGGTCCAGCCCTTAGTGCCCCTGTGGGCGGGCTGGCTTGTTTATATGGCCAATGCATGCCGCGTGTTTGCACGTTGTCTGGGATGGTATTATGTCTGCATAAACAGGTAGATCGTACAAGGATAGATGCATGTAGTCAAATGCGGTATTAGGATGACCTACACTGAGCCACTCAGGTAACATGGACAGTGATATTGTGTGAGCTGGTATTGATGGAATGTATACCGATTCACTCAGTTAACGCAAACAGTAATATAGTTTTAGCTGATATTATCGTAAAACCGGATGAGTTTTAATCTGGGCTCCTGTATGCGACGACTGGAGTTTGGCGTAGTGATATTACGAGGCGGAGCCGAGTGATATCCGGAGCCAAAACTCCAGGAGTCGCATACGGGAGCCCAGATTAAAACGAATAAGGTTTTGATTTTATCCTACCCCCTGTGAACGATATTTTTATGTGAGGATTATAACAAAAAAACACGATAAAAACTTTCTGAAGTCCTCCATATAGCTCTCCTTGCTGCTCTGAAGGCGCTTGGAACTACTTTCAGCTGCTGATCTCTGATTGGTCCATTTTTTTTTACGCTCTAGGAGCGATTTTTTATCCGTATGCGACATACGGGCGCATACGGAAAGTCAATGTTAAGCCTATGGGATTTTATATTAGGGGTAGAATGAATACTAAGTCGCTCAGGTAAGAACTAAAGTAATACCGGCTTAGCCTGTTTGGGCGAGGGGTAATCCAGTCACAGCCAGTGGTTTTCTAATTGCCCCCCTTGTCTGGCTAATCACAGATAGTTAGGTAGCCTAAATGTCACGCCAGCCATTCACTTCAAGCAATAATAAGCCCAAGACAATGAAAGGTCACAGGTTCTTTTTTATGCAAGCATTAAAAACAATGGGGCACTGGGAGGCGGCGACGGTTCTACAGATTAAGGCAATATGAACATGCTCACCCGCCCTGGTCCAGCGGGCCCTGGTGCCACTGGGTCTGCACCCCGTCGACCCGAGCAATTAAGTCAGTATAGCCTCACCCTTCATTCCACAGGTTGACGCCACAGCTTCACGTCATATATTCACAATGCACAGTAGTGTCACAGCCTGACGTCACAGACTTACGTCATACCTCCGAGTCATAATCCTGCATTTCAGCATCACGTCACAAACTCACATAAATATAAGCTTAGCCTACCTCCATTAATAAACGTAAATGTACAGAAAGTATTTTTTTCATTCTGGAACAGTGCAGTAATGTAGATGCTGGAGGCGGGGTCTGAGTGGCAGTAGGACTTTATGAAATGTCTCACATGAACAGAGAGTTCCAATTACCAATTTTATAGTCCTAGTTAAACCTCTGACAGTCGGGTAAGTTCTCGTCCTTTGTGAAGGGGAAGGAACCTGAGATCGTGACGTGTGCTTCATAACAAATAGCAGAGCGGAGGGAGCACATCAAGAATTGATCCAAGCTACCTATGAAGTCATTGCCACAAGTCTTAACGCCGCGCTCACAAAAAGCATTTGCATGTAGAGTGGTCACTGAGGAGAGCATAAACTGTAGGGAGCACCCACCCCCTCCTGACCGACTACCGATAACCCACCCACTCACGGCACCCTCCATTCTGCATAATCTACCTTATTATCCACCTAATACAAAGTGTCCATAGAAAACACATAGGGAGTTTGTATGGACATACCCGGCGCATACGGATATGTTGTATGCTCCGGGTGGCGCATACGGAAAAAATAGTGCGTACGGAATAATAGTGCATAACTAAAACGAACTGATATGGACATGTTATTTGTCCAGAAAAGGTGGATAATAAATACAATATATATAGACTGGTTTCAGATAAAAGCGGTTGTATGCTCCTCGGAGTTGACTCTGCGCAATATCCTCAGATACACTCGGATATTACTACGCCTCAACTCCTCGGAGCATACCGCCTCTTGTATCTGAAACCAGTCAATATTGTGTATTTATGCACCGACGTCTAACATCCACATAACGGTAGCATCATCACGTTCACCCGTCATCACCAATGTGTATTCCTATATACCTATGGGCGAACAAACTATGATTACTTAACGCTGCTGGGGGTGGAATAACTTTTGTTTACTGCCCAGGTGGAAGTTACTGCCCAGGTTGACGTTAACTGCCTAGGTTGACGTTCAGAGACATTGGTTTTTATCGATATTAGCCGACAATTGAAGGTATATAGGAATAGGGCAACCACGTACCAGTGGAAATAAGTCAAAGTTACTCGAAAAGGCTTGGAAAAATTACTGCCCGCGGCTAATTTTTCCAAGCCTTACCTCGTAACTTTGACTTATTCCCACCGGAACATAGTTTCCCTCTATTCCTACCAGTACTTACACCTGGAGTTCATAGATACTATCGTAAAACTGGATGAGGTTTAATTTTGGCCACCGTATGTCACGACTGGAGTTTGGCATAGTGATTTCATGTGGCGAAGCCGAGTGAACTCCGGAGCCAAAACTCCAGGAGTGGAATGCAGTGGCCATGATAAAAACGAATCAGGTTTTGATTTTATCCTACCCCATCTCAATTTTGGAATATTACGTGATAACATTTCTGTATGCAACTAGTGGCATATGAAACTCCGTATGCCAGTCAGCGTACGGAAACTCAATGTTAAGCCTATGGGATTTTATATTAGGTTTAGGATAAACAATATCACCGTGATTTCGATCTGAGTGGCCGTATATTCCACGTAGTCGACGCGCAGTACAACTCCGAGCGATATCCAGGAGTATTGCGTATCATGTGATTTTCTCCACGTTACTGTAGGTTAACCCTTCACCCTGTCTCACTCATCCTGACCCCGTAATATTCATTTAACTTTAAGCAAGAAAGGGGGAATGTAGGTTTTACACGATCTCAGAATAGGCACACTTGTCTCACACCCTACCTTGATTTCCACCCTGCAGCCAGTTCCGGAGCAATCGGCCGGTTGCTACCGTGTCTGCCCCCTTGGGGTAGAGTCTGGTGATTAGAATTGATGAAGCAAATCAATTCGTGTCAGGAGGGAATATATTACGTAACAGCCACGCTGCCGCGGGTCTTAACCCTCGGTCGCCTGTAGTACATGATGTGTGCTGGGGAGGGGTGATATTATTACATACACATACACAGGCATATATATATATACAAACACTCATATCTAATGTTGTTTGAATTCAAACATCAATGCTACCTCCGCAGTGTGGACCAGAGAAAAAAACGGGAAGGCTATGACTACGAATATGGAGGGAACACCCATTTGTGAATTTTACCGATCCACAAATAGGGCTGTGAAATCCTCTCACGGCACATGGTGACCGTGGGGAAGACCACAGAAGAGTACCCACCGCAATTTTGCCTGATGAGACTGGATAACAGTCGAAACCACGAGAGAAATCGAGGGTAATTCCCCTCGCTACACTCACCTTGACGCTGGTCGTTCAAGGGCTCCATCACTGTGGCCAGATAGACTCGGTGATAACAGTGAATAGTACAACAATACCGAATATTTGGCATCCTACCAGGCAGTGATACTGCCTGGGTTTGGGGAACTCGGTTTTTCCCGATTAGGCGGTTCTACATGGATAGAACCCCATAGGAACTGTGTGGAGTGACACACAGAGCCACATAATTGACATCGCCGCATAGACGAGTCAAACAGAGCGCACTCGGACGCCCAACCAACCACAGCACTGCTCGAGGGTCACGTGCACTCCTCAACCAATCAGCGACAACCAAAACAAGGGTTGACAGACAAAGCGCGGGAATTGACTCCGCGCCGACACCCAGTTCTCTCCATAGTGGTCGCAACAGCGGTGGGTTTGAGAAGCAGTCGAAGATACGCCTCGTTTTCCAACAAACACTCATATCTAAGTATGCATGTGGCATATATATATATATATATATATATATATATATATATATATATATATATATATATATATACAAACACTCATATCTAAGTATGCATGTGGCATATATATATATATATTATATATATATACACACAAACACTCATATCTAAGTATGCATGTGGCATATATATATATATATATATATATATATATATATATAAATATAAATATATATATATATATATATTATATATATATACACAAACACTCATATCCAAGTATGCATGTGGCATATATATATATATATATATATATATATATATATATATATATATATATATATATATATATATATATATATATATATACACACAAACACTCATATCTGAGTATGCATGTGGTATCTAATAAGTGATGGGGATGGAGAACACCAAGATACTTGGCCCTAATTTATCAAAGGTAAGGGACTCAATTTATGACTGTAGTCATATAAGCGAGCTGAACATTTAAATAGGTGGACTACTAACATGGAAGAACCGTTCTATTCCGTCATAACCATAACTACTATAACAACATATATAACTAAAACGGAACAGACATAACAGAAGCTGTCGAGCAGTATCTAGTGGACCTTTGCCAGTTCATGATTTGGGCAACAGTGCGGCCCCAGTTATATCAGAATACTTGTATTGCGTCTGCACGTTTGTACACCTTTTGAGTCTGATCTTTTAGACAATAATCGATATTTTGGACGGGCGGCCTTAAACGACAAGAGGTTGACGGGTAATAATACACGAGCAACAGCAAGTGTAAGAAGTCGTCAACCTAGAATGGTTTACAGATCCGACTGAACAAAAACCATAGATTGTTTTAATTTTTCACCTTGGTCATTTATAATCATTATGTTCTAAGAGATTCGATACTGGGTTGGGAGAAGCTATGGGTATGGTTTACAGCCACTAATAAACAATGAGCAGTTGTTTACAGTGGCCCCATACTTTGCAATGGTGAGAATAGGGAAGGACACTATAGGCCAAACCCCTGTCCGTAATGTATATGTTATAGATCCATGTAGATAAATCCACATGGCACTTTTTTTCTTTTAAAAAAAAATCACTTTATTTATCCTGAAAGTATACAAGGCAAGTTTTGCCTGTTTTCTGACACTCCCAGCATGAAGTACTTTTGACCATTCTAGTCCTATTAGCATAAACTCTAACTAGCTAGCATACAAATAACAAGAAATATGACATTATATCTACTACGTTACATTCATGATCAATATATACAATGCATGTAAGTGGATGTCCCTAGATCAAGTAAATGTTACAAATATACATCAAGATCAAATAAATTTGATGGACATACTTACGAAAAAAAAAAGACCTAACAATGTAGGTATAATCACATACACAATACCTTTAATAATCGATAGATTTGCGGTAATAAGGTACCGGTTTACACGGGGATATCGATACAACAATTTTGATGAAATAAATTATTTGTGGGTTTAGTAATTTTGACGGCTGTTAGCAAGTATGGTTTTTTCTTTGTATTTGAAAGATGGGTAGGATGGTATGGACCTGTACTCTACAGGTAGTTTATTCCACAGCTGCGCACATTTAAATTGCATACTTCTTTCGAAGCAACCGAGTTTGGGTAGAGGTGTGTTTAAGATTGGCGCATTGTGAAGCCTAGTTCTGCGATTTGGTTCAAGCAGAAACCTCTGTTGATTACATCTTATATAGGCTGCTTTTCTTTGTAACTCGAAGTACGTGTTATCCAGCCCTGTTATAGGTCTCTTTCTTTGTATTTCAAAGATTAAAATATGGCTGAAGCGGGAAAGGGGCAGTAATTAACTGAGCGTCCTTGTTGACTGACCCTCACTCCAGTAGTATCGTAAAACTGGATGAGTTTTAATCTTGGCCATCGTATGCCACAACTGGAGTTTGGCATACTGATTTCACGAGGCGAAGCCGAGTGAAGTCCGGATCCAAACTCCAGGAGTGGCATGCGGTGGCCACGATTAAAATGAATCAGGTTTTGATTTTATCCTATCCCATCTCCTCGATTTTGGAATATTACATGAAAACAATTATGTATGCCACTAGTGGCATATAAAACTCCATATGCCAGTCAGCGTGGCATACGGAAACTCAATGTTAAGCCTATGGGATTTTATATTAGGGGTAGGATAGTAGCTTAATCCGAAGCTAGTTAGGATGAAAGGGATGCGGTCATTTCTGTATTATTATCACTTCAGTCAATAAACTAAAAGAAGTTCACAAAGGATGACCCACTTGATGACTATATTCTGCATGGAGCAGAAATTCGAGGCTTTCAAAGCGAGGAGGGTTTTGGGTTGAAAACAAGTTCAACATCGACTTTGCCATCCGCCATTGTGTACAAGCTGGTGCCTGGCGAGTGTCGGGATGCATGTCGGTGCTGTCACCATGGTAACCAGCACAATGTGTACTCTCGCTGGGCCCGAGCAGGTCACTTCTTGTCTGACGTCTGGTTTTATGGCGAGCTGGGAGACCGAGACCTAGCCGAGTGGAGCCCGTAGAGGTGTGGTAGAGTTGAGTAGTGTGTGTTGATGTATGTAGTTGTGCAGGGATGCAAGTTTGCCGACAATTGACGGAAATCAGAAATTTCTGCATTTTGAAATATGATCATTAACAAAGTATGAAAATGATAAAATATCACTAAATTCCAAGAAATTCTGGCAGCAGGCTCTCACCAACGGCGAATAAACCTCCAGTCAGTACTTTGGCGGCAGTTAAACACGCCAAGGGCCGTTGACACTGCCGTCAGAGTTTCGTCAAGTGCCGAAAATTTGTTTGACGGCACCGGGGGGGGGGGGGGGGGGGCCGAATACGCCCCAGTTTTTGTTGGTGTTTTTGTTTCCGACTTTTTCATCAGTCCCGACTTTCATCCCTGGTTGTGGTATTTATCTCACCCCTAGTACAAGCTTCGCCATAGAAATAACACAAGGAAAAAATACTCAACGATCACCCCCGTAAAGTGACAATACTACGCCACAGCCGTGGCGTAGTGAATTTGAGATGACTTCATAAGGGTTTGCTAGGTATATTCGAAGTATTCTGATATTCTGATACTATCTAATGTCATAGAAAGAGGTGAGATAAATCCAGAACCACACTCGAATGGTAAAATAGACACTACTCCACTCGTTTGGATGTGCCATAATCATCACTCGGCTTCGCCTCGATGACGATTCGGGCACATCCAAAGTTGTGGAGTAATGTCTGTTTATACGATTCTCGATGCAGTTCTATATAAATCTTCCCTCTATCTGAATAGAAAACCTAAAATGATTGAACTTTGCATTCTTTGGAATAGCGCTTGACAGTAACACTGGAAGGTTACTAGAATAAGTTACAGTCCGACGGGAAATTCACAAACCAGTTTATGCAACTGAGGTTGTGCTGGGTTGTGTTCCAAAGTAGATTTATGCCACAAAATCACCCATATTACGATCCTTTAAACCTTTATCTAGTTGATGATATTAACTTATGCATTGGATGATTGACGTAGAGGGTAGTGCTATATATGGCGTTGATGCTTGACTTATGAAGAGGGTACTTAGATATTGGGCGATTGACGTAGACAAAGGCTGTAATAACCTGCATGCATGGGTAGATCTGTTGTAAGCCGAGTTCAGCCTCAATGCTGAACACATCAGGTCTATTACATGCTCATATTCATTCTCCCATGGTACGTGATGTTCAATTTAATCCAATTCTGTTGACAAGCGCATCTGCCAGTGACAAAGTCCCCAGGCATACAGCCATGGTATTCTGGATAGAATCGAGTAATACAGCCATTGTTTTTGGATTGAATCGAGCAATGACCTAATTGAATCCGTTAATGATATTTATTATGAAATGATTTTTAAAATTGGGTCTAGCTGCTTATATCCAGAACCGCAAGGCGAGACAAAATTCAGTGAATTTTGTAAGCCCTTGACAGTGCAGTGGTTGCCAGCAGAAGGGCTTTTATCTAAGGACTTTTTAGCCAAAAATCCTATTATTTTTTAAGCAGAACTGAAATTAATTACAGAGTGTTGTCACTGCTAGCTAGGCCGTTTAGACCAGCCTTAGGAAAAGGCTGAGGCCTTTTGCCACTTTGTTGAGTTGAGAATAAGTATGTAAACCCATATATATATTGTTATCCTGATGTTCAATAAAGAAACTTTATATAAAAAAAGGAACTGTAGCAGATAGGACACTTGTATTGGACAGATCTGCCGTTTGAGAGCGATCACACTTCCCATATCGGGGTTTGTATAAGACGAATGGCTCTGAGGTGTCTGCTGTCATGGCACCCAGGACGCATGTTTACTTGTTAGTGCATGCGTGCGGGGCCATTAATTCTGCCCTCCTTGACCCTCATAGGAGGTACTTATTTTCACCCCCTATACACCCCCTCCAATAGGTGTGCTCGTAAGATAAGTTAACAAGGATCTCTATCAGCACCTCCACTAGAGTGGGCATTGCCAATCTGACTCATGTAATAACAATAAATTGTGATCAAAATAAGGTCTAGTTCGTTTTCGCACCTGAAATGAATGCGGATTATTACGCATTATTAGGATTATATTACATCTGGTGAAGATTTTTTTTTTTTTTTTTTATTATTATTTGCGTTGTTTACCCTGCAGGGTCATCAGAACAAGTTCCGGTTTGCTTTGACCCTGCAGCAATACAAAACTTAGATCTCAAAATATCTTTATATAGGTCAGTGATTTGGGTGTCACTAAATGAGTCTCTCAAAGTTCCAACTTCGTTTGTTGTAGAGTTCAGTTCTGACCCATCCGTAATCCTCGTGTTGTTGATTACATGTACAAAAAATACAATTTAATAACACTTGAGAAAGTAGGTTCTCACACCTTATACAATGATCCAAGTGTGTTATGTTCCTTCTCCTTTTTATTATATTTGGTATTATAAACAGTAATATGCATATTTGGCTCGGGATTGTATATGATTGCTTGTTAAGCAGGACCCTCAGGCAGTAATCTCCCATGCTGGGGGTATTTGCTTAGGATGAGAGCACTAACACCAAGTAGTGGTAAATGCTCTCTATTTAAATGCAGCATTGATGAATGTATGCTCTGCGGGGGATGGGGAGATAGGAATCTGGTCGTACAAAGAACTGTTCGCATTTCACCTCCTCAGTGAATGTCAGCTTCCCCCAGGTTTTGCACGAGCAGGTAGATTTTGCGTGACGCGCTGTAAACTACAATAATGCTCACTACAAACATAGAGCATGCCTCTGTAGGACCAGCATTTAGTGCCTTTGCAATGTGCGGCAGCCTAGTTTCCATTCACCAAGCCAACACAACTGGCTGAGTTGTTTTCTATACCGTATTTACTGAGACAGATCCTCTTGTTTACATACTGCTGCACACTTTGTAAACTATATGGTGAAAGGCCATGTCGTCCTTTTAATCCCTAAGCTGGGTGTGTTCATATACGCTTAGAGCAGCTCATAGGGTACAGGCTCCCTTTCCTCTGACTCAACAGAAAGATTGTTATTAAATGCTGCAGTCTGCCTTTAGACAAAGCTATCTCAGTCTTTTCGGTGTCTGTGTTGCTCCCTAACTCCCAGAGTTGTCTTGTATGAGGGTTTAAGGGGGAGGGGGGGGGTGGAGCAAGGGACTTGGAAGGGAAGTTTTTATTCCGAGGAAAATTACGGAAATGAAAGAAATGGAAATGGTTATAGATTTTATGACGAGTGGTCGTATTAGGGACTATCGTCTGATGGGATCAGGGCAAAAAAGAGAGAGGGCGAGCAGCCAGACCACTGAAGAAATGCATGAGAGAATTTTACTTGTGGTTTCTATAGGGACACGACGTGATCAGATATCGCTATGAACGTTACGATAAAGTCAAATAAAAACCGAAAATGAGACAGGGGTTCTCGGAAGTACGCTCCACATAAATCATAGACATCATTTTCAGATCTTTTTTCGATCCTCTTCGATCTTTTTCTAGGCAAGGGAAGATTTTATTTCCTTATCCGCTATAATTTTCTAAATACAATGTCAGGATAGTAAGAGAGTTTATGGTGTAATAATCTAATATTACCACAGTTGAATGGTGAAGAGATTTCTGGAGGACGGAATCAGATTAGGGAAGGCTGGAAAGAGGTCAACGCCTCAACAGGCGATTGGGAAAACATATACAGGGACGATGAAGCAATGGATGTAGGGTAGGAATATGACATATTCCACGAGAAATATGTTAAAAGGGTAGTGAGCCAGTACCCTAAAGAAAGAGGGAAGAATGACTCGAAAATAAGGAATTACCTAAGTAAAAGACATAAGTGGATGAAAAGGAGGAGTACTACAGGAAAAGAGGCAAGGGATACCTGGATCATAGAAAGAGAATGCTCCTATGTATAATGAGGCAGGTTGCAAAGGGAAAGGGCAATTACGGTAGAGAAACTAGGAAGGATCAATTTAAGGAGGGACGTGCCACAGACACAAGGGCAAAGATGAAGGCCGAGGAGATAAAAGAAAGGAAAGTACATCGGGGGCCAATAAAACAAAAAGAGGCTGGAAAACCCTGCAATAAAGAAAATGAAGGGATATGATGAGGACAGTAGAATGGCGGCGGCCCAGAAGAAGTTCGGAATGAATGAGCAGATGACCGAGAAGTGAAAAGAAAAGAGATTGAATGCAGGTAAGGTAAACACTCAGACGAGAGGGAGTTATGGTACACAGGATGTGGAATACAGGTAGAGCAGGCTGACACCACTCTACGCTCACCTGACTGCATCAGGTGAGCGACTACCACTGCATGTTGCCCGCCGTTTCCATGGAAATAGGAACTGGCGTGCATGCATGTAGCTTGTCCCATACGTGCGTGCGTGTGTTGGTGGTCTTTTCAGTCAGTCGAACCTGGCAGGTAGGCCGGGCCAGGCTTATCAGCACTGCAATATCTCCCCTCCCCTCCCCCAAGGTCTGTAGTGAGTCAAATGAAACTGGGTCGTTATTCTGATGTATTTACCTTTTACAAAAGCAGACTGTTTCGTTTGGGATTGTTCTCGTGTAAACCCATTGGCGATTAGTTCACAACCTAAATGAATAGGTTGTTGATGAAGTGAAGCACAGGTAGAAAAAGGGGGCAAAGTAGTTAGCGAGGTAGTTTAGGATCAGAATGTTCGCCGTTATAAATTCTCTGTAAAATCAGTTAGAATTAGACTGTACTCAATTTGATCTTCATTTACTAGAATCTGGTAAATATTACCGTGAGAAGATTGTATGATCAAAATTTCAGTAAGGGGAGGTGGTGGGATTAAGGTAAGATTGGGAATAGGAGATTTGGCACCAATGTAACAGCATCAAGGCTAACGAAAGCAAAGATTTTGACTGGCTGTATCTCACTCAGTCCGTTTATGTGTATCTGGATGCGTGTCTATGTGTGTGTCTGGGGAGGGACGACGTTTAAACAGAATACTACAGACGCCATGTTATCTGAGCCGGATGAAGCTTGTTGTCTCCTGTGCGTGCTGACAAATATTGACCCTTTAACATGGTGAGCGTGTCCCCGACCTGCCGACTCCCGGTCTCCCCGTCCCCAGGGCTCATCCTGCCTCACTCACTATGCCAATGTCATTAATAACGTCGTAGGGTTAGACTCTTTTGCGCTGTATCATTGAAATAAAAATGTTCACGTGACCATTAACCCTTTAAGGGCAAATGATGCCTTGAGGCATCATCCAGGTCAGGGCGAAAGATGTCTTGAGGCATCATTTCTCAAAAATCTACAAAATCGTTTTTAACAAAAAAAAATAATGGAGGGACATGAATGAAATTTTCACAGAATGTGTGTATGTTATCATTATTAATATATCTATTCACAAGAAATAAAATAAGTAAACTTATATATCATATCATGTGATTAAATAATTGAATTGTGGGTTTTAACGACTGTGTGCCCGTCCCCTATAGCGGTATAAAGTGCCACCACCACCTGTCCTCCATGCGGTAGCTTGGCCACAGGCACCCGTCCTTAAAGGGTTAAGAGGCTTCCTAACTCACAGCTACTAAACCAGCAATAAATGATCTGACTTGAGAAGAGGTAGGACCTTGTTAGACTTCCAGGTTTTCTTGTGATATCCCACCATCCTACATTTTCTATTCTTTTCCTTGTCGTTCCCCCATCATTTACCCTACATTTGTACTCCATCCTATAGATTCATCTGTGTTCTTTCCTCACAATCCACCGCGTTGTTTTACTTTAATCTCTACTATTTACCACCACTGCCATACCCCGAAATCAACAACTTTGCATATTCTTGGTCATCATTTTTATTTTCTCTTCCACATTCCACGTGTCTGTTCCTTTCCATCCCTTCTTTCCCTCTTTTTGTTCCCTCAATCGCTCCCTTCTTTTTCCCTTCCTTCGTCCCCTCCACTGACATCCCCTTCCTCTGTCCCCTTCCTTTATACCTAGTCTTTCTATTCCTCACCCCTTTCTCTCACCTTCTCAGAACCCACATACCCTTCCCTGGCCCCTTCCTTCTCCCTTTTCCTTCTCTTCACTCGCCCTTCCTTCCCTCTCTTTCCCTTCCCTCTCTTCACTCTTCAACCTCTCACTCCCTTTCCTCCTTTCTCTCTCTTCAATACGCGGGATTGCCACATATCAGGGAAAACTCATGGACAAGTTTTTTCAAGGTCAGTAGGTTGTCAAGGAATTTCGAAATATGTCAGAGAACAACGGAAATTGTAAATTGTCAGGGAAAATTGACACACGTTCGGAAAGATTGGAATTTCCAGATCTATGGTTAAAAGAATCGCCATCCCTGAATGCTCTTGAAATGAGTGTATATTAAAGAAAATGAAAAATACCTTTTGTGTCAAACGTAAAGGACATTACTTTGATCCAGTCGCTTCAGTTTGACTACAGAAGTTGAACATTAAAAATATAGTATGGTGTTTGGAAAGTGGAGTCCTAAAATAAGGATTAGTAAATAGATCCATAGTGCAGCTCTAAGGATGTTTGATATTAAGTTTATTCTTGTTTTATTTGTCAGTGAAAAACAAAAACAAATTAGGGAACATTCTGACACCGCCAGTTTATGGTCACCCTGAATAATTCATTTCTCCTTTTTCATTCTTCACTTTCTTCCTTCCATCTTTTTTTTTTTTTTTTTTTAATTCGAGCAGTGCACTTCTTTATTAATCATCAGAAAACGTATACGCAGTCGTTAGTTCTCCCTTCATGCTCAGAACTATTAACTCTTTTCCTATCACTCAGTAAGACTGTTTGAAATAACATGTGCTTACTCCACGACGAACAATGGTGTATCCTCTTAGCTACAAGTGTACCATCCAGCGCAGAACAATGATTCCTGTAATCAGTATCATTAAACAAACCTTGCCATTACCATACATCTACTGGTGTATACATGAGGACACCCAAAACAACTCTCATATTACTCAGACATCGTTCTGGAGATCACCGCTTTTGCAGCACCTTTGAAGTTGCTCCTTTTTTTGTTTGTTTCTAGTTTTTTGCCCTTCCATCTCTTCATCTGTCCCTTCTCCCCCTTCTCTCCTTTCCCCCGCTTCATTGGCCCTTCTTTCTTCTCTCCCTTTCTCCTCTCTTGAGGCCGTGATTTGTGGCACTGCGCGTGCGTAGCCTGCTGGTTCCTGGCAGGTCGGTGAGGCGGCAATATGTGTCGTTGTCAGTGCAGGCATGGGAGTCTGCTAGGCGTCTGCGTTAGCGACAATTTACGGGCATGTTAAGGCGCGGCGCTGCGCGACATGACTCACTGCGGGAATAAGCCCGCTCCACCAGGACCTTGTGTAGGCGGGGTGCCAGGAGATACGCCACCAGGAGGAGACGTGGCACCTGGAGGAGACGTGGCACCAAGGAGAGATACGCACCAGCAGGAGACATGCTACCTGAAAGAGACATGCTAGAAGACATGCACCAGCTGAAGAAGGTATGTCTGCTAGAAGACATGCACCATCTGAAGAAGGTATGTCTGCTAAAAGACATGCACCATCTGAAGAAGAGTATGTCTGCTAAAAGACATGCACCAGCTGAAGAAGGTATGTCTGCTAGAAGCCATGCACCAACTGAAGAAGGTATGTCTGCTAAAAGACATGCACCATCTGAAGAAGAGTATGTCTGCTAAAAGACATGCACCAGCTGAAGAAGGCATGTCTGCTAGAAGACATCCACCAGCTGAAGAAGATTATGTCTGCTAGAAGACATGCACCATCTGAAGAAGGCATGTCTGTTAGAGGAAATGCACCAACTGAAGAAGGCATGTCTGCTAGAGGAAATGCACCAGCTGAAGAAGGTATGTCTGCTAAAAGACATGCACCAGCTGAAGAGGGCATATCTGTTAGAGGACATGCACCAGCTGAAGAAGGTATGTCTGCTAAAAGACATGCACCATCTGAAGAAGAGTATGTCTGCTAAAAGACATGCACCAGCTGAAGAAGGTATGTCTGCTAGAAGACATGCACCACTTGAAGAAGGCATGTCTGTTAGAGGAAATGCACCAACTGAAGAAGGCATGTCTGCTAGAGGAAATGCACCAACTGAAGAAGGTATGTCTGCTAGAGGACAATAATTCCGACATGCACCAACTGAAGGACACGCATCTCACCTAGAAGGGACACATCAGCCGTAGGAGATGCATCACCTTACTGAACATGCACCACCTAGAGTAGATACGACACATAAAGAAGATGTGTCACAAAGAGTACACGCACTGCCTGTAGGAGAAGCATCACCTAGACATACCACCAGAAGGAGATGGCACCTGGATGGATCGAAGGACCTCCATGGCTCAACTTGACCAACTGTACTACTAGCAGAAAACATTGGAATGCCTAAGTACCCACAACACGCTAATCATGTCTGTATCAGTAGATCCGCTAAAATATTGCTGTCTTTGGGTATTCACAATGTATCTTTACAATGTCAGCATTTTATATTGACACATTATGCTTTGTCAATGAACGAATGACTGATATTACCTTGTCCAATCAAATGCCCACTCAAATGTCCTCAAGGTAGCTGCTTCATTCATTGAATCATAGAAGTACTGACAGGAAATTCCACTAAAATATATACAGTCATAAATATTATGGAGAAACCAAACAAGAGTTAGTCGTGTTGTTGTTTATCGCACAACGGCAAGATCGCGTATTACTGCTCTCGGCTTCGCCTCACGCAGTAATACGCGATCTTGCCGGAGTGCGATGAACAATAACACGACTAACTCGAGTTTGGTTTAGAATTTATCCTACCCCACCCGTCTAAATTACTTCTACATTAACAAATGACGTCATATGTCAAGTGTATCCCACTAGGGCGAAATTTTTCATTTTTCTGAACTCCAGACCGAATACAGTGACCCAATGTTAAGCCTATGGAGTTTTTTCATTAGGGGTAGGATAAGAAACCATAGATTACTATATACCCATGCTGTATTATAATGTAAATACGTACCATTTTGACATATAACGTAAAAATACTGTACGGACCACTGGTCCGTACACTAAAATACGGACCACCTTGCCAAACACGTTTATTATCATATCGGTAGTTAAAAATTAAATTAATGATTTTTTTAAAATTTTGGGTATATAGTAAATATATAACGTCCAACCATGCTTGTACAAGTCACAGAACTCGATGATAATTTACGGTTTGTACGGAACTCGGCATAAATGCCTCATTCCGTACAAACCGTAAATTACCATCTCGTTCTGTGACTTGTACAGCATGGTCAGGACGTTCTATATAAATACGCCATAGCTGCATTGGTCAATTCATATTGAATATCCACCTCGCGGTAGCTGGCTCTGTCCTTCAGGAAACGTTAGGATCTGCGTCAGCCAAACTCAATTGCCGCTTGCTGCAGCTCTTCCCAGCCCGCCTCTGATTAGCCATGTATATTTCTATTTCATAGTGACACATTTATGGCAGGCTACAAAGTACAATTAAAGGCACACCAGATACTAAAAGGTACCTGTGGCCGTATATAACCAGGCTGCCGGCAGAAAAAATACACGGTCCCCAATAGCCATATATCGCCGGTGTTTATGGCCCTGCTGCCGGCATGCGGTGGAAGAGATACATAAGGCTGGGCCCCGCGCCCACCGTCGTCCGCCGCCGTCCGTCGCACGTCGCCGGCCGCCCGCCGCCCGCCGCCCGCCGTTCACCAGACCTAGCCCAGAAGCTCCGCTATGCTGTGTTATGTGTTTGAAAATGTCTCAGGAATGCGTTTTTAATTTTACTGTTCATCAGAATGTTGGAAGGAAAAAAAACACTCGTCAAATCAGAAGCGAGCTTGCAACCAGCGTTGGGGCCTCGGCCAATGGGAACGGCCCATACAGGGTATGGCAGCAGGCGCGCTCCTCTCGAACACAGCCAGGCTACTAAGCCAGGCCTCTAATCTTCATCGTGACGACCAGGATGTTGAAGCAAAGTCACGAGTATAGCAAGACTGATTTTACCGAGAGATAAAGTCAGACAACGCTTCAACCCGGAACTACCTGTCAGCCGAATTATAGGATCGAAAAGAAGGGGAATCAAATATTTGTACTGAGGATATACCACCTTGTCAATGTAATAGTTTAAGATATCTCCACATACATTTTAGATGTATTTTCTTTGGATGGCATGAAAAGAGAGGTGTGAAGAATTGAATTTTTTTTTTTTTGTAAAAAAGTATTGACGACAAAGACTCAATATAATACAATTGATTTTCAGCGCTATCGTCATAGAACAAAGACAGAAATGACAAGACAATAACAGACTACAGATCGAAGCACAGTTCAGTACATATACATACTATGTGGCATATCAGTGTCATCAAGAGCCCCTGTTGAGAAAGAGACAAAAGGCGCCTATTTACATGTACCAAATTACATTCTCTGTTGAACATACCACCACACACCAAGTATTATAAACTGAGAAACACAACACATTACGAAATGCATACAATACCACCAGGAGACAAATTTGTCTTGCCTTGTTCCTTACATCCAAAACCTCAGGAAAAATCAATACCATATCACACAAAACCATCTAAATGAGTAAATGTAAACAAAACAAAATTCTGATGATATTACTCACCACCAATATATATGGAGTAGGAAGGTGTAGTGGGAAGGGCATAATGGATTGAAGAAAATTATTCATTACCATGACGGAGAATTGATTCCCTTATATTTCAGACGGTGCTAATATACTTAGAAGGAAACTCACAAGATGAAATCAACTTGGTTCATACTCCACCAAGTTTGACCGCGGAGTAATTCACGAAGCGACGCTGCTTGAAATACTTAATGGTCGAACGAGGTGGAGTACGGACAAAATTATTTTCATCAAGTGGGTTTCTGGTTTCACGGCCGTGGAGTATGAGTTCCTTACATTAAGCATTTGGAGAAAAATACCGGGATGAGATAATCTACACTACACAACGGAGATGAATTGCACCTGGCGCCCCAAGCGGAGATGGCTGGGAAGGTATAGGGAAAGAGAAGGTCTTGTGGACCGAGCTCGAGACGGACAGCTGGCGTCCCCAAGCGGCAGAGCCCACTGTGTGAGGCACAGACGCAGCCAAGATTGTTGTTGAATTCTTTAAGGTCCGGGGAAGTGGCTGTGTCCCCAGAGGGAGGGGGCGGAGGTGAGGGGGTAGGAGGAAGGGAGTGGAGCAACAAGAAAAGGGAATAGCAACTGGGGCGTTGGAAAGGGAGACAAAAACAGCGAGGCATATTAGGGAGGTGTGGACTGGGGGTGGGGATGGCTGAGGGACAGGAAGAAAAAGTGGGAGAAAGTTACAAGAAAGGGAATAAAGTAAATGGGAACTTTGCAGATTTGGAGTCCAATGAAGTACAGCAGGATGGAGTTGAGTCGGCGGTGGAATTGAATTTAGTGTGAAATAGCGGAAACTTTTGAAGGTAAATTGACAAAGCAGAAAGATGAAAATAGAAAGGAAGATAGCCTTAGGTGCTTACAAATGACCTTTTATTGCTTCAGTTAGTTCAGTCATCTGAACTGACTAGGACATGGGCCTGAATGAAATAAAGCTATGTGGAAAACGAAAAGACGACAGAGACGCAGAGAGAGAGATACACAGACTGAAACAGAGAGAGGCAAAGACACAGACAATTACAGAGAAAGACATATACACAGAGACACTACACGTAAAGGTACAAAAGAGACACAAAGAAAGACAGAGGTAGACAGGGGCAAGGGGACAGAAAGAGATAGGCAGAGAAGGAGATGCAGAGAGAGAGAGAGATAGAGACAGAGGGACCGAGGCATAGACGTGATGCTCTAATACACCGGGGCCATGTGAAGAGGAGGGACGGGGTTTGGGCATTTGACACCTTTGTTTCTAGAAATCAATCTGGTAAGTCGCGGGATGTGTTATCGATCCTCGACGGGCTGTTATAAATCCCTCGCCTGGCCACTGGTGGATTTCTAGGATGCTATTTAAACCGTCTCTCAGCGATTATCGAGGTACTGTATGGTTGGGTGCTCAGCTGTTTGACTCCGATTAATTACGATAGAAATTACCACCGAATGGTTTGCTGATGTGAACTACATATTCATTCGGATTTCTCCTGTTTTTCCTCACACTTAACATTTGGCAGCAGACACCTTATTCTCGCTGAGGCTCATGCAGCTGTCACTAAGTCTACACCATTAATCGAACCTATGGGATTGGTAGAAAGGTCCTGAGCCAGGTATGGATAATAGGGCCCTCTCCCTAAAAGCAGTCCTGAGTACATCCCTCTGTCATTGCCAGTGACGGAAATCTGGTAAGTGATGTATATAGCAGACCTTATTTGCAATATTTTTATTTTTTTTATTTTTTTAAATTTAGTACTGTAAAAGGGTACATAAGCGGGCTCGCTATCTGCGATACTGGTGTAGTGTACAAGTGTACAGTGTACAAGTGTACAGTGTACAAGTAATCATATATATATATGTATATATATATATATATGTATATATATATATGTATATATATATATATATATATATATATATATATATATATATATATATATATATATATATATATATATATATATATATATCGATGTGATTAAAAGTTGCTTATTTCCATTCATGGGTGTTGGAATCGGAATTAAAGAATACGATCGCTGCCATTCTCAAATATCTCCCTAGATCTAATTAGGAACTGACACCAGTTACTCTGCCCTGCTTGTCCGATCGTCGTATACCTACCAAGATAAAGGGAATTTTTTCCCCAAAAATGCCCCTGTGCCAGTTATGGATAGCAGGATCTCAGAAGTTCTATTGATGGCAGCGCATTAGTGACAGCTGCATGCGACTTGGTGAGAGAATAGAACGTCTGCTGTCAATTGTTAAATGCGTCCCAACCATATTATTGTGACACGACATTAAAACGTACGGACAAATAAGCTGCAGCAGATATTTCCGACACTATCGTTATCAAACAGCCATGCTTTCTTGGATTGGGTTCCTCACTGCCTAATTACTGCGGCGTATTCAAGTTGACATTTGCTCTGAGTAACTCACAGCTGATTGGTTTTATCAATTCGTAAAATAGATGACTCAGCTTGTCTTGTGATATATGATTCCAGATATGGGAGGTAATTACCAAAGACATCTTTTGATGAATAGTTAAGACTGAGGTTAATCAGGCTTACAAACAAAAGATTAATTCTTTGTTCACCAAGGTCTTCTTTGGTAAGGAGGGACTGAAACCACTTTCGCTGCCGTTTTAATGGTCTAATGCACATAATACAGACGTTTTAGGTAATTGCATAACACGTAGAACGTAATGAATATTGACGTCATGAATTGGTATATCCACTACTGGTCGCCCAATAACCTTCTGTTATTTCATATGACGACCATGGCTTACAGTAGCTCTCCTAACAGAGGATTAGAAGGACGTTGGTAGCTTCCAGCACAAACAGGGTCTGACTAGTACGTCTGTTCATGCTAATCCATAAGTCACGTTTCACAATGAAGGAACAATCCAAGTGTCCAAGCTTATTGTAGTTGAAACTACTCGAATGATTAAGTCCACACAGCGTTTTACTCCACAGTGGTAGGCTGGTCCCACTCTTACTCTTATTTGGCAGGGTAGGCCAGTAATGCCTGCTCGTTAGAGCAAATAAAGATGGTACTTTTGGACTATGGGCTGTCCTTGCTCCAGCACTCAAGCAGCTTCTAGGCACCGCACCCTAGCGGCAGACCACTTATAAACATACCTATGATGTCACTGGTGTGTACACGTCAGCATTTTCAGGTGTATCTATGTGTACACATGTGCAGGATTTCTTACCTCCGTATATTACTCATCACTATTTCATATTTTACTAAGTATTAGATCATTTCAACCACTCATCCAACTTTTAATGCTACCAGAATTCATAGTTCTACATATCATAATTCTATTTGCTTTTCTTAATATTCTCCTTCTAATATTTGTGCTATGCTGCACCAAGCACAATCTTTGACTTACATGGGCAGCTCCCTGCACAGGCACAGACTGACATGAGTATTTCATAGCAAATACTTCCACATACATTGCTTCCAGAACAGATAGAGACTGATATGAGAAGCTCTGCACAAAATCCTCGACATATATGTGTAGCCCCAAGCACAGACACAGACTGGTGTTAGCAGATTTAAGCACAATATTAGACATACATAGGCAATTCCCTGCACGGACACAGACTTTTTTTCTTTTTTTTTAAGATTGATCTTTATTCTGGAGGTAATGTAGGCTCAAGTAGTGCCTATTTCCACAGTGCTCCAGGCTGGAAATTTACATGCAATACTCTAGCCTACCACCTGGACAAGAACCAGGAAGATAGTACAATAATAGTCCCGAGTGCAAATATATAGAGTGAAAAAGAACGGTTGTATCACCGCATATTTAAATAACAACTTATAACTGTAAGCTATACTACCATAGTTTCAAGGTTGGTTGTATCACCAGGCTCTGGCTGTCTAACTCAGGATACAGAGTAAAGGGTGTGCTCCACCAGGCCGATTTCTCACCCGATCAATTGTTCCTGGGCCCTGTAGAGGAAGCTCACGTATTGTAATTTATTTACTTCTGATAATAATAGTTTAATAAATGACTATTTTCAAAGATTTGAGAAATTCTAGGGCATCCGATAATGATCGGCGATTGTCTGGTTACAGAATCGGCTACCGTCGGGCCAGTGGAACACCCCCTTAATAGTTAATATGGTATAGTATTGGTTGTTTCACCAGTACCATGGGTTCAACCATTTAAGCATTCTCGATGTAAACAAACAGGGACAAACAGGTTCAAAGAACGATAGTGAAAAAAAGGAATAACATCATACGCTGGAGATAGATAGCTTTCGGAGAAAGGCCCTGTTAAATATATTAAGAAATATTAATATTCAATCCCAAATTTGACTTACATGAGTAGCTCCTTGCACATGCTTCCACATACATGGGTAGATCCCAGCACAGGTACAGACTGACAAGTACGCCCACCGCACATTCATGGACTGACGAGATGAACTCAAAGCACAGGCTTAGACTGACGTGGGTAACTGTAGAAGTGACAGAGTGTAGACACTGTACACAATGTGTTTGTGCCGGCAGTGGATTAAGACTGTGTGGAGGAGGGATCAGTGAACACCCGTCTCAGACTGGTACCCTGACGAGCTACATCGCGCGGGGCTGTGGACCGGTCCCATGCCTCGAGCCCCTACTCCGTCTCCGGCCTGTCCATACCTGTCAGTTCCATCTAGAGCTGTGGTAGAGACAGACTGTTTGTGTCCTGTCAGCAGGACTAGCTTTCTGACTACCAGCTTGAATAAATATAGTAGAACCCTGTTTGCGGGCTACCCCGTTAAAGAAAATGCTTCGGCCTGGAATGGAATCCCTTTTTTATGTTGGTATTCACCCGTTAAGCATATCAACAGGAGCCATCAACGTCCGAATCAGAGGGTGGTGTGCTTAGGATTTTCGATCGGACTTTACAAATATCTACGCTATATTGCCTCGCCGATCCCGGGATTTCAATCCCAAATTTGATTCAATACTGTGTTAATTTACGACTTCAAGGTTATTGTGCTATCTGAATCTTTCTAATCAGCACTTGGAGGGAGGATAACAACCGACTTGGAAAGATGGTCAAAACAACTGGAACATCCTGGGAAAATCCTGCAGCACGAACTTCCTACACAGGAAGCGTAAATGGCTACAAACGATAAAAAAAACATCAAGGAATATCTAGTGCGGGCCAAACGATGTACAACCCTAATGACCTACCAAAGGAAAATAAAGACAAAAACACCGAAAGAAACAAATGCAACATGAATCTTTTCAAAATTGCTCAACCTAATAACAATTTGTTCAAGAAAAGTGTACAGTACCATGGAGCTACATCATGGAACAACTTATCACCACAAACTAGGAGTATAGGGGAGCTGAAGGAGTTCAAAAAGGAACAGAAACTCACCCTGCTAATGAGCTTAAATCACTAATCGTCAAACCTCTCGAAACAAAGAAGAGATTCTACAAATATGAACTATCACTCGATAAAACTGACAATCATGGGATAGAAAACTCCAAATAACTGTATTGTCAAAGTACCTTACCACGTAGAATGAACTTTTTTTTTTTTTTAAATTTACAAGAACTTCCAATCTGTGCTTGAAACCTATTACTACTGTTGTATATATGTTGCATTGTCACTATGATAAAGAAAGAATCACACTGTGAGAAATACTAAAGGCTGGGAACACGTTAAGACCAGTCCATCAGGACTGAGTGTTATCCCAGGTTAAATAAACGTCTTAAAAAAAAATTTAAAAAAAGGATTGCAAATATTGAAAAATACTAAATCCGTTCAAGAAAATAACTTCTATGGTAACTAAGCAGGCACATCCAGCAGAAACCAACATGACCTGCAACAGTTCTAATGTCATCTATTATATAGAAGTCAAAACGCGCATAATGTACATAATACGTGGGACAAACAAAAGGGGAAGATCAAGGAAAGAGTTACTGACCACCTGAGATCCATCTTTTTTTCTGGACTCAGTGTTTAATTGGGGTGGAAACTTTTTTTTTTAAACCATTATCATAAACCACATGGTGGTCATGTCACAGCTCAGAGCATAAATAGAAACGAGGAGGAACCTGAATTCCTCAAAACACCCCATTTCCCCATGAGTTCCCCCAACTTGGACCACAGAGACCTATAATAGTGTGGTACTAGTGAGTTTTGGTACTCCCGGAGGAGGGACCTACTACCTCCGGCTGCCCGGAGGCACCGGAGGAGATGCCGGAGGCGCCAGAGGAGGAGCGCGAAACCCCTTCCCGGGGCCGCTAGGGGTCGCCCCGACCGGTAGTGACGTCAGGACAAGCGGGAGCAAACCTCCTATAAAGGTGGCCACTGACCCTCCGGGAGGCAGTCTTGACTGGGACTTGGTGAAGGACACCTCCGGGAAGCTGCGACCTACCTGCATGACCTCCAGTGGACTGGAGAGCTGACGGAGGAACCCACGTACCTGCGAGGGCAGCTGCAGAGACCGCCGGAGCCGGGACGCGAGCCCAGGAGAGGGTCGGCGACTGAACTGTAGAGATTGAATGAACGAACTCTTACTTACCTTAAACGTACGCGTAGCCTCCGGGCCTTTAGAAGAAACACTTACCTTGTGCCGCTTGAGGCTTGCCTGTTTCCTTGAATAAACCTTTGTAACTGTACTCCGGTGTGATCGTATTCTGTACTACAATACATCAGGCATATCACATCACCTGATGAGACCTCTTTGGAAGGTCAGAACCGCAGAGAATTGGCTCAAAGGCTTACAAAATATCCCCAAAAACCGAGGCATGGAGAGAACAGTAGACACTCACATCCAATGGACAACGTTTTACGCTGACACCGGCCTTTTTACACAGGCACCCGCATGAACTGGTAACCCACCCGTCCGACCCAGTGTTCACCCACTCCCTCCCCACCACACAGCCTCAAACTTTCCCCAGACATACAGGCTATACCCAGGCGGTCTGACCACGGAGCAGTGTAATTAACCCTCTAATCACGTGGGAAAATCAAATAATAACCGATGAATATCGAAACAACACCCGAAGAACTTGATATAAAATAGACTGCCGCGGGTCACTCCTTTCTATTTCTGTGGTCGTGAGATGACTATTGCATTCTTCGGAACACATATGATGCTTTCTGAAGCCGTAGACATACATAGGGGCTGGTCATTTTGTGTCCGTCTACAGGCTCAAAGTATCAGTTGTTGAGAGAGGTAAGCAGCGGGTCAATGGATAGCTCGGCTGGAAATGGCTGACAGGACATGCAGTATTCATGTTGCCGGGCCGCGGGGCTGGACATAGTCAGGCCGGAGCATACCAGTTGAGGATAGTAAAGCAGCCAGTATATGAACATAGAGGGCTGCAGGTGACACAGGTGTGACAGACCAAGAGGACGAGACTCTGGGGGACATGCTCCTGTGGATACGAGGTGCACTCGTGTTGTGGGTGTAGCTCGTGTTATGAGCTGGACCTCAGACACACAAGATCATGCTCTCCATATTGTTGGGCGTTTTACTTTTTTTTTTTGGCAATTTTTATTAGGGAATATTGTGTTTTTACAATCACCGAATTCGGCTATAGAGCCGTTCTTCTACTCGGGCCCTTTCCCCTACTCCTCATTCTAATGGCGGGTGTTAAACCGAATGGGCAGTGGGTACCATTTTTGTGTAAGTCTTTGGTATGACCCGACCGGGGTTTGAACCCACGACCTCCCATGCTCGAAGCGAACACCCCTACCACTTGGCCACCGAGCTTGGTTGAAACTTACTTAATGGGATGAAATAAACGTGAGATAGAGGATTCCATTCTGCGTGAAAAGTCCATGGGTTAAGGGGTGCTCTTAATGGGCCACCTTGCAACTGGGGTTCGACTGTATCGCTATGTTGGATCAATAACCTAACAAACTGCTTCTGAATCCTTCCCGCCCCAGCCTACCGGATGTGACCCTCCTTCTAACCAGAGGTCTGCCTCGCCCCCACCCGCCCCCACCCTCCCCATGGCCGGGAGCCCGGGTAATAACCCTCCTCCCACCAGGCGGCTGGCAGGAAGAGTGCCAATCACCCCTCACCAGGGGGCAGGTTAGTGAGACGCACGCGCGTCACGCGAGTGAATGCGCGCACAGATATAACGCGTTGAGTTATGTGTATAGCCCGGTGTGTGGCCGTGGACAGACTACCTGTGGCCAGTACATGGCAGCTTGATGCTGATGAGGTCGTCTGGTTAGTACTAGCAGGCTCGAGGCAGTTGAGTCTATCCAGGCTTTGGTCTGGGATGTGGTGTGTGGTGTGAGGGGAGACAGAACGAGAAGGAGAGTTCGCCAGACCAGACCAGTCTGGTAACTTCACCTGTATGCGTGGACTGGTGCTTTTTGGTGGGAGCAGTATTGCCCATCCCAACATTGAATTCATAGTTGATAATTTCAGATGAAAAACTGACCTACAAACTACAAAAAAGGAACTACTTTGGAAACTAACTTCGGAAATATTTTTACTAACAAAAGTAAGACAATGCCCAATAGAAAATCAAGCACCCCTACTATATAAGACGAAAATCCTGTCATATGCCAAACATGTTAACATTCTATTTTACGACTCAAATCAACTTACATTAAACAAAATACAGCTACTTCAGAACCGTGCCCTAAAAATCACTGTAAAACCGCCGCCACGCACTAGCAACATTGAATTTCTCATTGATGCCGTTATAATTTTTCTCAGCGAGAGACGGGAGTCTGTGATCAGAACAACAGCATATAAATGCGTAGCCATATTCATAACTACATAGTTATCCCCCTCCCTAAGAATACGAGACTATTTTATGCCCATGTTCTGAAAATGATGCACTAAACCATAACTGCATAAACGAACCCTAATTCAAATAAATGGAACAAACATTGCTCAAAAATAGCCGCCAACACTATCTGTAATAAAAAACTTATCAAGGTCCCTATAATTTACTTTGTGGTATATATCACCATTAAGCAACTCACTGTTTGTTATTCACCTACCTAGTTGGGGGACACGTCATAGGTCGTAAAATGTCTGTGAGTTCTACGATACTAAATAGATTGTGAACAGGCACCCATGCCTTATCATATCCAGGATGAATAAAGGATCTTTTAAAAAAACCCACCATCATACGTGCTATCCTAACTATAGGCCATGTAGGGGTTTTGATTTAGGCACGATATTATAATAAATGAACGAATTTATCATTGAGCTACTACAAGTACGTCTTTCCAGAAAGAGTGGGAAGAAAGAACCACGGAAGATGAAGTCAACAATTCGGTGTATGAATCCACTGTACACAGCCTTCTATCCAGTTAACGAAACCTCTTGGCAGTATAACGAACATTGGCCAGTGTAACTAGCTTGTGCATGGGGTAGGGTCACGGTAATTGGCCTTCAAATGATCACAGTCTGTTGTTTGCCATGGTCAAGGTCACTGCCTCTGGAGCCTCATTATTGCACTGTTCGAAGGACATTTTATTAGCTCTCAATATATTGCAGGAAATACACTCCCACTAGTGGGTTACCCTTCGTTCCCAGCCAATGTGATCCAAGTTACGGGGTGCTCAACCTAACTTATACAATAAACAAGAAAAAGATCGGTCCCAAGTGGTAAATAAATAAGTAGATCAACTTCAACTCTCTACTCATACACAAAGGAGAAGAAAGGAAACAAAACTATCAAAAAAAACAAAAATGGCACAGAAGGAAAATACGGGGTTGGGACAACAAGTACTCACCTTGGGGAAGAACCAATGGGAAGCAGCGAAACAGGGCTGGAATGCGGGGACGCGCAATAGCGTGATCACCCTACCCGTTTCTCTTTATTCGTGGTCGTACAGCGGAATGGAATAGATCATCTGCCGCGTTTTACACATTTGATCCCAAGTGGTAAATAATGTTGGTGCTGATGAAGTGATATGTTTGTAATTTATGAATCCACAGGACGAGTTCTTGAATTCACTCCTGTTTAATTTACGCCCATGTACGCATTTATATATGTATATCTCCTCGGGCGTCAACAAAGCCCTCATATAAATTTGCGTCAGGTTCATGTTTGCGACTGTATACGCAGATGTTAACCCCGGGCCAGGCCGCTTGGAGTTTTGTTTACGCATATGTACGCCACTTTGTAATTCTTCCGATCTCTGCACTTAAGGGACACCACTATTGTCTTTTGTTTCATTTGCTATTGACCTTCCAAGTCGGTGTTATATGGAAAATTACCAATCTTTACTATATAAACCTTACTAACCTACAACCTACAACCTGCTCTAGACTTTCGAACCTTTATTGTTTTGTGTGGTCCATCCTAGCTATGTATGTATAGCACAAGCTGCCATTCGATTGTATGGGGTGACTAATAGGCAGGACGTTGGTTTGGTTAGTAGCGGTGGCGGAGTGGCGGCGGAGGGGCAGCAGCCAGGCGGGAGTCGGGGGTCGGGAGTCGGGAGTCGGGGGTCGGGAGTCG
Organism: Alentia gelatinosa; assembly: GCA_950022655.1. NCBI lineage: Eukaryota > Metazoa > Annelida > Polychaeta > Phyllodocida > Polynoidae > Alentia > Alentia gelatinosa. The sequence continues at coordinate 11,153,331 of OX465582.1, forward strand.
GGAGGGGATTGGGCAGGTCAGTGTTGGTGTTAGCTGCAGCTGATAATGTGTGTGCTATTATGGAATTGGTGTGGATAAAGGTGATATGCTTGTAATATATGACTTTTGTGGGTGGTATGGTAATAGTAAATGGAATCGGTGCAGATAAAGGTGATGTGCTTGTAACATATGAAATTCGTGGATGGCAATAGTAGTATATCAAATTGGTGCTGATAAGGCCAATGTAGGTGTAGTGCATGAAATTGATGGTTGGTATGGTAGTATATGGTATTGGCGCTGATAAATGTAATGTAGCTGTATTGTATGAAATTGATGGGTGGTATGGTAGTTGTATATGGAATTTGTGCTGATAAATGTAATATAGTTTTATTATTTCGGTTTGACCTGTAGGTCAAGACCGAAATATATTAGGGGAGACGGGGAACGGTTTTTGCAGCTTATATTACAATACATTACAGTAATATATTCAGGAATCCTGAATAATTAGACCCTCGATACCCTCGATACCCTGTGGTGAACTGATCAGATGTGGTCCGCACCCGGCGACAGTAGTGTGTCTTTATATATTGCGCAGGCACCCGTTACGGTTCAATGAATACCTACTAGCGGGTGGGGCCCGTACTGGTCAGTAGTGTTTTTTTATATATTGCTATTTTTGTTCAAACCGAAAGTATGGCAATGCCATATCAACTATTAATCCTTGTTGTATGATATTGGTGGGTGGTATGGTAGTAGTATATGAAATTGGTGCTGATAAATGTAATATAGTTTTATTGTATGATATTGGTGGGTGGTATGGTAGTAGTATATGAAATTGGTGCTGATAAATGTAATATAGTTTTATTGTATGATATTGGTGGGTGGTATGGTAGTAGTATATGAAATTGGTGCTGATAAATGTAATATAGTTTTATTGTATGATATTGGTGGGTGGTATGGTAGTAGTATATGAAATTAGTGCTGGTAAAGGTGATGTAGTTGCAATATATAAAGTTGGTATGATAGTATCATATGAAATTAGTGCTGACAAAGGTGATGTGGTTGCAGTATTCGAGATTTGGAGATAGTAGTAGTATGTGGAATTAGTGCGGAAACGTGTGATGTAATAGTAATGTATGTAATTGAAGTTTGGTAATATTGTTTTGGTTTAGAGTGTATTGATATGATAGTGGCAAAAGAAATATGAATAGTGTCAGTAGAATATATAAAATGATGATGAAGAGGAGTTCTGGTCAGTAGTGGATATGAGTACGGGGAGGAAGACGATGGGGAGGAATAGTACCAGTAGTACATATAATGACGGGGAAGGGGGCACCTGTTGCTGCGCTGGCTGCTTACTTGCTGGTAGCGGCGCGGCGTTTCAAGGCCGGGTACCAGCGAGCCCACGCAGGAGGAGGATTGGGAGGGAGGCGTTAGCAGCTGGCAGGTGAGTCAGACCGAGTCCTGGCGGCGGCGGCGGCGGCGGCTGGAGGCGGTGGGAGGGTGGGCGGTACACCCAGGAGGCACCAGCTACCACATACTGCTGGAGGCACTGGAGGAGGAGACCCCAGCACCCGCTCCCGGCCGACCCGCACACGGAGGACGACGCCCTGTTGCTGAGACGCGACGAGGGCGGCGGTGGTGTCGGCGGCAGGTATTCCTCCAGTGTGTGACTGTGCTGCGGTCCTCCAGTACCACCACGCCTACCAGACTGCATGCTCCCCTCTGCTACTTCGCCAATCACGGATTGCTATGTGATAACCCTGCTCCCAGCCCTGGAGTAAACCATGATGCATTGCCGACCCTGGAGTAAATGCCGCGGGACTGGATGGTCATCGCTATGGATACTGGAGTGCTATGCGTTTAACCTTTCTTGATGATATTTCAGATATGTACGTGGAATGTAAGAATATCTAAATATAGGGAGGCGTCTAAATATAGGGGCATTACACTGGATTCTGTATATGAGGCCCCCACTCTACGCCGTGACTCCAGTTTCCCATTGATATAGGGAGGCATGTTAAGCAGGCAATATCCGCCCTCCACGGCTCTATATGATCTTCCTTGACATCCACTTTGAGGGACGCCTCTGGGACCTCCTTAGAAGCAGCCATCTTGGAATTAGTGCGTCTAATTTAAGGGCTCAATTAATGGAGATAGTAATGAAGAGTATATGAGAATGGAGACTTGTCACTGTTGTCAGTAATTGTGACATTGCCACACGCGTCGAAACTAGTATTAATATGTTGCACTCCCTGTGTGAACTTATTTGGGGGATAATAGAATGAACTTTGAAGACCATAGGTGTCAATAACAGTCCACTAAAATACACACCAGATATTATAGGGTATTGACAAGGTGATCACTAGCAGCAGGGATAAGGGCGATTAGCACCACCATAGAAGCTGGAAGAAGTGATGACCTTTTACGTTATTTGGTATTACGGCATGAGATACACGAGTCACACTATGACATTCACCCGTCAATAAGTACCCAGGTCTCTAGCCTTGAGCTTTGCCAGAGACTGACTCGGTAATGATAAAGACAGACTTCACACCTCAGTACAACCACAGCAGGCTGGCAATTGATAGCTGACTTATTGCTTGCTTGCGTGCTCTGTGAGCAGCACTGACTCGTTTTTGAGTAGCTCAGAGTCGCTCTGTGAACAACTCTGACCCGTGCCGTTAGCCTCTACGAGTCGACCACAGTTGAACGTAATGTAGAGTGCACAATTGGAAGTGTTGATATCAGTCATGCGGAACGGAAACTGATATAGACCTACAACCAGCTCTAGACTGCCTTCCGAACTACAAACGGCAGTTCGGGTTCTGCACCTGCTTATACCCTACTCTCTACTTTTCCACAACCTGGTGACGACCTGTCCACGATTTACCCAAGAGGCCTGTCCCAACCTTTCTACGACCTGCCCACGACCTGCTCACGACCTGAGTGCCGCCTGGTGGTGGCGTGTGGCAGGGGCAGCTCACACCTTGATTGTGGGTAGATTAATACCGGAAGGTGAGGGTGGGAAGCGGCGGGTGGCGGCGGGTGGCGGCGAGCCCGGCGGCAGGGCAGGCGGCTATCCATCATCGTTAGGACGGACGATTACTCAGCGCTCCGCGGTACGGGGTCTCATTCCACCCCCCGACCGTCTCTACACAGAACCTAGACCACAAAAAAAAGAGGAGAGACACATCATCAAAAAGATCCAAGTGAACTGAAGAAGCGGTGGTTGTAAGGCAGGAATGATGAATGAGTTGCTTTGTTTCGGTGGCGCAGGTGAAACATCGGGACTGTAGACGGGGCGTGGGAGTGAGCGAGGCTGAGAAAGTGTGAGCAGTTCAAGTCTTGGTGTACAGGGAGGCCTGGTGAAGTTACTATATACTCAGGTTACCCGTACTCACTGTGCTGCCGTGGCTAACAGTTTCTGATCGCTTCTCTAGTTGATCGTCGGATCCATCTAACCAGACACTCAATGCTTGCTTTGTGGAGCTTAAAGGCATCCCAGGTTTCTCTTGATCGCTTTCAGAACGGATTGTGAGCAGTTGGTGAACGGCTCATGAATGATAGGCCGCGCCTCGGTGAGTTCTAACCGTGTCCGCCGCACACTGCCTTGCCACGGCCAATCAGCCGACGCCCCCGTCTCGGAGCGACTCGCCCGGCGCCCGGCCGCAGTGAGTCACTCCCTGACTCGGTCGCCGTCGCTGCCGTAGCCACCACCACTCGTCGAGCTGCTCGCTGTGGTCGCGGCACCGTGAGAGCTGCAGATTTACTGTGTGGAGCAGTGGGCCCCTGCTTGATACAGAGGTGTGTCATAGAGGGAGGCAGCCAGGCGTGACCGTTACAGTTCTTTCACGTCCTGGTGCACACGGATATATATACCATAGGAAGAGGAGAAAGGCTTCCCTATACACCACTGGGGGCTAGTAGGGCAGCCAGCCAGCCCTTGGTTTTTGTGAGGTATACGTACCCTCCACGACCGTTGTCTCTTATAAACTTCTCATATAGACGTAGGACGGTAACGATTCCTGGGCAAGGTCCTGGTATCACGGATTCTGTGTACTGCACCCCTCCACCCCTGCACCAATAGTGATTTGGACCTCCCCACGCGCTAACCCTTCTACACCAGTGGCTGTGATCGGAGGACAGAGGAAGGCCACGCGGCGCCCGCCACACAGGATACACCGCCAGCCCAGGCCCAGCTAAGTGCGCGCCTATTTATACAGCTTGGCGCCCACTCTCTATCCGCCAAGACAAATGAGGATCAACAAATGATGCTTGAGCTCTCTAATTAATTACCGCCAGTCGCCGAGTGACAAATCGGACATCGCGCCGAGAGGCGATATCCTCGGGGTGATAGATGCCAAGCTAAACCGGTTTAAATTCTGGGTCGTGTTTTGGTACACATTGAACACATGGATGTGATAATGTAAAGTGGTCTATAGCATGCAGATGCTTGTTTTACGGATATGCTGTGGTGTATGCTATAAACCCAGCATGTCTTTAAGGTTATATATATGAAGCGGGGGCTGTGTTGCCTAGACACAAAATGACGTACAAAAGGGTGGGGCGTATAGGCTACCTATGAATTAGATCTGACACAGCATATTCTTTTGTAATTATATATGTTTATTTATGGCCAACATCTTTAGAGTGATACCTAAGTATACAAAAAATGTAGACTAGATTCTAAGGTGGAAGGCTTCCACCCTAAGCGTTACCTGTTATATAAGTACAACATACGATATATATGATGGCAAATGTTGATGCTACGTAAAGACTAGACTCTGCCCAAACCCATACATGTATATGGTATAAATGGTATGCATACATGTATTACACAACATCCATACTTGGCAGTCTGAGCCCACGTCCTGTAATGAGTAATCACGGTGTATAGTCGCGGCACGACCTCTGCCAAAGTGCGCCCACTGCGCCAACTGGTGCTTATTGGTGGGATTCGGAATCCGTCGGCGCCGCCACTTTCTACACATCTCAGATATCTCCCCGACTACCACGCCTACATCCAGCATCCTCCAGTCCCGTCCTGTAGAGCGGGGGCTTACTGGAGGGAGCGGGGCAGCGCCCTGGAGGACAGACAGGAGTGGAACCACAGCTTTTTAGAGCTGTGTGTGTATGGAGGCATAAAGACCACATGGAGTGTGGATTGTAAATGGTGGCGGGAGAGGGTTAAATACAATGGTGTGTGTGTCAGCCAGGAGGGGTTAAATGTGGTGTAGTGGTAGCAGGAGGGTTAATAGCAGTCTCCAAGCATCGGCACCGGGTGGAGGGAGACGGGACGGGGCGGGTAGCCAACTCTCCGGGCTTCAGTCACCGGTCATCGCGGTCACACACACCCGCCGCCGACTCAGCTCGTAAAGCCGTCTAGACCGGGCAACACTTAGCCCGTTCGTAAAGTCAATTCACCCGAGCCGACTCCATCATAACAGGCAGTCAGTGCTATTGCCTACCAATCTCACTGGAACCGTGGAATGATTATCCCCGTTAGAGGATAAGATCCGTGGTTTCTCGATTTGAAAGAGAGTTGCCTTCAATGTAAATCTATACGGGAGGATATACAACTGCTTTCTTCTGATAATATCAGGATGAGGAATTTACGAAGGGGCTTATACATGTACTTTAATGCCGCGGAGTGATTGGGTCACGATTATCGAGTATTCCACTGTAAAACGGCAACACAACGATATTGTCGATTTTCCCGCGCTTTTCACTAAAGGTCGTCTGCGCGACCGAGTGTTACGTCACGCCGCCGCTAAGTCTTTCGACGGGTAGACACCTGTCAGAACAGAGAGCAATCTCTCAGTACATATGTAGGGGCCTACCATCACAGATATGTACCTTTGGCCTCCGAGAATCTTTGAATGTGCGTTCGGACAATCAGACAACTCGTGTACAGCACATGTCAGATGAAAAGATAGATCTTGAGCTACAGTGATTGTCTCCGCTGGGATGATGCAACCAGGAATACCATATGGAAATAGGATGTTATCTAGATTGCCAGCTTACATTCAGAAAAAATCTGCTTTTTCTCACAAGGTCTATACCTTTCCTATATAGATGAGTTGTCAATGCTTCACAGCTCGATTTTAAAACAAGAGCATTCATCTGAATTTACCTGAAACAGATTAACAACACCAGATGGTTTTTATAAGTTGGCCTACCCGGTAAAAACCCAGTAGTGGAATGTAGGCTGGAATATAGGCCGAGTATGAATTGATGCTTCAACTGAAAAGCTAGGCTCAACTAGATCGTCCGTGGTTAGAACCTCCCCCCACCCCCACCCCCTGCCAACCTGAGCAAGTCGCGGTGACTCAATGAGTCGACAGACAGACTGGCGCCAGAGAGACGCGCAGTGAGACGCGTCGTGCATCACGTGACCGGCACGAGACGCGCGGAGAACGCTGGGTACAGACGCGCGGGTCACTGTGCCTGTCGTGTCCTGCCCGCGTCACCTCCCCACGTGACCTCTTCCAGTGGCCCATTTACCTGACCCCCAGTGTTGGACTCGTCTTGAATCTCCAACACACCCGATAACGTGACAGTGAGTTGTAGTCATCATACCTTGGCGATGCTTACTTATACGGTCTACCTGGATAACCTACCTGATTGATTCACCCAAAAAACAAGGATTCTAACATCGAACGGCACGTATACAAGATCAACTCCTCCATTCTGGTCACTGAGGGGTATTGCCTCAGATTCACACCCCCGCTTCGGGTTACCTACCTACTTACCTGTGTGGCCGGCGTTACGGACCGGGGCGCGTGAGGGGACGGGGCCTCGTGCCTCCCCCCGCCGTGGAGCGCCTCCCTTCCGCCGCCACTCCCCGGAGCCTCACTGGAAGCGCTCTCTAGAGTTCACTCACCGGAGGATCCCCTTAGGCTGGTTCTGCGGCCGAGCGTGTTAAGCGTCATTGGATTACCGAACGGGGAAACGGATTACGTGGATTACGGGGTGTCCGTTGGACGTACGATACAATGGAGGGGCAGAACACCATCATGACGGGTGAGTAGCTAAGGGCTGTGTCACGTGTAGATGCTTCATTTTTGGTAGAGCAGGTCTCGGAATACTCTACTGCAGTAGGACCCGGTAGTGGATCACTCCGCTGAGGAAGCCTCACCCCAACGGGGAAAAATTCGCGTGGAATCCTCATCTTGGACCACTTTGACTCGGAACAGAGGGGCCTAACGGAATTCCCCTGTAATATCTTATTCCTGTCTCGTACCTATGGTGAAACAAGATAGTATTACGGTTGCTGTTGCTATATTCTGGTAACTTGCCCAATTGTGTTGAAGCAACGCAATGGTACGGGGGACCAGGGTAATCATGTGGTTGAGTGTGGACAATATAGCGCAAAGCCAAGTTTTACATATATTAAAAGCTGATGTCCTGGCTGGAATGTTGCGACCACACTGTTTCTGAAAATATTTTATCATGCAACGCAAAATATCCAGCAAATTATGTAAAATGTTGACTGATTCCCTTGTCTTAAAAGCTTTTGCATTAATTCTCTTTTACTCATATGTTTATCAGATTTAAGGGGGAAAATCAGCATATGTCATTCCTTGTTTCAAACTCCTATATATTAATTTTTCTCTACTCATAATCTTTGACATAAGATACTCTATATTCAAGCCACTGACTCTATCTGTATGCCTCATACAATATGAAGTTGGGTAGCTGAGAGCCATACTGCTTCGCTAGAACTTGTAGTTAATTCTAGGTATGACGTCACTAATGTACAGTGACATGTGTAAAATGGCACGACATGACATGAATAACAGCATGACGTGCGAATGATGACACGACATGGCAGGTCGACAGTGTTAGGATCAGAGACAGGGAACACCGACCCCACACTCACACACACCATCACACACACACACACACCTTCAAACATTCACATCCCATCTGCACACTCACACCTCGCTCCACACACACACACACACATATATATATATATATATATATATATATATATATATATATATATATATATATATATATATATATATACATACACACACAATAATGACTGGTTTTATGTACGAGTGGCCGTAATCTGCGAGTAGTTGACGCGTAGTAATATCCGAGCGATTAGCGAGGATATTACGTCGTCAACTACGAGGAGATTACGGTCATTCGTATACAAAACCAGTTGTTATTGTATTTATTACTCACCTACAAGATTGATAACAAATCTATTGCAATTAAACAGTTTCTCTAAGCCATTTAGTTCCAGACATCACAGCACTGTCAAGTCTGGCAGTAATTCGGTGTACATACACCAATAATATAGTTCGCCATTAACCTGTACTTTAAGCATGCAAAGTGTAATATGACAGTGATTTCTGATGGTAAATGAGATTATTATGATTGATTCTAAATATTTAGCATTGAAGGAACATTCAAGAAACTTATTATGAAGTACACAATAATTCAACCTCTTTATGGACAGGACTATTTTTCCGGAATCTCCTGCAGGAGATTCTGACATGCCAGAATCTCCGGGTAGCTAATTCCAGGTGCCCTATACATTTCCTATGGAATCTCCGTAATCGGTGGGTAATAAATGTTTATATTTGATATGTACGTATACACACCTTGATGTTTACATACAAATACAGTGTGATAAAGTGTGTTGTAGCAGGATCACTGTCCATGTTGAGTTTAGGATTATTTACTGACATATCGTCCTCATGTTGTCAATCCTATTGTGAGTGCGAGTTTTGTCAGAATAGGATACACATTCCATTTCTTGGAAAACATTTTTTTTCAAGACTATTGTAAGAGTTAGACTGAGACTATTCATTTCGGCTTAGACTTGCTCAAGTCCTTGATTAAGAAATAAATCTACATTGCAATATTTGGACTTCCCCTAACGCCTGACAGGTCCAGGATTCAAATTGTCCTGTATCCCAGCGAGGAGGGGTGGAGTAGGTGAGGGGTAGGCATAGGAGACAGGTACTGAAGCCAGTTTACTTTGTTCCTTAAAAAAATGATATGATATTACCTTTGAAAGCCGTCATATGATACTGTCTACTCCTAAAGGTCAGACGGAATCTCACGGCTAATTCTTTTTAACCCATTAAGGGCGAGAACTCCTACAGGCATTATGTATGCGGAGGTGAAATTGCCTAGAGGCATTTACGATAAATTCAAGCAATTTTCAGTGAAAAGATAAATAGTTTGTGTACAATATAGAAAGAGGTGTGTAGAGATCAAAATATTATTTAGGAATAATTCTCGTATCTCAACGAAGAGGTCCCTTTATCTCACCCCAGATATTTTTTCTCCATAGATTTAACATTGGGAACTCGTATCTAACGCCCATGAGATATTTAGGAAAAATATCCAATGGGGGATTATGTCACAAATGTTAGCCCATTTGTCAATGTGAAGGGTGAGATAAATTCAGAAACCCATTCAAGTTTAGGGTCAAAGCTCAATCCCATCTCGTTTGAATCGCTACATAATTCACGCGGCTTCGCCTTGTGAATTACTACGCGATTCAAACCCGATGGGATACGAGCTCTGACCCTAAACTTGCATGTGTTTCCTGTATAATATCTACTGCTACCTACCTATATGAAAAGGGCTTATACATTTTATTAGACGAAACAGTCTACGGCTGTGTACACGTCATCTCCCACAAATTAGCATAAGATGAAACACTTTTACCTCCCTGGTTAGTTCTGAAAACAGCCAAAAAAAGCATACATATCTCTAGGACTGCGGTTTGTAGAGAGGATGAAGAGGAACGAGAGTGGCTGGCGAAGAGTGGGGAGAGGGGAGAGGGGAGGTTGTGATGCAGAGTGTGGTGGAGGAGGGGGAGATGTAGTGGAGGAGGGGACGGTGTGTTGGGGAGTGTGGTGGAGGAGGGAACGATGTTGTGGACTGTGTGGTGGAGGAGAGGGACAGTGTGGTGGAGAGTGTGGTGGAGGAGGGAACGATGTTGTGGACTGTGTGGTGGAGGAGAGGGACGGTGTGGTGGAGAGTGTGGTGGAGGAGGGGGGGCGGTGTGGTGGAGAGTGTGGTGGAGGAGGGGGACGGTGTGGTGGAGAGTGTAGTGGAGGAGGGGGACGGTGTGGTGGAGAGTGTGGTGGAGGAGGGGGACGCTGTGGTGGAGAGTGCGGTGGAGGAGGGAACGATGTTGTGGACTGTGAGGTGGAGGAGGGGGGCGGTGTGGTGGAGAGTGTGGAGGAGGGGGACGGTGTGGTGGAGGGGGGAACGATGTGAAGGGGATGGTGTGGTGGAGAGTGTGGTGGGGAGGGGACCGTGCGGTGGAGATTTGTGGAGAGTGTAGTGGAAGGAGAGGGAGTGATGGAGAGTGTGGCGAGGCGCTAGGATGTGTGATAGAGAGGTAGAGGAGGCGACGACCGCCTGTGCGCACGTACGCGCATGCGCTATGGATCCACAGGTGTGCGCATGTCAGGTGAGCATGCGCGTGATGGGACTGAACACGCACATCCTGACGTAGCTTGTTTGTCTGGTCGCCATTTCTCCTCCCCCCACCCCGTTCCTCGTCCGCTGCGGGCACTGCCCTCTGTGTGTAGTCTTCTGTGTCTTCCATCACCCTTCTTAGTCTCTTCCCCTTCTGTCCGTCTCTTACCCACGCTCTTTCCTCTTGTCCTTTGTGACATCTGCCTTGGCTCCCTTGTCTTTCCTGGAATAGCCAAGCCTTCCACAGTTTCAAAGCTAATGCAGTCTGTTACATGTGTCGTCAGGAATGATGAAGCACCAACAAGTGTTAGCTCAGGCTTCCTTGCATGCTAAGCTAACCTTGGATACTTTGGCGGACAGCAGAAATAGCAGAGTACCAGTTGACTATTCACATGCTGTCTTCTCCGTGTATGTAATGAACCTGAAGATCTGCATAATTGTAGATGTGCAATGGTATCCGAAAGAAAGGCCATACAAGACCTATATTCATTTCCAGAATTCCCAATATTTCGCCTCCCTTGTATCTTGCCTTCCACCCCTCCCCGATCCCTACACCAGAAGCGCGCTACGTCACTTCCTATGAATGTCGTCTGCTCCTAATTCTGCGTCTAAAATATACAACTGGGATACCAAAAAGAGGCTCTCCGTTGACGGCGGCGCTTACAGCCCGCCTGCCGAATGGCGCGCATATTTAATTACGGTGGACGGTGCATCATCGTAAAGAGAGGGGATGGGCATGCGCACATCGACTGAACAGATTCCTGGGGGTCGGGAGGTCACTGCCTGCGGAGAGGGTAAAACAGAACGATGCTGAGCCGGGCGACGTAGGGAAGCAGCCAGGGAGAACTGAGACAATCCTCCGAGACTGTAATTAGCCTAATCAAGGTAATTACTTGATTAAAGGGTCTCTCTAATTGATGTATGCGGCGGCCGCTTGTGGCGCTGATCATCTGGTACCGGTTGCCGCTGTCAAAGGCAGTGAGTCCGGTTGGGGAGACTTCCTTGGTCTTGTCTTTTCACCGGTGGAGAACCGACACTAGGTTCACTCGGGGACAAAGTGAGGATGTTACGTTTTATAGACATGACTGGCACCAATATCGCACTGACGTGAGTTCCTCTAGCCACATACCTGAGCATCTCACTGTTGTATATCAGCCGTGTTTATTTCGTTTAAAGCTAAATATATTGTCATCTTGACGAATTACACCGAGATGTGATATGCTAACGTTAGTTTCGGGCTACATACATTAGTTTTAGGCGGTAGTACATGAAAATATGCATATTTAACAAGTGAGCAACAATCAATTCAACAACGAAAGTGGCAACGTTATAGTCACAAAGATACATAGAATATGATATGTCCGTATATTGGTTAATCTATTCATAGAGATTTGTTTTTAATGTAGAGAGTTTATTTCCTCTTATTACCATACAAGGGTAAGACATCAATTTTGTATTGTGTTGGATACAATTTTTATACCAGGAATGGTAATGGAATAGACAAAGCTAGTAATTGTACAATCATACAATGACAGGCGTACAGTTCTTACCATGGCAGTGTACATTATTTGATAACTTTAGTTCAGGTTGTTACATTTCTTTGCACCATTTTATTACAAGTAAACACCATCTACCGTATAACGTCTCATTCGGTTATTCGAACGTTCAGTTGATCAGATTTGGACTTAATTTGTCCTTGGTACCTACAAAACTAGTTATCGATTAATATCAAGAAAACAAATCATATAGTTTTACACCGAATAGGGAAAGGACTGTTATAAAAATAGCCTCAAAATCCAACATGATTACATGATGTTATAAACTTTATGAACTTAGTAAGATGCGACCGTATATACCTGTATACCTGGATCCTGTATGGCACCAGTTTACAAAGGTACATGTACATAGAAAGGCTGCACAAAATACAAAGCAGGGCACTACGTATTTCAAACAGCCCCTGCTCACCCGGGTTATTAACATGCACAAAAATGCTGTCTACCTTTTTTAATTGACAGAAGAGAGTCCCATATACTTAATGATATTTATAAAAGGAGTAGAAATCAGTATTATATAAATGGTAGGTAAAATGTAGCAATATAATACGATGCATCGGTATTGTTCAGATCCAAACCAGATTGCTCGAGCTACATGAGATCTTTGCACTTTTATGGAAGTAACCTTTGGAACAAACAACCAGCGATAATACAGAACACTGATACCTATGTTTTATTTAAATCACTTACAAAAGCAAAGATTTTACAGACTCTGGATAAAACTCCGTATAAGGAGGTATAAATCATGTATCTTTGTAATTTGACAGCATATTTTGCTACTCTTATTGGATTATGGAAAGCGCATAGATCGAAATGGTATTGATGTGGAGCGACCACCAAAAAAGTTATTCGCTAGGTGGATTTTTTTCAGGTACGGCATCGTAAATTTATAAATTTAGGCGTGTGGCCCTTTATCTGACTCAAAACATTTTATATATGGATCGTAATCCCAATGTTGTCAGACTTTGTGGGTTCGAGTCTGACTGCAGCCACTGTTCTCCTTCACCCCCAGCAGTGGTAGATTTACTGCTATATCAAAAGCCAATCCTTCTCATACCATGTTTATGTGGTTTGGGAAGTAAAGGAACTCTCACCTCAGTAAATGTGTAGGGATAAGACTTCTACCTAAATTCATATCATAGATTTGGTCAAACCCAAAGTAAGTCTAATATTACACATTGGATGTTAAATTATCCCAACAAACAAACAAGCAAACCACATAACCTGTTAGTACTCATTATTTCTGTATAGTAATATATCTGTATTCCCTTTCTCTTTTCAGGTAAGTCTCATAATGAAGTACACGGGGCTCCGAAACAGTAAGAGTGAATACAAGTTCTTTTCCATTCATGATCTTGTTAGTAAAACAAAACCAGAAAAGAGAGAGAGATTTCGGTCGATGTGACGTAGCATCCATACCCCTTCAAAATATTTTCCTCCTTTCCTTTCTCATACGTGCATGAACAACAGCTCCAACTCACACCTGGTACCTTGCTTTATCCTTTTCTTTCTCTCCCCATTCCTCCCTATCCTCTTCCCTTCTATCCCAAATCCTATCCCGTCTTGTGTCCATCCACACTCATATTCTCCTCGCCGTCACACACCGCCACCCTCCACCCGGCCCTCCTGGTGTTGCCGATTATATCCATCCTCATACTGGTCACGTGACATCCGACTGCACCCCAATCTGACCCATTAGGTCCCCCTTCATCGCGTATTCACTTCCGGTTTCCGGCACTAGGAGCTCGCGAGGCCTGACTGGAAGGAATGCACCTTGTTATTGAGTATCGCAATCGTTTCTCTCTGTAATTTATCCAAATGTTCCAAAGGTCGCATGATATGATATGTGATATGGTATGGGTTTGTGAACAGGAGTAATTCCATGGCGCTGGGTGTCTGCAGTTAGCTTTATGCGGATTTGTATGAAATACATTTCAAGAATACCTACATATTTCTTTGTTTTGATTTAGTTATGGGCTGTTAACAAGATCCTCAACCGCCCTTTACAATGCTACAATTAGATTATTTCTATGTTTTGACTCTGATCCCCCACCTCCTTTTTGACCCAATGAGATAAGAGTAGACATTCAGATTGTCTGTTGGAAGACTGTAAGGCCATTAAAAAAAAACTTGTTTCTCATCACCGCGCGCATCAGAAAAAACGATTTTAGAAGATCTTTTTTTTTTTTAAATAGATGAATCTTGATAAAAATTATGAAAGGTATGTATATTTAGTATCAAATTAAAGCTCCTGATGTCGGGGATGCATTGAATGTAGAGCCAGTAAAAATCTGGAAACCCCGCGTAAGTAGACACCCCGCGTAAGCAGCCACTTTGGCCTGGATCGGAGGGTGACCGCTTATGCGGGGTTTTACTGTATGTCTCCCCTATTTGATATAGCAAAAAAAAAAGAAAAAAAGAAAAAAAAGCGCCCTCGTCATATTTTTCATGGCTTGGTGATGAGAAACAAGTTTTCTTTTTGAGTGGCCTAAATATGGAGGCGAATTTGAGTATGTGGAGGGCCATGCTAATATGTTCAGTTGCACAAATACATTTAGACTATTTTCTTGAAGATTCGATCACATTCAATCGGTATTCCTGGTTACATGAGACGACAACCATGTTCACGTCGAATATTAGAATCTCATCGGTTCGCCACTTTTATGGCACCCAAAACCTGGTACAGCAATGGAAATGAGATGGGGATGCAAAGTAAGGATGAAAGCGACGATCTACCCAGAGAAACAGAGGATCAGAGGACCGGAGAGTGGAGATGGCCTTGTCATGTCGTCACCGTCAGATGCATCTAATATCTGCGGCAGGCGGCCCCAGTGACAAAACCACATCTCTTCTTCAAGGCTTGGTACCAACCTTTACCCCAGTGCATCCCGCCTCCCGTCTGAGGTAACCCACTGTGACCCCACTGCACCCCTCCTCCAGGCTAAGGTACCCCATGTAATCCCACTTCACCCATCCTCCAGGCTGAGGTACCCCATGTGACCCCACTTCACCCCTCCTCCAGGCGGAGGTACCCAACGTGATCCCACTGCACCCCTCCTCCAGGCGGAGGTACCCCATGTGACCCCACTGTATCCTTTCTCCAGGCTGGGGTACCCCATGTGACCCCACTTCACCCCTCCTCCAGGCTGAGGTAACCCCTGTGACCCAACTGTATCCTTCCTCTAGGCTGAGGTACCCCATGTGATCCCACTGTATCCTTCCACTAGGCTAAGGCACCGACTGTGACCCCACTGCACCCCTCCTCCAGGCTGGGGTACCCCATGTGACCCCACTGCACCTTTCCTCCAGGCTGAGGTACCAACTGTTACCCCTCTGGATCCCTTTACCAGGGATGCCAGTTTGTAGGATTTTGCCTACATGTAGGATTTTCATTTTAGTCTGAAAGAGATGACAATTTAAAGAAATTATATGTTTTGAGAACATTATAGACTCCAGGTTCCCTAATATACCTAATCAATATTATTAAAGCATTACAAAGTCTAAAAGAAAATATCAGAGGAATGCCTAATGAGCTTGTAAAGGTATTCTGCAGAATATAGAACTGACAGTGTGTGGTAATCTTTCTTAAATGATTTTCTTTGAAGAGTACCCCATTTAGTACAGAACTACACATAACCCACTCTTATAGCAGATATCTAGATATCCTATATTGCCAGTCCATGCCCTAGGATCTGAGTGATGGGAATTCCCCTACACCATGTGCGTTTTAGGTGAAACATAGACTGGCCTCAGTCCCCACGTAGGAATTTTTCCTGACCCCAACTGGCATCCCTGCTTTACCAGGCCTCGGTACCCGCTGTGAGTCCAACACTCCTCCTCCATGCCATAGCACCCCGTGACCTCACCACACCCTCCTACGTGGCATTATACTCCTTTGACTATCACACCCTTTCTCCATGCCATGATACCCGTGCTTGGGATGATGTTGTATAGGGTTGATAAGAAGCTGGAGGTTGGGACGGGACTAATGTGTCTAGTAAAGCAGTTAGACTACGTCTGTAAGCTAGATGAGATCATGAGATAGAGATCTGAAGTCACGTATGACGTCTCTTTGACAGAGAGACCTGTGGCGAAAGTGTGATTTGCACACGCGTGGGAAGACATCTGGTGTCAAAACCTAAGTAAATCCTCAGGGATGCCAGGTTTCAATGTTTCCATTGAAATTCATGTTTCATGTTTTTATTTTCAGAATAAAAGAATTTTTTTCTAGTATGATATTGACATAACAACTGCTAAATTACTTTATTCAGCCACAGCCCATGATTCCCAACTGAACCTTCCCATTGACGGTTGTAAAAACTTGGCTTTCACTTGATTCTTTGATTCCCCACTGTAATATGTATGTAATGCGTAAACCCTGTATTGCAATGAAAAATATGTCAATGTTTTTTTCTGACCCCAACTAGCATCCCTGAGTAATTAAATGATTTAAAAAATATAGATAAAACATGGTGGCTACTGCATGAACATGGTAGAGCGGGCAAAGTCTAATATCGGGGCTCCCTTGTAAGAGCGAAGCGCTGACTTAATGGAATTTGAACATATTACTTCTAGCGGATACTATCAAGAGACGTCACGAGTTTGAGTCTGAGTTTATTTATGCCACGCATTTTGTTGGCTCCATAATTTCACGAGTCGAAGACAAGTGACATTACGGAGCCAACAAAATGAGTGGCATAAATCAACTCAATCTCAAACGAGTGGCGTCTAGATTTTATCCTGCCCCGTTTCCATATTTTTTCAGTATCAGAAAGTAGTGGCATAAACAACCCTTTATGTCACTACCTGTGACATAAACAAATCCCATGTTAAGCCTATGGCGTTTTTTATTAGGGGTAGGATACAACGTGACACAGGGAGGCGTCATAATGCAGACAGTGTGGTGTAGATACATTGGTTGTGGTGTCGTATTTGTTACAGCAGGACGATGCATGTTATTCAGGTGATGGTTCCGGTTAGGCATAGAAATGCTATGGGGTTGCTGTGTATGCCATACAGTCTGCGGCGAAGTGCGTGCCATACATTTGTATAGTGAGACGGCATGGCACGGGATTGTGTTGGCTCACATTACCACAAGGATGGTTAGAGTCATCAGACCATGCAACGTGTGAGTACAATGTATCCTAAAGACTAACTAATAATACATGTGTGAATCACCAGGCATTAGGGTATCACAATCGCAAATCAAAGAAAAGCCTTGAGTCATCCCGCACTGAATATTTCTGGACTAGGACTAAAATTTGATCATATTGACTTTGAAAATCGTACTGTAACAATTTCCAGTCTCAGGTGCTAGTCCTAGAGGCAGGCATTCTATTCATGCGGTTCTGCTGTCTATGTATGAGATCCAGGCAGAGGATCGTAACCCACTGCATTCCTCCTCCCGTCAGAGATATAACCCACTGTGATCCCATTGCATTCATCCACCTAGGTCAAGGTACCACCTGTAACACCACTGCATGCCTACTCCAAGGTACCCCTAAAAGCCTACCCCCACCTACCACGATTCTGGTCCCGATTGGCCTTACGACGGCCTTCCCGACACCATTCCGATTCTATCGTGACGTCAGCCAAAATCGTGGTAGGTGGAACAGGTTTCTGCGATTCTGTCTACGACAGCTCACGATAGGCTGTGATTAAAAACGCCAATCGTAGAGGCACAGATAACTTCCAACATGTTGGAAATTTTGTAGCCTGTCGTAGGGTATTGTAGTGTATTTGAATGGGAAAATATCTCTTGTGGGTGACATACTAAATGGAAAATTATGAAATTCTAGAATTAGGTAGGCCGTATACAGATATTTATTACCCATCTGATACAGAGTCTCCATACTAAGCCTATGGAGATTACAGATCGCTACTGAGGAGGATACGGAGCTCCGTACCCTCCTAGGAGGATACGGATTTTTGAGATGAAAGTAGTCCCAAACATAACTTCTTAATTACGTTGAAAAGTTTTCTAACGATCATATTTATTGCTTAAATCTAAAAATAAGTGAGTAATAAATACAACATTACCATAATTTCGATCTGTGTGGCCGTATTCTCCTTGTAGTTGACGCTACGGAATACTCGTCAACTACACGGAGAATACGGCCACTCAGATCGAAATCATGGTAATATTGTGTATATATTCGTTGATAATATGATATCATTTGATTAAGGATAAAGGTCTGAAAATAATAGTTTCAGATCGGAATCACGATTCTATCACATTATCTTTTTCAAATTGATTGTATTAGAGTCTGAAAAATAACTTCAAATTATGTTGTGAATACCTCTAAAATTTTATTCAGATTCATTCAATGTTTGCAAAATTATAATACATTTCAATATTAAAACTCATATACATTGATACACAGATTGAATCGTGACCATGGTTTATGTTTTTGGTCCTCCAAAGGCGTTTCTACGCTCTACGATTTCAAACCATGTCCACGATTTGGAACTATCGGGGACCTACCGATAGGCCACGATTTGGGCATTTCAAATCGTAGCCATTGGGAAGTATGTCGTGGCCTATCGTGGTAGGTGGGGGTCCCCTCTTATAATTCCCACCGCACCCTTCCTCCTGACTGTGACCCCACTGCACTCGTCCTCCGGGCTGAGATATCCATTGTTAAACCTCTGGAACCCTCCTCAGGCCTAAGCACCCCTGTGACCGCACTGCATTCCTCCTTCAGGACGAGGTACACCCTGTAAGTCCCACACCCCACACCCAGGCAACCCGGACCAGACATATCTGACATTAGATAATAAAGTAAGAAGAAAGGACCCGAATTTAATCATATTGTCTCTCAAAACCTTCTACGATCATTTCGTCTCAAGTTCTAGTTCTAGAGGCAGGCATTCATACGGTTTTACTGTCTGCGTGTGGGATCCATTTTAGATATATATCCCGTCTTCTTTAAAAGAAAACCACAAAAAAACCCAGTCATTTATACTCTTATAGAGATTCCCAATCTAGGCAGCCCTGGCCTTGTTGTGCCACATCAGCCCACCACGTTTAACCCATGATCTTCTCTTGTTATATCCATAGATACAGCCCTAAACACAAACGCACCAATATTCCTTTACACAGACATACACGTCTAATCATACATATATATATATTTATTACCCACCTGATACGGAGTCTCCATACTAAGCCTATGGAGATTACAGATCGCTACTGAGGAGGATACGGAGCTCCGTACCCTCCTAGGAGGATACGGATTTTTGAGATGAAAGTAGTCCCAAACATAACTTCTTAATTACGTTGAAAAGTTTTATAACGATCATATTTATTGCTTAAATCTAAAACTAAGTGAGTAATAAATACAACATTACCATGATTTCGATCTGAGTGGCCGTATTCTCCTTGTAGTTGACGCTACGCAATACTACTCGTCAACTACGCGGAGAATACGGCCACTCAGATCGAAATCATGGTCATATTGTGTATATATACACACCTACAAAAACACAGACCTACACTCACGGAAACACACACCTACACACAAACACTCCCACACAGACACATGCACACACACGCACACAGCTACATCAGCAGACACACGTAAACCTAACAGACTCCAGTCAAATACACACAGCTAGGCGCCACCTAGCGGACGTAGAACCAATATGGCGGCTCCCTGACTTCCGGTCTTATCTGGCGGCGGGCGGCGGGTGCGTTGTTGGTGACGGAGACGGGGCTGGTGGGGGGGGGGGGGGGGGGGGTCGTGGGGCTCGGGGTCTGCCGAGGCCGTGGTGGTGGTGGGAGATAAGAGATTGACGGTCTAGTCGGCGGCTACGGTTTAGCCGTCTTATCTTAGCATGTCTTAATAGTTCCCTACTTCCGCCATACCCCACTCTGCCTCTGGCACCAAGCTGTCAATCTATCCCGCCACAATCATCCGCCCACCTTCGCATTCCTTGGTTATGCTTCCCTCAGCTTTTCTTTTGATAACTCCTACGCCATTCTGCAAACTCTCTTAGCTGCCTTCCTCCCCCCGCCCGTCATCCCAGCTTTCTTTCCCCTCTCTGCATCTTATCTCATTTCCTTTCCCTCCCAAGACTAACAGTCAACCTACTTTTTACTATGTCAACTTGGCAACATTGGACAAACATGTGTTTCAAAACTTAAAGAACTCTTAAGTTAATATATTTCTGCTAGATTATCTGAGGAGTTGAATTTGCAGAAGAATATCTGTATATTCTCACATATATTGTGAATATAACTTTTGCGGTTGTTTTCGACATTGTCTTTCATGGAGGGGACTGTGTTTTATTGAATGGAATCAATGAATATGAAAAGAAATGGGAGGATGAATTGGACCCAATGTAGCGTGGTAGGCCAATGACAGAAATGGCCCCCTGGTTAGTTTTTCATGCCGCTCATATTTGTTATTGGCGTCGTAAACGTCAGAAATCCCCGCAGATCCATGCATATTTTAGTCTCACCTATGGGTAAGGAGAATACGCCTGTTTCGTGTTAATTGGGTCTACACATGAACCACGGATGTGGGGATGGGAAATGGTAATTTCTGTTTCCGGAATGAATTAAGTTGGTTGGCGAAAAATTAAATAAGATGAATAAAAACTGTAACAGCTGAAGGTCTAGTAGGTTATGCCTTGATCAATCTAATATAGGCCTAAAGTAGGTCCACTTGGGTTTTATTCCAGTTGTTTTCCTTGACCTTTTATAAAAGATGTATGTTAGTGAAGGACTTTCTGAGAGAGGCGTTTTCTTGAATGAACACAGACACCGTTGACTTGATACGTTCATTCATTCAGGAGAACATATCCTGTGGACCGAAAGGTATAAATAGGTATTAACGTCAGGCCTGACGTGTTGCTCTGACGATGCATCCCAAGAAACGACATACATACTTTACGATGACAGTTGGATAAGAAACGTTATCGTTTATGACGTTTGCTGACAGTAAAACAGGAAGGTATAAACTGTTCTTAATGGCACTGCTCCCGTTATGAAGGGCTTATATTAATTAGATCCTAAAGTATGCATAGGAATTGTTTGTACAGAAGTATTCATCCCAGCCCTGGTATTATTTCGGATTTAAGTTACCATTAGAAAGAATTATTACATACCTATGGCCGAACGTCTATGAAATACTACCCGCTACTAGGGGTGTAGTATAAATAATGTTCGGGCACACTGTGCCCATAGTGGATTTATCAGGTCAACATCTACATAAATAAGTATATGAAATGACATTTTTCTTGATAATTAGGTAATGTAATAATAAAAAAACTTAGTGACTGAGCCCGTAGGAATGCCATTCTCGGCCTTTTGATGCCATAAATACGTCCCTCTGCCTGCGGCATCAGGACGTATTTATGGCATCAAAAGACCTCGAACGGCCATCCCTTCGCGCTCAGTAACCACGTTTTCTCTTAATACCTAACACCCCATTTAATAGAGAGAAAAACGCTGAACAGAGCATTGAGTATTTCTTCATGACACAAGAAATATTAGCCAATGAGAATTAAGTTTACTTTCAGTCGTTGAAACGAGTTTCATCATGCTATGTCAACAATGACGCAACACATGGCTGAAAATATATTTTTCAAATACAATTCGCTGCCTTATCAACTTTCAGTGGTAGGGATAAATTTACAACCTCAACTAATTGTCTATTTGTCAATCCCACCAACTTTCGTGGCGTTCCTTGATAGTTTCCTGTATTCAGCGATAAATACATGTACATGAATATAGGTATCTAAAGTATTTACATCCGTCAATTTCCCATGAATACGCACGTACGTATATACTCGACCATGGTATATACCCATCCTGATGCGAAGTAATTCCCAGTTAATCAGTACCGTCTCTCAGACAATGCTGAGGTGATGTATCTTTTATATATACACTAATCGTATCAGATAAGGCAGTCTAATGGCCCTTCTAAAACACTTCATTTTCAGCCATTTAAGATACCATACTACATGTCATCTCGTATCACTCATATCCATCAATTAGATTACATTTCTCAAATGGTATAGTACATGTTATGTTAAAGGCGTTTCCCAAACTCGGAATGTGCTGACATTATCATGCAACGCATTTTCGAAGCCAACCCCGACTTAGGGTCTGTATATTAACTACGGAAATAATCACGTACGATAGCCGTTGGTCTCTGGCAATGTTTGCGTATGCGACCAACACTTTCGACGATATTATTATAGCCCTCGTTGACTGATGTTCCCATTTGAATAAATATTTACATCGTCTACGATGTATATTCCAAGTCTCGTGAGGGAGCTTCGAGGTGAAAGAGTATTTATCCTACCCCTAATAAAAAACCGCCATAGAGTTAACATAGGGAAATTTTATGTGGCAGGCCGTGACATAAAGTTTTTTATGCCACTAGAGTAATAACAATATTGACCAATCAGAGAACAGGATGTCAGCTACTATTAAGAAGGTTCTGTTGGTCCTTGACTCAATATTTATATTTTAGTAATACAAAAGCATAGACGGGGTACGATAAATACGAAACCGAACTCGAGTTAGACTTGGTCAATGTCTATGCCACTCAGGTCTGCTCCTCACTACACTCGGCTACGCCTCGTGTAGTAATACACGACCTTCCCGTCGTGGCATAAACATTGTTAAGTCTAACTCTCGTTCGGTTTCTACTAAGTACTGTAGATATGTATAGACAACCGTGGCCATTGTTTGTCCTCCTGTCAACGGCTGTCATAGTCTCTTGTTAATACTGGTCCTGTCAATAACTGTTTGATTCTTCTGATCTCTTATTGTGGCACAGGCTTATTTTCCTGGTCCCTGGTCATGTTAAGAGATGTGTTATTCTCCTGGTTCCTGGTCCTGTCAACAGAGCTCTATCTTATTCTCCTTGTCCTTGGTCCTACCAGAAACTGTCTGATTCTTCTGAGCTTTCATTGTGTTAACAAATGCCTTATTTTCCTGGTCTCTCGTCCTGTTAACCGCTGTTTTCTTTTCTTTGTCTCTGGTCCTGTCAACAGCTGCCTTATTCTCCTGGTCTTTGAGCCTCATTCGTCGCTCAATGAAATCAGAGCGGAAACTGGCATACATCCGTTCGCCTCAGGCGCTTCCTTCCTGCTCGTCAAAAACTACCCGCCCCTCCCCCCTACACCAGTCAGTCGCTACTTGAAGCATATCTCTGTAACCGTCAGTCTGTCAGTCAGCGGAGCTGCTCAGAGCAGCTCTTAAGACCTAACTCAGTCTCTCAGTAAGGCCACTTGTCTCCTAGTGAGCATACTTGTACAAACCCAGACACTGTAGTCCTATGGGCACTGGTTACCTACTCTATTAGTACTCAGATTTAATGTATGTGATTTTCTCAGAAGCCTAGGTTGATGTTGAGCTATCATTGTCACTGATTTAGTGAGTGAGAGCGAGTGAAGTGCTGAGGGAAACATTTAATCGCTACTTGTCTGGTCAGAACAACTCCCTCCGGATATGTCTGAAACGCTGTTAAAAAGACAAGGTGAAATAAAACAAAAACAGCGGTCTGCACTAATGAGTTCATAAGAACATGACATGGGGGATCGAAAGAAAGACCAGATATAATGAATCGGCATATACGTAGGGTTAGCCATGTTGTAATTACTGACGAGATTTTTCATAGTCACCAGATTCAAATGAATGTTCCCTGGTTGTATAGTGATTTCTAGATATAATGATAGGGATAGAGACAGAGAGGGAGCGGGAGAGGGATAGAGACACGCAAATAATAATGACTGGTTTAGAGTACAAGCAGCCGTGCTAACTAAGCAGTTTACGCGTGATAATAGTCTATGAGATTACTGCTACTCGTACACAACACTACTTATTACCTTCCACCCACATCCATGATTAAAAGAAAGAAGAAGGAACCTCAAATTGACCTCTAGAATGACTGAGAAGTCGACCAAGTCTATGAATAATATTATGTGTAGCTCCAGGTTACGCAATAAGGCCACAGTACTGCCGAGCATGTCGTTAATTTTTACTGACTATCATTTCTGATTTCTAATGATTACTATGAATGATTATGAATAATTAGTATCTAATAAAAATTCAAGAAACATAATTCATAAATACTTTCCGCACTTTTGTCAACGATTATATCCCTTCAATTTCTCATGGAGAATTATACAGGTTTTTTCGGCAAATGAAAACAATACAGTCACTCGCTAGATCGCTAGTCACAAAGCCGCCTTGTAACCAACAAACATTCAGGAAACATTCACTTTGGATGGGACTATTTCTCTGGAATCTCCACCCGGAGATTCTGGGTGGTTAGGATCTCCTGGTGGCGAATTGCAGGCATGCCTTACGCCTATATACATACACGTACTTGTATATAAGACCATACAGCATAAACCAGTAAATACACCGACACCAGCGCCCGGGCATCGTTTCTTATCCGAGTACTACTCACGCTGGTACCCCGCCGTCAGGTGACTGATCGGCTCGCTATGCAGATCCGCACACCGAACACCAGCATCAATCCGTGAGCCGGGCCTGTGGGCGGATTTGTGAAGAGAGGATGTGGGGGTGGGTTATATGTGCGTGAAGAGGTGTAGGGTGGGTTTAGGAGAGACGGGAGAGCAGGTGGTGTGAATTGTGGTATGGAGGAGAGAGGTGAGCATTCCGAATCATTGTATCCCAGGCAGGAATACATCTGAGTGGAAAGATTAGTGCCTCTTACATTAAAGTGAAGCTCTATAGGGGACAGAGCCATTGTTAGTTCACGAAGCAGTCACTAGGTGGTCGGGGGACAAACCTGTATTCTGGCTCTTTGTTCTTACAAAATTCAACTGCCTTTCAATATTTTACCATGGTTCCCTTAACTCTCTACACCCATCCCAAAGTAGGATGACATAATAACTAAACCCAAGACATGATATTTTCCATATGGAACACTTTATATAAATATGTGAGCAAGGCTAAAGTTGTGACAATTCCCAATTATCACTCACTTCTTTTCCACCTCCTTTAGTGAAGAACACCTACTTTTTCACCTCCTTTAGTGAAGAACACCTACTCGGGGAGCGTCATGGCGGCGCCCATGGATCATAGGCTAAATGCCGTATAGCTGACTGACACCAAACGTTGAGACATACTTCTATCCTAGATCTCATCGCTGATTTCAGTGGCGGAACGCTTCATCTTTTAAATGAACGAACTGTGAAAGTATGCCCCCTTGAAGGGCATGATCACCCTTCTGTCTGCTGTTCTGTTGTTGGCAGGGTCCAGTTAAGCCTATAAGACACCGAAATTTGTTCCCGATTCATTCCGACCATCGGCTCGGTGAGAGTCGGGAATAAAATTTCGGTGTCTTATACCTATAAGGCACCGACATGATGACTGTCCCTGATCACACTTCCCTCCTTTATAACCTCGTAAATTACCCGGGATAAGATCAAAGAGAGCCGCCGGGGTGAGCCACGGGCCGCTAGTGTGGAATCATAGAAATTAATTCAAAGTTTAATAACTTCGGATCCAATTAAGATATCGGGAAACAGTTTTCAGATTTATAATGGCCTCTGTCTCCCCTACAAATCAGTATAAGGAAATTCTAAATCGGACTAGGGGAAGGTAGCATCGCAATTCAAATGACCAACTCAGAATCGGTGAAAGTGCGTACACCGAAATCTTAAGGTCGGGGAGAGTCGGTCATATCTGACATGGTAGTAATGCCCGACGCGTCGGAAAAAGCAATAAAATCGGGTCGGTGAAGTGCGTACACCGACCCGATTGATGCAGATTGTCACAGACCCGATGGATGCGTCGGGGAAAGGTAGAATCGGGCACAGCCGTCGGGTCGGTGTCTTATAGGCTTCAGTTGCCGCACAAATCCACACATCATCTGTTCTCATCACAACCAATCCCTATCATAAATACAAGTCTCATCACCCTATGGTAGTTTGATTTCCCCATTCTCTGTACTTTGTTTCATACGTCATTCGTAGTCCTGGCCAGATTCATGTTATAGAAACTTGTCCATGAGACTCTAGAGTATGTCTATACTATCTATTTAATCCCCAGACAGTGTTACTGTAGAATTTATAAGATTTATCACCAATGATTTTGTTACTGTACAGTAAGAATTTGCATTCACTGTTAAGATCTACTTATACATCAGATTTGGCCGCAGTCACAATCAGATAACAGGGGTTCCTAGAATAAGTCATGAGGAAATCCTTATGGCCTCAGTAACTGCCCGAATTCACGTTTCTACTATATTAGGAACAGGGGTGAAGGTCAGCAGTTTTATTACATATAGATTGAAGCACAGAACCGCTTTGTCCCGCCAGAGGGAATTGTCGTCTGAGGGGAAATCTCCAGGTGTATTAGAAATGATATTCGTAGACATCAGTCGCCCGTAAAGTGTGGATAAATCCTAATCTAGATCTTAGCTCCCCCTAGCGTCCTCAGGCCTAGTTACATAAAGCTGTCTGGCTTTATGGGAGTGGGTGATAGATAGGATTTGGCTTCTATTGAATCAGTGCTTATTATTGCCTCATCTAGTCAGCACAGGACTGGAGAATATAAAGCTGCAAGCAGCTCACAATGTAAACCCTGCACTGTGCTGACAATGTAAATCCTACATACTGACAACATAAACCATGCACTGGCCTGACACTACAACTCAGGTTGAAAATAGAAACCCTTTACCAGGCTCATAATAAACTCTGTACCAGAAGACAATACCTGCAACTTGCTGATAATATAAACCATGTACCAGACGTACACTATAAACCCTGCACAAGGCTCAAAATATAGACCCCTGCCGATAGTACAAACCCTGTACCACCTGTAACGAACAGACAATGTAAGTCCTGTACTGACAAGCCTTGCATTAGCCTTTGAATGTAAACCCTGCACCCTGCTTAAACGGGATTCACACGGTGGGATCCATGTACCTCACAAAGTGTTTGTCTGAGACAAATCCTGTTGAGATTTGGTACTGGAACACAATCTCCTCGTCTGAATTGTATGGTTCCAATCTGCTGAGACAACTTTTTTCCCTTGCAATTGTCGGCGACAATCACCCCTAACCAGGAACAGAATCTCATGAGATTTTGACTTTAAACAGGTTTAAAATCTATAGGGACATTTTGGTGAGACAAATGGACCTGCTGCGACCATGTACCTGCCCTAGCCAATAGGAGGCCAGCAAGCATGATTACATGTTTGTAACACCCTTCACATCAAGGGTAATTGAGTCCCAAGTTGAGTGGTCACTGTAACTATGTCTGAGATTATGTACCAGGTGTGTCCTCCCATGTGAATCAAATTCGCCATTTTTCCTTGAGACTGATAACAGTACTTAGTCATGAGAATTTTTTACCAAACGAGAATTGTCGGAGACTAGAGAAAAGGTGTGAAGTACACCAGTCTCAGGTACATTAGTATCTTCGTGTGAATCCCACTCCACAATGTAAGCATTAGCTGACCATTTATACCTTGCACTGGTTCATATGGAGAAACCAAACAAGAGTTAGTCATGTTGTTGTTTATCGCACGACGGCTTTGCCTCGCGCAGTAATACGCGATCTTGCTGGAGTGCGATGAACAATAACACGACTAACTCGAGTTTGGTTTAGAATTTATCCTACCCCGCCCGTCTAAATTACTTCTACATTAACAAATGACGTCATTTGTCAAGTGTATCCCACGAGAGTGATATTTTTCATTTTTCTGAACTCTAGACCGAATACAGTGACCCAATGTTAAGCCTATGGAGTTTTTATTAGGGGTAGGATAATGAACATAAACCCTTCTCCAGACTGATAATACAAACCCTGCACCGGTTCAGTACTCAGACTGAGAATACAAACTCTGCACTAGGCTATAAATATGAACCTATACCAGACTGGTCTTATGCAGGGTTCCTCAATACCAGGCCGAAGCTGTATCAGACTTGGATTCATTTCCATATTCTTCCGATGTTATCAGCATTGCCGTCCTGATCGTGTCTTACAGTCTACCCTTTGAATAATTAATGAAGCCGTGAATCACGGGAGATCGGGTAATAGGGATGTCTACAAATATATACGTGGGCTCATGTAGTTGGTAAAAAGACTCGTTCACCTGCCTGAAATTAGATATGTACTAAGCGCTGATTTTGTCCGATATCTGACACTATTTATAGATAAGTACTTGCGGCGCCATTGTTTGTTAATTCGGCTTAATCCTTTAATGAGGGTAGTTATCACATTGAGTTAAAGGTGTTATGTATAATGATCCAAAGTGAAGATATATATCTTGGCTTCTAAAATCAGAGAACACAATGGCGCCCTAAAGAGGGAACTACAGACTTAATCACCAAGACCCAGGGGTTTTACATTACATTACCATCCCTGCGTAACAGCTATAAATACGAGTTGTAGTGTGAGGCCGATTTCGGTTGGTTAAATATCTGGACTTGGACACATAAGGCCTGTTTCCATTGGTTGACGAAAAGGGCGTAGATCTTTTGAGTTACCCAGAAGGTCTGTCGGTGATGCCACTGTGCGTCGGTATAGAAGGGATTGCAGTAGATTGCACTCAGTGACCAAGCTTTTACTCAGTGGTGGGTGGTGCTACTTTGCTTAACCTGATAGAAAAAAGGCGTGGGTCATTTCACGAGCTGTGTCGTTTCCATTGACCGATATTGGGTCTGCAGTGCCAAAAGTCCGTCGGTGGCACCTGACTTTAGGTCGGTGGTGGGAAATCGGCCAATGGAAACGGGCCTATAGATTTGACACTGGAGTATACGGCATATAGCCTATGATCCATGGGCGCCGCCATGACGCCCCCCGAGTAGGTGTTCTTCACTAAAGGAGGTGAAAAGGTACCTGTTCTTCACTAATGGAGGTGCAAAAGAAGTGAGTGATAATTGGGAAATGGCACTTTTCTTGCCTTGCTGACATATGTAAATAAAGTGGTCCATGTAAAAAGCATCATGTCCTGGGTTTTAGCATTATATCTTCCTGCTCTGGGATGGATGTAGAGAGTCAAGGGAACCATGGTAAAACATTGAAAGGCAGCTGAATTTCATAAGAACAAAGAGTCAGAATACAGGTTTTGTCCCCCGACCACCTAGTGACTGCTTCAGGAATTAACAATGGCTCTGTCCCCTATATTGCGAGTCTGTTAGGGTCATAAAACATCGTTAATCGGGGTCCTGTAACATGTGTGACGAATCTGTTGGACCAATGTAACCAGAACTTTACCCTAAAATATGAAACAACCATCATCTGAAGATCTATCCGGTTCAGTGACGTTGAACTAATGATTGAGTGCGCCGATGTAGCGCTGTAATACATGTACAAGGTGCTGTTCAGAAAAAGAAATTACCATCTAGTTACACAATGATTACGACAGGTTGTACGATATATCAGGGAATTCTCTTTATTGAATACTAAAAGAAAAAAGAGTTCACATGAAAAGTACAGGAATGCAGTTACGAGAAGCTGCTGTCCACAACCATTTCATTCCACACTCATTGCTTTTCGCAGGATGTGACAAAGCAATGAGATAGTCAAACCAATTATTATGATGCCAGTCTATCCTGCCTCATCTCACTAGTCCACCTCTTTGTTCACACTCATTATTCCTCAAATGATGTGACAGCGCAATGAAATTGTCGCAACACCATTACAATTGGGGTCTATCCTGCGTGATACCATGAGCCCTCCTCTCCTTACAGTCACCACTCCTTGGAGGATGTGACAGAGCGATGAGATTGTAGTATCAAAATTAAGATGACAGTCTATCCAGCTTAATTCCTTGAGTCCACCTCTCTCAAAAGTTCATCACCTCTTTTAGGATGTACGAGAGTGATGAAATCGTTTCAGAAATGTTGCAATGGTAGTCTATCCTACCCAATCCTGCAGGTTCCCCTCTCTCCACACTCATCGCTCATTAATTGTAGGATGTAACAGAGTAATAGATTGTTGTAACAAAATTACAACGCAAGTCTAAGCTGCCTGATTCCATGATTCCTACTCCGTCTCCACACTCATCACTCCTTGTAGGGTGTGATCGAGTGATATGATTTCAAAATCATTATCCTGGCTGATACTACTCTGATGTCATCTTCTGTGCAGGGAGTGAGGAATAAAATGATGGATTACCCGTGTACCTTCAACCACTCACGGGTTTAAAGCAAGCACTTCCCCCAAGTATAGGCTGCAGGAGTCTACAATGCCGAGAAACATTTTGCATGGTTTTGCCTTAGGCCTAAAGGTTACCCTTTATCATGTTATATATTGGTGGTTCCCGATATTTCCATTTTCTCATTAGATGGCGATACCGTCGACCTTCCTCAAGTCTTTGGTAGTTTATATACCCTATGGACAATAATCGATGGTTTTGTGGACAGGCGGCCGTAAACCATGAGAGGTTGACGCGTAGTAATACACGAGCGCTAGCGAGTGTATTACGACGTCAACCTCGAGTGGTTTACAGAGCCGCCTGTCCACATAACCATCGTTTGTTGTATTTATTATCCATCTTTTCTTATGAATTAAACCCATAAATTACCATATAAACGGGTATAACAACAGGGACAATTTCTTTGCTCTACAGCACAAAGGGGCTATTTTCCCCGTATACCATGGTTTTGAGGCCGTATACCACAGGTTTGAATCCGTATACCACAGTTATGGTATCTGACAGGTTTTATACAATGGGTCGTGGTTTACTGAATCCCCATACATTTTCAATGGAGTCTTTGTATACGATGGATAATAAATATAATTCCCCATTGCAGCTGTAGAGATGCAGTAACGTCGATTCCGCAGCGATAAGCCCAGTTTGTCACTATCTCGTGTATGCCATTGACGACTATATCGCTGCGCCATCTAGGGCTATGCTTTTGGGAGGCTCGTTTAATGTTATCAACTGCTAAAGCCTCTCCCTATCTATCCTTCATATTAGATTGGTAGATACAAATATGTCTCTCGTGTATAGAACATAGGCAAACAACTAGAGACGTCGCGATATATTTCAATTTTCCCAAAGTAAACCGGAGGACATCCAGAGGGCATGCTGGGATGTTGCGGCTCAGAAAGGTCAGAAGGTTCTTGCCACGCCAAAAAGGTCACCGGAAGGTCATCGGGATGTCAAGTCCCACCACGAGGTGGCGTAGGGTGGTGGACGGTGTCTCCCCCTTGCGGCAGAACGTCTCTGTAATGTACAACCTTGCGTCCACCTGCATCTCAAACAGTGTTACCATGGCCAAAAGGAAGAAAACAGATGTATGGAGTTAACGAGGCTGAAACGGCAGCGTGGACCATAGTTGTCAATGATTGTGAAATGCAGTCCTATGGTATGGTCCTACATAATGATAAGTCATCTCGTAGAAACTTGTTTTAACCTATTCCAAAGGCCCTATTGAGGTATCCCACAATTCAGTCTGTTTACAAGTTCCGGTGTTCGCTGGTTGCCGATGTTGTATGGTGAGAGACCCTTGAACCGTAACCCACAATTATTGCAGTTTAACGATTTTTATAAATCTTCAAATTTGAAATCCTATGTCGAAAATGAAAATTTCAGCTATTTCTACATGTATATTCGAAATTATATTCAGGTTCTCCAAATATAAATGGAAAAAATATGGTTCATATGGTCGTGGTGTGCCTAGCCAGTCGCGAGCGGAACTTGTATTTACCCTGGGCGATACTAGGGCGTTTAGTAACCTCTGGAGGGCGTATGTTGAGGCCCTGTGTGTAGAGTATAATGATCACCTACAGGGTGCCGGGGTAAAGGATGCCCCGGAAGGAACAAGGGACTATCTTGTTCAGAAACGCATAGATCAACTTGAAATCAAATACATGATTTGTTCTTCCAGTCAAGAAATTGGAGATATATATATATATATATATATATATATATATATATATATATATATATATATATATATATATATATATATATATATATATATATATATGGAAATGTGGACGCGTGCATACACCCACAAAACACGACCGGGACTCACGGAATCGAGAATACATTAGCGACCTCTCTCTTACATCATATCCGGTTAACGGACCTAAACCCAGTTGGAGAACTGGAATAGGATAGTGGTAGGAAGCACGAAAAGGGCGGTTCATACGGCGAGCAGTGGTAGATGTGTCAGGAATTATATGACTGCTGGTCCACAAAGAGAATAGTTGTCAGCCCATATGTATACTGCAGCAGTGTGGCATTGTGAAATACTAGCACTCGTCACCAGTTTGTGATGCAAACAAGCGGACGATTATTCCAATCCCATGTTCAGGCAACACCATTAATCAATCATAGCCGTTCTATTTATTACACCACACCTCGGTGCTATGTAATTCCGGCCATAGTGCAAGGTCCGATGCTGGCTCATTATTTTGTGATGGAATATATTCGTTTTCCCGTTTTAATGTTGGTGTTTATTATTCTATTCAGTGAGCATAAATGTGTATGTATGTACTTAAGGTCTAGTCAATTGATTGTGCCAAGTTGTGTAAATGTCCATAGATGTATAGTAACTACATGTACTACTACTATACACGGCCCTACATGTACTCGTGTATTGTTTGTGTTTGATTTACAATATTGTGAAAACCTGGTAAACAGGACACCTGAAATAGTAAATATCTCACTATCGAAGCCAATGCATCCTTGTGGTGTGTACCATTAAAGGATTCCACTGTTTACAAGGAATGCATTGGCTGCTGTTCTTTTTTTCTTTTTTTTATATAAATTTTTATTGACTTATAGCGTCATCGCGCACGCGATGTTTTTCAGTTATAGTCAATTACAAGCGAATAAATTTGCCGTCTACAGGTGATCGATTCCAGTTTCATCTTAGTTATAGACTTCATAGCTTTCAATCAAGTATAAGAATTTCCATTACACATCAAGTTTGGCATTCTTATAGTTTCAGACTTTTGCTGTATTTACTACTTCTTAAGAGATAGCTTTATCAATTCTGTGTTATAGTACAGTCTAGGTCGCACGACCTTTCTTTTCCATTCATACATAGATCGTACAAGGTCCAATACCTCTTTCCTTAATTTAATTTCGGTCGCACGACCATACTCTGACTTATATTCTGTTTTCCCTCAGATTTCAGGATATCCCTATACTTCTTTCCTAGACAATTGGCCCAACAATGGCCATAAAATTTACAATTGACACATTGACAGTTATACAATACAAAAAACAGGACATTTAAATTTTACATTATACATGTACAGGACAAAATACACAGTTCATCGTTCCCTTGGGTATTTCTAACTGAAATTGGATAAGACCCGAGGCCCATTCATACCTTGTTAAGGTGACATGTATCCGTCCTACCTCACCAAACGCATATTCCCATATATAAATATTCAAATTGACAGCGGCCATAGTCTAGAATGAGGTGTTGTATGGAGTGATTAACCCTATCAGCCCGATGGATGCCTGGAGACACTCACACTTGTGGACAAAAAGAAACTCTAGTTAGAAATAGTTGGTGAGTAGAAATGAATGATACTTTTTATTTTCAGTGAAGCTTATGCTTGCTCTGGAAAGCAGTCGCCATTTGGGAAGTTGAAAGAGTTAAATGATAGTAGATCGCACCCACTCTGACCTGTGTCCTCATTTCAGTGGCAGTCATTACTGTTTTATTAGTAAATATATGCCATATATGTCGAAATAAAACAGGGGATTCTAGACCAAATTGTCCCAAGTTGCAGGATGCCCCGCTTAGTCGGGCGCCCTGCATGGAGTTTATTTGGTTATGTTGCCAAGTTATCGTGTGGAGACTGTCATGGGGAAAGCTGACTTCTCATACCAATGGCATGTAGTGGTGCATAGTTCATAGACTGACTGCGCATAAAGTTACCATGGAGGATGTCATGATGACAACTCAGTGACTGATTGCTCATGTAGTCTCCGTGGTTTGTTTACGTTCGGCTTCCAGTCACACACGAAAGAGTGAGTTCCACGCTTGGCTGGTGATACGGGTTAAACAGGTGTTTGTGGGTTAGAAACAAATCCCCTCCTCCCGGCCTGATTCTGTCACACGAGCCATCTGCTCCAGGTAGGAGTCCCATTCACCTAGACATGTTTAAGTCTCTGCTGATGAACATTCATCAAGGAAATACCAGATTGGCCTCGAATACTCGACCCTCGACATAGACCGCATTAGTGCTGACGTCATTAAATGGACCCCCCCCCCCCCCCCAAAAAAAAAACACAAAAAAAAACAAAAAAAAAACCTCCATCACGTGCGTTCTTGGGGACCAAAAACACCCGGGCCCCAGTCTATCTCTATGGCAGTTCTGACCTTATTCGGAAGTGTGCCTTATATTTATGTAAAGCTTGGAGATTGAAAAACAATATGGACTTAGAGGGAACTTTAAGCGTATTATTGCCTTTCCTGTATCCAGGCGTGTATGGACTGAGGGGGAGGGGAGTGACACACTGACTGAGGCCAGTCTACTCTTCACCCCTCCCAACACCACCCCCCCCCCCCCTCACCCCGCCTCCGCAGCCCCTCTGGCCCATCCCTGGAGCGCCTAGCTAGTGTCAGACTGTCAGGCCATTCCAGCGAGTCGTCACTGGGACGGTTCTCGGAAACTAGACATGCCACCAACTTTGTTGTGTATGTTAGCAACACTTTTGTCAACTTTTCATTTTTTTCCTCTTATTATGAAATTATCGAATGAGTTAAGTGCTCTATATCATAAAATGATCACTGTGGAACGATGTATTGAGAGTTTTTTTGTTAATATTTTCGCGCGTTAAAGAAGATATGCTACTTTAAGAAGTATTTCCAGAATATCTTCATGTTTGACTTACATATTTTGTACAATGCTGGGGAGAAAGTGGGACACAAAAGACAATCTGGTTGAGGATATTTTGTGTTACACTGTCAGATATCACTCTATTGAAACAATTACGAAATTTCTCTCCCACCAATTGATTTGTGATATTGCCAGATAAGAACGCGGTGAGAGCATATTTGGTCCCATCCTCATAACAGCCCTGTGTCCTGTTTCGCGAATGTAAACATAGACGTGGTTGGAGTATTTCATCGTTGAACCTCCCGGTCTTGGCTCTATGCCATACTTCCAAGTTTACGAGATTTACCTAGTTAAATAATGCCTACCTACGTGTATCTATAATGCAAGTACAAGGGCAAGTTAGTCTCTGTAGTTGAGTAAATCAAGCTGTTTTAGCGTTATACTTAATAATGCAGATGTACATGTATTTTGGTCCCTCCCCCTAACCTTACTCATTACAACGACGTCCCTTACCCTGGGCTCAGTTTGTGGTAACTATTATACCATGGTATCCATACATATATCTAAAAAAAAACCAGCAATGAGAGATGCGATAAACTACTTA
Source organism: Alentia gelatinosa (assembly GCA_950022655.1). Taxonomy (NCBI): domain Eukaryota; kingdom Metazoa; phylum Annelida; class Polychaeta; order Phyllodocida; family Polynoidae; genus Alentia; species Alentia gelatinosa. The sequence continues at coordinate 11,188,686 of OX465582.1, forward strand.
AAAATGTATACATGAAAAAGGTGACGGAGACGCCCTCTTTTCCGGGCTTAAATGTTCCTGAAGGGGAATATATACGTCTGTGAGCGCACACAAAGTATTGGCCTTTTTTTTAGGGTATGAGGCACGTCCAGAGATGGTGGGCTCGGCTCGGTGAGTGAGGGGTGGAGGAGGGGGCGGGGGGCGGGCCGTGTGTGGGGGTGGGGGGGGGGGGGGTGGGGGAGGGGGGGGGGGGGGTCGGTAGTGTGTACATCAGTCCTCTCCTGAGTCAGTCAGTGAGCGCAGTGTCAGTGACTGTGACGGCCCATCGAGTCCAGTATAAACAGCACCTGACGCGGCGCTCTCAGTGTGTGACACCAGTGACACCAGTGACACCAGTGACAGAGACCAGCAGGGATGTACGCTTAGACGGGGGAGTACACGAGCAACCAGTGGAGCACGCCATGGAGGAAGGGTCAGACAGTGAGCGGCCCTCAGGAGCATCGGCAGCCTCCAGGTGGGTGGAGAGTGTGTGGAGGCAGGGAATGTGACAGGAGATTGACGTGTTTGGGGTGAAGGGTGAGGGTGCAGGTGTTTCCCGAGGCCACGACCCGTGCCCTGCCCTCATCACGGGGCACGGGAAGGTAGGGAGAGGGGTGCCGGGCGATGGGTCCCGAGTCACGGGAACAGAGGGGGCTCTTCAGACGGGCTGGTGCGCCAAGTGTGACGGCGCGTTCGTAAACCTCTTTGTTATTGACTGGTAACAACTGTTGTTTTACTCAGCCTCGTTCGTATGCATCCTCTTTTGCACTAAGGATAAAGATTACTGTATTATCAATTAATTGAACGTATTGCAGTGTGTAAGTCTGACTTAAATTATTAGAAAGAAGGTGAAATAGTTTACGTCGATATAATGTTTGAACGTAGATGCACTTAATCTAGCCAGTGTAACCAGCCCTGTCCACACAACAGGGTGAACGTTTTACCTACACTTAATCGTGTGTTTCACCACGGATCTCCATTCATCCAAGTCCGTGGTAGGACCCTTAGTAATTCATCAATCAGCCCTCAATTCATCCCTGAAGATTTAGAATCCGTCGTTGATTTACGATACATTTAATTGATCTTGAAACATTTTGTTCGGAAACTCCGGTGGATGACCTGTCGGCAGTTCTAGGTCACACGGGGCTCTGGTTTTCCGAACGTGCCTCCACCACCACAGTCAGTCGTGGAGGCAGGCGAGTGGGAGGTACAGTGATGTAGATGGTCCACAAATATAAACATGACCATTATAGAGCAGTATGAATGAGATTTTATGAACGACGATTATAGATATTTCCAGTTATCTAACAGGGGTATCGCACTTGCAATTGTTGTTTAAATAACACCCATATTTCCGCTAAGAACCCCCCGTCGTTGTCGACTCTCAGTCTAGAGAGCCTTTTAAAATACTGTTGGATCAACGAATACTTTCTCTATATTCATTGTTTGGATGTTCCAACTGTGCTGTGTGTTTAAATGTATATATGTACAATACACTGTTACACAGCTCTATCACAGCAGGTACATAGGCTTATATATATATATATATATATATATATATATATATATATATATATATATATATATATATATATATATATATATATAGGCATACATAGGAGTGTCTGCGATGCTCCATCTGATGTACACTGTGGTAATGCTAATAGATGGTCGAGTGGGAGCGGTGTGGTGGTATAATAGAGAGTGGACTGACTGAACTCTGCCTCTGCTCAGGTCAGGAAACCATCGATACAAGTGCTTCCCTCATGATGTCTCGTCAGCCATCGATAGGCCAGTCTTTTATGTATGCCAATGGCTCTAATGTTTAGTGCTGTCAAATAATCGTAAGAAATATAGATCAACAACGATTACTACTCACTCTGATAATATGTTGCCCGCGGTTAATGGGTTGGTCATAATATCAATAGACGTCACGAGTTTGAGTCTGAGTTTACTTATGTCACGCATTTTGTTGGCTCCATAATTTCACGAGTCGAAGACGAGTGATATTACAGAGCCAACAAAATGCCAACAACACTTTATATCACCACCCATGACATAAACAAATCCCATGTTAAAGCCTATGGAGTTTTTTTTATTAAGGGTAGGATAAACCGAAGTATAAAATGATTATTATGAATACAAATCATTATGATTGTTATTATATTTGTGTCTGTCAGCTAAGGCTGGTAGACATTCTACTGTATATTACCGTTTACTACAAGTATCATAGTTCATCTAGGAATGATAACCTCATAAGCATGGGCCTCACTTCCCGGATTATCACCTTACAAAAATTATACAGATTGAAATGCCCGGAGATAACGGCAACCAATTGCGAATATTTATTAATATACTTGTTTACTATATACCCATGCCGTATATACTGTAAATACGCACCGTTTCGGCATATGACGTAAAAATACTGTGCGGACCACTGGTCCGTACACTAAAATACGGACCACCGTGCCATACACGTTTATTAAGAAATTTGTTGTTATACCAAATGAAATTGATTTCTTTTTTAAATTTCGGGCATATAGTAAATATATAAAGTCGAACCATGCTTGTACAAGCCACAGAACTCAATGATAATTTACCGTTTGTACGGAACTCGGCATAAATGCCTCGGTCTGTGACTTGTACAGCATGGTCAGGACGTTCTATATAAATACATATATGTATTCATATGACCGATGGCGGCTGCACTGCAGAGTGGAATGTAAATGTTGCTGGATGATCTGAAGCACATGTGGAATATCAGAAGACCTGAGTAGGCCCGCCGCCCCATCTCCCAGTGGTATATCTAATGACCCCCTACTCACGTATACAGAATACGTCCCGGTTTAACCACGTGATCCCCGCCCGCGACCCCTGGAGACCAACACACAAACAAACACCGGTCATGTCCCTCGCTGTCTCGTTTACCACCGCGAGGCCACACGAGATTCCAGCTTGAGATTATTCAGTGCACAGACACGGCCGCCCACGATAATTTTGCGAAGTTTATATAGGCATATTAATGAATATATTAGGGCTATGTATGAGGCAAGGTAAAACCCATTGTGAGTTAAGCTTGCCCGAGGGCGACACACTGGTGTGGTCGACATCAGTATTTTCAGCTGCTGCCTCGTACAGAGGTGACGTATGTAGGTCATCTGGCATCCCAGTTGTCAGAGCTCTTAGAACCCGAATTTATCAAGTGTCAGATATCGTACATTTCATTTCACATATTTCTTGTTCATCCACATATTATAGATAATATAAATGCTAAAGCCATTTGAACTATTCTAAATAAGTTCTTCGGAAATAAGCACCCATTCTGGGATTATGACTATAGAGCCTCCAGAGGTTACTAAACTCCCGATTATCGCCCCGGGTAAAGCAAAGTTCCGCTCCCGATAGACTTGGCACACTACGACAACATGAACCACAGTTTTCTTATTTATAATTGGAGAAACTGAATATAATTTCGGATTTCTATGCAGAAATAACTGAAATTTCCATTTCTGGCATCAGAATTTCAATTTGAAGATCTCTGAAAACCGTTAAACTGCATTAATTCTGGGTTACGGGTAAGGGTCTATTACCATACCACGTCGGTAATCAGCGAAAATCGGAACTTGTGAATAAACTGAATTATGGGATACCCCAATAAGGTCTATAAAGATCGAAAACCAAAGTATCTTTTCCATGACGCGGTATATACATTCGCAAAGGGAAAACGATAGACACATGCTAGCTATCACGGATGGTTACTACTATGACGTATATTTTTATAACCTGCACATAAAGGACTCGCTTATAATTCACACCTTCTGATATCCAACTGGGGTCAACTTAGAATATATGATTCCCTGATATGTTAAGTGTCATCTGTTGTTAAATCACGTGCATATTTCCTATAAGAAAAAGTGAAAATTATAGGAAAAAATCTAAATTTCGGTTGATAATTGCATAATCATTTTCTATTATCATTAATTAATAGCGTGATATGTTCAAAATATTCTTGCAACATTCTTACCCCAAGCCCGTGCTGCTTGCGTCAAACTCACGGGCACATTACACAGGTGGTGGTGTCAAAACAGGAAAGTCGTCTCACAACAGCAATGTAGTGAGTCGGACAGGCCTAAATGTTAAAAGCCTAGCATACTCATGTAGGGCTCTATGTAGGTGGCCGCAAGCTCCAGAAACGCCAATAGTTGACGACTTTAGTGCACTGGATCCTACAGAAATTGCCTTTGCAGAGAAACATGGAAGTCTCAGGAGACGAGACTAACCATAAGACCCGCTCTAAGACCCACGTTCGCACCACGCCACGCAGCGTCAACAAAACCAGCTGCTTTTTCTGTAGTTCCATTTGCCTGCATTAACGTCCAGGTCTTAGCGACCAGCGACACAAGGGACGATGTCAGTCACCACAAGAAGAGTGAAGGAAATAGAATTATCTCTGAGTCTGTCCTCGCCCCATTCGTATTACGTATGGACAGGTTGTGTTGAAGTGCGGGTGGTGGTAAGGTCAGGTCCATATGTCCATTGGAATCTACTTTTTCAGTATATAAGATTCTTTTTGAATGGGTGAAATACAATTGACATTAATTGAGGTTCATTTACGCAAATAAAACTCCCCACAGACCTTCAACCCCACACTTTGGCTAAGACCAACGTTTTCTTGGTCTCTCTGAAGCAGGGAATTCCACATGAAAAATAATTCCCCATTTATCTGACCCGCACTGTCATCCTTGTGATAACAAGAATCTACTCATTGCCCTGAGGTGACATTGCCACTATCCAAATAACATAATGTGGCACGATTGGATACGACTAGAGACCTCTCGTCTCGTCTCACTGTCTGTCATACTCATGGAAATGAGTCTTTATCCGCCTCCATAGGAGACAGTTCAATTATCTCACCCCAGATATTTTTTCTCCATAGACTTAACATTGGAAACTCGTATCTAACACCCATTAGATATTTAGGAAATATATCCAGTGGGGGATGATGTCACAAATGTTAGCCCATTAGTCAATATTAAGGGTGAGATAAATTCAGAAACCCATTCAAGTTTAGGGTCAGAGCTCGATCCCATCTCATTTGAATCACATAGTAATTCACGCGGCTTCGCCTTGTGAATTACTACGTGATTCAAACTCGATGGGATACGAGCTCAGACCCTAAACTTTCATGGGTTTCCTCTATATTATCTAATGACATAAAGAGACACGAATAGATACGATATTACATTGTGTCACATCTTGTCATGTGGCTTTGTGTTGCTTTAAAATGTCCTTTTGATAGAAAATAACTGTCGGAATGACATAAAGCGACTAACACTGGTTATGACTGGAGACCCGTCGTATCACGTCGTGTCACGTAGCATCACGTTATTTCGGGTGGCTTTAAAACGTGTCGTTTTCATGAAATAAAACCACATTATTTATGCCTTTCAGCATAGTACATCCAGTTCACTCAGAGACTCAATCCTGGGTCTCAGAAGTCGACATAGTTTCAGTTTATGCGTTACATTGACTTCAAAGCTTGGTGACAATACAGTCCTATCATGTGTCGATGAGACACACATGCGTGCTTTAACCCTTTAGCTACGCTGTGATGCCTGGAGACATTCCCGGGCATAGTACGCTATGATGCCTGGAGGCATTCCCGAGCGTAGTACGCTATGATGCCTCAATTTCCAAAATTCAAATAATTGCTATTTTTTAATGAAATAATGTGAATACTTTAATGATATTCTTCCAACCTGTGATAAACTATATCATAGTTGATATAATTACTATCATATAACATCCTAATTATTTTTTATTTATATTGTGGTGTAATATAATGACATCGCTGTGGATATTGTGAAAAGTGCCAGCGTACTACAGGGGTGAAAATGGTACTGCAGCAGCGTATTTCAGGGTGTGTATTTGGTGCTATGCAACGTAGTGAAAGGGTTAAGGAAACAAGATGGCGGATCAGGGTCTACAGGACCTTGCACAGATTCACGACATTGGGAAACCCCTGAGGGCACAAGACGTAAAGGGGGCGGAGGTATGAGGACCACCTTATTGACCTCCTATACCATTGGCAAGCTGCCAGCATGGTGGGCGTGACACCATTGTCATTGCAGACTGTGAAATATGGCAAGGCCTTACATTTTGAAAATTCCGGAACCTTACGACTGAACGTTGGTAGGTACCTTGGTGGTCAGTCACAAAACCATCCGCTAAATAATGGTTTACCCCGTGCACTGATTATCAGTGCAGCCCCCTCACAGGCCCTGATGTAGCAGGCCATGCGTGCAGACTGCTATCTACCACCCTGCTACCACCCCCTGGTTGCCATGGTCACTCCGCCGGTAGTCCGCCCGCACTGACCATTCGCATTTATCTCTCAATGGGCACCCCATACAGGGGCCATGGGTCAGGTCAAAGGTCAAGTCCCGGCAAGGACGTGACTATCATGGTATCTTGGAGACGCCTAGGGAACGCATATGGGATTCCCAGGGACACCACAGGAGTTACCTGGGTAAGCTTGGGGACGCCTAGGGGACGCCTAGGGGATGGCTAAGGGACAATAGACTGGCTTCAGTCCCTGTCACCTCCCCACCTATCCCACCCTCCTGAACGTGATACAGAACCGATTTGATTCTTGGGTCTGTCAACCGTTAGGAGAATACCATATGTTGTGAAGTAGATTCATTTCAAATTGATAAATGACTTCCATAATCAAAGACGACTTGGGAAAGTCTAAGGGGACGCCTGAGGAAACGTCTGGGAACGCTTAAGGCAGCCTGGGGACACCTGGGGAAGTACCTGCGGGACGCCCGGGTGACCGGGGAGACGCCTAGGGGGACGCTTGGGGTCACGAGCCGGCAGACTTGGAGTATGAGGAGTGGGTGGTCAGCAGACAAAGCCAAGGAATGGCGGCTGTATATGGACAAGGATTTTACATATAAATTGCCTCAGGGCTGTTGTGACATTTGGATATGTTCATTTACATGTATGCCTTTCAGAATTTGTTATCTGGCAGTTCCTGCTCCCTGTGTCTCTTTTGTTTGTTTACTTACCTATTTGCCTGTGAAAGTTAGATATAAACTCTTTATATCTAATGCATGGATACAGTGATATCTATAAAAGCTGATCTGCCTTTGCTCCTTTTGTTACCTCAAGGGCAAGATGATATATATATATATATATGTAAAAGCCGTATTTATAGTTTATACAGTGACATCCTTGGAGGTAGGTCAGTTGCTGACAGCATGTATATTAATAGCCTTTGAACTAATAAAGTATAGTAATGGGGCTTTGCAAATTTACGAAATGATATCTGAAAGGATATAACGGGCACGTGTCTGGTACCAGGACCAAAAGATCTTCGTAGTCATCTTACTTCGATATGAAATCACCATAGCTGAGAAATGTGCCATGGAACATTGCATGAGCTGTGTGTTTAAATCCTCCTTGGTAGCCGTTTGAAGTTTCTTGTGATTTCCTACAGGAAGGTGCGGGTCGCTATGTCAATGTTTCTGGGTCAGAGTCGCAGCCCTGGTTCCTACAGTTGCTGGGACTGGCAAGAGTCCCGGCCGGACATTGTTGAGTGCTGCTGGTTCCGGTCTTAATCCATACCAGACTGTGAGGTTGTAGACAACCTTACTGAGGCGTCCCCCTCCCCTAACCCCCACCCACCTCACACAGCCTCACTATTCCATATTATCCATACGTATTGGAGATCTAGTATTCTATTAGTTTTTTTTAAATGGAGCTATACGACACTGTGCTTTACATCTCATCATTTGACATCTAGTATTCTAGTAGTTTTTTTAAAATGGAGCTATACGACACTGTGCTTTACATCTCATTGTTGGAGATCTAGTATTCTAGTAGTTTTTTTTAAATGGAGCTATACGACACTGTGCTTTACATCTCATTATTGGAGATCTAGTATTCTAGTAGGTTTTTTTTAAATGGAGCTATACGACACTGTGCTTTACATCTCATTATTGGAGATCTAGTATTCTAGTAGTTTTTTTTAAATGGAGCTATACGACACTGTGCTTTACATCTCATTATTGGAGTTCTAGTATTCTAGTAGTTTTTTTTAAATGGAGCTATACGACACTGTGCTTTACATCTCATTATTGGAGATCTAGTATTCTAGTAGTTTTTTTTAAATGGAGCTATACGACACTGTGCTTTACATCTCATTATTGGAGTTCTAGTATTCTAGTAGTTTTTTTAAATGGAGCTATACGACACTGTGCTTTACATCTCATTATTGGAGATCTAGTATTCTAGTAGTTTTTTAAAAAATGGAGCTATACGACACTGTGCTTTACATCTCATTATTGGAGATCTAGTATTCTAGTAGTTTTTTTAAAATGGAGCTATACGACATATGGTTTGGTGGATCGGAGGTGTCAGAAATAAACTATATTATAAATGGATAAAGTAGAGAAGATATATTTGAACTCCTTATTTCGCAGATAACAGCACCCCCAACTAATCACTGCGGTTATCTGTAAGACATCACAATGTCTCCTGATCAACATCCATTGGATTAGGCTTCATTTTGGTCCCTTCAGAGGCCCAATTTGGTTGATCACTAACAGCAATCAGTCATTACTGGCCTGTCGTAAATGACTGAGCTTGCCCGACTGCAGTCTTGTCCCGGGATGCGTTGCGTCAAGTGCAGCTGAGTTCTACCTCCTTGACATTTGACCTGCTGTACAAATGTATAGTGCAATGACAGTTATGTAGCCGAATTGTTCAGATTATCCGAACACTACAATTTGGTGAAAGATTGTCGACATCTGTAATCCTTCAGACTGGCCATGTGCAGATGTGAAGACTATAAGTAGAAGCCATTCACAAACCGATAGATATTAATTATGGTGTAGGGTTGTTCGTACCCCCTCCGGTTGGGCAAGATACTAGCGGTGCAGACTGACAACTGAAATAACAGGAAGAGACCAGAGAGCTTTTGTATACCCTGCTGACTCCTAAGTATATATGATAGACGTGGGATGAACGTAAGACATAACTTCCGTAGGGAAAATTGGTATATACAGAGAAAATGCGAGGAAAAGAGAGAATAAGCTTGAATTTTATTTATGAAATGATTGTAGCCCATGGTATAAACCTGAGTAATGTTTCTTTAATCATTCTAGGTGGGTTTTATTAGATAGATACTAGCGCCTTCGTCGAGTCTGAGTCCGAAACATAAATTTTTTATTTTTTTTAAAGTCGGACTGCCGGAGATTCGAACCCCCAACACTCTCGTTCCCAGACAAACGCTCTGCTGACTACTCCACAGAGGCCGATGATTGAACAGGTCCAAATACTTAGTTTAGTCTGGTGGTGGTGGTGGTGGGGGGAGGGGAATCAGCGGAGTTTTGAAAAGGGCTACCAGCGAAAGTTGAGATCTCATTGGTTTCTCATGAGAAAAGTAGATAAGAAAACTACAATACTTAACTTTGATTTCGACATGGCTCGAAATGAATCAGAGGAGAAGAAGTTTGTCTGAGTATAGATTAGTCCTATGAAAAAAAGAAGAACAGGTTCGAGTTTTTCATTACACGAGAATCTCACTCTCGTGGCTCTTCAGTCTCCAGGCCTAGGTCTGGTTCACTTTGTCCCTATATGCGGGGGACACTCCAAGCGGATTCTACCAGAATCGTAGTTTTATAGATATAGTAGGTAATAATAAACTTCATATCTCATGTTATCGATGAGATACATGTGTATTTATCATTATCCGAGGCTCTCACATCGAGGCCCGATTCCCCTGCAGTACTTCGTAAGTACCTCCGGTAATTCTGATCACAGTGTGACTTCCAAGGGGTGTGGAATCTTGGACGATCATGCAAGACGCCGCGGGGGTCGCCTGGCGTCACATGGAGGCACGCCCTGCTGGATGAGGAGAGCACACATGCAGTGTGAGTGGTGATGACCAAGTAGGCGTGGCGGCCAGCTAATTGGACCAAGAGCGCAGTCAGTTTTGTAACAATGTTACTTGATGTATCGCCTTCTACTCTACGGAAATCCAAGACATTTTTATCTTCCCTGCCTCCCTCCCTGCTTCCCTCCCTGCCTCCTTCCCTTTCTCTCTGCCTCCCTTTCTGCCTCCCTCCCTTCGGCTCTCCCTGCCTGCCTGCCTGCCTGCCTGCCTGCCTGCCTGCCTGCCTGCCTGCCTGCCTGCCTGCCTGCCTGCCTGCCTGCCTGCCTGCCTGCCTGCCTCCCTCCCTCCCTCCCTCCTCCCCCCCCCTCTCTCCCTGTCTTCTTCCCTCCCTCCCTCCTTCCCCTTCCCTCTCTCCCTGTCTTATTCCCTCCCTCCCTCCCTCCCTCCCTCCCTCCCTCCCTCCCTCCCTCCCTCCCTCCCTCCCTCCCTCCCTCCCTCCCTCCCTCCCTCCCTCCTTCCCTCCCTCCCACCCTCTCTTCATTCCCTCCTTCTTTCCTTCCTGCCTTCCTTTATTCCTCTCATGTAGGTACTCCCTTCATCCTCTTAACTTCCGCACATATTGCTTCCCTCGATCTCCGTTCCTTCTTCCACTGTATTCCACTCATTTCTTCATTTTTTTCTGCCCCCCTCTTTCTCTCCTCCTTATTTACCGATGATATAGTAAAGTGCGTGGTGTTGTGGTAGAACCACCACTCTAACCCCATTCTGTTTCTATTATTTTTCTTAGCACTGAGAAACAGATACATGAATCGATCTCTGCGTGTCAGTTCTAAGGGCCAATTATTCAAAAAAGTGAAATACATGTACAGAGTTCTTAACAGAAATTATGCTAGACCACTTAGCAGTACTATACACAATGAAAAATGAGTAGATGAGGATAATGATCATATGGGATAATTGCCATTTTAAAACATCTGAGTGAAGATTCAGGCAAACCTCCCAACTATTCAGTTATATCAAGCTTCTCGTGGTATTTCAGTTTAACAAACCTTTTGAAGCTATTTTGATCCATCTCGGATTTCCTTTGTAATAATATGCCAGAGGTGCATACCTATATATAGGGCTTGTTTGAAATGTGATGTACGAGGTCTTTTTATCCTGACTTCTGTGCTCTAGTCTTGGGCTCTTGTACACACTGCATAGTTTTAGCCTATTTCCTCATGAATAATAGTTGTAGATATGTTTGCAGGCCTACATTTTAATGTTTTAATCCCACAGAATTTCTACCGACATTTTAGCCACTAAGGGGGGGGGGGGGGGCGTCCACCAACCAAGTCAAGGCTACGACAAAAGCAGACAAGAAAGTTCCAATCGTTGCCTTGTCGCAGCCTTGTCGTGAGGAGGAGAGCTGTCGTGAGCCCTTGTCGCAGCCTGTCGGAAAGTGTACGCTCCACCTAAATATTCTATCGTAGACCTCTGCGACAACCTCCCGACACGCCACGACACGCCACGACACAACTACAAAATCGAACATGTTCGATTTTGTCGTAACCTTGTCGGAAGGCCCCCGACAGACCCCCGACAAGCTTCATGTCGCAGCCTGTCGTGGCCTTGTCGTAGCCTCTTGTCGGGAACTGTAGTCCACCAACCACGACAAGGCCACGACAAGGCTTCCAATCGTAGAGCTGTCGTGGATCTTGTCGGAAAGCCATTGTCGTAGCCTTGTCGTGGTTGGTGGACGCCCCCTTTAAAGATCCGGTGCATATGCACAGTCCCCTTTTTGTGCCTTTTGAACCTTTTCTCCGAAGACTTTCTTGTTCCCTCTTATACAGTCCTCAGGGTAGTGGAAAACGGGTGCCATGGGACTGCTGGTGTCCGTCTCTGACCTTCTTTTACCGGACCCGGACTCTATTTCCGTTATTTCCCACGCGGGTCACCGTTTGTAGACTCCTGCCTCTCTGGGTGCCCGCCCAGCGCCTCGTCTGTATCAGTGGTGGCGACATCGAGAGATAGGTTCAAACACTCATATTGAAAAGGCAACCATTGTCCACTAGTGGTATGAACACCATATTTCTACCTTCTAGGTGTTGGGTAGTTGGGTGCTGTTTGGCTGGGAGGTGGGGTTTGGGTGTAGGATGTCATGGATAGCATGCCACACACCCAGTGCTGATCATCCATACCATGTAAATATTTTCAAAGAGGAACATCATCTCAGAATATAAGCAACTGATATTATTTCAGTGATGTCAGCTGAATGTATCCTTAATGATGTTCTGTTTCAACGGAGTTGTAGTTTTCTAAAAGGGGTATCCCACTATCACGATTTGAGCCTCCGACACACTACGATAGCCTTACGACAAGCGTTCCGATGAAAAAATGAAATTTTTATCGGAAGGAACGAGTCCATCGTGAAAGCTAGAATCGTTCCTTCCGATAAAAATTTCCCTTTTTTCATCGGAACGCTTGTCGTAAGGCTATCGTAGTGTGTCGGAGGCTCAAATCGTGATAGTGGGATACGCCTTTAACGATGGTTCTAAGGCACCCGATGAAAACCAGCTTTCAGGCTTACGGATGGCCTTATTGGATATTTTAATCTACATGTGACATAAAATCTTTTTTGATGAGTTTTATCAGGGTCTAGTAATACATAGCAGAGTTCCAGGCTCGGCCTTGGTTGATTTGTAAAAATAAATAGAACCAATAAAATCGACCAAAAAGATAATACAATAATACCTTTGATGAAACGAGTCTACATATGTATGAACCTCCTCATCCCAGTTACTAAGATTATATTCACACTCCCTCCCTGCCTCCTAGATATATGTTATTTATTATCTGTTCAAACTACTCACAGTCCTCAAGGTGAAGCATTGAGATCTTCATTGAGTTAGAAATGTTCACAGCCCTCAAACTGTCTGGAATGGAATTACCCATTCCAACTATTTAAGCTGTTCACTGCCCTCTACATGAAGCATTGAGTTATCCATTCCATCCATTCAAATTCATCTAAATCTGCGCGAGTTAATTAAATGCCAGATCGAATTTGGTTTACACTGAATGGTGAGTTCAATCTCATCAACAATGTCTTTTTGTGTGTGTTACCAATGACCTCATGCCTATCAGAGATGGATGGATGTATATCTACCTAGACTTAATTACATTGAGAACAACTAGAATGACTGATCGGTGGACCAACTGTGTTAGCCTGCTTTTTGTAAATAAGAAAAAAACTTCAACGGTGCTACTCAGGTATCTCATAGAAAAACAATAGAATAAAGGCAGGGTACACATTACATAGGTGACTGCACTGTTTACAACACGATGAATAGGGTTCTTAATTACATAATTACAGATATTTTTCAACCAAAGGATTATTCCTGCTAATTTTTTACACACACTGATAGACAGATAAAACACATACTAATGAGACCCGTTTACAAAAAGTCTTTACCCAGTGATTAATCCCTAATTCATCTCCCCCAAATATATAGGAGAAATTCTGGCAGTTCTTCACAATATTTTATAGAAATAATTGTTTGTTTTTCTAGTCCTCTCTTCATTTCATGGAGAATTAGTAGAAACCGAACGAGAGTGAGACTTGACAATGTTTATGCCACGACGGGAAGGTCGCGTATTACTACACAAGGCGTCGCCGAGTGTAGTGAGGAGCAGACCTGACCAGAGTGGCATAGACATTGACAAGTCTAACTCGAGTTCGGTTTCGTATTTATCCTACCCCATCTATGCTTTTGTATTACTGTTAAAAAGATAAATATTGAGTCAACGACCAACAGAACTTTTTTCATAGTAGCTGACATCCTGCTCTCTGATTGGTCAATATTGTTATTACTCTAGTGGCATAAAAACACTTTATGTCACGGCCTGCCACATAAAATTTCCCTTTGTTAAGTCTATGGCGGTTTTTTTTATTAGGGGTAGGATAAGGCACAATATACTACTGATATGAGGAGATTTTGGCTTAGGAAGCGGGAGGAGGCCACGTTGTTTTGGTAAGAACCGTCTCGATGTGGACACGACTGGGAAAGCTCTGGGATATTTTGAGACTGAAGACACGTTCAGTCAAACGTGAAGCAGTAGTAGACCTGTGGTGAAACGATTCATGTCAACAAACATTTACAAACAGAGGTTTGCTGACGGCTATCGACCAACATGCTTCTGTCTGTTCCGTTTACTAATGGAGTGTGGCACTATGGGGTACTAAGTGTTTGGATTTAGTCACTGAGACTACCCTGATAAAATCAGATCATGCCACTATGGGGTGCTGGGTATGGGGCTCCAGTCCCAGAGACTATCCCAGTAAGCTCCACGCCGTGGGACAATGGGGCGCTGACAGAATGACTATCTGTACCTGATATATCAACAGTCTGAAAACGGTTAATTATGATCATCGGACGTTAATTCAACCAAACCAAACCAAAACCTGATATATCGTGAACATCCTGAATTATTTAATGTTAATCCAGTAAAATCCATCAGGATGCGGGTATGAATAACTCATCTTTTAAGCAGCATTGATGATGCATTATCACCATGCGGAACACAATCTGAACATTCACCTGAAATTTAATGTACAAGCGGCACCCCATAGCCGAGCCGCGCGTGAGTCGGTGTGTAGCATGGAATCGTTCACTGAGAGTTGGACGAATTCCCATCCCCCACCTCCCACCCCCAATAATCCACTCTTCTTCGTCGCCCATTGGGAACAAACGACCTCGCCTTCCTCCTGTGGTATAGTTATTGAATTTGGCATCGCGTAGCTATGTTTGGTGTCCCGCTTAGTCACGCGGCGAGTAACCTCACAGAGTGTACGCCCGGAGTTCCAGTGAGGCAGATCTGCTTTAAATATGCCGTTTTAAAAGTCATGTGCTTCTTTGTTCACTTTCTTTTAAAATATTCGCTACCAGGACAAAATTGTTCCAGGCTGTTCCAAAGAATATAGAACTTCGGAAGTATGACTGTAGCAAGAAACTGAATAAAACCTTTGCTCAGAAAGGCGAAACAAAAACGAAATAACATTAACATTCAGACAACCCGTGTACACAACTTCCGCTCATATATTGATTGAAGTAGGGATGATATAAGAAGGTTAACCTCCATCGCGTTTGATGTAGCATAATGTCTCAATGCATTCACTGGAAAGGCGTCATTTACAAAAATATATATACGTATAATATAAGATATGGGGAAATCATGATTTAAATCTTTTAATCTTAGGCGATAGCAATTTTATCGAAACTACGTAGGTATTAAGGCCCTATCCTGGTACCTCG
Organism: Alentia gelatinosa; assembly: GCA_950022655.1. Lineage (NCBI taxonomy): Eukaryota > Metazoa > Annelida > Polychaeta > Phyllodocida > Polynoidae > Alentia > Alentia gelatinosa. The sequence continues at coordinate 11,203,896 of OX465582.1, forward strand.
CGAGGTTCGTGGGTTGCAGACAGCCTGGCACCCAGGCCATCACAAATCTGTAAACGTTTATCCGTTGCCGTGGTAATGTGTTGTACTCATGTGATATGGTCATCTTATGCTAAGGGTGCTCTTTATGCTAAAGACACTCAGAGGCAGTACTTTGATTCAGAAAATAAATCACGGATACATAGTTCTAGTATCTGTAACCAATTCTATAATGTCGGGAAAGGAATCTATGTTACCATTAACGTCTATTTTGTATTGTTTTCATGTAACCATCCTACTCTATCTTGCCCTATTGTATGACTAAATGTCTAACTGTTATTGACAGGTATTGCACTGATAATTCCCACCCATTGACAGCGCAGTTTAGTGTAACTGTCACTGATTGATCGTGACATATCGAGGTGTGTTCCCCTCTGTTTAGATACCGGGAAGGTAACAGTCAATTCCACACACAGATGACATCAACTCACAGAAGTCGCTGACGTGTCAAGGCCCCTCCAACCTAATGAAAATACATGTAAGATATCGAATAAGCTGGCCATCGTACTGCTTGTAGAGAAACTAACCTGACGCTTATAGTGTTTTTTTTAAAGTTTTTTTTTATTCAGGTATTAAGAGGATAGTGTACAATCGCATCCGAAGAGGAGCGCTCTTCCTTGCACGATTCCAAACAACAACAAATACATTGATTTCAAGAAAATCAGATCATGCTCACTTCATTGTCTACTTATATTAAGAGGACCTTAATGTTCATCTGCCAACTGGTCATTTGACGCTGCTGGTCTTCAAATGTTCATATTATTCATTTAATGGTCACTCTTGCATCGTGTATATAGTTTCATGCATAATCGCATTAAGTTCGAGCGGTAAATCCGATTCGTCGTTATAAGCTTTACATATATAATGAACAAGTCAAATCAAATTGGAAAAAGACAAACAATACACGGACATACAGACAAGACGGACAATCACAGAGTAACGGTACACGGCTTAACTGGTCTCTGGGTTTCAGATTTCCAGCGAATTATTCGATAGTTAATAGTGGGGCGTGTGCTTTAGAGAATGTTCATCAAATAGAGTAGAGCCCCATTTGTCTGACACCTTATTTAGCCTTAATTAAGGGTGACACCTCACAACTCGGTGCCCTTCGGCCCGTAACAAAATCCACAAGTCCCTATATACTTTATTCTTTAAGTGGACCACCTCGCAATATATACACCACTTACGTCTTTAGCAGCGGATGGTGCGCGAGAGGGCTCCCAGATTTATTGCAATATGCCTAATATTCTAACAAGAGGATGCTCAAAGGTCGGAGTAAGTGTACGCCTCTGGAAGATGCAGTGAATTGTATATGGGGAATTATTGCCCCGGGAATTCCTTTTAGGATATAGAAGATTTATATAGAACTGCACCGAGATTCGTACAAATACACAATACTCCACGAGTTTGGATGGGCCGCAGTTGTCATCAAGGCGAAGCCGAGTGACAATTACGGCCCATTCAAACCAGTGGAGTATTGTTCATTTTGCGATTCGAGTGCAGTTGTGGATTTATCTAACCCCTTTCACTATTAGGGACGTTTAAATCTCTTGTCTCATGTTGTCTTCTCTCTGAAATCCTGGCCGCTGATTGGTCAATCGCCAATGACGTCATCTCGTATTGACTACGCCACGACCATGGTGTAGTATTGTCACTTTACCGGGATGATCGCCGAGTATTGTTTTCTAACGTTATTCGTATGGCTAAACTTGTACCAGGGGTGAGATAAACATGAGAATCTATAGAGGGAAAGTAATATATTATCATGATTTATTGAATATATCTTTGTATATATTATATAGATACCAAAGCCTACAATAAACATTCTACCAAAATTCTACCATTCAATTCAAAATACAGCCGCGTCATTATCTTGTGAGAAACCAGCTTATCGCCTGGAGGTCTGGCAAGTAGTACACCACATGGGGGTATGAGGACGGCTAACCCCCGCTGTAAAACAACCCCAGGAGATGTGTGTGTTCTTGTGATTTATACATGAGGGAACTGGAAACTGTACCTAATGTGAGGACATTCTGAACTGCCTCTACCACAATTAAGTAGATTGAATCAGAGTGGAATGTATGTCTATGGTATCTCTGTGTCCTATCCGGAGATATGCGCAATGCGCTGTGCACCAGTGTCGTGTCGTCGTGGGGATTGTAGAGAGGGGCGGGTAGGCTGTTGGCGGAAGACCGGTGGTTGAGTCACTACTTGAGTCACTCCGAGCCTTGTTATTCACCCCGTACTGCGCAATGCTTGGAGTTGCTCCGCTGCGACCTTCACACCACGACCTGCTCACTGCACGAGTAGTTCACGCTGCATGGTGTTCCACTGTGTGCAGTGAAGCGTGTCCATGGAGGACTCCAGTGCCGGGGCTGAGGGCGGGGGCTGGCCGAGGCACAGGAGGGTCAGGTGGGCCGACCAAGGCGGACTTTCAGACAGGTGAGTCCGGGTCGCGGTTGGTATGCGGACGTGATTGGTGTGGATGCTCAGATAGTGATGGGTTATTTAAGATATATGCAGCGGAGTAGATTACACACAGATAATTATGTGTATGTCTCATTGTGAGTGTATACTTTTATGTATTGTCTCTATGCGGATGCGTGCGTATGTATAGAGATGTGTGTGTGTGGGGGGGGGGGGGGGGGGGGGGGGGCAGAGGCTTGGTATGATGCCACCTGTTGATCCCAACAAAACATGCATCTAGCATTTAGTGCTAGTTGGTGTTAATAGCACAGGCACCAGGGGAAATACGGGAAGGGGACACGGGCAGATTACTGCATAACCTCTCCTATTACTCAGCAATAATACCTAATCGCTTCCATGGTCTCCAGCAACTAGATATTGACCTATTTGAAAGACGTTTCTCGATCTCTTAAAGACAAATGCTGGTAGTTGGATGATTTCTAAATTCTATTGATTATTGTAAATAACTTTGGGTAATATTAGTTTCATATATTAGCAAAATAGAAAATGCGAAAAGGGTATTTCACCATGCTAAATTCTATGGGAAGGCAATCTGGAGAAGCGAAGTGCTTAGGTAATGGTGTCTATGGGAAACTGCAATATTTTCATGATACCTACCCGCATTTGTCTTTAATTAGGTTCATTGCACTCTCTATAGTCTGCTGAACTCGTAACAGTAAAACAATAGGACGTGACAGAGCAATCTCTAAGTCAGCTGATGTACCCCAGGTGCCCAGATGGCGGGGAGGATATGGACTGAGGTGTACTAAAGGTAGCCGTGATGATTCGGATAATCTATCATTAATTGACCCGGGGAAGGGTAGTGGAGTTTAGTGGGGTCGCAGAGGATATGAGTGTGTGAAGAATGGCGAGAGTTGGGAGTAAAATAAGAAAAGGGTGGGGCAAAACGTGGGCTAAAATAAGATAGTAACGGTTGGGGACGAGGCGTGTTGAGTTTTTAGAAAATCAGAGAACCAATTGTCAAACACTAAATTGGACAACAATCCTGAATCTAAAAATTCTGAAATAAAATAAGATAGTAAACCAGTTTTATGGTTTGTTAGGTGCAGGGGTAAAATATAGGGAGAGTAAAAGAATCCTAAGGATTGCATATACACAATATCAACTGGTTTCAAATACAAGCGACGGTTATCTTCGAGGAATAGATGTGTAGCAATATCCGAGTGTAGCCTGAGGAGAATACGAATTATTGTATTGAAAATTTAAATTATCAATGAGAAGACAAAATAACCGCCGATCTTCTAACCCACTACTTTGTACATCAGGTACTTTTTCCGTGAGCACCCATAAACTCCGCCCTGTGAATTACACAGTGAAGTCATTATAGGTTTAGTATGGAGACTCCATAATCGTTGGATGATGAAAGGGAGTATTGGGTGTTGGCGAAAGCCGTTTCTGAAAGCAGGACGGTTATTGATAGAGATTTAAACATGAGGGATACATTTGTCGTGTTGAATCACGGCAAGGGGCATCGTTAAACACAATTGGTTTAAAGCAAAGATAGAGAAGGTAGAGTTTACGTGCTAAGTCAAAGCAATCAAGGCCGAACTATTAAAATCCATGATGATATATAATCGCTGAGCTGTGTGAGTTAGCGCTGTTTGCTTTTAGTCTAGGGCAGAGTTTAATATGAGTAGCCAAATTATAAGCAAGCATCTAACGTTTCTTACAGCACTTCTTAATGTGTATTACTTAAATTTCCATAGTCAGGCTTGTCAGACCCATCAGGCTCGGAACTTGTGATTAATATATCTGTTTGAAGAATCATCGTATAGTATTAGATTCCTATACTGAAACATATTAATGCAGATAGTCTTCTTCTTTGGGCAAAAGAAATATCTCCTGTCATGAAATACACTGTAGAGATCACTCTTCATAACTGGATGCATGTCAGATGCACTGTGTTTGAATTATATTTTCTTTTTATCACGTTAGGGAGGTATAGATGATCTAATGATATTCCTGGCATGTATGCTATATACATGTTTATCCTACTCCTAATAAAAACGCCATAGGCTTAACATGGGATTTGTTTATTTCACTCATTTTGTTGGCTCCGTAATGTCACTCGTCTTCGACTCGTGAAATTATGGAGCCAACAAAATGCGTGGCATAAATAAACCCAGACTCAAACTCGTGACGTCTCTTGATAGTATTTTATCGCCTTATTTATTGCCCTATGAAGGTATAGATTATATAATGACAACCTTCTTTTGTATACATTTTGTATTTTTTGTATCATCCTACAGAGGTATAAGTGATACAATGACATGCCTTGTGTGTATGATATATGTACATGTATTTTATATTGCCCTCAGGATGTACAGATGTTACAAGACAATCATTGTGTGGATGTTGTATTCTATGTTATTACACTACAGAGTTATAGATGATGTAATGACATTCCTTGTGTATATACTATACATGCGTTTATTACCCTGGGTAGTTATAGCTAATGCAACGGAACTCCAAATGTTTATATTCTATCTGTAGTTTATCACCCTAGGGATGTATAGATGGCATAATAATACTCCTCCTTTTCCTCCTCCTGCTACAAGGTTAATTGTCAGCGGGTCGGACGGCCGTATAAATGTGGCTATATGTAGTGAAGGGTGTAAGATATAAGATCTGAGGGGCGCCGGCATGGCCGAGGTGGTGGAGTGGGCTGGAGGTGGGACGGGGTTAAAGTCTAACAAGCGCTGCATGGCTCCTAGCTGGTGCAACATGAGCATCTACTGGTGGGCTGGTGTGTCATCGGAATGAGGCAGACTATCCACGTATATCCACCAAGATAGGTTGCAGATAGGGCATCACGTTTCACATTGAAGCTGACTTCATGCACCAGGGCTTCCCTGTTGATATCTATCCGAGGTTTTAATTTCGATTTTACATTATATACTATACGATTCCCCGAGGAGACAGACATAAACTAAGTGATAGATTTCCACTGTGTTTTTTTTATAATTAGGGAACGTGTTCGTCTGCCTAGAAAGGTTGGATTCAGACATATAGAAACTATAATCCAGGTGGGAATGAGAGAGAATATTCCCATCCTTATACGTCACTTTACGTTCATTACATATTAACCACTCCAGTGGAGGCAGCATCTACGTGGTTACCATGGTAACGAGGCTTTACATCTTTGATGGCCTCCTGGCGGAGACCACAGATAACCAGCTTCAGTCTCCAGGGACACCTACCTGGTTGCCATGGCGACGTAGACGTGGTTGCTAGGGAGATGTCCCCTGGGTTGCCAGGTTGGCCGCTCTTCTGTCACCGGTGCGGAGACTGATAAACATATGAGGCAAAACAGAACAATTTATATCATTCCCAAATACTAGACGCCAGGGGGCGTGGCACGAGAAACCTGTTATAGCGCCCATCGTTTTATCATAGATTCAAAGCAAAGTGAACCTACAACTCCTACATGGGATCATAGCTTGATATGGTGAAGGGGGTTATACAAGGGGGGCATACAATTCCACATCTTGTAGCAATACTATTGTTATTACCAACCCGGCTTTATTAATATACACATGTATTAACGACCAACAGTTACCGTTGCTATACTGGAATGTTTTCCTACGGAAATATATTTCCTTAAAATGAGTTTTGACATCATTTCTTCTGATATATAAACGAGGTAATTCTCATTCCAGCACCAGAAATGAAATAGAAATTTGCAGATAGTGTTGGACAGCAAGGACAGCTGTTACACTGAATTAAATCTGCATAGAGGTTGCGCAGGGCCCAAATTTAAGAGCAGTCTGTATAGATAAATATCAGACTATAAAGGCTGTATGCCCATATATGGAATTTATTTCAGGATATTTGTAACATTGAGTTAATTTTAGTGTATTTGTAACCTGGATATTATTTTGGGCTTTTTTTGTAACCCGTTCCTGCACAAGAAATTCCTGTACGACAAAACAGGTTCTACGGGATAGCTGGCGCCCCGTGGTGAGGAAGGGATCAGAACTGCCCCTCCACCCCCAACTCCTCTTGGCGAGAGGAGGCTTTCAGGTGAGAGCGCCCTCTATAAATTAGGGGTAGTGCTGACCCCACATGCTAACCGGGGTTTAGTACCAGTCCCCGCCCGCCATTATCCAGCACGGAAATTGGAGGCACAAGGCGTTCAAGATCGAGTTGAAGGGGGGGGGGGGTGTTAAAAGGGTGGGATACGCTGGTAGAGGGGTGTGTAGTGTTCGTGTGGGGTAAGGGGTAAAATAAGATGATGTGCAGGTAGAGGGTATACAGTGTATATATGTGTGGGGCGGGGGCAGGGGGGGGGGGACAAAAGAAAGAGGGAGAATGTGCTTGTGTAGGGTGTCCTGTCGGGGCTAGGGAGTCTTCTGAATTTGGTACGGATATGCAGGGATTCCTCGATTTCTTAATTCTGAGAAGGTTTGACCATATATAGTATCACACTTTACACCGCATTACGTTCACGGGCCAGTCATACCAGGTGAAGAACCTACTGCGGTTGAGCGCCTGTGTGCAGTACACTGTTTTACTATATACCCATGCCGTATATCCTGTAAATACGCACCGTTTCGCCATATAACGTAAAAATAATGTACGGACCACTGGTCCGTACATTGAAATACGGACTACCTTCCCATGTACGTTGACTAAAATATTAGTTGCTAGGCCAAAATGAATTAATGATTTTTCCTAAGTTGGGGTATATAGTAAATATATAACGACCTACCATGCTTGTACAAGCTACACAACTCGATGATAATTTATGGTTTGTACGGAACTCGGCATAAATGCCTCGTTCCGTACAAACTGTAAATATCATCTCGTTTTGTAGCTTGTACAGCATGGTCAGGTCGTTCTATATAAATACTGAACACGTTGAAACCTCAGCAGTATGTGGACTTTCATGCAGATATGTCTTTTATGCCAATATTTGGTAAGATTTTATTAATTTTGGGTATATAATAAATACAGAACGACCTGCCATGCTTGGACATGCTACAAAACTCGATGGGAATTGATGTTTTTACGGAACTCGGCCTGGGGCCTCGTTCCGTAAAAAGCAATAATTCCCTATATTGTTTTGTAGCACGTACAGCATGGTCAGGTCGTCCTATATAAATACAATAGCTAGATCGACAGTAACAAATTAGGGTGTCAGGATCGGTGGTGCCCACATGTCATGTGGCGATCACTGTTTTATGAGTCTCATCCACATACATATTTATCTAAATCAGAGTTTGAATGAAACTGTGACTGTATACCCGATTTAACTGTACTATATCGAGGTTTTTTGCCATATCGGCTTATCCTAGGTAGATTTCAGGTCAAGATGGGTTTGGTAATTATATAGAACGTCCTGACCCTGCTGTACAATTCACAGAACGAGACGATAATTTACAGTTTGTACGGACCGAGGCATTTATGCCGAGTTCCGTACAAACTGTAAATTATCATCGAGTTCTGTGAATTGTACAAGCATGGTTGGACGTTATATATTTACTATATACCCGAAATAAAAAAAAAAAATCAATTTAAAAAAAATCAATTTCAATTTTTTTGATAAATGTGTATGACCAGGTGGTCCGTATTTTAGTGTACGGACCGGCGGTCCGTACAGTATTTTTACGTCATATGCCGAAACGGTGCGTATTTACAGTATATACGGCATGGGTATATAGTAAATGCTGAGTACTGTTACCACTACGAGCGATATAACTGGCTGCTCAGAATCAATGACAGATGGTGATGAATTGGTAATCAAACACGCCTGAACGTTGTGCCACTGTCATTAGAATAGACTGAAGTATTCTCTCTTCAGCCAGACACTGGGGACTGAAGGAATAGTTCCCTCCTTTGTCCCTCCTGTTTGACCTGTTTGACCTTCGTATCCCTGTATCCTGGTCATGTCCAATCAGTGTCCTGTTGGTGTTTGTTTGTTTTGTTTTTGGTTTTGATTTTACGTCCAGCCAACCATTATAGGTCCTTACCAGACTTTCTCAAGGTTCTCTTACACCACAAGGGTGATGATCGAATCTATGTGATGAAGTTAGGTAGAAATCTCACCCCTACACATTTACCGAGGTGAGAGATCTTTTACTTCCCACACCACATAGACATAGCATGAGAAGGATGGCCTTTGATAAAGCAGTATATCTACCACTGCTGGGGGTGGGACCCGAACCCACATAGTCCTAAAACCTTGAGATTACAAGTCCGGTGCTCTAACCACTGAGCTAACTCCCCACCCCTCCTGTAGGTGTCCTGTCAAACCTATGTTCCTCCTGTATCCCCTTGTCCCTCCTGTATCATGCCTGTGGCCCTCCTGCATCCCCTTTTCCCTCCTGTACCCTCATCTGTCATTCCTGTATCTCATTGTCCCTTCTGTATCCCACCGATGCCCATCCTGTATCCCCTATGTCCCTCTTGTATCCCCGTGTCCCTCCTGTATCCCACCGATGCCCCTCATGTATCCTCCTGTGTCCCTCCCGTATCTCCCTGTCCCTCCTGTATCTATCGGGTGCCTCTCATATATCCCACCTGTTTCCCTCCTGTCCCGCCCCTATCCTGGCCGCGTCTTCCATTCAGGCCCGTCGTAGAGATGCATTGAAGACCGTAGATATGATCTAAGGAGGCAGGTTATGGTCTGGTCTCTAGACTCCCTATGTAGGATCTAACAGTGCCTTTCCGATCTCAGACATCCACAAATCCAGTGTTGTTTTGCATGATGCTTTTTTCTGTGCTCTTACGATAGAGAATATCAGACAAAGCCTATTGGGCCTGAAGGCTTTTTTTTGTCAGACGGGTGTCTACTGATATGAATATAAATCTGATATCATGATGAGACATTATATTTGATTGGCTTTACAGTTACCTTGCCTTGTGTACAATATTGTTTGGTTTAGAAATATTACTATCCAAGTGCTACACAAATCAGGCTACAGTCTTGTCAAGTCAGTATATCAGCTTTTAGCAGGCCATTCCCCATACATCGTGAATAAAACATACGATGCAGATAATCAGTGATGAATGGAGATTGTCAATTCAGCTGACTCTACCGGTCCCCTAGTCCCCGTCCACATCACCAGTCTGCCTGCGTATCCCTACCTACTCATAGTGAAGTACACAGCCTTCCAGCACCTCTCCTGTAGCTACGTGAAATGTACAGACCTTCCGCCCCTGATTTAGAATTCAACCTCCTGGTTCAGGCCGGAAGTCAGAAAGTCGTCCACTATCGAGCCACCAGACGGTGCTTCCCGCCGGAAGTGGCCTGCCCGCCGGCGCTCCCCCTAGCGGATGAAAGATTCATGAGGGCCTCGGTCTGGATCAACACTTATCAGTCGATGTGAGCGACAATCGGGGGAAATATGCTATCGATGTGCTGGGAGAGTGTACCAGGCGCCCCGGATGGAGAACTCGCGAGATCTCGTTAGGCTGTGGCGGCGTCGACACTCTCCCCTCGTGGCGATCGAGTATCTGCATTGACCTCAGCGACCTCTGCGCTGACCTCTCTGACCTCTTTGACCTCTCTCGCACCCTGCAGGACATCGGATTGGTCCCCAGGTTTCTGACGATCGCCTTATCTCCGATACACCAGCAGCTATCTGTCTGTATATTCCAACACGATGGCACAGTTTTACCTCAGAAAATAAAATAGGGAGAATCAATAAAACGCAATACTTTTGGATTGATAATACATCTCCCCATACCTTCCAGTGGAGCTTCTGGTAGAAATACAGAACCGGGTTGGAGATTGGGCAGTCGGCAGTCCGTTCGTAGATCTATTGGCTCTGTATTTGCTTGGACAGTCTAGGGATTAGCGCATAACGCAGATAACGCATGGTATCAATCATCCGCTATCAGCTTACTGATACCGTCACATCTTACGGAGTATCTCTCCTCCTGGTCTGCCGTCTTCGATACCATAAGAAGTTTTCTGCTTTTATCCTACCCTGCATATAACCCCCCATAGACTTAACATGGTGTGACTGTATGCCACGGTAATGCCATAAAATATCTATATGCCACTGGTGATATATGAAGTTAAAAACATGTGACAGGGTAGGATAAAATCTAAACATTGATCAGTCAATTTCATATAATTGTTTACATGGCATTCATTGTCTTCTGCTACAGATATCACTCAGCTCCGCTTCGTTATATCATTCTGCAAAGACAACTCATGCCATATAAACAATCATATGAAATTTCGTGATGTTTCATGATACTATCTTACCCCTGGTATTTTTCCCCCGTAGACTTAACATCTGGGACTTATATCCAAAGCCCATAGAATATTTAGGAAAAGTATCCAATGGGGGATTATGTCACAAATGTTAGCCCATTAGCCGATATAAACTGTGAGATCAATTCAGAAATCTATTCATCTTATGAGAGTTAAAAAGTAAAGGTCATCAGAATTCAAAAGGTATCGGTTATTTGCATCCCCTGATACTTGAATTTAAAATAAAGTGATCGGTTAGTTATTTATCACCAATATTTCTAGTTTGCTCTAAATGAGAAGGTTAGCCTGTAGTAAACAACAATGTATAAAATGCTTAGTCTACCGAAGCGTCACAGATTAAGTATAACAGAATCACCAAAATGAGATAACAAAGCTCCAAATTCAGGGTATAACCACAAAAGCCATTTAGTCCATGCACGAACCAGGCTTCTTGAAGCCACAGGGAAGAATTCTAAAGGTCAAAACGATATTTCATTGATACCATGCACAAGATACTCGTAAGATATGAAAACAATATCGAAATCGTTAAAGTTCTCATGATGTTCTGGTCTAATTGTAGGTAGAGCGGACTCCATTGAGTTATCAGTTTAGAATATTGCTGTTCGTTTGATAGATTTATATCTAAGCGTTTGAATGGTATTTCTAGTTCTGTGCTAGATCATAGCACCATCGATGTCCTTTTTTTTACTGTTCCGATTGAATCAGAGTGATTGTAAGTGGATATGGGTTCCTGCCGGAAGCAACATATTATTGGAATACCTCGTACCCGCCTGCACTGCCACCTACAGGTCACCCACATGGCCCCACATTGTATTGGTGACCAAGCCTGACCAAACAAACCCCGCACACGGAAGAGGTACCACTCTAGGGACACTGAGAGCAAATCGATGCACTGTATTACTCCGCGCCCGTAGAAACAACGAGGCGTGAATGACAACAAGCCCCGCGGGTCGCAGAGACGCGTGTCGCAGAGACGCGTGTCGCAGAGACGCGTGTCGCAGAGACGCGTGTCGCAGTGACGCGGGTCGTAGAGTTGCGGGTCTCAGTGACGCGGGTCGTAGAGTTGCAGGTCGCAGAGACTCATGTCGCAGAGACGCGGGTCGCAGAGACGCGTGTCGCAGAGACGCGGGTCGTAGAGACGCGTGTCGCAGAGACGCGGGTCGCAGAGACGCGGGTCGCAGAGACGGGGATCACAGTCACGTGGTGGTGGGACACCTGTTACATGAAGCCGCGACATTGAGTGGGTGTCAATGGGTGTCAATATACCCATTCATTGGTGCCTCTTTCTATATTTACCTGTTTCGTATGTCTACTATATATTTCTGTATTGTATCGTATATGCCTATATAGAATACAAGACACTATGCGACATAACTGCCACGTTACGGACAATATGATATGAAAATTGGATGCGATATCACCGTTGCCCCTGATCTCACAGTGAAAACATAGGGCTCTCTTCTATGTGTTTGCGGTTTTTTCCTATCGGGACAATTGGGGAAATATTTCAAAAGGTATCATCTATGATACACCGGGAAGGTTGACATTAATTGATATTTTTATTTCCAGTCGCTTTGATCCCATAATAATAAGTCATTTGGGGTTTTACACAACAGAGTACTCAACAAAATACACAACGTGCTGGTGATGTATATTATCCTACCCCTAATAAAAAACGCCATAGGCTTAACATGGGATTTGTTTGAGTCACAGGTGTGACATAAAGTGTTGTTTATGCCACTACTTTCTGATACTGAAAAAATATGGAAACGGGGTAGGATAAAATCAGATAGTAGCGTTCAGATACCCGTGTTTTGTTCGTATCATAGACATACTTGTATTCTCAGAGCATGAAAAATGTTTTAGTCGTAATTGTATACAGCTCAGTGTATTGCACAGCTACATCAACTTTCCAAACTTACTCAGACATTTCTCGCCCTGAGAGGATTTTCCTTTGCATTTTGCTGATGACTTATTCAGAGACATCGATACGTGAAGGCAGCCAGCTATAGAACCTAATTACTGTACTAATGAAGTAAATCCGACAGGCCTTCACGTTCGTTTTATTGTTTCCTCTTCATTGTAATGAATGTAGATTAGTCCGTGCTGGGATTAGGCCACAGTTAGTTGCGTTGTGGGGAGCTCCCAGACTCTAATCGCAATACACAAGATGATGATGGCTACAATAGCAGCTTCTCTCACTAGTGCATTAATAGATGACTTTGTATTGCAACGGTTAAATTCCTTAGATTATCTCAATCACTATTATAAAATAGGTCTACCTTTCTAGACTGGTACGTAATAATCAGTATAATATATATATATATATATATATATATATATATATATATATATATATATATATATATATATATATATATAACCTTGTTTATATAAATATAAATTAATAACCAATATTACGCTCACAAATATTCACTGCGGTCTTGTTGTTGTTGTTGTTGTTGTTGTTGTTGGGCGTCACACACACTCTTCTAGGTACCCCGGTTATTTGATGCGGTATCCGGAGGTTACTTGGTGACGCCCGTAGATTCAAATCCTCATTCCGCTTTCATTTGCTCAACCGAGCAGTTCGTTTTAATGGTGGTATGTCGATATACAGTTATTTACGTTTATTCATATTTAGAGTTTAACCAGAAATGGATTTGAAGTACACCACTTTGGGCGTGATGGTGTATCCCACTATTTACGCATTGACCGTGTGTCGGTCTTTTCATTCGTCGAGTCTTCTGAGCCCTTTTACAGACCGCCCCTACTAACTTTCCTAATCACCTCGAATTGAAACACGAAGTTACAACAAATATACGTAAGTACAATGTATTAATAGACACGGACAGTGAAGAGTGCCTTTCTTATACAGGACATATTGTTTGATATATATCATAGGAAACTAAGGCTGAGACTTGTGTCAGAGACGGATTGGTGGCAGAGAAGATATGCTTGGAGTGGAGAGTCTCGGTGTTTCACGACGACACCGTACCTTCATTAATATGCATGAGATTCGCTCTAGCTTCGTTCGTCAAGCGGGGCTGCTCGACCACAAATAAAGGTCAACTTGGATCTGCTTCCATACTCGTTATTCTCCGCAACTAGGTTTAAACTCAAGTAAACACAATGTCACAGTTTGAACGTTTTGTGACCTCTGCGCTAGTCTGATATTTTAGATATCAAAACATATGGTTAATTTGTATAAGAAGAATTACCATGGTTATACATATCAATGGTTTCATGCAGCTACAGAAGATCTTCTCAACAATGCCTCTCAAGGCTTTCTTCCCAGTCATTTCTCCACTTTGCATATGTGTGTCTTTAAAATAGGAAATAGGCATGATGCTGGTTTCGGTATGTTTGTGTAAATAAAAACTTCCTGGATCTCCCGAGGCTAGGTACCTCAAGTTGAATAATGGCCAAGCTCATGACCAGTTCGCGTCGTCGATTACATGATGGCAACATTTATCCCCTCTGATCAGCATTGATATTGGCTACAGGACAAGTAGTACTTGCATTTTCTATAACAGGCTTATTATTTACAGCATAATGCTCTGCTGGGAGGGCGACTATAACCAGTCTATCATGTTCACGAATCGTGGGCCCATCTTGTGACCCAGAGCTCATGTATTGATAGGCCCCACGCATACACCCCCACCCCTACCCGCCAGTCTACTCATAGTGTCAATAACGCCACCTGGTGTGACATGGTGAGCACGCCAGGCGTATGTCACACTCTCAGGCCAGGGGGAGCCACCACACCAACTATAAGCGACACTAATGGGTCAGGTGACCACGGTTACCATGGTGACCCGATACCAGAAGGCACCTGGGAGGTGACCGGGTGGAAGGAGGCTTAATTTGTGTGCATCTTCGGAAAAGATAAATGTGGCAGAACCCGTGACGCGCCTAAGACGTGCCTCAACAACCCTCCTCGTGTTTCCCTATTTCCTCCTCTCAATTTACCCATGATCTGCCCGGCACTTTGACCTTCAGCTCGTGTAAGCTGGCGGAATGGGGCGGCACAACACTTCCCCCTTCTTCATTCTGAGATATCAGGGTCACGAGTTGGCATACCTGACTCTAGTAGGCTGATATACACCATTCATACATGTTGTTTTACATATTTGACACTATGAAGGGGCCTCTAGATGAGCTTGTTGGTATAGTGTAGGTGGGTTCCATTTGTCATTATACCACGCGACAAATATTATTCTCCAGAATGAAATAACTTTCGGCATCGTAACTTCATTAATATTTCAGAGTGCCGTTCGCTTTGGTCTCGATATATGTTATGATCACATTGTAGATTATAAATCATCACTGGATAGGCGGAGCTTTTTTGTGTATTGGCCCGGGCTTGAGCCATTAACGCCGAATATGGGTAACATTGGTACTGGTCTACAAAAGGTCTGCAGATGGTCCCTCACAATATTTAATGGACTGTATGTCGCGAGGAGGCTCACAGATGCTGTCATATATGTGTTCCAGTCAGGTATTAAAACGGCGATGCAGAGAGGCATTAAATATGAGTAACTACCTCCTTATATGTTTGCTAGTATAATCAACGAGTATAGAGAAGGTGTTGGCAAAATATAAGTAGAAGTTGCTTTATAGGAAACAGATTTAGAGGCGTCCTGGAATATTAAGTTTCTATAAGATGTATTTATGGTGGGCGTCTAGTCATAAATATTGTCATGCGGAAAGTAATAATCGCAATCAAACGTAACAAGAATTGTGTTTTACTCTGTTTGACCAGACACTGTCGAGAAAAGGCTCTGGTTTCTTTGTGTGAATATTATCGCTCCATACATTCAACTGCTACACATATTCCTACTCAATGTTACAGATGGAGAAAGTCGACTGACCGAATTACAAACACAATATAACCATTATTTTGATCTGCGTAGTAGTATTCTCCACGTAGTTGAAGGTAATATATAACATATTGAAATTTTTAGCTACACTAAAAACAGATCCTCATCTGTATTTAAGTGACCTAAAAATTTGGAATTATAATATATACCATATTCACCGTCGGATAGTTAGTAGAAATCAAACGAGAGTTGGCCTTGTCAATGTTTATGCCACGATGGGCAGGTTGTGTATTACTACACGAGGCGTTAGCCGAGTGTAGTGAGTAGCAGACCTGACCATCGTTTTTTTATTCACCTCGGTGCATAAATAACACTTTATTCAACGCTCTTTCAAATACATTGAGTCAATGTTAAACCTATGGCGTTTTTTATTAGGGGTAGGATAATATGTCAATATTCCATCTGCGATTATTGGATTATCAGATAATGAATATTTTCCGTTTCTTTGCAGTCACCGGCTTCAAGTCCAACTGGACGATAATACTACCACACGGAGAAACAGGTCACGACAGTACAACACCCATGTCATCACGTAAGTCTTTACAAAGTTATCGTGTACCTTTACTGTCAATAAAGTTATGTTCATCCTCAAGCGAGGCTCTACACAGTTATCACACACTCCCCAGGCCGTATTCTAGGCAGTTTCAGGCACCCCTCTGATAAGATCTCACACTGTCTAAGTCGTATTCTGAACTCTCACAATGCTCTATGGAGGAATAATTCTTAACGAACAAGGCTTAGAGCCTTGAGAATCCACTGGCCTGCCTCCTGAGTTTGTAAACAATGATTAGTTCCAATTTCATACGCGTATAAGGATCTAGCGCCAATAGATAAACATCAAGCAACGGCTGATGAATGTGGGGTGTTAAATGGTATTTTAAATGTATACATCACCTTAAAGTTTTAATGGCACGTGGCACCCCATAAAGGTGAGAGTAGTTCTTCTCTCTCCCGACAGGTGGTTGGGGGCCTACACTTGACTGCAGCGCAGTGTTAAGCTGGTGGCGGGCGGACGAGGGTGGCAGTGGTTAGTTTATCAGCTCCGTGCAGACACCACTGCAAGTCCTGGTCAGGTTGGGCCTAGACCGCTGTATTTTACCAGGCAATTGCCTACTGACTGTCATCCTTCAGCGAACCCCTCAGATATCCCCCCAACGACGCCACTTACTCCCTCAGTCAGGTAACGGCTTCTCCACGACCGGAGCGCCACCTCGTGCCTGGGGCAACAGAACGCAGGGTATAGCTGTTGATATGGCTCTGAAAGCCTTGATCTGTAGTCTAAGTGATGAGTGACGCATAGAACCGGAACGACCTTTCTTTGAGGAATTGGACAACAGTCAGGGTCATATCTGGGACACAGCACCAATTAGGAGTTATTTATTAGCGAACTACCATACGGAGAAATAGCCCGGACATTTTTCTATTTGTAAAATGAAGAACCCTAATAAACGTGATAAAAAAACAAAAATAAGAAGCACAACTATTCCGTCCATATAGGTCTTGGTTTTATGCTGTGTGTCAACAATACAATCATTATCAGTGGGTATTTTCTGTTAGCTGTACGCCTCAGACTTACCTAGGATACTTCAAAGTAGTAAAATAAACGACTTGAATCAGAACTTTGCTCGAGCTGGACTCTGAATGTGGTCAAGGAGTTGGACCCTAGAGTTCATGCATCTTTCCTTCTCATCAGGTCTCTCATATGTCATTCTTAGACTTAACACCCCAATTCTATTTCTCTTTTCTCATCCTCTGCTGCCTAGCAGCTTCCTTCCACACCCACCCCCAATCTCCCTAACCCCACGATCCCTACACATACCCTCAGAAAGCCATCATTCCGCTCCTGGGAGTGAAAAACTCCGTGCATGATTTGAACTGATTTCGTGGTGGTGGTTTTTTAAAGTTTTTTTTTTTTAGAGAATGTAGATAAGGTAGCAAATAGTGGTTAACAAAGAGGCGTGGGTGTCAGCCATATACAGAGTTGGCTGGTTTTCTTCACCCTGCCCAGAATTTAGTCAGTCCCTTTTCATTTATAACATTTTATGACCATACCAGATCAGTTATACACAAAATAAGAATATTACAGGTAAATACAATAAGGTTCCTTATTGTAGTTCAATATTACTATATTTCGACCAATATCCAGTTTTAGACATTAGACAACTTATCCTCGATACACGACGCTTGGGATTCCCACTGATATGCAGTATGATTGGTTACAATAAAAACAATATCCCTGTGTAGCCTTTCCTCGTGAACAATACAATAAATACCCATCCAGGAAATGGAGAAACAGAAGCTAGTAGGCCAAAGGAGTAATTGGGAGTTATCATTGTAGGTGTCTCAGAGAGGGAGTTTTACCACATCAGCTGGGTGGGGTAGAAGGAGTAGGGGTGTCTGGGTGGTGGTTTACCTCAGCAGGCAGTTCAGGTGTAGATGATGTATTGACTCGCCTCTCTGATGAATAGCCTGTCTGGACCCGGGAAGGTCATTTCAAGTGCTTACCCTAAGGTCGGATGCCACCAGCCTATGACCTCCGTCAGGTGACCTGTTAATGACCTTAACTCAACTCAGACGACCTTCCAATGGACCTCTACTCAACTGACATGACCTCCTCCAAGACCTCTACTCGACTAACATGAGCTCCTGAATGACCTCAGTCCGAGTCAGAGCACCTCTCATATGACCTCAACCTAACTTAGGCGACCTACCAATTGACCTCAGCCTAACTCAAACAACCTCTTAGGTGACCTCGAGAGTATATCTTTATCCAGCAATCGTAGAATTCTTTTCTTTTTAAATGTCATCTCTATTTCTATGACTCAGTAGTAGTTGGAATGACAATGCAGCTAACAGCAAACACGTAGTATCACAGGCTCTATGCTTGCATGCCCGAGCGCAGTTCTAAGCAGAGAGGAAAGGCAAAAACATTCACGATTTTAAAGACTCAGGATCCCCCTTTTCTTCCCTCTCGTTTCCCGCACCGTGGCAAATGGCGACTACCCTGGTCGCGGCCTCATGTCATGGCCGGCGGAGGAACTACTTCCGCCCGCCGCCCGCCGACAACGACCCACCCGTGTCCCCGCAGTGCCATCTAGTGGTCCAGCAGGTTGGGAAGTGGCCATTGGCGGGCCGCGGGGCTGGCTTTTATGCGTTAACTGGGCGCGTGGTGATCTCCGGGCAGTGCTAACAGGAGATGTCGGGCACCGCACGGGGCTCGGTAATCCATCCACAGGGCCAGAGGGGTAATCCCCGAACCAGATTGGACATTACAAGTGACGACTGGGCCACTTTGTCAGCCATGCTGTGTAATTAGATAAACTATGGTAGTCCGGTCATTGGATACAATAGGACTGTGTAGTAATAGCTTTACTGGTACAAATACATCCTAAGGTGCAATGGAGATTTCCGGGCTTTAGCAGTCCATGGTTAGTAACCAATCTCGATATATTACTTAGTTTGGTGTGGATATCTGATCCTCATATGTTTATATTCCCATTTCCTTAATGTGAAGGTTTCTAGAACTAATTCATATTTGACTCTGGCATAATCAGACAATCACAACTGATGAGTAATCGCAGTGAGGTCACCTTCCAGCCTTGTCATCCCTGAAATCTCTGCCCTCCCTCAATTCTTCTTTGCCCTTTAAACTTGTTCTCATCATATTTTAACCTCTCCACTGATGTGATTACACATATGGGCTCTCTTTGTTTAACCCTTGCAGTAAATTGCCCTGACAGACTCTTTTGGTTACAATTTCCACCTCGTTATCTAGTCTCTTTAATCAAGCCTCTTTCCCTCATACCGTCCTTTACTCTTTTACGATCCCTGTCATGTTTCTCTCTAGCAAATCTTGCCTATTAATTGTCATTTTCTCTGTCCCAACCATCTTCCTGGACAATTTCTCTTATCTTTTGTCATTTCCCCGTTTCCGTCGAACAAACTCTTCCTCTTTATCAGTGCCGGGTGCACCCGTATCCATGTAGTCGCTTTGTCCTACCCTAATCCCAGACCTATGTCCCTCTCTCTTCCCTCCACTCAGTCATTCTATCCCACGTCATTTACCCATTCTAGTTTGAGTCTCTCTAAATCCCTCATATATCTTTTCACTTATTCCTCCATAACGTCAATTGACCTTTGCCATTCTATCATCTTCTTGTATACCTGCCCCATGTTTCAATATCAGCAACCCACTGTTCATTTAGGTTCTATATGCTACCCTATTCCCTTTCCTACTGGCATCAACCCTGTGTCACTCGTTTGTTTCCTAGGACTTCCTTGTACTTTCTATTTCGATCGACACCCAACTATTCACATCCCTTTGTCTCACTCTCCTTCCTTCATTCTATCCTCTACCCTTTTGTCATTGCCCCTGGTCTTTCTAGCACGCCCTTGCCCTTTGTATTTCTATCAGCACTCTCCTGTTTCCCTGTTTCGGAAATGTCAGCAGGGCAGACCCAGCACCGGGCGGACCACCCCCGCCCACCTGCTACAAGACGTGAGTAGATTTATACCAGTGAGCTGAGACTGGCTGGAGGAGGTGCTGAGGGTAAGGGGGTGGGGAGGGGTGGGGGAACGTCAGCTGGTATCTGTCTCTGATATTACCAGTTCTATCCGTGCCATAATCCAGACACCATCTGTGGATTCTCCCTTCCTCTCTCAAGACGGCATTAAAAACAGTTCCTCACGCGAGTCTGACAAACGCAATGAGTCCACGTTTCTGTGCGCTAAGAAAACCGTCGCTAATGAAATCAACATTAACTCCCGACAAGAAGGGGGACTCTTTTATCCAGTCTATCTGTTCAAATCATTCTTACCATCTCACCAATAGCGTTAGTGATTGCAGCTGTGCCTACTGTGAGTGCTGGAAATCGGATTCTATGTCTATATCTATAAGTCGCAGGTTAATCTAAGACTGACAGGTTTGCATTCAGTGATTAATGCAATAATTGTAGTTTGACAGTTAGCGAGTTACCGGTATCAAAGTAAAGTTGATAATGTTGCAGATTCTGTAAAGTTTCAGGTTATTGTGAAAATGGCAGGTCGGCTGTCAGTAATGTCTATAAAGTGTCATATAAATGTGGCAGACAGGTTCAACTGAGGTTGGCAGTCAGTGATTTCTTTGAAGCGGAGTAGTATTTGTAAGTTTTCAGGTTTTGGCTAACAATTGCGCAGGTTCGCAGTAAGTGAAATAATTTTTATAGAAAAATGTCTATAAGTTTTTAGATTAACCTGAAAATGTCAGGTTACAGTCAGCGGGCATTCATATTTGAAGTTACGTCTATAAGGGTTCAGATTGACATAGCAATGGGAGGCTGGTATTCGTTGGTATCTCTATTTTAGAGTGATCTAGTGGCAACCATGTTAGAACTAGGATGCTTACACAGCAATACAAAAACACATCTATGTAGTCTCAGGTAGGCGTTATAAAATCATGGTCAGTGAACTTCACAAAACCCTGGCAAATAAATGATGAGGTGTCTATTTATGGTAACTAAGCAGGACAAAAATTTTTCCAACCACGGACACCGATAGGAAGTCTACTGGAACGAAAAAATTACATCAACTAAGCAGGACATGAACAACTGCTGTCATTCGGCCATTCATTGCTGTGGTGTGCATAGCCATTATAAGAACATGAGGATCAATGACTTATAATGACTTATTCGACATAGAATTCATCAGATAGTAATTCAACCAAAGATCATTGACGCTGAAACAGAACCAGGGAACTTTTGTGAAGAGGGATGCCTGTGTATGAGTCGAAATGTTTTACTTTTTTACTTTTTTTGGTCATAGCATGAGCATTATAAGTGTTTTTGAACTTTGAAAGCACAGTCCTCGTGTAAATCAGACAGTGTTATGAAAAAACAATCCTTTCCTGAATTACTCAGATATACCAGCATTTAAAGCTTTGCGGAATTGTAAATTGAATCGCAATAATTCCCATTAAAGATATGGTTTTCAGATTAATATGGTTCCCACTTTCCCCCCATATATATCACTGATAACCCTTTTCTTGTTACCCTTGTCAGGAAGATGAGGGGGATAAGGAAATAGGTATATTATGTAAAATCAGAAGAATGTCACTTGACATCAGTCAGCCTGGAGTGGTTGTATTCAATTCGCTTGAGCCGTTGAAATGTTCCATTTCAAATACGAGTATAAGGTGCAAGTATACGATCCTATTTTATAAATGCAGTCACATACATGTTCATATTTACTCCAAGATATCTGAAAATCACACACTTCTGCTTAAAGGAGAACAACGGAAAAACCTTAAGTGCGTCCCTCTCGCTTCTCAGTTCTGACATTGAACCAGAACGCAAAAAATAGACAATCACCGGATAATGAATTACTTCAAAGGAATGCGTCAATAAGAGAGAGAATTGTGTTTTAATCACCTCTGCACGAGGGCGAAACGTCGCCAGACCCCAGGCCTTACTATGGCAGGTCCTTCGAACAAATATTCTTTCATATATCATAAGTCATATCAGATATTGGATGGAAGAATGAATGTGTACGAGTATTATTTGAAAATAAAGTATCTAGATTTTTATGTTGAGAGAGGACCATAACCATACCATCACCGATTATCTACGACTCTCTCGTGTCATATCCTACTCAAGATACTTAAACTTTAGGTTTTGATGAGACTAACAAACCGACATGAAGTTCTTGGCCATATGAATTCGGTCATGGCAGTAGTACAGGGAAACTGGTCTCACCTTCAGGCTCCTCCGTGACGATGTATTCATCAGAAGAAATAATATATGGTGAAAAGAAGGTGTAGAGACCTAGAGACAGAGACAGAGAGAGAGAGAGAAAGAGAGAGAGAGAGACAGAGACAGAGAGAGACAGAGAGAGAGAACGACAGACACAGAGAGAGAAAGACAGACAGATTGACAGACAGTCATACAGACAGAGACACACACAGAGAGAGAGGGGGAGGCAGGTAGCAGAGAGAAAGGGAGGCATAGTGAGACAGAGGGAGCCAAAGGAAGATTTGCATAACAGGAGATATGCACATGTGTTGAACATGGCTTACCGTAAGGCACAAAAAATCCAACAAACCTGCATAAAAGGGTAGCCAGAACTCGGCAAATGGATGCCCCTACTTTAAAAGTTCTGACACCTAATACACAGGCGTATTGTAAAAGTACTGAGTATATGTGTGGAGTGAATTGTAACAGTCTACAGCCATCATTACGAAACACTGAAAGAATTCAAGAGTCTGAGTAGACAAACAATGATGGGGACTGTCCCAATCCTCCGTGTATAATCTAATGAGTGAAACAAAAAGGTAACCTGTTACGTTACTGTGTATATAAATCCTATACCCGATCTTGTTACTCTGAGTAGCTTTCCAATACCCATACTGTAATGTAATGATTATGGGGTGCTTATGTATAAAAAGACAGCCAATGGTAACCATATCTAACTGACCTATATACCACCCAGGGGGAAATACCTGCCCCTAAAATCAATTTCAACTATTTCACTAAGGGATCCGGTTGAAACCAGCTACCGTAAACTAGCTGGCGGATTACCCGCTTGTTGTACCAGATCAAACTAGAACTCTCATGATGAAAAGAACTTCCTGTAACCTTGCTATGCAATAAAGAAATGTTATAAAAACAAAAAATAAAAAGATTGAGAGAGGCAGAGGGGAATGGGCACAGAGAGTCACAGTGGGACATAACAGATATAGAGAGGGAGAGAAAGAGATGGACAGAGAGACAACTAGAGAGGCCTAGAGAGTGATGGCGATAGGCAGATGGAGACGAGGAGACACAAGGAGAGACGGAGAGCAAGTACCGATTATGAAAAGATACATCTGACTCTAATCCTTCGTCATTTTAATCCCCCGCCTATATCTCGCGTCTACCTCGTTCACCTACATCTTTAATCCGCCTTCTATGTCACTTGTGTTCCTCCTCCGTCATACCTGTAGATCCCTCTTCTCATCTGTCTTCATCACCCTGCTGTGGGTACCTTTAAAGTAACACCTGCTCCCTCTCCCCCTGCCCTTAGGGGGGCGGGTGAAATCTGCGCTTGTCCTCTGGCTTAAGTGTAGTTTGCAGGATGAGAGAGCTGTCCACGCTGTATGACGCACTCCCGTTTGAGCTACGCTTGATACCACAGTCAATACCGTGCTAAATATCATGCTTTTGGACTTGATTTCTCGCTTAATTCCGGACTAAGTGCCGCGCTTAATTCCGCGCTCTTCTCTGGTCTCCTTCCCCCATCCCCACTGACTCCCCATGTCCCGACCCAACACTCTCTTGTAATATCTCTCCAAGAAACTTCTCCTAGAAGTGCCTACCCCCAGATCCCTATTCACCCCTTCTCAGCGTCTCTAAACACCACTCCGCCACCTATATTTGCTGCCGCCCCCACACCAGCCAGACCCCCTGCACCCCTCCCACACATCTCGTAGACTACGTCTGGGCCTTTTCCACCCTCCTCCCGCCCACACACGTCCCATCCATCATCACCCCCTCCTTACCCCCTCGCCTCCTCCTGCTCTCCATCTCCTCGGTTACTCATCTGTTACTATGGGTACGTATTAGTGGTGGCGGGGGGACTGGCCCGCCGGGCGTGTTGGGGGCGCCCCCCGGTGGCTCCCGGAGCGCCACCTTGCGGGCATCGGATGCAACAAGGCAGGACGCCAGAGGGCGCTCCGGTCTCTAGGTAGTCCACTCTCCATACAGAATCTCTGTTATACTATGGGAGGGACCGAAACTAGACCTCTGCATGGAGTTACCGTTCCTCCAGGGTGACGCACCTGCAATCTTGCTCTAACTCTCACCTGTCCGTGTGAGACCTGTGCGGGTCTGTTACATAGGATCTTAAAGTACCTCGCTGACCTGCAAGCTATCGATCCCACTTAAATGAGTTGGTTGCCTGTATGGTTAAAATCTACTGTGAAACTTGTGCTTTAGGGAAGTTAAAGTATGTTCGGGGGTGGGGGCATGGAGGTCAGAATTACATGTGACATTAGATGACATCCTCTATCATCCCTCACCTGGCTTTTAGTGTAGCTCTTGATGTAAGGCTGTGACCTCTGATCTGTACTTAAACATAATTTGTGTCGGGTTAAGGGCAGAAATTGTCCTTGAAAAATCTTTTTGTACAATGAAATATTTATTCTGGCATAATTGGGTATCTGAAAAAGGGGTTTCTGATTTAGAAATATGCAAGTAATATATCAGCATTTATCATTCTTACAAAATCAAATCTATCGTATAGACGTAGACCAAATCAACATCATCAGCGAATAACTTTGCAGCAACTGATAAAAATATTATTTCCTCACAGTATTCCAGCTTTAGACCTTTAGCGAAAATGCCAAAAGATCAAGCAATAACAAATTAAGCCCTGTCATTGTCATGTTTAAAAAAAAAAATTCGGTGCTAGTCGATGTGAGCCATTGAGTTACAATGAGCCATTGCGGGTTGCCCGTTGGTTCGCTGCAGGGAGTGATGATGATAATTGTCACACGATGCATGGATTGGTGTAGTGACCCTACCAGCCCTGTACCACCCCTTTATCCAGACACCCCCCCCCCCCCCCACACACACACACACAGACCCCTGTGCCCCAGACTACCACCCCACCCCAGCCTAGGCCTGCCCCACCCCTCTTCCAGACCACCCCAGTCCCAGCAGCCTAGATCTACACTCTCTCCCCTGCCTTCACCTAGGCCGTCTCTAATGTCACTACATCCAAGCCCGACCTCTTGTTGGCCTCACTCGGCATGAAGTATTTCTGGAGCTATATTTTCACATTGCAGATAACATAAATGGGTTGATATGAAGTAATATCTTTCAACTGATAAAGATCGACCGCTAGGTGAACCTATTCATGAATACATTAGATTAAGTACCTGCTCGTCATAAAGACAGTAAATTGCAAACATAGACTTGAATTATATGTACCCATACATATCGATATATATTCTTTTTATTACCCACTTGATACGGAGTCCCTATACTAGGTCTATGGAGCCTACAGATCGCTACTGAGTAGATTCCGGAAAGCCGTATCCCCCTAGGAGAATACGGCTTTTTTTCGGCCACCTGACGCGAATTATAGGAGCTATTTTATATAAACAATGCACGGCGCTTGTGTCGAATTTCTAATTATTTACAAGATTTTTTTATAGTGATTAGTCGAAAAGTGAGTAATAGATAGAACATTACCATGATTTCGATCTGTGTGGTCGTACGACCACGCAGATCCAAATCATGGTAATGTTATGTATGTCATAGCCCTAAACTGGTGGGTTCTTCCACTTGTACATGAAGCCAATACTTTCACACCTTAGTGCCTCTCCGATGGGTGCTCGAACTCAACTATCATTGTATAATTAGTAGAAACCAAACGAGAGTTAGCCTTCTCAATGTTTATGCCACGATGGGCAGGTTGTGTATTACTACACGAGGCGTTAGCCGAGTGTAGTGAGTAGCAGACCTGACCAGAGTGGTATGAACATTGAGAAGGCTAACTCGAGTTCGGTTTTGTATTTATCCTACCCCATCTCACCGATATACAGAGAAAATTTTGTAATTATCCATGTTAGTAGCGTGTTGACACTTTTCGGAGGCTGCCGGATCTACTTTCGTTATCTGGTCCCTGATTGGTCCGTTTTTTTTAATTCACCTCGGTACATAAATAACACTTTATTCAACGCACAGTGAAATACATTGAGTCAATGTTAAACCTATGGCGTTTTTTATTAGGGGTAGGATAAGGATTATCATAACTTCCTTATCCTCCGCATGCCATTGAGTGCCGCCAAGGCCTTTCAACTGAAGTCTCACATCTACCATGTCACAAGTCACATGTCCATACGATCTGCGCACCTGTCTTCGTTTGTCTGTCTGTTCTTTCAACTTCCTCGCAAAGATTTCAGGTGCCATCTCTAGCTGTGTGTTTTGTTTATTATTATTTCAGTTTGACCTGTAGGTTAAGACCGAAATATATTAGGGGAGACGGGGAACGGTTTTTGCGGCTTACATTATAATACATTAAAGTTATGTATTCTGAATAATTATACCCTTGATACCGTCGATACCGGTCCGCACCCGGCGACAGAAGTGTATTTTTATATATTGTATAGGCACCTGTTGCGGTTCAGTGTATTTATATATATATTGCAACAGGCTTCCACCTTCCACCTTCCTCCCTCCCTCCCTCCCTCCCTCCCTCCCTACCTCGCTCGGTCGTAGGTGCGTTCGATCCTTATATTTATGTTAAGTTGAGCCTCTGACTATGTCTTGTATGCTGGTGACCTATTTGACCTGATTCCCTCGAACACGTCTGGTGTCGGCACCCGTTGCGGTTCAATGAATCCCTACTAGCGGATGGAGCCCCACAAGTCAGATGTGGTCCGCACCATGCGACAGTAGTCTATTTTTGTATTGGTCAAGACTCTGTCTCCAAGTACGGTGGTGCGTTCGTCTTGGATATTTATGTTACAGTAGTGTATTTTTATATATTGCAACAGGCTTCCACCTCCCTCCCTCCATCCCTCCCTCCCTCCTTCCCTTATTACTTGTTGAAACCGAAATCATGGCAATGCCATGCCAACTCTTAATCCTTGTTATTATAACGAGCTTCACTCTTTTTTTATTTATCCGAAATAGAAACTACATATCAGTGTTTGTGAAAACTATACAGCTTGGTACAATTGAATTTCCTTCTTGGGTACATGTATGTGTGCCATCTATCCTTGTGTATGTGTACATACCATTCTTTAAAAGGTAGACAAATTAGTTATCTTCCAAAATGTAGTTCGCCCGCAAGTTCAGTACATTGGAAATAGCGTAGTGATCGCGTCCTGGTCATGTCCTAGTGGTGCAAGTGGAAATGCAGTGGAATGGCACCACATGCATCAGGTACATAGGCTGACACCAGCGAACGAGATCAATTCCGCCTTAAAGGAATTGCATATCGACATAGAGACCTCATAATGTTAAATACATTACAGTAATATATTCAGGAATCCTGAATCATTATACCCTCGATACCCTGTGGTGAACTGGTCAGATGTGGTCAGCACCCGGCTACAGTAGTGTATTTTTATATATTGCGCAGGCACCCGTTACGGTTCAATGAATACCTACTAGCGGGTGGGCCCGCTCTTGTCAGATGTGGTCCGCACCCGGTGACAGAAGTGTATTTTTATATATTGCGCAGGCACCCGTTACGGTTCAATGAATACCTACTAGCGGGTGGGGCCATGGGGGTGTGCTATTTTTGTTCAAACCGAAAGTATGGCAATGCCATATCAACTATTAATCCTTGTATAAATCCGCAGGCAGGTGGACAGGGCTACAGGATTATTATCGTCAGATTAATACCTATCAACATATCATATCTATAAATAATTTACTTATTCAAACATTCACGTTTAGAAGGTCATGACTAACCATTTCCCTTGAATTATTGCTCATGGGTCTCTGAATACCAAAGATTCTCTCATGGATTTCCTGCACAGTCCTGACGCGTCCATTCAATCCCTCAGAGATTAAATAGTGAGTGGTATTCACGCGCGGGTATGTCGTCCTTCTCTTCACTCGTGGTCGGAATTTAATCGTGCCGAGCTGTATGTATAAAACACAGCGGTTAGCTGTCCACCTTTTTATTTCCGGTTCCGGTGTCGTCATCTCCAGTATTCCGTCCCTTGTTAGCGTTGTCGCTCTGGCGTCTGTCCCCGAACGCTCGACAATGACGAATGCTGTCACTCTCCCAGCAGAGATCTTGCGCTTTACTTCCTGTGGCCGCTTATATCTCTGCCCCAACCTGCCTGTTTGGGCTCAAATCTGGCCCCTACGCTAGTTTCTAAAATATCCTAAATTGTTAGCGCTTTGGGGAGTATTTTGTGGTTTACTTGTAAATATAGATGTACATATTTATATGGTAAATAGTATACTCTCATTTCTGTTATTTGTTATGTCAAATCAGACACAGTCATAGGGATTACTTTCTTCAGTGGAATGCACCTCATGTGTTGCAGGGTTTTGTTTTGTCAACAATGCCATGTGCTCTTATGAGGGGGCTGTCTAATCAACTGTGGATTCCCATTATAAGATGGTTTAAGTCTGAAATAGAAACAGCTTGATTTTCTGTGAAGCTCCTTTAACAATCCCTATATTTCCATACTCATGGTATGTGAGTTGTTTGACTTGTATAACTTTTCACAGTTGCCTTGTTTTGAATCTGAAAAGTTCGCTGGTCTCCTCTGTATTAGAGTAGATAACCAGGGAACAGGCTCTGGGTTGGGGCAGAGACTAAGCCAGCGCTAGCGCCGCGAAAGATCTGGGGGGAGAGTGGAATGCTGTCCCAGCTACCCCCGCGGTATCTGGTAATGAGCTGGGGGGAAAAACATAAAAAGCTTATTGTGCAGATTATAAAACATATAGAGAAAGACGGTATAAGGATTTTTAGGGCGATCAAAGCTGTAGATATTACAGTAATGTTCCATCCAGAAATTCAATGACTAAACATTTGTAAAACAGATCAAGCGAACGCCTCGTAACCCAACTCAATAAATAAACAGTTGGTATCATCATCGTTAGCTAACTAAAGCCATATCGTCCTCAAATATGATTATAGATACCATCTATCTTATTTGTATGCTCTTATACATGTAATTAGAAGACTTCAAATCGATATCATAGGGAAATACAAACCGTGCAGTTAGATTTCTGCAATGATGACCTGAACTAGGCTTTGGCAGATTTTCTTTTTTTTCGTACTGCTTCTGGACATTGATTGTGCGCAGCTAGTTTAACAAACTTTATTCTTAACTACACAACAAAGTCTTCTACTTAACCAGCGCTACCGGAGTAAGTGAGTGAGTGAGTGAATGAGTCGGGTCGTTTCATGACGCGAGTACTCAGCAGGCAGAGTAGAATGCCCCATAGGTGGCGTGACGGAATCTTGTGGGGGCGTGGTCCAGGTGGGAAAAGGGACCCTTAGATTACTCCTGGTGAGGCAGTGGTGGTGAAGGCGGGACTAGCGGCAACCAGTGCTCTGACATTAAACCACCCCTCATTCACTTTACCCATTGACCCTACACTGGCTACCTGTGCCACCTGGCCGTTCCTATCTCACTGTTTATAACACGGAGCTTTGAACACACAGGCGGCGACTGCACTCGCGGACCCCGGGCCCGCGTCCCTTCGCCACGCCCGCCACCTAGCGGCGCGGTTTGGCGGGCCGTAAATAATAACTCCGGTTGACGGAGATTTCTCATGCGAGGCAGTGCTGATAGGTTTAGCCACGCGTACACTCGGCTGTATGATCATTTGTTGTCAGGGCAATAAATGATCCCGGAGCCGGCTAATCGGTGTAGGTTATCAACTTTTCATATGGCCGAGGTTTTTTCCCGGGTCGTGTGAATAAAGGTGAATGTAGTCGGGCGACTATTGGTCTGGGTTGCGGGGTTGATAGGGCACTGTCGTGAAGTATGCAAGGCGTTAGGGGTGCGCGATCGGAGGTTAGATAGTTCTGCTATGTCAATGTATGTCCACGAGGAACATAATGCCGCTGTAGCATTTAGTGTGGACCTTACCAAGTACACTTAATAGGCGGTGATAGTTCCACATGCACAGAAAGGAACCCAAGTCTCTAAGCATTGACTGGCGAGAATAGTCCCTCGTTGATATTCTTAATGCTGTCGTACAAAGATTGCTCACCTAATTGTAAAGTCACAATGAGACCTACACTTAAACGGTACAGAATGCAGTAGAACCCTGGTGGCAGACCACCATGGAAGGTGAAATGCCTCTGTAAGTGAACCACCTTTACTGGGATTGGAATCGCCAGTTCGTATTTAATTTACCCTGATCCCTATCCTCCTAAATTCGGATGACTTACGAAAAGAGCGGATATTGGTCTGCGTATTCGGATTTTATCATATCGGGTTTTGACTTTCTCTTATACTGACTTTTCCCTGAATTCCCTTATTTTCCAGGGACCTTAAAGAAAGAATTATAGGAAAATCAGGAATATCCTGAACAGTTCCTGAGAATCAATATATATGATTGTGCATCGGAGTTGATGTTATTCCAATTGTATAGAAAATCTGTCCGAGCATTACTGAGGATAAAGTTTTAAATGATGATTGTTTACTCAATTCTGATTCCAACAATCCAAAATAACAGGACGAGTGAAGTGCGCATACAATCATTAAATCGAAGGGGACACGTTCTTATTTTTCTGCAAAAATATCTTATTTCATTTCTCAAAATATCAAACAGCAATCGTGTAGTGATGCCATATATCTAAATAGGTTTGATATTCATATATGCATTGTGTCATAAATATAATCCATGTTATATCAAACAGCAATCGTGTAGTGATGCCATATATCTAAATAGGTTTGATATTCATATATATATGCATTGTGTCATTTATATATATTCCATGTAAAATTAATAAATTCTCTTTTTTTTTCTGAACTGCCAGCATTCAGCGTGCGTGGAGATCGTACAAGCGCACCCGGCCACGTGACCCTGGCACCCCCAACAACAACATGTCGCCGCATCTCTCGGAGACGGAAGAGCTGAGCGACACGGAGAGTGCTTATGGCGCCCAGGCCATGTCCGTCTCCACTCCGGACGACACCAGCGACAAGAACCTGAACCCCGAAGACGAGATCCAGTCCGACTTTGACTCGACGGCCAACCCGGAGGAGGATCTCACCGAGCGGAGTTCGCGTAGCAGTGATGGGCGCGCCGGCGGCGGCACGGGTCCGCCGGGCGGGCGATGGATCGAGCCCGAGCCTGACTCTGGGGTGTCGGACTACTCCGAGATGGCGGACCCGCTCAAGGAGCACCTGGCTAACGTGCAGATCATCCAACAGGAGGACCTAGACGCGGGCAACACCATGTGCCAGAACCAGTTCAGCGTCGGCCAGAAGATAATGCGAAGCCCCGACGAGACTGAGGAAGAGTTCACCAAACGACTGCGCAAGATCAACTACCTGAGCCTGGCGCAGGAGTTCGCTGCGCTGAAGAAGATTGACGCTGACGCGCTGCCCTTTGACCTTCTCAAGGGCGGGCAGGACTTTAGCCCGATGAGCGAGACGAGCTCGGAGACCGACCTCACCGATTCAAGCGCAACCACTCCGATGGACGCGGCGCCGGTCACTTTCCCCGCCGCGCCGCCTGGCGGCCGCACGCCCGCCACACCGGAAGTGACTACCAAACTGACAGAGCGTTTCGAACGCGCCATTAACCCCCCTACTAAGGACGCCTGGGTGGCCGTGGCGCCCTCTAGTGGGAAAAAAATCTCCCCCGCACCCATACCGGAAGTGAAGAGGACGTCGCCGGATGACGTGGCGCATGACGTCGACGCGCCGGACGAGGAGAGCGTGTTGCTCGTGCCGGCGCGCCCGGGCGACCGGAAGGTGCCGACGATCAGTCCCGGTGGCGGAAGTGACAAGCTGGGCGACTTTGACGTATACAACATAGAGAGCACCTTGCCACAGCTGGACTGGTCCCTGCTCGAGGAGCAACTACACCGCGCCGCGGAGGAGGAGCGACAAAAACAACGGGTGAGTGATGCGCCACGCTACCTTTTTACCGTAAAACAACCAATAGGAAGCGCCATCAATTTCCAAATTATCAAATATCATAGCCGTCACAAAATTGTCCTTTTTTGAAAGCGGTTTGAAAATACCTGCGTTTTAATCCGGATCGAGATAATAATCCCATGTGAAAATGTATACGCGGAGGGGGGGGGGGGGGGGGTCTTCCTAGAACAATCGTCTTAATGCAGGCTACAGTTAGTAGTATAGTATCACCATTATTAACACCCAAGTTCGCCTAGTAACTCTTGACCGTAATTTCTTTGGGGCAATTCCTTATTATATGAACGACATGATGGCAGCTGAAAGTGCGGTTCCCGTTGATCGTTTTGTGGTTGTTTCTTTTTACCGAGTAGTAGAGTTCTCATCATTAGATTCTGAAACAAATGTAAGGTGAAAGAGTCCATTCTCTCAATACATTCCCTCATTAGCTCGGAAAAATCGTGTATCATCTCATATAAATTTGGACAGTAAGACAGGAATTTTGATATTTAATCATCTACGCGCAATAATACACAAGAACTACAAAAGTCCACTCATGTATTATTATATACCTATGGCTGTATCAAGTGCGTATACTGCCCGCTCCTACCCATGGCGTATTTATACCCGTACGGCACACTGTGCCGTACGGGGTATGTGATCACGTGACTAGATAAAATATCGCCATTTTTAGGTATATAATGATACGAAAACGGGCTGACTATCTTCGTACATCAAAATACTTGGTAAAATTATTGATCAAATACATCCCTCTGCCTCCGGAATCGGGATGTATGTGATCAATAATTTCACCGCGTATTTTTGACGTACGAAGATAGTAAGCCAGTTTCCGTATATTGCGCTCTCATCTCTGGCGGCAATCATTGTGGTTTATGTGTGTTCAGTATTAACTGCTAATCCCGAGGATGTAGGCACTATTTATGACTGATGTGTAGTAAGTATGACGCCGCTACAGGGCCTTGGAGATTCATACAGAGATAAGCTGATAAGACGAGAGGGGCATGACGGGGGTAGAGGAATAGCGATAGCCAGATAAGAGACACCTTGGCCAGAACAGGGATATCGCAAAGAGGCAACATTCGCGACACAGTAGTTACACAGTGTTCTAGCACGGATCACTGTAATTCTTATGTCTATGTATTAAATCCTGCGTCATTGCAAGTTCCGTAACTTGAGAATCTGGATTTTCAACATGTATAGGATTTACGGTGAACGTGGTTATAAGGTAAGTGTATTAAAGCTGGTATGCGACGCGCGGATCAAGCCAAGGGTTATACTGTTAACCCTCCCGTGTTACGGGGTTTCTGAAATAATGAGGATAACGGTGAGGGTCACAGACAGCGGACTATTTTATATAGGGTCTCCCTATTCTCTCTTGTCAACCCAGAGTTTCTACTGTCCACAGGGTCTCCAACCAGCCCATGGGTAAATGTTTCGGTTTTCTGCGAATCCTTCACGGATCACAGCGACTGAGTCTGAGATTTACTGCAAATACCGAGAACATAGTAAAGTTCTGGATTACATGCGTACAAAATATATTTACATTCCGGTAATCTAAGGTTCAGTGAACGTAAGAGAATTCATATATCCTTATTCATATATGGCGGTTGACATAAGGGAATCTTTATACCAACCAGATTGTGCGGGTAGACGTATTCTTTTGCCTTACTCCACACTGGAGCATTAGTAGAAACCAAACAAGAGTTAGCCTTGTCAATGTTTATGCCACGATGGGCAGGTTGTGTATTACTACACGAGGTGTAAGCCGAGTTTAGTGAGTAGCAGACCTGACCTGAGTGGTATGAACATTGACAAGGCTAACTCGAGTTCAGTTTCGTATTTATCTTACCCCATCTCACCGATATACAGAGAATATTTGTAATTATCCATGTTAGTAGTTATCAATGCTGCCGGATCTACTTTCGTTATCTCGTCCCTGATTGGTCCGTTTTTTTTATTCACCTCGGTGCATAAATAACACTTTATCCAACGCTCCGTCAAATACATTGAGTCAATGTTAAACCTATGGCGTTTTTTATTAGGGGTAGGATAATGTTTACCACCCCTTTCACATTACATATATATAATTTGATATTATCATGGACTTGGAAGATATAGGTCCGTGATATCATACATCACAAGATAAATATTAGAGTCAGTTACAGGGAAAAGTGATGAGGACACATGAAAATGCACCAGGTGAATATAACTAAAAGACTAAAAAAGAGGTGGGATATGGAGAAGGAACAGATTGTAATTGTGTGAGAGAAAAGTTGTATTCTCGATGGTTATGCGTATATCATCGCTATGTGTCAGTACGCAGAAAGGTATTGATGATGATTGTCATGGTTGTTGAGTGGAATTTAAGTCTTACTAGATGTAGGCGGTGGAAAGAAGAGTTCTATCAGGGCAATCAGACCTTACTACAAATATGTAGACGATCGTAGGACCAACGAGTATAGAGAAAGTACTCGTTGGTAGGACAAACAACCCCCGCCCTCTTGCTCTACCTTTTACTATCTGACCGGGCATTTGAGAAGAGGTTCTTCGGTTCATGTATGTCCTTGTCACTGGCGCCGCCTAGTGAACAAGGTTTAAACTACTATATAGGTTATTTTAGCAAAAGTGTGAGGGGTGGTAGGTGGTACCACTAGTAGGCGGGTCTAGATAAATTATACATCTGAACATGCAGACGGAACTAGCTAGTGGATACATACACAATATTGACTGGTTTCAGATACAAGCGGCCGTATGCTCCGAGGAGTTGACGCGTAGTAATATCCGAGCGTATGCGAGGATATTGCGCATAGTCAACTCCGAGGAGCATACAACCGCTTTTATCTGAAACCAGTCTATATTGTATTTATTATCCACCTTTTCTGGACAAGTGGCATGTCGATATCAGTTCGTTTTAGTTATGCACTATTTTTCCATACGCACTATTTTTCCGTATGCGCCACCCGGAGCATACAACATATCCGTATGCACCGGGTATGTCCATACACACTCCCTATGTGTTTTCTATGGATACTTTGTATTAGGTGGATAATAGATATTATGTATAGGCGTAAAAACGTCTAATTTAAGTAATGGTTACGATTATGCGTATCGTACATTTATAGGAATAAAGAGATATAGGAATAACCAACTAGTTAATGTCAATATTTTGGGACGTATAGCGGTCCATTGTATATGTAAAAAAAGATGAAAGTCTGGTTATGTACTTACAGTATATTAACTAACACTGTCCAAAAGGTTTCCCCTGAAGATCTTTGTGCCCAACCACCGTGTTTTTAACCACGAATGGCATCCCTGCTAAAATATGATGTGCATGGGATTCGGACGTGTGTGTCATCTACTGGGACAGATGGCAATACTGAGACGGACAGTGGGTGAAGTGAGAAAGGTGTTCTGTTCATCCCAACAAGCAGTTTTTAATCCGACTGACTGTGTGTTTTATCAATTAGGCAATACTCAGCTTACCTAACGTTGGGATTCTACTCATCAGTCTTCCATAATGACACCGGGTAAAAAAGCTACCTGAGCAGCTCGACACTCTCCATCATAAATCAGTCATCACTCTCCACCATAAACCACTCATCACGCTCGGCTGTTAATCATAGGTCCGTCAGAGGAGCATCAGTACGCGGTACAATTATATCCCATTGAGAAACCTAGCACCAGCTTTTCAGCTCTTTGTACATCAAGGAAAGTCTCATCTTTAAGGGAATAGTGATAGAAGTATATTGTCAGGATTGTATTAATCTCCCATACACGCCACACGTATTCTACATGTACTTTCTAATCCGATCGTACACAGGGGAATGGTAGACTAGGGTAAAAAGTCTATCTATTGCGGTAATATTTGACAAGATTAGCATCACTTCATTTATATACCAACTGTTAGAGAGACTCACAAGACAAAAAAAAGATATAATCATGAGACCTCAGGGAAATACGTCAGATTAATCACTCTCGAAACACATGTGGTCTAGACTAAAAAGGACTGGTGTAAAATTAATTTTACACGTTCTTTGGAGATGGCGGTGGGTACAGTGTATTAGGTTATCAGGGTTTTTTTTTCAGAGGAGACTAAGCGGTGGACTGAAGTGCGGGCTGGTGGGCTGGGCATAAGGGCGGGGCTGGTGGGTGGGGCAGAGGGGCGGGGCAGGGTAATATAGACTGAGGCATATCCCTGTCTGGGGACCTCATCGCCATCAGGCGTATGTACAGTCTATATGACTCGGGCATGTTCGGAAAACTCCGATCAGAGGGCCTGGCACCTGCTTCCTAAAATCAATCCATGGACTGTACCGCGGTCTTTTTAAGGTTACTGTCTCCCCTTGTATCAAAAAAAAATCTGAAGAGAAATGCAGATGATATATCTTTATATTCTGACAGTTTACTTTACACATCACTTGATTCTATACGGAATACAGTTATGGCAAGGGGAGGTTCATGCGTTAATAGCTGCTAACACCATGACCCCAGGAATATGTTTTACGGCTTTAAAAGTAACGTATTCTGAAGACGAGTGAAAGGCTGAAGTTAAGTATTGCCCAGGAAGTCTTATCCCCTGCAGTCTTAAAGTTTTACCTTTCCTGGCCGGTCTGAAAGGGCAATTTTAGGGCTGGTTTTCCGAACACACCCTCCTGATGTGGACGGTTCGGAAGCATCTGCCCTAAAATACAGTGACTCGGGGGGCGGGCTGTGTATACATACACAGGCACTGTGCTCCACTGAGTTGTGTATTGTAGACCCCCACCGCCTCACTAAAACTATACTATACTCATATATGTGTGTAGTTGTTCTATGTAGGCCGGGCTGGCAGGATGCAGCCTGACGCTAACCGACCATGTTCCTAGACGCGGAACCGGGACTTGTGTCAGTTGTTCCTGGACGAGGACCGTGTACTTGGGTGTCAGTATACATTTGTAGATCACTCACGTCTCACAGTCATATATCATAACACTGACAAACACACCATACCGACCTCTGTGCTGAGCTTTCATTAGCCGTCACAAGGCAACACCAACTCGGGCTAATAACGGAACTTTGAAACAGGCATTAGTGTCACTCACACCAAGGGGGCGGGGCTTAACTTGGCTCTTACTATGGGCGTGGCCAAAACCTTGGAGGACTTATGGGAAACTTGGCGCTCACATCAGAGAAGGTAGGTCGACCCTGTGATGTCTTTAAATAGGAATGTATACAAAGGATCGGTCTATGTCATGATTATTTCTGAAATTATCTTCGTGTGTTGGTCATATGCCAGTATCAAAACAGATGCGATTGATATAGTGTTTGATATCACGCTGTCTCACTTATATCTCTGAGTAAGTTATTGGCAAGGCGTTAGAAACTATGCCAATAGTCCGGAGTTTAATCAATACCAGGCGGAAATAATGATACGATCATGCACAGAGGTCACATTTCATCATTGAATCATGTGACTTTTTTTAATATATATACAGTGTCACTCTTCGGGTAGGTGTAGACTTACTGAGTATAAAGAGAAGGCCCACCGCCCTATATTCGCCAAGAAAATATTTCTTTACTACCAGCTGTATGAGAAAGTGACACGATCGCATCCTACTTATAAGTTCCGTAAGAGATGTTTAGATATTATTCCTTGAACCTTACACCTTAACACTAAAAACCATTATCTGTGGATCTGGTCGAAAGAGATTTAAAGAGAGACTCTCTACCTGAGGGCATTGGATTCTATTATCCTACCCCTAATAAAAAACGCCATAGGTTTAACATTGACTCAGTGTATTTGACATAGCGTTGGATAAAGTGTTATTTATGCACCGAGGTGAATAAAAAAACGGACCAATCAGGGACGAGACAACGAAAGTAGATCCGGCAGCATTGATAACTTCTAACATGGATAATTACCAATATTCTCTATATATCGGTGAGATGGGGTAGGATAAATACGAAACTGATCAGGTCAGGTCTGCTACTCACTAAACTCGGCTAACGCCTCGTGTAGTAGTACACGACCTGCCCATCGTGGCATAAACATTGACAAGGCTAACTCTCGTTTGGTTTCTACTAATTATCTTTGTGCGTGGTTTGATATTTCAAAATGCGATAGCACTGAACTCTATAATTATTTTAAAAAGTGTCTATTTTTTAGTACTCAGTATCCATACTATAAGCAAGTGGGCTGTGGTTGGTTAAAGAAAAGGATCTGGATGTATGGAGGTTCACTTTAACTGCCCTTACTGGGTCATAGCTTTGAGTCATGCACCAAAAACTACCTTACTGGGTCATAGCTTTGAGTCATGCACCAGGTAGTTCAAGTAGCATATCAATTATACTGTGATTCAATAGCAACTGTCCTCTAAGGATCCATGACTTTTAGTCTATTCGGAAATCGACGCCAGAAGGATAGAAACCACATACAAGTTTTGAAGCGTTAAATGAATTGGGAAACCGATCATTTCATCGTGTGACCATTAGTTTATTTCCTGTAGTATCTATATTTCTTACTTATTATTTTTGTTCAGATCCTGGTGAAATAAATAAGCCAATGTAAAGTTAGACCAACCAGGGACTCTGTGTGTTTTTACCACTTCACTTGTGAGTGTTAGTCAAAGGCATTTCTTTACTACCTGCTTGCGCTAAGCGCTGCCTCGCGAACCAGGGATCA
This sequence comes from Alentia gelatinosa, assembly GCA_950022655.1. Lineage (NCBI taxonomy): Eukaryota > Metazoa > Annelida > Polychaeta > Phyllodocida > Polynoidae > Alentia > Alentia gelatinosa. Next base: position 11,242,796 of record OX465582.1, read on the forward strand.
CAATGTTCTAATGATCCAAAGGTCAACTTACAGCTTAAAATATCGCTCACGCTGCAGCCATCAGTGAACTACCTGACTAGCACTCTCCCAGCAGAGGTCTTGCGCTCTACTTCCTGCGGCCGCTTATATATCTGCCCCAACCTGCCTGTTTGGGCTCAATCTGGCCCATACGCCAGTTATTCAATTATCCTAAATTCTGAGAGATTTGCAGGGTATTTTGTGTTCTACATGTAAATAGGGATGCACATGTTTATATGGTAAACAAAATACTCTCATTTCTATTATTATTTATGTCAAACCAGACACAGTGTCTGGGATTACTTTCTGCAGTGGAAAGCACCTCATGTGTTGCAGGGCTTTGTTTTGTCAACAATGCCATGTGCTCCTCTGAAGGAGCAGTCTAATCAACTGTGAATTCCCATTATAAAATGGTTTAAGTCTGAAAAAGAAACAGCTAGATTTTCTGTCAAGCTCCCTTAACAGTTCCCATATTTCCAAACTCATGATATGTGGGTTGTTTGACTTGTATAACTGTCGACAGCTGCCTTGTTTTGAATCTGAAATGCTGGCTGGTTCCCCCTGTACTTAGTTGATACCCTGAGAACCAGCATATGGCGTCACTGGGTTGGGGCAGAGATTAAGCCAGCACTAGCGCCGCGAAAGATCTGGGGGGAGAGTGTAGGTGACCTGCTTGACAGGTTTTAGAACAATAACTTAGGGCATGGCGATTGGGGAAACTGCATCACACTTGTAACAAAGCGATATTTTATTAGGAAATTAGTATTCCGTGTTAGATAGTCGACGGAAACTAATAACCAAGCTTTAAGATGAATGAACCACTACACACGCACTGGGAAGAAAAGAGCGATAATTGTCAGAGATTCATTTCTCGATGTGAGAAAGAAGAAACCGATTTTATTTGTGATATTTAGATTTGTTACACTTGCACGGACTTGTGTTTGGCTGGATAGTCTCCTCTGTCAATGTCAATATTTGGCCGTCATTAATGCCGAGAAAGTTCTCAATCCGGGTACTTTTACGCTCGGCGCGCGGGCCAAGCTCCCGCCTGCCGTGTAAGCGACCATTAAATCAGCCAATCACAGCTCGTATTGTCGTTGAGTGCAGACCAATCCATTTAGTGCGGAGTTGTGATGAAGGTCACCTTGAGAGCTGCCATTTTCCCGTTGCTTTCTTGAATTCACATCTTTCTCTGTAAGGGATTGTAGCTACAGTTATTCCTCATATTTGTTAAACCATGTCTTCCCTTTAAAATAAAATCTGTTATCTCTTATTTGAGTTGTTATAACGAACGGGCTGCAGATTAATCCTTGCACTTGAATATCAAACAATTTATAACTGGACAACAACTTGGGTAACATATTATGTCATGTTTTTGTAATATAACCAAATTCCGTAGAGAGAACAGAAGTTGGTTGATTAGATTCCGCAAGACGACCTTCCCAAATTGCTGATCAAACAGTCCTATAGATGGGGTCAACCAGTGCTCATGTAGGCCTAAAAGATCTGCTGCCAGGATGGACAACTTCTCCTTATCCTTCAAGAATCTGGCTAAGATTGTCAGTCAGCTATTTAAGCTCAGTTCTTTTGCTTCTTGTACATTCAACCTGTTGGGTAGTCCGTTGGAGATTGTATTTATGGCACGTGAAGTTGTAGGAATGTATATAATTTTATTTCCCCAATCAATCCCAATGCAGATGAATCTTCATAGCCATACAGATAAACAACTAGACAAACATACCGAGATTTGTGTGAGAATGACTGTCGATATCCAGGGTTGCATCCGAATTTACTCTACCTGCTATTGAATAGCATTATAATTCTAACCATTCTAGTTCTCTAAGTATCAATGAGTGTCAATTATATATATTACGAAAATGCCACTTGTCACAGTATTGTTGGTCCCACTAAGATGTCTGCTATTTTGTTTGTCTGCAAATAGGGATTATTTACAGTTTGACGTCATAAGACTTGTTTGTCATGGAGGCTCGCTTGGATCCACATCAGTATCTCTTTAGAGCCAGATCCAATCATCTCTACCCTCCATATAGTCTCCCTGTAGTTGCCCCGTCTCCCCCCCCCCCCCCCCCACTCCACCAATCCGTATATTTATGGCTATACAAGAGGAAGCTTTCGTTTCCTCGACTTGTACTTCAGATTGGTTTTGTTGAAAACTTATCCCCATGGAGGTACTCATAAATCACGATAAATATGACGTAAAACCTGTGTGTCCGTGTACCTCGCCGGTAATATTCATGAGATATTGCTATTACCACATACACATATGCCGTTATTAGAAGATTTATGGTCATTAGAGATACACCGGCTGCGGGCTGGATGTAGTGCCACTGGGTGCGGCTAGGTGGCGCCCCCGTGCCGTGACAGACGCCCATCAGACGCGCGATCGTCTGGTCTTCCGGTGACGGGTGCAGCAACAGCGCCAGCAGCCTGGAGCCGGTAGGGAGGGGAGAGAATGGGGGGAGGGGGTTAGAAGGAGGAGGATGGGGGTCAAGCTTCTGAATCAAATACACACACAGGGCACGTCTGTTGCTTGCACTCGTTCACCCACCTTCATCCCTGTTGCGAGGGCGTGAAATATCAACCAGCCTAAATCTCCATCAGCTACTAAGCACCAGACCTGGATGTCTAACATCTATCGTCTTCTTCGGCTAACGTCTCTTCCCTCCTCCACCATTGCCCTCGTCCTGCTCTTCATCAGTCGGCCTCCACCTGCCCTCCGTGGTCTTGCCCACCACTCTTTAAAAGCCCAGGCTACCGCAATATGCATTTGTATTGACTCATTTAACTATACCTGACCTCCTCGGAGTATGACTCTTATGATCAATATAGACTAGGCAGACCAGGCAGTCAGTGTGATGTTATCCAATTAAAATGTAGATAGGATGACATTGCATGCAACATAGAAACCTAAAAGGAGTCAATAACATATAGGTAATGCCCTCATTCCCAATCACGGGCATATATACTACAGGTACATTTTTTCAATCTGGTAAAAAGGCGGGAAGTAATTACTGTCTGCTTAAATCACTGGACATATGCATTGATTTGTACTGGAGACAGACATGGCATGATAGGACACCCTTTCCACGTCTTGCTCGTCATTGTCTCAGTATGCTGGCTAAAAGCATTGACAGACAGCACAAAGATCAGATGCGATCAGCTCTAGCAAGAAAGTGAGATGTAAATGTCGTCTGCTTCAATCACTGGCGCCTCAGAGGTTCCAGTCATTGGCACCAGATGGCGCCATAGAGTAGTCATCATTGATACATGGTTTTCACGGTATTTACGTGTGCGTTTGTGTCTGTGAATATCTCAGGTACAATCTTTGCTTTTTGAGATATGTTCTGCTATGCTTTTTGGGATTTGTTCTGCTATTGTTTTACATTTTACTGAGTTTATGGGGTCTGGCATGCAGCTCGCTTAGTGCGTAGACCAGGTGGAACCAGTCCGAAGTGGCATGAAGCACGGCTTGACATGAAATGTAGCAGGCGGGAAGTACAGACTACCACAGATGGAAAGAGAATTCAAAGATAAGTTATGTCGACTGTGGTATATGGTACTAATATGGTTTGGTATGTGATGTCGCAAGCAATTCTTTAGTAGAGAGTATGACTTATGAATCTAATGATTACTCATTTTCTTCAAGATTCTCGAGCTCTTACTGGTTCCTATAGATATAGATATACATTTTTTTTAAATATGTATATATATATATATATATTTTTTTTTAAAGAAATTTCTTTATTGGCGTCAATAGTTACACGTGTCGATGGTACAACAATCCAGTGATGTTCCAGTACACCACATAAAGAGGCCGAAGCGTCAGCCTTACAGCAGGCTGGTTTTCATCGCATTGGCCGAAACCCAACGAGATAGTATGTAAATATAACATAACTCACAATGTTTACATGAGGAAAATACAAATATGCGACTAGGTCCAGCAAGAATGTGACACATAATACAGTTATGAGGTAGGGAGTTGATTATGTAACAATATATTTTTCACAAGAATGAAAAAGTACTGCTATAGTACTGATATACTGGGCATTACATTAGATTTATTTGTACTTGTACGTGTATATATATCACCTTCGAGCTGCTCTGGATTTTAGAAGAGGGACCTATGGAACAGAGTTCAATTCAACTCACTGCAAAAACACTGTATGACTAAAGAACCAGAAGTCAACTCATTACAATAATAATCTTTAGGTTCTATATAATTCCAGGAAATACAAATCCAGAACATCTACCAGTATAAAAGGTTATATTAAAGTCAAAAGAGAGATATGGAGCAGTTGTATAGCATACGTCCTTATCTTAATAAATAGATTCAACTGAGAACAGCAGGATATAAGACACGGGAAGCTGACCCAAGAACCGGCTAGTAAAAAGACGTTATTTCCTACGTTACTCAGCGCTTTAAAACTGTCAATAAGTATTAAGAATCCAAAGTAATTTGAGGATTCGTGAAAGGGAAATGAATGTTTGTCAAATCAAGACCTTTTATGTAGCACAGCATCAGATTACTTTCATTCGATTTTGCATAACATCTTTCGACCGTCTATGGCAGATAAAATGACCTAAATATATATCCCATGGAGTGGTTTTCCGCATTGATGCTAAAGGTTATAAGCTGGAATTGCTCGACACTCTCCTATAGACTAGGGGGTGGAGGTGGAGAAGTGTTAGTATACTGAAGGCGAAATTCATTCCTGTGGTGCCGGTCCTTCTATTCTAGTTCATTGCATCCTGTCGTCCTGATGTCATAGATTTCGATCTCGCTGTGATATGGCCATCTTTGTTGCAGCGATAGAAGTGAACCTTCCCCTATAGCGAGCATGCAGGGACTAGTCGTAGGTGGGAGGTTTATACATGTAGGGGCGGCTGGTAGCACTCAGTCTCCATAAAGTGGCAGACACTGTTGCTGGACCTGATTGCACACCAGGAGGAAGTCTCCAGGGCATTTTCTCCTCGGTCCCCGTCATGCTCTGCGCTCTGTAGAGGGCAGCACCGTCGGCCGCACCTTGCTGATTGGTCAGTATCATACTTTCACACTAGGCAGCGCTGCAGTGCACTGGGACTGTACCAAGTCTTTCTGTGTCTGGCCACAGCTGTCCTCCCTCTACCCATGAGCCCTTTGGGCCGCATCCCAGTAGGCATTGCACCTGGCACGTACTTCACAACCCGTGCAGTATTGTATGATTAGATTTATTGCCAGGGAGTTCTGGGAACGTGTTGCAAATGTCAGAGGCTTCAGAACCGACACAGGGAATCTCCTACTTCCGTATACAGCAGCGACCACTATCAACAGGCAGCTGTAGACCAAGGAGCCTATTAGGCCTTTTTCCGTAGGCCGGTGTCGCACCTTATCTGCTTAGTTACCCCACGGCTGAAGCCAAACATTCACCTGGCAACGTATTCTTTACCATTGGAATACTCAGTGTATGAGCGTAATACGTTCATAATACCCTTGTACATTATTTCCAGAGATATAATAATGATTGCATCGCATTCTATGGTATTCCAGCTCAAATTTGGTGTCTCAAACATGCATATCGCCTCAATAATACTTTAGATATAGTTTAGATAACACAGGATCACCGAAATTGAATATACATTAATACATTGGCAGGCCTAACTATTATGTGCTTAACTCTCTCCAAATTAAAACCAAAACAATTATCAACTATAAAGTTTTGATAGTCCAGACTGGTTGATACAATGCCTTTAATTGTTCTAGCAGTCAGCCTCGGCCAGGCTTGTCCGAGCGGCCGCGTAACTAGGCAGTGGGCCGTTAGGCGGCGCTGAACGGCAACACCTGTATTGGCTCATTGTTGAACTGACACTGACACCGGGGTGCGCGACAGCTGCTGTGGGTACATGGTCACTGACCCAACTCATGGCCAATCGTATATGTTTAATGCAGTGTGTATCATTTATCACACTGCATTTGTCCCATAGGCTTAACATTGGTGACTCGCTTTCCATGCCCCTACGAGTATTACAGTCTGTTCTCCATGGTCTATGACGTCCTATATCCTGTGTGGCATCCATTCTTTCTATTAATGTTTACGGGGGTGAGATAGATACAGGAAGCGACATGTTTTAGTCAAAGTCGTCGTTCTCCAATTGGTTTGAATGCTACGTCTCGTTTATATCGCTCTGCATTAAACTCGTGGGTTTCTTGATATCTCTGATGCAGTAAATTTCACAAGAAAAATAGCTCCACTTCTTTTTCCTGATACCAGCTTACATCCCGGCTATATGGAGTAAAGAGATATTACAATTTTTACCTTCACTTACGGCCGACTTTAACTTTCTGACTGTCTCATAAACCAATCAACGCACAAGATACTATTTACATGGCAGGTGCAATATGCAATGCAAATCTGAGTTAGGGGATAGTACATGTATACCGTGAATTAAGATTTACATAGGTGGTTGATATTGTTATCGGACAGTCATAGGTTGAAATCTTTATGATTTTCCCATCGCATCTCACGTCTGAAAAACCATCTTTCAGGGACAGAGCATGATGGTTTCAGGTCTAGACTGCAGATACTCTAAAAGACTTATTGATAAATGCATGGTTTGTCAATGATTATGCAATTCGATTGATTATGTAGAACCTTTTGTGCTGAGAGGAAAGCCCACACATTTGACAGAGGTGTGTAGTGTGTTAAAATAGCAAACACTGGTACCAATTTTCTGGCCATAGGGCGCAACTTTCCTAGATTCTGTGTCTAGTGTCATCGTCATGGGTACGAGTATACTGCATGCATTAACTCTCTGGTGCACTGCACAGGTGATTGTGGGTCGAAAGTAGTCCCAGAACAGTACTGTAATGGGGCGCGTATGAATGTAAAAAGCCCAACTGGGAATCTGTATGGCCATACATACTAGTCGAGTCCATTCCAAAGTAGGACTCAAGGTAAGACTTAGGTCTCACATTCATGAAAATTATTTCCCCCCAGTTTTATTCAGTTTGTGAGACATATTTGAAACCTCCACGAGCCCAAGGTATTTGTTGCGTCACCATCGAAATGTCACTATCATGGTGATACAAACCTCATGTAACGCAAGTAATCTTTAAGACGGTTGGGTCATGTTGCGTCTTCAGAAAATATGCTCGTGTTTCATCTGTTTTATACCAAAACCTGAGGCACGTTCGAAAGGAGAGCCATTACCTTCTCTAAGTGCAGATCCAGCCTCTAAAATGAATACACCTCTGAGGATTAGGCAGCTTTGATCATACGCATCAAGTTCTCTAGAGATAAAATAAATGGTTTCGACAAGTTTGTATGTTGCCTCTCACGGTAGTAGCTACCGTATGCCACCCTTACAAACTGCCCCTGTAGCAATTTCTAGTTCTTAGTATTTTGCTGCGAAATAAGTAATGTTCTGAAATATAATAACATGTGTTTCTCATATATAATCACGGGGCTACAGAGAGGCTCTGTTGCGGATACGTTTATTCACATCAGTGCCATGGACAAATCCAATTGCTATTCCCCAAAGGTTTAGATTTCCGAAGGGCGGTCTGGACCTAATGTTGACCTTGACCTTCAGTACACGAGCAGAATTGAGCTATATGTGAAAGCTAGCAGTCTGCTGCATGTTCCATAGGCATTGGTTATATGTATACGTGAAGCACAACCACACCAGTTCTATTGTGATACATAGTATATATAACCACGACATAATACCAAGAGACGTACCGAGTTTGAGTCTGAGTTTATTTATGCCACGCATTTTGTTGGCTCCATAATTTCACGAGTCACAGACGAGTGACATTGCGGAGCCAACAAAATGAGTGGCATAAATAAACTCAAACTCAAACGAGTGGTGTCTAGATTTTATCCTACCATGTTTCCATATTTTTTCAGTATCAGAAAGTAGTGGCATAAACGACACTTTATGTCACACCAGTGACATTAACAAATCCCATGTTTAGCCTATGGCGTTTTTATTAGGTGTAGGATAAAGTCTATGATACACCCTGGCACAGCGTGTGATATATTCAGACTTTATCTGCAACGGGGTTGTATCGTTAGCTCTCCAACGCATTACACCAGGCGTGTGCGTTGTGTGGGTTAAAAAAAAAATCATTTTGTCGGGAAGGATACGGCACTCTTACGATGTAGTTATTCTACCCCTCATATAAATCTCCATAGACTTAACATGGTGGGCCTGTATGCCATGATTATGCCATCAAATATTTATATGCCACTGGTGACATATGAAGTTAGAAACATGTGACAGGGTAGGATAAAATCCAAACATCACTCAATTTCATATAATTGCTTACATGCCATTCGTTATCTTCTGCTACAGATTTCACTCAGCTCCGCTCCGTGATATCATTCCGCGAAGACAACTCATGCCATATAAACAATCATATGAAATTTTGTGATGTTTCATGATACTATTTTTATTATAAACACATTTTGGGTATATCGTAGGAATGACCACACCACCTCGACACACCATGAGTGCCCAATACACGGGACAACATTTTATATCGAGAACGTGCCATTGTTAAACGTGTCTTGCACTTATTCCTTAGCAAAGTAGAGGACGTTCTTCATTATAGGAATATTAAGAGTAAGAGTGTCTGAAATGAAACATTTAATCAAAACATAATTGAATGCCTTTGATCGATACATCTGATGCCATATTTACAGAGCGTTGTTTCCTTAGCACGCCACTTGTTGCAATTAATCATGCTGTTAATTAGATGGCGTCAGGATAAATTACTTTGGGGTGATATGGGCTGGAGTAGAGTAAACGGGATAGACGGTGGTTAGCGTTATGACTGCGGTGACGAATCATCTACTCCAGATTAATGGATGATCGCGCCTTCCCCACACCTCATGATGATAAGCCTGTATCCCTTTAGTGCTTAGTATTGGTAGAAACAAGACAAATATTATGGATGTGCTTACATATACTCATTTATGGTTCCCATATTGATGTTTATAGATAGGCTTAGATAAATAACAATAATGAATTTTTTTTTCTCTAATCTATCGACTTCCCACATCATGAGCTTTCACTCGTTGCTACACACATTAGTATTCCCTTTGTTGAAGATGGGTGCTGGGACCTGTTTCACTAGACAGTGACATGTCTATATGGCGTCTAGATGGTGTGTCCGGTCTCATAAGAACTAGACATTAGACTTCGTTTTGTCCGTTCTTGCTTGCACTGTTGGTGCCGCTTTTCATATCTGTCTAACACTTTTGTCACAGAACTAGTGAAACAGGTCCATGATGTGTCTAGATTTGTCTAATTCTTATGTTTGGGGTCTGTATTTCCTAAGGGCAGCTACTTGTGGTGTCACGAAACTAGACAAACCCAATGTCTGTATGGTGTCACAGACATGTCACAAGACTAGTGAAACAGGTCCCTGGTGTGTAGCGTGTAGTTCTTGATCGCTTACCTTTACAGTGTAGCTTTTTATGGCAGTGCATGAGTATCGGTGAATATTGTAGCCGCATCGTCCGGGGGTGGGGGTGGGGAGTTTCCTTTGGTCTTCGGAGTGGAGATAGTAAATGGGTCAATAATGTCTTGCTGTATATCAGTAGATAATATTCGGGTGGGTGTTTGTATACAAGGAGATTCATGGAATGGTTTGATGGTGCTTTACTGAAGTGCTGAGTCTGTGGTTCCCTGCAGTACTCAAATAGGCCTTTTTCCGTAGGGCGGTGTCGCACCCTATCTCCCTAGTAACGCCACGACTGAAGCCAAACATTCACTAGGCAACATATTCTTTAGCATTGGATCTATCAGTATATGAGCGTAATATGTTCATAAGACCCATGTATCTAATTTTCAGAGAAATAACAATGATTTCATCGTATTCTATGGTATTCCAGCTACAATTTGATGTATCATACATGCATATCACCTCAATGATACTTTAGATATACCTTAGATAACACAGGGACACCAAAACTGCATACACACTAATACATTGGCAGGCCTAGCTATAATATGCTTATCTTTTTCCAAGTTAAAACGAAGATGATTATCAAACATAAAGTTTAAACAGCCCAGACTCGTTAATACAATGCCCTAGTTTGCTCCAACAATCTAATCTGTCAAAAAACAACACTCCTGTAATCACACCCACCGTTCACACTTTAGGTGTGATTGCTGTGTTCCCTATGCATTAATGGCCGGACCTAGCAGTGCTTGTCCGAGCGGCCGTGTAACTAGGCAGTGGGCCGTTAGGCGGCGCTGAACGGCAACACCTGTATTGCCTGACACAGAATCACGCCGCACGCAGAGCTTGTAGTAGTAACTTCACTCCTACTTACCTCAAACCCTCAAAATGATTATCCCACATAGTTTCAGCTTTTTCCCATGGTATCCAGAAACATCTTACTGTACGTGTATATGTTTACTCTGTCAAAGGTTTATTGAATTCAAACAGTTGTCTGTGTACATATGTCGTAATATATGTGAACTTCCAATGATACCCAGAGGGATCATGCTGCCTTTAAAAGGTTACGCATTAGATTGAGTAAAAATACCAATCCTGTTTTATAAGCAATGTAGGGGTGGTCCGTTGTATCATCACTGTTTAGATGGGCTGTACATTATTAGTACCTATCAACTAAGACTTATGATCCTGCAGGGTGAGAAAGGGTAAATTAGTTTGCCCTTTCAATCCTGCACCCTATTCCATGTGAACACCCCGTACGAATGTGCAATATCTACAAGTCAGCCGCACACGGATAAATTACTGCCCGCGGCTGACGCCTTGGGCAGTATTTTTTCCGATCCTCACCTCGTAACTTTGAACTTTTCCTCACCGGAACATAGTTTCCCTCTAGAAATGAACTGCTCATGCAGTGTACTTGCCTTTCTGGGTGCGCTGTCCTCCTTATACTACGCCATAGGCGTGAAAAAGTATTAATACATCCATTTATATGGAGACTGAATTCTAAGGCGAATATTTGAAAAGGCCACAAAATCATAATTATGTAGGACATCAGTTATTCAATGGGCAGCTTAACTTAATTTACTTTAATCCGAGCGCCCTTAAAGTAATAGTGGTAATGAGCATGATAGATAAGAGATATAAGGTGTAACATTGGACAGCTTGACTATATTTACCTTAATCCGAGCACCCTTGAAGTAATAGTGGTTATGAGGTCGCTCAATAGATAATAGACATATATGGTGTAACTATAAGTGTATGCACTATGATGCGACAGGCCTGGTCTATATTTACATGGTATGGGGTTGGTAGTTTCGGGGTACAGATGGATGTACACCAGGTGAGAAGTAGTGATTGTGGACAGAGGAGGTGTGAAGCGCAGCGCCCCCTGTAGGGACCCAACTCATATATGCGATCGTGGCAGGGTTCAAGGCACCACTTTCAAACCTGCCAGCAGAGGGGAAGGAGCTCTTGAGAATGGACTGTGTGAGGCCTGTATGCCATAGCCTATGAAAAATAACGTTGTATTAAACAACACCAAACAGCCATAAAACGTGGAGCTCTATTGAGCTCTATTGTGGTTTGGAGTACATTAGATATCACTCTATCAATATCTGAAAAGATTTTTGATTGAGCTCTAACAGTTTGTATGTAGTAGCTGTTACTAGTTAGCCTATTTTAGTATAGGAATCTCCATTCAACTGTCATTTGAGACCATGTCAAAACGATAGGGGGCGCTACGCTTCACACCTCCTCTGGATTGTGGAGTATGAGTTGCCTTCACGGGAAACGCAATCAATGCAGGTACCACCTGTGAAAGGCCGTTTCAGCATAACGGTTTGCTTTATGTTTGAACGTACAGTTAATTAGTCCCATAACCTTGTGCGTTTTCTAATGATATTGCATTAATGGCAGATGGTTTTAAAATTTGGACACAATCATATGACACTGGTGAGTGTTAAAATCTGTATAGACAAGGTGCAACGGTAGGATAATGTGTTTGAAATCTAAATCTCATGGGATACTGTACCTTGTTAGGAGTAATTGTCGGCGACAATTGCAGGGGGAAATATTTGTCTCAGGGAAATGGAACCGTACGATTCAGACGAGATTGTGTTCCAGTACAGAATCTCAGCAGGATTTGTCTCAGACAAATACCCTGTGAGGTATGTGAATCCCACCATGTGAATCCCACTTAAAATCTATAGGGTCATTTTGGTGAGACAAAGGGACCTGCTGCAGATTTCCCAACTAACCACCTGCCCTAACCAATGGGAGGCCAGTATGCATGATTACATGTTTGTAACACCCCTCACCTCAACGGTACTTCTGTCCCGGTGTTAGTTTTCATTCCGACTACATCTGAGTTTATGTACTAGGGAGTTTATTTACTAGGTGTGTCCTTCCATGTGAATTGAATTCGCCACTTTTCCATGATGCTGGTAAAAACACTTTGCGATGAAAAATCTGTTCCAAAGGAGAATCGTCTGAGACTGGGAAAGGTGTGAAGTGCACCTGTCTCAGGTACATTAGTCTACGTGTGAATCCTGCTTTAGGATCTTGGCTCTTTTGCCCTCTGGGTGGCTTAAAAGTCCGCAAGAATACTTCAACAGCCGAATCCTGCCTCGATGGTCACATGAGATGAAGTGTATTGGGACATCATTTTGTGATGTCTTCTTTTTGATGTTTCGCTAATGTAAACCCTTTCCTTGACTTTAGGTTTTGTTTGGGCCACATGTTGCATTTGGTACCGTATGGATTTTATGCAATATATTATATTAGAACTTTTGTATGTTACATTTGTTTTAGTTTGGTGTGGGACCTCAGTTGTTTTTTAGCACACTTAACCATAGCTGTTTATAAGTTTGCAATATCTGCAATCTTTTATCGAACACCCCATGGGACTCTGTCTTTTTTGTGTTTGCTGTATTTTTCTGCAGGGCGTTGGCATAGGCGAACGTCGGAAGAGATTGTCAACATTAGCACATGAAATGACACAAAACCAGCCATTGCACATAGAATAGTACAGTGAACAAAGCTTCATCTCCCGGATGTTCTCACAGACCTTACTGCAACCTATGCGTAATTAGCATCCCTTTTTGCGCTGTAAAAGTAGAGAATTGACCTTTAAAGGTCTCTATTTCTAGTCACATTAAAAAGCCCGTCCTCGGCTCCCTTCAGCACCACAAGTTGGTGTGTGTGACGAGGGAGGTCGTTGTGAGGGGGGCACTCTTAGGTCTAGCTCTGTGGCTGGTGTCTGGGGCGGGCAGGTCCCCCATAGCGCCCCACAGTCTCCCCCCCCCCCCCCCACTCGCCTCCAGTGAGCAAACACCTCTCACCTACAATACACGCCCACGCCCACACCCACCATCCCAACCCCCATCCACTACAGTGCCCTATCCACTAGAGTATGTCGTAGTCTGCATCGTTCTGGGTGACTCTCCGCTTTAACCTAAGTCTGTCTTAGGGTGGCTTGTTTTGCCCCACTTTGCCCCTCTAGACCCTGTCTATCTCTCAACTGTCCTGCTCTGTTCTATATAACCCTTTATCTCACCCCTGGAATAAATGTCCATAGGCTTATCATTGGGATCTCGTTCTCCATGCCCCTTCAAGTATTGCAGTCCGTTCTCCATGGTCTATATCCTATTCGTTGCCCATTCTTTTAGTGTGTACAGGGGTGAGATAAATACAGAAAGCAACTCGTTTTGGTCAAAGAAGTTGTTTTCCAACTCGTTTGAATGCTATGTGATAGTCACTCGGCTGTCGCCTCGTTCATATCACTATGCATCAAACTCGTGGAGAACGACGACTCTGACCAAAACTTGCTGGTTTCTTCTTTATTCCTACCCGATCCATATCTGTTTGATCCTGCCCTACAATTTCCATCTCTGTTTCATCCTGCCCTACTCTGTCCACCTTTGTTCCATCCTGCCCCATACTGTCCATCTCCCTTCCACTGTACCCTCTTCTTTTCATCACTCTTCCACCTCGCCCTACTCTACCACTCTCTGTGTACCCCTGTTCTACGCTGTTCATCTCTGTGCCACTTGACCTTTCTCTGTTCCACCCTACCCTACTACATTAATTAGTAGAAACCGAACGAGAGTTAGACTTGACAGTGTTTATGCCACGATGGGCAGGTCGCGTATTACTACACGAGGCGTAGCCGAGTGTAGTGAGAAGCAGAACTGACCACAGTGGCATAGACACTGACAAGTCTAACTCTCGTTCGGTTCCGTATTTATCCTACCTCTATGCTTTTGTATTACTAAAAGATAAATATTGAGTCAATGACCAACAGAACTATTTTTTATAGTAGCTGACATCCTGCTCTCTGATTGGTTAATATTATTATTACTCTAGTGGCATAAAAACACTTTATGTCACGGCCTGCCACATAAAATTTCCCTATGTTAAGTCTATGGCGGTTCTTTATTAGGGGTAGGATAATCTCTATTCCACACCATCCTACTCTGTCCATCTTTGTTCCACTCTGCCTATTCTGCACATCTCTGTCCACCCTGTCTTTCTCTGCACATCTCTGTCCACCCTGTCTTTCTCTACTCATCTCTGTCCCACCCTGTTCTACTCTATTCATCTCAGCTCCACCCTCGCCTACTCTGTCCATCCCTGTTCTATCCTGGCTTGCGCTGCACCACTTTGCCCAGCTGCGCCGTGCCGCTCGCCGACGGTGTCACTGACAGGCTGCTGGAGCGGCTGGCGGCGTGGTAGGCAGGCACTGGAGGAAGGGCGACCAGCTCGAGGCGTCACCAGTCAATACTGACTGCATCGTCGGCGCGAGGTGCGGGAGGTGCGGGAGGAACGGGAGGAACGACGGCCCAACGGAAACCACGCCCCGCCCGCCGCCCGCGCTGCTCGTCTGCATACCCGCCATCACCGCCTCCTCCTCCTCCACGGTGTCTACGGAGGGGTGGCGAGGTACCTGTAGTAGTAGTGGCGGTGGCTGTACGCACTAACCACCGACCAGACTACCACCCACCGCCGCCCGCCCGCCCGCTCGCCCACGCACCCACCCCCGTCACACCCATACTGCTCCAGTGAGACGCGAGCACGGCGACACCCCCTGACACTCCCCTACCCCAGGCACACGCAGGAGGACGCCATGCAGGGACGCGCCACAGACGCCGCCGCTGTGGACCTCCCAGCCACGCTGTGCACTATGGGGCGGCAAGGTCAAAGGTCATCAAGACGCTGGAGGACAGGCTGACTGCTGGATGGGGTGTAGACCGGGCCTCCAGTGAGGTACAGACTCAGGAGGCGTCGACCTCCGCATGCCACACTGAACGCTCGCCTTTTGGAGTTGACACCTTTGACTTGGACATGGTGATTCTGTGATAGACAGCGATGTCAAATCTCACCCGCAGTTTGAGCTTATACAAGAGCAGTTCAATGCGCAAACACGACAGTTTATGTATCGATTTGTATCTATGTGTGTGATGATTGTCACCATTCCTACCAGTTATAACATGGACGGAGAGTATGATATAATTATGTGTACGTTAAATCGGGTTCGCTGCAGAACCACTCTAAAATGCACGGACACTGATCTCTGATGTTAAGCTCGCGAGTAGCTGAGAGTTGATCTGTCAGAGAACTGCACAGACATCGGGTCAGATTCGAGCTGTAGAGGTATTCACTTCACTCCTCCTTGTGTAGCTGGTGCAGAGTGACTCACCGGGAGCTGGTGTCGGAGCTGCTCATGTCTACCTGAGATCTACCAGCTGTAAATCGGAACACTCCCCAATCACCACAGAGCAGCTCACGGCATAGAGATCCCCCAGCCGGAGTGTAAGGTCCCTGTGTGGTCAGAGGGAAACTAAAGATTCCGATGCTACAAATGAATACCGATTGGTTCATTGCAGGAATTCATCGTTATTATATCCTGACCAAAGCTCCAATTATTTCAAAGAGGCCTAGTGTCTGAGCATTACTCAACAGGAAGTTGTGTGTATCTCAGCTCAATCCGTAGACAATTACCTTAATCAACTGTGACCAGTCGCTGAACTGTAGATTACGAGGCAAATACCGGATTTTGAATAATAGTAGATGCCCACCTTGATTGAGTTAGATGGAGGTACAAGACCCACCACTTCGTATACTATGCTGGTATAGACAGAGGTACAAGGACCCCTACCACGATGCTGATATATATGGAGTTATAAGGCCTACTATGCTTGTTTGGGCTGGAGTATATGACTGACTATCTGCACTGTAAGTATACATACAGGTATACAGACACAGCAGTACTTACTTCGCAGCTGACAACCAACACACCTCTTGGTATATTCTTGGTCGACTGGTATACCAGTATGTGAATGGCTGACTACCAGTCTGACAGTTTATAATGCAATTGGCTACCACTAGGCTGGTACACAGCAAGATGCACTTGCTTGACTATGACCAGAATGATACTTCCTAATGAACAAGGCTGGCAATCACTGTGCCAATGTAGTTGATGGTACAAGGCTGACTACCACTATGTTGCTATAGACAGAGGTACAAGGCTGACTACTACCATTCCATGATAGACACATGTACCTATCCCAGGCACATATCCCGGCTAGCCCAGACATTCTGGGACACGGCCAGAGGTGGCACGTACCTGCGTGGCAGTGGGTCGACCACAGACAGCCTAGGTCTGACTGCAGGAGGCCACCTATAAAGTATTCATCACCCAGACGGCAGAGGGAGGGGTAAGCGAGGGGTGAGGGACCCCCTTTCCTCTCCATCCCCCTGCATCAGCCTGGAGGAGAGGACAACCTCGCACCTGTCCCCACCTGGCGAACACATATTGAACGTTAACCCTTGTATGGATCACCCTTAAAACACCCACACACCCTTGGTTGGCATTATGCATGGGAAATAAATCTTGGCCACATCTACAGAACAGATATGATATACATGGTTTAAACCAGGTACAATAATTTGGGAGATGCCAGGTAACGCCATGAAGCACCGAGGATGGTAATCTAAAGGATGTCAGGTATCAATATGGACACGAGTATAAAGTGACTGGTATATTGTGGTAACTCTCCCTGTTTTATCCCTACTGAGCACCTTGGATATGACATTGAAGTGTCTGCTATATGAACATGAGCTACTCGAAACATTGATTTGACCTGCCACTAAACTTTGAAGTTAGGTGTTTGCTATTACTTCCATGCACATTTTAAGTTTGGTTAAACTACTCCCGTGAGGGATAGCAGACGTTAATGTGGGTTATTTGTGTGATACTACCTTGGGAAGCTTGGATATTTATTCGAGCTGCTTCAGACTTTTGTGTGAGGAATAGGATGAGGCTCACTTTCACGGATGTAATGCACACTGTGCTATACAGTCATACAAAATGCATGCTTGCATGAAGAATTATTGAGTTGAGACACTGCTTAACACAACACTGGGTCTCACGTACAGCGCAGAGCGTGTATTTATTCTGTCGCTAACAAGATGTGGAGGCAACAGAAGATGGTGTTGACCATCACATCCCGATCTCAAGCTCACGCTTCGATGTAACCCTCCGCATACCACATTCCACCACCACACGTGACCAGACAACATTATCCAAAGCCGTCACTTGTCAGGATTATCTGCCTTGGTGTCAGAGCAATCCGCCTCTAACCCTAACCCCTATTGACGTGTGTCTATGCGGATTACTCAACACAAACGCCTCGAGGCTGTGTGCATTGTTGAGTGATTCGCAATAATAACCTTCACTTCTCGTCGCGCGACCACCTGCTCCGCACCCTGTACCCCGTCACTACGTGATGGATAATTGCCTTCTGGTGGATGACCTTGGATCACCCCTGTTTTCCCCAGTGACCTTTGAGTCTACTCAGTGACCTCTGCGTGACCTCATTGCACAGGGGACCATCACGTATTATAAGCGGTCTTCAGCGGGCCCACTGCACGCTGGGTAAATGTATAGAACCTGTGTGGAGGCTGCCGGGTGTATTATTACGGATTAACAATTCACCAGGCAGTATACCATGGACTCATCCTTCAGCCAGGGAGACTGCGGGGGGAGAGCGAGCAACTCACCAGAGCACTCAGGGTTCTGCTATTTACATTCCTGCACCAGGTGTCGCTCTCTGTGTGTGATGGACCAACACTGGTCCTGATGCCCCTTTCTCATATTGACGGAAACTAGTTTACATCAAAGCTGCCATTTCCATTCAAAAGCGGCGAAACTAGGAGCAATGAATGATGACAGGAGACACAGAATATGACCTCTCTTCAACACCTGGCGGGTATGTGAGATTAAAGCTGTGCTGCTCCCAGTAAGTGAGTTACTCATCCATCAGCCTGGAGCTACTCGGAAGTGCTCGGAGCTGGTCGGAGGTACTTACCTAACCCGCTCAAAAAAAGCGCTCTCTGAACACACTGTGATCCTCAGTGACCTGTTGATGCTCATGTGACCAGGGAGTGGTCATGTGACCGGGGGAACTGGTCGTACTTAACGACCTCCTGGCATAGCGGCGCCGTCCTCTGATTGTGTTCCTCCATTGGCACTAAGCCCTACGCTGGTGGGGAAGGCGGCCGGTGTGCTGCTCAGTGAGCTGCTCGGGAAAGGAGCTGCTCATAGAGTGGGGTGAAGTACGGCCTGGGACAAGCGGCAGCTGGTGCCTCTTCTCTGCCAGAATTATAATACGTCTGAGCTGGTTGCAGTAATACAAAACGCTGCAACAGTAGAAAAAAGGGATCGGGATGTATTGAAGGGGAAGTCCTATTATTGTGATACGGCGGATAAAAAGAGGAGGTTGCTAGCGTAAGATGATTATAAAACGGAAGTGGGAACATTTACTGAAAGTATAATGAAGAGGGATGGGACTGCATTAAGCGTTGGTTCTTGAAACTTGTAACCACTCAATGTGACAACCAAAATGAATTGAAAATATAATTAGAAAAATGAGACTAAATTAGATTTATTTCTGGAACTGCTTGAAACGTATCACGAAAAGATATAATGCCATCAGATCTCACTGTTCATATAGTGATATAACCCCGATCAACCTGTTGTATAGGGACGAGCTGTGTGATTGATCTGGATTCGTCCACTTAGGGAGTAGGCACAGAGACAGCATTGTGATGGTGATTGCAGGCTTGGGTGGGTATCTGGTGGAGATGGTCGAGCCGTGACAGTGAGAGTGCACTCAAGGGGGTAATCGCCAGGGTTCACTGCGCTACTCTATAGTCTAGACGTTCCCGCAGCTCGATCCCGTAAAGCACAGTTCCATGAGAGATGATCCAACCCAGCCTTTAACGCACATTTCACTGTGACCAGACAACAGAAGCACAGTTCCACGAGATCCAATCCGGCCTTTAACACACAGACAGCCATTTTACTCTAACCAGGCACCGGAATGTGAATTACGCCCACAGGCTGACGTAAACATCGATTAGGTTGTAATCCAGGCCGTCACGGATATTGGCCGTTATAGACAGTCCCCGTCGGTAATTCATAGGAAAGTGTGTAATAAGGAGCTAATTAAAACTGTGTTAAACTAGGTGCATGGACTTGGATCAGTACCAGCCTGAGCACAACTGGTGAGCAAAATCTATTGCACTATCACAGAAAGGAAGTAGAACCTCTACTACGTTGATTGCCATACAAGTTAGCTCTGTATGTTTCACTTAGACAGTAGGAGAGAGATTTGACGACATAGGACATCCCCCAAAGATGACCCTGGACCGACTTCCGTCATAATGGTTGCTGTAAGAGCGCCACGGTTGTAACCTGTGCAGGTCCCTATGTACGACACCCACTCACTCCCATCTAAAGTGCATTAACAGACACGGCAGTTTGCGGTCCAGACCTAACCAGCCGT
Source organism: Alentia gelatinosa (assembly GCA_950022655.1). NCBI lineage: Eukaryota > Metazoa > Annelida > Polychaeta > Phyllodocida > Polynoidae > Alentia > Alentia gelatinosa. Next base: position 11,262,629 of record OX465582.1, read on the forward strand.
CTACGGACAATACGCTCCGTATACTCTCCCCCCACAACTCCCGTGTTTCATCTCGACCGCCTAATATCGCCCAGACAGTCCCATAATCCAATCCCCCGCCCGCCCCGCCCCCTGTCGGTACGCCTCTCCAAATTAGATTGATAGTTCTTTCTGGTCGTGCCGCCTCCCCCGCCGCCGACAGTGGATGACAGACTCCCACCCACGCCCCCTGGAGGTGCCAGCTGCAGGCGTGTATCGCTCCCATGATGCCGTGCAGTGCGTGGTCGGACTCGTGCAGTACGGGTTTTCATACTGCACCGCTATATTGCACGAGGGTGGAATGCAAACGGGGAGGTCCTGGATGGTGGAGGTCTGTGTACAGATCTGTTTTTGTTAGCTCTTTGTGTGGCTGTCTGCTCCAAGTATGATTGATGATCTAGGGAATAGTGGTCAGACAATTCTCTAGCTAGTCTCCCTTAACCCTCGGTTGGTCTAAAACTCGTTCTTAACTTGTTCAACAAGGGGCACAATGGTGACCTGAAACTGCAGTTCATAGGATAAAGACAGATCGCTTCAAGCTCTGCTAGCATAATATAGAGACACGGGAATTCGTACTGGACATGGGGACATCTATGATTTATGAATTATTCAAGTCATGATTTGTCCATCAGAATCTGCTACAAAGAAGTGGTTGTGATAATTGTAGAAGAATATCTCCCTGCCGGACCCGGTCCCTGACAGTTTTCCCTAAGAAAATTGAATTAGAGAATCAGGCAAGGGTACTCTTACTTCTCTAAGAAAATTAAGTCAGTGAACCAGGCAAGGGTACTCTTAATTCTCAATTAAAACGACCTTCACACGGAATTGTTTATTTGAATCGATACAATAGCGAAGAGGGGAATATCCAGTGGTCTAATCTCAGTCACGTGTTACTGCACCTGATCCCTTCATCCAGCACGAGAATCCACGAGATTCAGACCTGCGGCGAATTGTCGTCTGCGATGCTAGAAGTGTCACGTGACGCCAGCAGCGTCTGCCGGAGGGTTTATTAGATAGAAAAAGAAGGATCGGACGATCGGCGTAACGAAATGCCAGCTGAACTGCTGAGAAGTGTCGATTATTGTTGACGCGGGAGGTGAACGTGTTCGGTGTGCTGGGCTTTTTGTCGGATATCGGTTAGAGTTGTTTTGACGGGGAGTGGATGGTCTGATCAGAGGCACAGATTGAGCAACGCGCCTGGAGTAACTCGCTCCCGGATTGAGCTGCTATGTGATATCAGAGTGCTGTTCTGTCACTGATTCTGCTTATGCCAGACGACAGCAGATTCCTACATATCTCGTACACTCTCCTCGGACTGGTCCTAACCATATCGTGCCGGCCTGAAGTACATCCACTGACCGCAAGGTGGACACTTTATGATCTAACTACTCCCCCTAACGGATATTAACACAGACCTCTGCCCATCTCCTGTCTTCTCCCTGCCCCCTCCACTGCTCTGTATGCTGTGGTGATGCCCTCTGGTGGCGGCAGTGCGCTCCTGGTGGCAGCGTCTGGCATCACTGTGATTGCAGCATTCATCATCTGGCAGCAGAAGCACATCTAAACCGATTGTCGTCTGCCTGATAAAAGTTCCCGCTAAAAACTAAACCCATAAAGGCTCCATCCAAAAACTGAACACACGAATGTCTCCCACCAAAAACTGAACACATAGAGGTTCGTGCGGGAATCCAATCACGTATTTTGTGTTCAGACTTCTGAGAAGGAGCTTGAATAAAACGGAGGCAGTGTTGGCCGCGTGAGCGTTGGCGAGATTTGAATGAGCTATGAAAACTAATGGTTTTATGTTCGACTTTGGGTTGCTGTGGCGAAGAATATGGTCTGGTGTCTGGGGAAGAGTATTAGTTCCAGTATTACTCACATTTCATTGCCCATCTCCCTCCTACGCGCAACCTCCCGCCTACCTTCTCCTTCTACAATATAGAATAGGCTCATCCTATCCCTCCTACATTTCAGGGCCATCACTGTAGCAGTTGACAGATATAGGGGGGACAGTAAAGTTTAACGATGGCGGGGCTACTTTACGATAGCAACGCGGAACCACTGGACGGGCAGTCCCGGGATAGAGCCTATGGGGAAGCTAGAGCATGGGGACCCGTTGAGCCTTGATAGTGATATTAACTGACCGTGGAATATTCCGTGGTTATGGGATTGTGGAGTCACAATGAAGACAAAGTTGTATCTACAAAACTGTGCATGTGCTTAGAATAAGCCTCCGTCCTCCTGTAAAGACTAGCTCTAGTTATTGCCCTCCACTACCAAACCAAGATATATATTACCCTCACCCCCTAGCACATTAAACTGCAACAGTGCGGCCAGTGGTTCTGGCAGAGCGACACTCCGTACATAAAAGGACTCGGGGGAAACTCGAGATTGTGTGTTAAGATATTACAAAGGAAAATGATTGTCTTGGGAGCCGGTTCCCTGCTATACACTCTCAAAGCACAGATTTAGAGGACGCATCACGTCAGGCTTACTGGAGACAACATCAGACTCTCGGCCACATCAGAAGATAATACCACACAACGGACCGGTGACCAGTACACATAGTACCCCCGGTCCCCGCGGGGGGCGCTATTATCCCAGCAGTCTCTTGGCCACCATAACGCTAAGTCTCGGATCGTGGGTCCTTGAAATGTCATTGAGCATTGGAACTGTGGTTTGAAGGTCATTTTGGAAACGAAAATGCGGGATGCTTGTGGATCGAATGGTAGGCATTCCATTGCCTCCATTCTTGTAATAAGGAGAGCTTTCCAAGTAAACATGGATGGGCTGTTATACCGAAGATATTAGACTCGGTCATGCAAATGTAAATCACATTTCTTTGATCGTGATCAAGGTCGAAAATTGATTGCCTTTTTGTGTGTCTGTCCTCACCTCGTGATAACTTGTGAACCTGCCATGTGCCGACGGCCATCTTGAACTGTGATATTGATAATGGTCGATCGGTGAGGACTCGCATCATATTAATCAACTCTGATAGAAGAACCCGAATTAAACATTTAATACAAAACAAGCATTAAACTAGACGCCTAGTCTAGCCTACATTCCACCTAATTCAGGGGTAAATTGTGGTAATTGTAATATCTGCTTGGTGATTTATGAAGAAGTTTGACGATATAGTTGTGATAAAACGAATATACAGATGATTTCATAGTAACCGTAATATAAATCTACCAGGACTTAGCAGGTGCTTGAAAAATAGATCATTGTGTCACAGTGCAAATCCGCTCTGGTATGACGAGACTGATTCATTTAATTCTTATAATGACATCACAAAATGCTTGTGACGTCAAAAGAAGATCAGCGATAAAACACTAAGATATCTAAGTTAAAAAAAAGCCCAGAAGTCACCATGTGTGATGTGACATAGCGGCAGTGCAGTAAATGTCAAGGATATTATATTGTATGACGTCATAAGGTCACCTGTGGTGACGCTGACGTGACGTTCACAATGAGTGGGTACTATGGCGGCGGGGGACGCCCGGCACTGGTGTATTACGTCACCTACCGACGTCCCCATGACAACGCTTGTTGGGTGTGTGCCCAGCAACAACGGCAGTCCCGTGTGGAGGACAACATGGGAACTACGTCATCGGCACTGACGTCACGACCCAAGCGTCACACGGTATCGCAGTCCAACCACTACAAAGGATCCTGGGTAAGAGTTGTTGACGAAATCACTCACTAGATAACATGTGGGGTTTATTCATAATTTCCCCTTTACAGTCAGATGCTTCGCTTGCTAATTAGGTATATTTCAGGATTTGATATAGGGCCCTAATACAATGTCACCCATGCGTTCCTAACGTTAAGCCTATGGAGAAAAATACCGGGGTGGGATAAATAGACATATGAGACATAGGAAATTAAGAAAGAAACTTATGAGTGTTTGGTCTGTGTCCTCGTTCGCCATCGAGTTTGGAGTGTGCAGTAATGTGAACGAGGCGATAGTCGAGTGAATATTCTCAAGCACTCCAAACGAGATGGTGAAATAGGACTCAGACCAAGCACGAAAATGTTTCTGATTTTATCTTAGCCTGGAAATATCTATCTGTTTATCACCCGTTGAGAATGAGTTACCGTACTCTTTAGCCTGTTGAGAACGAGTTCCTTATGTTAAGCCTATGGACGTTTATTCCAGGCTAAGATAAATATGGAAACCGAGTCCCAGGGGTTTATACTGGAGGTGGGAAAGAGTGTACGAATGTGTGGATACGGGAATTGGGCCAGGTATCGACTGAATCAATATTCACCTGTTTACATCTTTCAGGCATCAAGGTAAAAAAAGTCAATCCATCGATCTACAATCGCTCAGCCGCTCGGCTATCGCTCTCGTGAAATCCCATCAAATCACATTCAATTTTAAACTTGTGCAGTATGCACAGAGTCCTGGTTGCGGGAGACCCTGCAACTCGGCCCACTTCAGCCTAGAATCGAATCCTCTATTCCACGCTTATTTTTGCCCTTTTAAGGAAACGACCCTGCAAAACTGACCACTTACGTCCAATAGGGAAGGTGGTTCAAAAAGCAATGTTCAACTTTAATTTAATGCAGATAACTTTCGTTTTATATGTTAGGGAATTCACCAATTGATATTGCCTAGAGAATCAACGAATTGAATAATGAACGACGTCGATCCTAAATACACTGAAATAATCTTAACCCGGCATACTTAGGCATTCCGTTTTCCATCTTCTCCTCGCACAAACTCCTCTGTCTCAGTAAACAGACATAGGCCGTACTGCAGCACCATAGCGAGCAAGCCAACACAATATGCAGTATTGCAGGAAGCATGGATCAATTTTAGATAAGCTATTCTGTTTGTGTACTACACTTTGATCTGCTCATGAACTTACCAGAGGATTGGTGAATAGTTAATGTGTAGGTGAGTAGATAATGAGAAAATAAGTAGATGATGGGCAGATGAGTCTATATGTAAGCGTAGGTACAATGAAGATAGGTTGGTGGTTAATAAGGAGTAGGTGAACAATAAATTAGTAGGTAACTTTGGATGGGTGGGGGGAGGGGGGTTACTTACAAGTATCTCTCAGCGGAGCTGTTTTTTCGGTTACAGGAACAGAACAGGTCGAGATGGGTAGATAATGGGTAGGTGAGTATATTAATATGTAGCCTAGTTGATAATGGGTAGCTAAGTAGTATGTGGTTAGATTATTCGATAATGGGTAGGTGAGTAGATAATGGGTAGGTGAGTAGATGGTGGTTAGGTTATTTGATAATGGATAAGTTCGTAGATAATGGGGTAAGTGAGTAGATGGTGTTCAGGTCATTTGATAACAGGTAGGTGAGTAGCGAATGGGTAGGTGAGTAAATGTTTTATAGGTGATTCGATAATGGTTAGGCAAGTAGATAATGGGTAGGTGAGTAGCGAATGGGTAGGTGAGTAAATGTTTTATAGGTGATTTGATAATGGTTAGGCGAGTAGATAATGGGTAGGCGAGTAGCGAATGGGTAGGTGAGTAAATATTATATAGGTGATTCGATAATGGTTATGCGGGTAGATAATGGGTAGGTGAGTAGAGAATGGGTAGGTGAGTAAATGTTATATAGGTGATTCGATAATGGTTAGGCAGGTAGATAATGGGTAGGTGAGTAGCGAATGGGTAGGTGAGTAAATGTTTTATAGGTGATTCAATAATGGTTAGGCGGGTAGATAATGGGTAGGTGAGTAGATAATGGGTAGGTGAGTAAATGTTATATAGGTGATTCGATAATGGTTAGGTGGGTAGATAATGGGTAGGTGAATAGAGAATGGGTAGGTGAGTAAATGTTATATAGGTGATTCAATAATGGTTAGGCGGGTAGATAATGGGTAGGTGAGTAGATAATGGGTAGGTGAGTAAATGTTATATAGGTGATTCGATAATGGTTAGGTGGGTAGATAATGGGTAGGTGAATAGAGAATGGGTAGGTGAGTAAATGTTATATAGGTGATTCGATAATGGTTAGGTGGGTAGATAATGGGTAGGTGAGTAGAGAATAGGTAGGTGAATAAATGTTTTATAGGTAATTCGATAATGGTTAGGCGAGTAGATAATGGGTAGGTGAGTAGAGAATGGGTAGGTGAGTAAATGTTATATAGGTGATTCGATAATGGTTAGGCGAGTAGATAATGGGTAGGTGAGTAGCGAATGGGTAGGTGAGTAAATGTTATATAGGTGATTCGATAATGGTTAGGCGGGTAGATAATGGGTAGGTGAGTAGAGAATGGGTAGGTGAGTAAATGTTATATAGGTGATTCGATAATGGTTAGGCGAGTAGATAATGGGTAGGTGAGTAGCGATTGGGTAGGTGAGTAAATGTTATATAGGTGATTCGATAATGGTTAGGCAGGTTGATAATGGGTAGGTGAGTAGAGAATGGGTAGGTGAGTAAATGTTATATAGGTGATTTGATAATGGTTAGGCGAGTAGATAATGGGTAGGTGAGTAGTGAATGGGTAGGTGAGTAAATGTTATATAGGTGATTCTTACTCAGCGCTGGGGACCTAGGGCACTCGAAAGTGTCCCTAGGCTTCGCAAGAACCTTAATTCTCCTTCATACTTCTACTAAGGTAAGTATTCATATAATTACCGATTCGATAATGGTCAGGGGGGTAGATAATGGTTAGGCGAGTAGAAAATGGGTAGGTGAGTAGAGAATGGATAGGTGAGTAAATGTTATATAAGTGATTCGATAATGGTTAGGCGGATAGATAATGGGTAGGTGAGTAGCGAATGGGTAGGTGAGTAAATGTTATATAGGTAATTCGATAATGGTTAGGCGGGTAGATAATGGGTAGGTGAGTAGATAATGGGTAGGTGAGTAGAAGGTGATCAGCTCAGACGAGCTGTAGGTGAACATTAAGTAGAGCAGACACGCACGGCGTGTCACTATCGTTCTTCTCCTGTTTGATGGTTGCCAAGACAACCGGCGTTTAATCACCAATCAAAGAGGTCGTTTCGTGCACCATCACCCAGACTACTACCGGGTCTAGGCTTCTAGAACGTTTTAACCAAACATAGCATCAAACTGTGTGTCTGCTCAAGCTACTGATCTGCCTGAAACGAAATCGCGTGATGCAATGACGGTTGAGATAGTAGGGCTTTAACACCAGTAGGTAATCCAATCTCTGATATACTAAACTATTTATAACACATTATGGACACCTAGAGAAGATACGATTTAATAGGTTGAGATGATGGAGGCTTTTTCTAAGCAAGACTTGTAAATGAATTCCATGAGGAAAAGACTACGGAGATACTTGAGGGTTAGTAGAATATTTAGTGGCTAGTGTCCAGCTTTCTGATTTACTGAACAGAATCTAAGAAGGTGAAACCACATCAGAAACCCTGAAGATAATGCTCACTTTAAGTTTAGTATCCACTTATAATATATTTCTTATCAGGTTTTTAAAAGATATGCTATGTTAAAAACATGAAGTGGTTAGGTTAATGGAAAGATACCATTTGTGGACCTGCAAAACAAGTCCTCCAAAGTTCCTCATGGGTGACTCATGAGCTTGGCTCAGGGGTGGTCATTGCCCCCTCTGGTGTCCCCCCTCGGTACCACGCCGCACGGGTCCCTCCTGCCACCTCACGGCTTTCGCACTCACCATACATCAAAGTGCGTGAGTGCAGTCCCGCTCTCTGCCTCACTTCTGCTCTTCACCTCACACAGTACACACGTACTTCTCTTTTTCGTACTTTTGGCTCACCGCGTGCCCGCGCCACCATACATACCTCCCTGGGTATACGGCCGGCAGCCTTAGCAAAAGATTACGGATAAGTAAAGGATTACGGTGTAGAGTGGAAATGCCGCCGACTACAAGGAATGCCGCACCGAGCACCTCCAAGACCAGCGGGGACACGGAATCGGAGTCTACCGTAAAAGGTACGGACCACGTGGACTCGGTCTCGGAGCATGGGTCGAGTGTCAAAACCTCGAGGATCGTTGCCCTCGAGGCAAAGATAGGAACCGTGAATACCAGCGTCGATGGTATACACCAGAGAATGGACGGGATGATCGCCGCCAATGAGAAAAGGATGGACGGAATGATGGAGGCCATTCAAAGACTCACACGCCAACGGTCGCCGGACAGAGTCTCGAGGCCCCCCAGTGCCCGTTCGGCGGCGGACGACCGTACACGTGACTGGGCCCAAGACCAAGCTGCGAGGATGCTCCCCCCACCTAGACAACTATGGGAGCGGTACACGACCAACGAATATCTGCAGCGGGAAATGGACCGTGAGGCCCTACGACACGACCGCACGGCCGGTAAGATGGTTTCAGACTTGACTGTATCGAAATTGATCTCTAAGCCTTTCATGTTTGTGGAGCGAGAGGGTGTTTACACCATAGCCCAAAAGCTCGAGGTCAGGGGGTCCCTCGGCCCGTTAGAGTACATCAGTGCTTTCCTGGCCCTCATGCAGGACACCCGGGCAGTGGAACCTCAGGATCGTGATGATATGTACCGCCACCTCCACCAGGTCTCGGTGGACGCCCAGTCCAGACCGTGGGCCGGCGTACGACGTTGGTCCAACCACGTGTTTGACCAGGTGGAGGCAGGCCGCCTCAACTGGGGTGACTATATACGCATACAGGACGAGAGGGTCCGCCTGGCCATGACGGGAACAACGACAAGCAGCGGACCGGAGGGCAGCAAGGCCGGCGGCAAGGAGGCTCCTTGCCGCGCATATAACTCGGAGAGGGGTTGCCGCCATCGTAACGGCCACCAGGACGGAGGGGTCAAATGGGTACATATTTGCTCATTCTGCGATTCGGTGGGCAGGATGTGTACCCATTCATTGTACGCTTGCAACAGGAAGTTGTCATGGGGTGTCGGTTATGACAGCAGTCAACCCACACCGACCCCCGCACCCCGCAAGGCACCCCAGGCCGGACACGCGATGCGGCCCACCGAGCTAAACCAACAGAGTTAAAAAAAACGGACCGGACGCGCCCCGCCAGTAAGCGAGGCGCGATACAGCCCCCCATCCCCCAGTGCGCCTGCACCCACCAGCGGAGGGGGTGATGGGGTCGTGGGGTGCAGGACACGTGACGTCACACCCCACGTGACGGCCCGTCCGCGTGCTGACCACGTGGAACACAATAACAATAACAGTGAGGGGCGGCACCCGCCCCGGGATGATTACCGCAAAGCACCACCACCACCGGACAAGGGGAGTGTTAGTGTTACTGCGTCTGGGCTTCACTCTACCGCCCTCCCAGTAAGTAACACCCCTGATTTTGCGGCAATTAGAAAGATGTGTGAGACGGGAAAACCGGCCCCCGGGGTCCGGACGGACCCCCCGGCCTTCGCCGAGCACCGCCGGGACACGTGGCCCCGCTTCACCGGCCCCGGCCCCCCGGGGCACGCATTCACATACGAGGAAGTGAGGCGCACGGGCCTGCCCAAAGCCCTCGGGGCCAGGATCGAGCTCAACACAGACCTGAACATAGCGGCGTGGGTTCGTTACTTGTCCGACCTCCCTGACAAGTCGGAGCTTCTAGACTTCATCAGGTTTGGATTCCCCCTGGGATACATCGGGCCCGAGTCCGATACTCAGGGTATCGCGAACCACCCCAGCACTACGGGCTTCCCATCACAGGTACGGAAGTTCATCGAGAAGGAACGTTCTCATTCAAACCTGCTTGGGCCGTTCGGCCACGCCCCCTTTGCTCCATGGTGTCACGTGTCGCCGTTGATGACACGGGAAAAGCGGGCGACTACCGACCGTAGGGTGATCACCGATATGACTTATCCTCGTGACAGTAGCGTGAATGCGTATATCATCAAGAATTCGGTATACGGTCAGGAACGCGAGCACGGTCTCCCTACGGTCGACGGTTTCGTTCACCGCCTGGTGGCCTCGGGGCCGGGGAGCTATATGTCAAGTATCGACATCTCCAGGGCCTACAAAAACTTCCGGTGTGACCCGTTGGACTGGCCACTGCTGTGCTTTGAGTGGGAGGAGGGCTTCTACTGCGATACCGCGATGCCCTTCGGAGCGCGTGCCTCCTCCTACCATATGCAGTGTATCGCCGAGACCATCGTCCAGATCCTCGGGTCAACTGGCACGTGAACTCTTCAATGAACTAGGCCTCCCCGAGGCCAGAGACAAAGCCCAGCCCCCGAGCCAGGTCGTGACTTGGCTCGGCATCTCCATCGATGCCCCACGTATGACACTCTCCATCCCCGAGGAAAAACTGCAGGACGTGAGGGACCACGTCAGGGTCGTATCCCGCAGGAGGTCCCTTACTAAGGGTCAGCTGCAGTCGGTCCTCGGGAAAATACTCCACGTGTCAAAGTGTATACGGCCGGCACGGCCGTTCGTGAGTAAACTGCTGGAGGCACTAAGAGGGATGCGGGGATACTACCTCAACATATCCTCGGAAATGCGGCAGGACCTCGCGTGGTTCCTACAGTTTGCCGAGGGATGGAACGGCCACGCCCTCATCCCTTGCGGTCCTCCAACTAAGTGCCTGATCGTGGATGCCTGCCTCACAGGTGTCGGGGGCACCGACGGGAGGCTCTGCTACTCCGGACATGTATGCCCCCTCAATGACCCAGTGACCTGCATCGCAGAGCTGGAGGCACTAAACACCATCTTCGTCATGAATACCTTCCTCACGGACCAGGACCGCGGGACCCGTGTGGAGGTATTCTGTGACAACATGGGGACCGTCCAGGCCCTGACCAGCGGGCGGTCACGAAACCCGGTCCTGGCTGAGTGTGCCCGCCAGGCCTGGATGGTACAAGCAAAACTGCAAGTGGAATTCCTGTATACCCACGTGCCCGGGGTCTTAAATACGGTCGCCGACGCCCTTAGCCGGGCACACCTGACCTCGAGGGAATTTGATAAAGCTTGCATGTTTAGGAACTTCCACTCCCTCAGTGAAACGATTCCATGTACCCATGCCTTATTCGTGCCTGTCCTTCGTCTGTCCTGCAGATCCGGTGCTACGCTCACTCCAGACGAGGGCATCTGTGCGGCAGTCCAAGGCACGTGCATCAGGAACGGTCGCCAACCAGAGGTCGGCCGTATCAACATACCTCGCGTTCTGCCGCCGGATGGGGAAGGACCCACAGGCCCCTTCAGTGAGCTTTATCACGGCGTACCTCGAGTACGTCGCGGACCACGCCCCCTCACCCGCAACCGTGGCCAACCACCTCTCCCATGTACGGTCACACCTACGGCTGTCCGGGGGGGAGGTGGCACCCACCGAGGACTTTCGGGTCAAAAGGGCCCTCGAGGCAATGAGGCGGAACAAGAACTATACGCCAAACGTGAAACCGCCTGTGCCAATGGACGTCCTCCAGGCGGTCCTCGGGACCCTGACGGACTCGCCCCTACACGTAACATTCCGTGCAGGGCTCCTCCTCATATTCTATGCCGCCCTCAGACAGAGCGAGGTAGCTCCAGGCGCGGCAACGGCATACGACCCGGCACGTCACCTCTCACGTGGCGACGTGAGGACCACACCCACTCACGTGAACGTGACTATAAAAGCCGGAAAGAACCTACAACATACCGGGGAGTTCAAAGCAGTCACACTGCACGTATCTCCGGATCCACGGTTCTGCCCCGTCCACGCAGTGCAGAGGATGTTAGCGGCGACCCCCACGGCTCGGCCCGAGGACCCGTTCCTTATGCATGAGGACAGGTCGCCCCTGACATCGAGAACCATGGTGAAGGAGTGGCAGAGGATCCTCCAGATATTGGGACACCCAGCTGGGAGATACACCCTCCACAGCCTGAGAAAAGCGGCAGCCACTCAGGCGTTCCAGGCGGGTGTGCCTGAATTGTCGATCCAACAGTATGGCGGGTGGAAATTGAACGCACACCGCACATATATCAAAGACTCCGACGCTAAGGCCGTCAACTTGGCCTTAGTCAGATCCTTCACAAACAAATGAACTCACATATATTTATCTACCCACCCTCCATCTCCCTATTAATGGCTCCTTGGCTATTATTATCGTAATTGTTTATTCATAACAATATTCTATTGTTATCATTATTTATAATTGACTTATTATTCTTATCGTCAATTATCTACTTCTTATTGTACTTATATCATAACCTTATTTCATATGTCGTCCAATAAGGTCGACATAAACATTTTACTACTTTTACTACAAATATAAAATTAAATAAAATTTTATGTCTCCCATACTGCATTCTCTCTTTCATCCAGGGTGGGGTAATGGGTGACTCATGAGCTTTGCTCAGGGGTGGTCATTGCCCCCTCTGGTGTCCCCCCTCGGTACAGCGCCGCACGGGCGCCCCTCCTGCCACCTCACGGCTTTCGCACTCACCATACATCAAAGTGCGTGAGTGTGGTCCCGCTCTCTGCCTCACTTCTGCTCTTCACCTCACACAGTACACACGTACTTCTCTTTTTCGTCCCACCCACCCTCAACCTTTTTCTCTTTCTCCTACTCACGTAGGGCTATTATTATCGTAATTGTTTATTCATAACAATATTCTATTGTTATCATTATTTATAATTGACTTATTATTCTTATCGTCAATTATCTACTTCTTATTGTACTTATATCATAACCTTATTTCATATGTCGTCCAATAAGGTCGACATAAACATTTTACTACTTTTACTACAAATATAAAATTAAATAAAATTTTATGTCTCCCATACTGCATTCTCTCTTTCATCCAGGGTGGGGTAATGATGACAAATTCTTTGCAGAGTCAATGGTTAAATAGGTATGTGAGACACTGGTTTTATATATCAATATAGGAGAATAAAAAGGTGGTCGTAGTGATCCACGGAAATATGGACCTGAGAGTGTGGTGATATTACACTAAAATAGTAGTATGAGAGAGTTGTAGTATTCTACTAAAATAGGGGTGTAAGCCAGTGGTAGTAGTACATTGAAATAGGGATTTGAGACTGGCAAAGATAATGGGACTATTGATTCACTGCAATATGGATATGAGACACTAGAATATGAATGTGAGACCCTAGTGGCACACTAAGATAAGGATGCAAAAAGTATTAGTAGAGAAATAGTGATGTGAGGCAGTGGTAGTAGTCCACTAAAATAGGGACAGTTGTAGAAGTTAAGGAGCGATATGAAACAGTAGCTATAGTAATATACTTAAACAGGGATGTGAGAAAGTGGAGCTAGCATGATAGCCATGTGAGAAGGTGTTATTAGTACATTGAAATGGAATTTCCAGACAGTTGCTGTAGTGCTCTAATATAGGGGCATGAGGCAGTGGTAGAAGTACACTCAGATGGTGATTTAAGGCGCACTGTGAGTAGTGCCTGGATATGGGGCCTTAGGGGCGGCATTCAAATCCCATCAGATCACCATTCCTTGCCCGTCCCTCAAATCCGCGGGCCATACAGTGACCGGGCGCTGGCTTTAGAAGACACAATTCTCCCCACGTGCCGGGTATACAGTTTCTTCCCTTCTTCTCTGTGTGGCGACAACTCTTCTGGAAAACACAGTGCCTTGTGTTTAGCTGCGATCCAAGATTCGATCGTAATCTACTCTAATTAGCTGATTAGGTGATAATAGTGGAAGTTCAAACTTTCGAACATATATCCGTTTATTGAATGATGTTATGGGAATCCAACTTAAGAAATATTAGGGTAACTGCTCCTTCCTTGTAAGTTATCCATAAGTTATGTCTTACAATTATGTCATATATTGCTATTTACATGTCTGTTTACATCATTAAATTAAAATTTATGTGTTTATTCCTAGTAGATGTGGAAACACTCCTCTATAGAACGTCAATGTTAATTACTTTCAAAGGCGTACAATAAAGCCTTGTCTCCCACCAGTAAGGCTCACGTAAGGCGCTCACTCCTCTAGCTGCATCTCCGGGGCAGGCGGGGGGAGAGTGGACACTAAGCGTTCCCTGAGTCACGTGACAGCTAGACTGATGGATGAGTGCACAGCGCCGCCTGGAGGCACAGAGCGGCGGGAGGATCCGGAAACACCCAGGAGCAAAAGTTATACAAGAGACGTACTGGTTTAGTGTACAGGCCCCACCAACAGGGGGCTCTCTGTGTGAGCATTCTGATAGTGACTTCAAGCGAAGGTCTTGTGGAAGAATGTGCTGGGAGAATGGGAGCATTCGATCACTCCTTTCAGGGTCATAGCCTAACATCCCGGGACTGCAATAGATTGTGAATGGTATTTTGATTGAAAAAAACCTTTGTAGATTTTATGTAGTAACTATGGTGATGCGATATCAGCGATGCTAGCAGTGCCATTCACTGCCTTGTTGGAAGTGGAGGAAAGTTAAGTCCCCCTATCTAGAAATGTAAAGGATCCCTCCATTACTAGACACCAGCGAGGATTGATATTAATTGATCCCTCAGATCCCGTCTATTTACATTGTTAGTATAGAACTTGTGATTTTGCGACTCATTCGTGTCTACTTCTTCAGTAATTCCTAGGACAATATTTGAATGTTTATCTCGGGTGTCGTCTCTTAATTTACCTTTACTGCAACTGGACTTTGCGTAATGTAATTGAAAAAGACGTTTAGAACCTGACTAGTAATCGGTCGTTGTAGTATCTAGAATAATGTTGGATAAAGTGGACGTTCCTCTTAGCATCCTAATCAGTATGCTGTGCGCCACTTGTGAAAACGACAGCTGCACCTGAAGTACCTAAGACATAACTGTATCTTAAACCTGGGTAGCAAAGCCTGCTGATTGAAACCAGTGAGACGATCGTTGACAGCTAACCCTTCTTATTGTTTATATAAGTATCTATGAAAGAAACCATGTCAACAATAAAGAAAGTTGTGATAAAAAAACACACCCAGAACCACCCCAGAATCATGCAAAAGTATTAGAGGGAAACTATGTTCCGGTGAAAGGAAGTCAAAGTTACGAGGTAAGGCTTGGAAAAATTACTGCCCAAGGCCTTGGCCGCGGGCAGTAATTTTTCCAAGCCTTACCGAGTAATTTTGACTTCCTTTCACTGGTACTTGGTTTCCCTATTCCTATATACCTTCAAATGTGGTTTAATAACGATAATTAGCGTTATTTGCTCATCCACCATCAAACCTGAAGCCAGATCCAACCTTATCGAGTAATTTGACACTTTATGTTTACTCCCTACTGCGCTTTTCATATGAATTTTGTAAGAGACAATCTGATTGGTCTAAATGTCAACCTTGGGTAGTATACGGCAACCTTGGGTAGTATACGGCAACCTTGGGTAGTATCCATAAGTTACTCCACCCCCAAGAACGTGGTGTAAGCATAGAGTGTACAGCCATAGGTATATAGGAATATCCACACCAAGCTAACTATTTCGTAAGATAGCACGGGGACAAAATATCACTGGCCAATGAGGTGGTGGAGGAAGGGCTACCTTTAAGACTTGGCCTCACAGATTTGGAAGAGATTCCTAAGAGATCTGAGAATCGGTGCAAGATAGCAATCGAGAAATCTGTCAGAGGGAACACACCTGACTTTAGATGAAGACTTCACCTGAATAGAAGGAAAAAGAATGTCTCACCTTACCACAGACTTGGGGTGCTTGTATCTGGTATTTCTGACAAGATGTGAGGGGCTTCGCTACAGATTAAACCAGTGGTGAGCATTGTTCAAGGTACGCAGTAGGCACACAACAGGTAGCAAGTCTCATCTCACAGGTATACTCTTCTCTGAAGGCGATATTATCTGGAGACAAATATCTGATTGGAGAAATCTTCTTACAAATATATGCTGACAAATTTCGTCTGCTGACATATATAAACTGCAGCCAAATACTATCTGCGGCCGGGTTAATTCCTAAATGTTTACTGACCGAAATTTGGGGATAAATTCCATCTTTAGTCTGTGGTACATGGTGTCTGCCGAAATATGCTTCTTAAGTCTGCTTATGTATTCTGTCTGCCAAGAGTTAGAGTCTTCTCTGCCGATATATGTCTGCTCAGTTGCTGGGCCAGTGGACAAATATATCTGCTATTCACCCAGCAATCTCTTCCACTCTATAGAAGTTTCAGTTTCCCTTTAACAGTACTTGTGACTAACTTTTCACCGTTAGAGCTCAATTTGAGCGCTGAGCTTGTGTTGTGAGTGGATTTACTGTCGGGTAAACCTGTAGATTCGTGTTATTCTCGCGTTAAGGTTAAGCCTGCACACGCGAGGGACCCATCCAGCCACGCCGGCTGAGCTGCGCGGAGGAGGACATAAACGTCACACGGCTCGTGGCGCGCTGCGCTTTACGGCCCGTTAAGAGGCGAGGAGAAGTTTAATGATTAGGGCTGATCGGATCAAAGTGTCGCTTACAGTTCTCACAATACGTGCCATGACCATTGCCACATGTCTTTATTATTACATACCTATGGCCGAATGTCCATGAAATACTACCCGCTGCTACGGGTGCAGTATAGATAATGTTCGGGCGCACTGCGCCCGTATTAAATATTCGGGCGCACTGTGACTATCAGGTCAGTTAATACATAATATAAGTATATAAAATTGCGTATTTTTTATATCTAGGTATGTAATAATAAGAAAACGTAGTGACTGAGCCTGTAGGGATGCCATTCTCGGCCTTTTGATGCCATAAATACGTCCCGACGCCGCAGGCGGAGGGACGTATTTATGGCATCAAAAGACCTCGAACGGGCATCCCTTCAGGCTCAGTAACCACGTTTTCTCTTATTATTCTCTATGGTATATACTCTTTAGTATATTTTTAAGCAATAATTTTAAGTTTTTCTCCTCAGAACTCATTTTTACAGCATTTGATGGTTGGTATTTGTATTAAAATAGATCTTGTATTTATATTCCGAAACGATAGGGAGGTCTACCTTTCCAGGTCCTTGATGGTTTGACTGTCCTTTACCCCCTAGATATTGTCAATGACTTAGGTGCTTGATGATATACAGGTTATATGGTAGGAAGGAAGTCTGTAACAATGTTCCACAATGCGTTTTTTTCGGATAGGCCTCATAATCGTGATGTATCCAAGTACAGTGACATCTATTTTCAATTCGCAGGGCCAAGGGAATTTGGGTATTTCTGTATCTAAATCATCCCCAGGCATGCTTGTGAGTGCTCAGATCTATTTCATACCAAGTGAGAAAAACCGACGCTATTTCTGGTCTCTGTTCATAGCGGTTTGAGCGTGGCTCATGACGCCCTAGAGATTCGCTGATTTTGATGAATGTCGTTTGCTGCAGTTTCCCGCGCTTTTTTTATACTGCTCTCCGCAACATAGCGCTGTCTACCCGGTGTTGGGAATACTGCTATAAACCTCCGTATGGGAATAGTCAGAAGGCACGCTCTTGTTTTCTGGAGGCCTGACCGCCATGAACTTCACATTCCTGCCCAACCCCTCTACACAACGCGGTAACTCTGTGGGAACCATTGTCCTCGCTTCCAACCACCAATTCCTTCAATTCATGCCTTATGATTTAACTGACGAGGAAACGCCAATCACCAATGTACGGTCCAGCTTGCCTCCCTCCCGGCCTGCCTGACCCTGTCCACCTGTCTGTCTGACCTTCTGCTCCTTGTACCAACCTGGCTGGCGGCCGCCTATTTTCCCGCCCTTTCCCCGCTGCCGTACCTCCCTCCCTTCACACTGCCAACCTATCGGCCTAGGTGCCTCCCAGCCCACCTGTAGACCAGCCTGCCTCCCTAGTCCCTCTCTGCTTCCTTCCATCTAGTCCCCAAAAATATATCAAATACCAAAACCCGCCCTACATATGGCAAGGACCGATCTCTTTATGCCTACCTATAATCATATCCCTTACGCCAGTACCTCACCCTTTGCCGTTACTTGTCTGCATCTTAGCTCACATCCCCGCCACCCCTTCCCTCGTCTCATTTCATCTGGCCTGACTACCACCCTATACGCCGGCGCTACATCGCTATCCTGTCATCTTCATCTCATATATCTGATCTCACCTTCATATAACCCCGCCAGTTACTACGGAGCAAATCACCATAAACCTACCTCGACCCAACTTGCTGCATACATGTAATATCAGTGATCTAGAGAGTATTGAGTTTCTAGTTGGTGGCTGTTTTTTTACGTGACTGCAAGTCCCGCCAGCGGCTGTCCCCTGAAGTGGAATGCTTGGCGTCAGTTATCGTGCATTTTGAAACATGCACCACACCGAACCACCGATAACTATTGCAGAAAGGTGGGCTAAAAACGTGGAAATATCGCCGTCTCGCCAAGTATCGAGATTACCCACGTGAGTTACGGCCGTATATGGCGTGACAAGACTCGTTAGAGCTGGGTCCTGTGAGGGTCTCTGGGATGGTATGTGAGGCTAGGTACCAGCGAAGCAGCTCACATACCAAGGTGTGGCTTTAGAATTAGGTCAAAATATTAATTGGTGTCGTTGTCATGGAGACAAGAAGATATTGAGACCATTGTGAGATTAAGATGATGAAATGAGCTCCTATGCTATGTTATATCTCTGTGTTCAAAGGTACGATGCACACAGCGCTAGCGACTGCTGATGTATGACGCGACCAGGTTTCGCCGGCGTTTTATGCGGCGAAAACGATGACGGCCAGTAGTAAGCTTGTCTCCCATTGGGTTTAGTTGTCATGTGTGTGTGATTCAACCGTCTGATTCGTGGTTAATTGTGTAAAAAAATAAATTCCCGTTAATTCGGAGACACAAAAGCCGAACCCAACACCGCCACCAAGGTTTAACGGGTTAGAACGCAGTATCCGGACGACCAGGAAAGAGATTCGCGCAAAAAGATATCTCTGTGTTCTCCAGATTGAAGTTCTGGCCGCATATAATTTCAGAAGCTAAGCTGGGAAATGAGAGATAAGCACTTAAAAGTGCCACTTTGTTTTAACCATTGCAAAGGTGGCAGTTTTCCTCTTTTCTAAGGAGATCCTTGTTTTCATTTTCAGTGTATAAGATTCTTGTGTAAAATGAATAGAGAATAATTTGGGCCTTATTATCAATGCTCGGTGGCTAAGTGGTAGGGTTGTTCAGCTCGAGCATGGGAGGTCGTGGGTTCAAACCCCGGTCGGGTCATACCAAAGACTTACACAAAAATGGTGCCCACTGCCCATTCGGTTTAACACCCGCCATTAGAATGAGGAGTAGGGGAAAGGGCCCGAATGGAAGAACAGCCATATAGCTGAATTCGGTGATTGTGAACACACAATATTCTCTAATAAAAATTGCCTAAAAAAAAAAAATCAGTGGTTTAAATCTCCCCACACACACCAGCTCCATGTTTTCTTTATCTTTGAGAGAGGCTAAATTCCACATGAAAAATAGTTCCTCTGTTTTTCATGACCCCAACTGATATCCGTGTCATTAGGAAGGCTGTTATCAATAAGGAATTCCTTAATCAGCAGCATCACCGAAGTTATTTTAGGATAATCCTGATGGATACTAGCTTGCCTCTCTCCCTATTAGTTGAATACAAATTAGGACAATAGTCGCAGCTGCATCCCGGAGTTGTCGAAGGAGGACTACTTTATATGACAGGGTGATTTTATAAGGCCCCGTATGTTGGTGGTTACATCTCTATCCCTGCCATACACCTTTGTATCGGTCTATAAACTATTTGAACACCTTCCGGCTTCGCTGGCCTGGCGCTCCATGTATTTTAGTTATGGTTACAGGACAAGTACCACTTAAATCAATCTGTGATAACACCGAGCCTTATCTCAGTGCTAGGAAGGACGGGTTATAACGATTTGTTGCAAAACATTGTATCGTATTATCCCCATACGTTTTGTATAAACCTTTACATACTTAACCTGTTTATGCAATGTTATGCAATGGCAGAGTGGACTCTTCTGCAACCAGGGAGGCGATGATCCTTATTTGTGAAGGTTCTCGAGAGACTTGTAAGTCACCCCACCTGATTATTCCGCCCTCTAGGGCGATCCCTATACAAACAAAGGTTCCCTCTTGGCCGATTCTGCGACAGTTTTAGATATTTGGGTAGTTTATTTAGCGTTCTTTCATAGAATGACCTTTATTATCCTACCCCTCATATAAATCTCCATAGACTTAACATGGTGTGACTGTATGCCACGGTTCTGCCATTTGATATGTATATGCCACATATGTATATATGCCACATATATATATGCCACATATATATATATATATATATATATATATATATATATATATATATATATATATATATATATATATATATATATGCAATTGAAAACATGTGACGGGCTAGGATAAAACCTAACGTCACTCAAATTCATATAATTATTTACATGGCGTTCGTTGTCTTCTGCTACAGGTATTACTCAGCTCCGCTTCGTGGTATCATTCCGTGAAGGCAACTCACACCATATAAAGAATCATATGAAATGTCGTGACGTTTCTTGATAATACTATAATTTACATGCATCTCAAGTGGGATTACAACAAAGATTCCATCAGCACCAAGGAGAACTATCCTCGCCTGGTTGGAAATTCGCTAAATTCTAACAAATCTGTTTCACAGGGGAAGAATGGGGTACTGATGAGAAGGATTCTGCTAGAGGGAAGAGTGAACTGAATTCCATTCGCGTTATCTTTGACCCGGGCTGGTTGTTGGGCGTGTGGTAAAACGGAAACTGTTTTACTTTATTCATGAGGCTTTTTAAAGGCGGCTTTGTTGGCCCGTCACAGAATCGCTGGCGACACAATGCACATAGTCTCCCTCCTCCCTACCGTCAGTCTAAGTGCAGTCAGTCACTGTATTCCTGGCGTTGCTTTTGTGTCTCGAGTGTTTTTACTCAACTGCTAGGTGTTTGACTAGATTGCATTCTCGCTGTTTCGTTTGCTAACCTCGTCTAGCTTATCGTTGGGGTTTCACCATCGCTGTTGAATTCAGATAATTAAAGGGGATTGCTTTTCTACAGCTCGATCAGATTTCTATGTCAGTTTTTATTTGGTAGAGATGAACTTCGCTAGGCGTGAGAAATACATTTCCTTTAGATTCGGGAAGAAAACATTTCTATTCACTACAGTCGTCTGCTCCACGAGATTTGACCCAGCACAATGGCGCCACATCCTGGAGTTTAACAATGCTTGGGTGAGCATTGTGTCTGGAATCAGGTATCCATGGTAACGAAGAACTAGACGCTGGGTTACTCTGGTTTTGTCAGCAGACGGTATCAGCCAACACCAGACGGCAGGGGGCGTGTTTTACCACCGCCGTTATAAGATGAATCGGTTTCTGGCGTGGCATTTTGGGTGAGAGATTAATTGTCTACTATTCATCACGTATTTTGATGGGAACTATTTTTTTCCTCATTGGCGTTTTCAGATATCGACCAGGTAATCCCCTCTTCCCAGTTATCACCCCACCCTCCAACCATACTAGTTCCCCAAACGCATTGTCCCCAGTGCATTGCTCCTTTTCCCAGTCCCCTCTGGCCAGTCCATTCTTTGAGCAGTGCCTCTCCACCTAGTATCCCTCTGCCCTGTCATCCTCCACCCGGTGCCCTTCTATCAGATAGTACAGTAGAACCCCGCCTAACGGACACCCCGCGTAAGCGGTCACCTCGCGTTAGCGGACACTTTTACTCGGAACGGAAATTTTTCCCTCTATTAGATGTTTATTTTAACCCCGTGTAAGAATAAACCCCGTGTAAGCGGACACCCCGCGTAAGCGGACACCGCGTAAGCAGACAGTTATTTCGGTACGAAAAGGCCTAAAACCCCGTGTAAGCGGACACCTCCAACGGACACCCTACCCAAAATAGATTAATCTGTCTTTTTTTCAGTGTTAATTAGTATATTCATAGAAAATAGATTTTGTAATTCAAGGTTTAATAACTTCGGACCCAATTAAGATATCAGAAAATGGATTTCAGATCTATTATCGCCTCTGTCTGCCCTACATATCGGTATATAACACATATATATTGGACTGGAAGAAACCTGAAAACCCCGCGTAAGCGGACACCCCGCGTAAGCGCACACTTTGGTCCGGAACGGAGGGTCACCGCTTACGCGGGGTTTTACTGTTCCTGCCAAGTCGCTTGCCCAATCCCTCTATTTCCTGTCACCCCCTGCTCAGCCCCTGTTTACCCAGTCCTCCTTGCTGTGTTACCACCTCTTTTACAATTTTTTCTCTGTTCCCATTACCATCTTCCTGGACTACCTCCCCTTTTGACTATCTTCATTCCCGATGTCCATCCCCTCTTCATAGTGGTTGACTCTTACTCACCAACACCCGACTTTCTGGCCCCTGACCTCATACTGGTCCCTGACCTCATTCAAGCCTCCTACCTCATCCTGGTCCTGTACTGGCCCTTGACCTTGTCCAGATCACTGACCTTGTCCTGGGGTCCCTAATTTCATCCTGGTCCCCGACGTTGCCTTGACCCCTAACCTCTTCCTGGTCCTTGGTCTCAACCTCATACCTGACCTTTTCCTCATCTCTAATTTTGTTTTGGTCGTTGACCTCGCTTTGGTCCATGACCTCTGGTCCAGACTTTCCAACTGCTTGACCTTGTTTCCTGCTCCATGAACGTGTCCTGGTCCTCATCCTGGCCCTTGACCTCTTCTGGTCACTGACCTTGTCTTCTGGTCCCTGACCTCGTCCACTCTATAACCTCGTTACCTGGTCCCTGGCCTGGTCCCGTTCCCTTATCATCCCTATCCCGGACCCCCCTGCTACCAGTGCTCGGCCTCAACGCCTGGTATAGCTCGGCCCCATGCAGGTGCTGCCTCACGTGTCGGGTGTGATTTAGCGCGGGCGGCGGGTCGTAAAGATGGCCGCATGAGACGGGAAGTGGCGAGCCCCCCTTCCGCTCCCGCGCTTAACGACCCGCCCCTCCCACGCTCCTCCACACGCCGTATTGTCGGTGCCGAGATCCTCTCTACCTGTTGATGCGCTCATATATTCAAACTTAATCGTGCTGTTCCTTTATCTGACCCCCGGGTCTCATTGCAGCCCAAGTGACTTATTTGATAATGGTGTATGGCTCACTGAAGTTGGAAAGGTGACGCCCAAGTGCCATGATACTTAGTGGTTATGTTGCAATATATTATACCGATAGGTCGTCATTTTGGCTCAAAGTGGATTTTTTTCTGCGTCATTTTATTATTTGTTAATGTTATTTTCATTATACCAGGTTGTAAACACAATGCTATATAGAATCTACATGTAAATACATTGTAGAGATACACAGGGAAGTGGCACCATTGTCAGCAACAATAGTCAGTGATCTTCGTATTCACAGATCTGTTTGGAAGTATCATATCCTAATTTAGTGATTCGTTAAACGAATTATGTTAACCAGCCTCTCAACATAGATGCATATAACTCTAACTACACATTTATGAAGATAACAATGAAATAGAATGAGAAATAATTCGCGGTGTAGTAATATTTTCTTGCAGAGACAATTTGATGATGCATTGGGCTTCGAATTCAGATAGAAAAGTTTACGAGATAAAGTCTTGGAGTCGATTGGTTAGATAACAAAGATGGCTTCTGTAGTTTTCTAGATCATTTTTTGTTTAAAGTTTATTAGCCATTTATGTTATACATATCTTCCAATTGTTAAACAAATGGTTTAGAGTGGGTGATTTGGAGCTTGCTATTATGTTTCATTCTGTTTGACTTGCTATCTATCACAACTTACTTTGACATTATACCAGTATGCTTTAACACAGCATATACGTGGCGCAGAGATCCAGGGTGTTTTATACTGTTTTATACACGGCACAGTTTAGTACGCGCGGTCTCCTATAGATGGAGCCACGTTCCTTTGCTCATTGACGCAGTGTTGGAGTCGCCTCAGTATCAGCGAACTGTCTGTCTACCTAGATATTTCCAAGCAAGATATACGGAAATAATAAACGATAAAGAATATCAATGTCAATTAGTAAAATAATTCGTCACTGTTTTCTAATATGATTTAGCTGTGTTGAATTAAGAAGTATTCATTAACTAATCAAGTTAAGATATGCTCGATTCAGGCAATCAGCAGTCTCTCTAAGCCTCGTACCCACTGCGCTCCCAATACACACAAATAGGCCTTCCCAATTAAAATTTTTAAAAATCATTGACATATCAGACAAAATCTTAGTAATGTACTTCACTTCAACGATTGGCTCTGCGATACACACAGATAGACCACTATTGGGCCCCCATACGCCACGGTTAAAAACGCGAATCGTAGGCCTCCCGATAAAATCCAGCATGTTGGATATTTCGTGGCTTAACGGTATGAATCGGGAGTCTGTTTGATAGAAGGATCTCTCTGACGTGTTGGATACTTGACGGAAAATTATGAAATTTCGGAATTAGGGAGACTAAATATAAATACGTAATCTCTGTGAACATAATATTATTTGATTAGGTGTAATGGTCTGAAAATAGTAGGGTTTTCTTTATAACACTTTTATTTACTTCTGGAAGATCTTCCAGTAAATACATCCGTGTTCAAATCAAACAGTCAACAGTTGTACACAGTAAAGATGAGAGATGATGACGATAAGGCAGTTATTGATTCAATCACATCATCCGTATTGCATTTTCTACTTTGATAAACTGATTGAATCTAGGCTTTATTGATTTGTCAACTGTTGATTTTTGAGTGTGATATACCTGTAATAAGCATGTACTTCATGAAGACTGAGAACTGATCTTCCTGTTATTTTCTTGTCATTGTAGGTAAGTGTTGACGTCCCCTTTGCTCAAAACCTTTATGGATTAAGGTAAGGTAATCCCGTCATTTTCCTAACCACGCAGCTACGCTCGTATTAATGTTTGTCACAACCTCATGCTAACAGTACCGTTTCAATTATATGTATCTCGGGTATATATTCATTGACGATTGAATAAAGGTGGTACGAATGAATGACTAAGTTTCTCCTATGCTGAAGTCGCTTCCGGTTCATGGCTGCAGATGAATGTATTTATTGCCCATTCCCCTGATTAATATTCTGTTTAGCTTCTCTGACAATGTCGAGGTGTAAATCAATACAATGCCTGACGCGCAGTAACGTGTCAACTCCGAGTGGTAGGCGTCTATATTTTACATCACCAGCAATCACCAGTCACCAGAAAGTAGTGCATACTTCATGGCCCAGGTGGCGCTACCCACTCGTACAGTAGCGCCCCCTAGCTGAAGGTTCTTATATCTTGGTGTAGGTGGCACCACTGTCATATGGTGCCTCTAACACGCCACCTTGTAGAAGGATATGGAACTTATACCGGTTACAATATGGTGCCTCTAACACGCCACCTTGTAGAAGGATATGGAACTTATACCGGTTACAACCTGTAATATACACGATGTAGACATAGCATTCTAAAGGATCCATCTATTTCGTTAAATGGTGATTCGCCAAGCCCCCATGTGTAATTTGTAAAAGTAACAAGGTTCATTTACATCCGTTTAGCTAGTTTGAGCTCGTTTACTTTGTTAGTTGCACGTATCATTTTTGGTGTTTCTATCGCCCAAGTAGCTTGCGTGTTAGTCAGTGACCATGTAATGTAATATGTGAGCTCAACAACTCACCCCCAAACGTTCAACCTATCACAACACCGTCTTAGATAAAAGTGTTACTTCTCATCCACACAAACTACGACATAGATTCCCTCTCCCGTAGAATACTGTTGAATGCTGGAATTTATGTGTCTTAATGCCACAAGCAGAGACTGTCGCTAGTGTAGCAGTAACAGTATTAGTTCTGAACGGATCCACTAGGTGACACCACTGAGATGTAGGTAATGTTGCTTGATCTCTACGGCTAGTGTAAGGCACCAATCAGCTATTGAAAATAGCCTAATATAATGGAGAACATATAAGCAAATATTCAGTCTCCACCTTGGGGCTATTTCCGAAACCTTTGATAGCGCTTTTCACTAAGGTATGTTATCTTTAAATTGAGAAAACCAGCCAAACCGGAGACCATAATTTGTCCTTGCCAATTCATTCAAATTGGGGACGTGATAGATAAGGTTAAACCCGTGATGAGTTTACTCTTTTCACCAAGTGTTCACCTCCCGAAAGACTATTCCAGAATAAGGTCAATGAGCTGAACAGATTGCGTACTTTGTTCTTTTCACATTATCCCAAAATGAAATAGGAAAGTGCGATGTATATATATATATATATATATATATATATATATATATATATATATATATATATATATATATATATATAGAAGGAATACACCAACTCAAGGTATTCTACTATAAATATAGTACCGCCACCTCACCATATACAGGTGGGTTAAACTCACCTGACACCAGTCCCATTCACCTGTAATTTTTGTACCTGTGAGGACGTTCACTCATTTGTCAGAATGCGGTTTTTGTTGGTCGCATTTCTGGCCTTCGTGGTATGCGGCATATGCCAGTACAAGTACGATGGACGTACATCAAAAAACTGTCCAAAGTGTCCGGAAGTTTCAAAAAGGTTGGATGACTTAAACAGAAGTTTGAAGGAATTATCGGAAGGCCCCGATACCTTACAAGACGGTGTCGAGGAAGGCGCTACCGGTGGCGGCAATATTACTGAGCAATTGTCTAGGAGCGACGCCGGGGCTATTGACCGCCTGAGGGAAGAAAACCGTGGATATCGCATGGAGGTGCAGTCTCTTCGTTCTGAAATGTCTAATTTAACAAAAATGATGGCAGAGATTAGACTAATGATGGTGGGACAAGATGGCGGCACAAGACCCATGACTCAGATACCGGCGACCCCCAACACGACCCGTGTGGAAGCAAGTTCAATCCAACATGTAGTGCCTCCTGTATCAGCGACTTCTACTCTTTCCCAAAGTGCGACTCCTTGTACGAAAACCAGTGGTGCAGTTCCCAAGACGCGATTACCCCCGGTGTACGGTGCCTCCTCAACTTCTTGGTCCAGTACACAGG
Source organism: Alentia gelatinosa (assembly GCA_950022655.1). Lineage (NCBI taxonomy): Eukaryota > Metazoa > Annelida > Polychaeta > Phyllodocida > Polynoidae > Alentia > Alentia gelatinosa. The sequence continues at coordinate 11,289,523 of OX465582.1, forward strand.
GTATACCAGTCGAGCACGTACACTCATGCCAAGAGACGTAAGTGTGTGATATACTGTTTAGAAGACCATCTCCCATGTGATACATCAAAACCATCATTGGACCAAATTTCACCATTCTTTATATATTGTATCAATTATACATATATAAGTGTATTCATATATTAAGGTAAAGAGTATAATATTTATAGAAGGAATACACCAACTCAAGGTATTCTACTATAAATATAGTACCGCCACCTCCCGGTAACGGACGTACTACGAAGTACTGGTGGCTCCACCATATACAGGTGGGTTAAACTCACCTGACACCAGTCCCATTCACCTGTAATTTTTTTTTTATGGTGACTGGTGTCTTCCAATAAATACACTGATAGGCCCAAACCTCGCAGTCATCTTGTTCTATTTCACCATTCTTTATATATTGTATCAATTATACATATATAAGTGTATTCATATATTAAGGTAAAGAGTATAATATTTATATATATATATATATATATCATAGATATTAAGGCCTTCATAGTTCGGACACATCTCTTCTTGATGAAAAGTCTATTGTATTGTATACCATAAAATTACTAATCGAACATTTTAAAACGGCCACTTCGTATACAACCTGACAATACTTGGTATATGGGTCCTAGGTTGCCTTTAGATTTGAACCATTGTGCCTTTGCTATTTTAGCGAGTATTGTAGATCAATATGCAGTAGAACCCTACTAGGCGGACCATCCTCCACCTAGAATATACGTGGTCCGGGTCGAGACAGTCACTTCCGCATGAAAAATATTTCCAATTTTGTTTCATTATCTCAACTGACATCCCTGTGAAATAGGGTGTTTTTATAACGGGATGCCTCGTACCTGGGGTTATTATTCTACTCACAGACCATTTAGAATGTTTCTTGTAATTGAGAAGAAAGCCCGCGCTTTGGTTTTAGGTATTGATTCATCAGAATGTCACAACTACCAAAGGTGCTGTTTAAAGCACCGCCTCGCATTTAGCGGGCATGATTGATTTATTGCTATTCAGCGTCAGCTTTAGAGTCATATTTAACACATTTAAGTCAGAGACTCCATTATGTTTTGTCAACACACCATGTGATTTATTAACCCTATCGCGCCGGGTACCTGCGGCAGGGGTACAGTCATGTAGCCGGGTACTAGTGACAGTGACTACCGCTAGAGGCCGGGCATATAAGCCTATTGTGAACATTTTGATCTATGTATCACGTGACATGACACGTGATATTTAATACCATTTTCTATTTCGCCCGGAATATCAAATATGATGTTATATCTACATTCTCTGAAAGTTTCATGTTTATTGAACCATTATTTCCAATTTTATCTTAAAAAACGAATATTTTGTAAATGATGCCTCAAGGCATCACCCGGCCAGCCCCGGTTGATGCCTGATGGCATCACCCGGCGTGAATGGGTTAACAGAATGACCACTGATAACACTGCCACCCCATGAACAGTGATCTTATTTACCAATTGGTCTTCGTGTGACGTCACGGAAACAAGATGGTGGCGCCATTCAGAAAGGTAGCTCCATTCCGGTTGGCTCTCGCAATGCTGGTCTCGTGCTCCAATTCCTCGTGTCTTTGATTTAGCAATAATAAACATACCGGTGGTAAATACATTAGAAAAAATGAATAAATCGGGGGGGAAAAACCCTACTGGCCTTCCGCCAATCGCCTGTGGCTTGTTTGGCACGAACACTGTCGGATTAAAATGATCCTCATCGGGGATGGCGTGGTGTGCAGGAACGAACTAATAACGGTAATGGTTTTTTGTGTTAGTTTCCAATTAGTTTTTTATGTATATATTTTTGTGTGTGTTTTAATTAGGGCGGGGTAATTAGCTCCGGACAAATTGGTTGGGAATTTCCGGACAATGGGAGACTTAATCCGAAAGCGATCGTCAGTTACATCATAAATCTTCGTTATCATACTCGATAAGGAAAATTACAGTGGGGTCTATTAAAGGGGCTTAAGTGAAGGACAGCTTTAGTATAAGTGAACAATATCTAAGGGTCGGACATTTGTGTAGCCTCACATATGAGCAGAGTAGTGCAATTCACGTCAGAAATTAGTCACATCAATCAGAAATTACAGGAATCCACGGAAGATCACAACTGATGCTATAAGTCCGATCCCTACTGCGTCAGCCCGTGTTTAATTGGACCTACTGGTTGTTTTATTTTAGTGGCATGCATCATTTCCCACACTTAAATACCTAACACCTTCAAAGTAAAACAATGTATCAAAAGAACAGCAACTTAGTATTCCAATTGCGAAATATCTTTTCTGATATTTATAATACGATCTACAGTGTGGTTATCAATTTAACGAAACACTTCGTATAGATCCATCATTACTAAACGCTCCCCCCATCCGGCGAAATAAAGAGAGAAGATTAGATTGGGAAAATTATATTTATTGAGTATAGTTGATAAATTTTATAGGTAAAATTTTATGTAAATTAAGTAATAGAATTGTTGAAGTATAAAATGATGAGTTGATTAAATAAAATGTGTTGATAATGAAGATGAAATAAACAAAGGGAGAGATGAAGTCAAATGACATTAAAATAGGTGTGGGTGGGTGGGTAAAAGGACGTGAGATTTTAAGATACGTGTGTAATGGATGGTGTAGAGGAGGAAGAAGGACGTGGGGGGATTTGTGGGTAATGTGGTTGATTAATTATAGGATAGGTGGCACTGCATGTGGAATGGTAATGTATAGGTAGATCGCCAGGTGGGGGGAGCAGCAATGAGGCGGCCTGCCACATACGTTGCATGCCTAACCCATGCATGTTGGTGCTAATTTTTGTGGTGTGTTCGAAATTGAAAATCAGTAGCACTATTATTATTATTAATAATAGTGCTACTGATTTTCAATTTCGAATCAGGGATGCCAGTTTTCAATGTTTACATTGAAATGCATGCTTTTATTTTCAGAATATAATATATTTTTTACATGTAAGATATTGACATGATAATTGCACAGACCCAACAACTAAAACAGTAATAAGACAACGAGTTTAAATTTCGTTGTCTTATAAATGCATGTTCGGCAGTGATAATTTTACTTGTATAAATATCATGTTTCAGGTGTTTCGGGTATATATATGACAAGTGTAATCCCTCTATTGCCATCAGAAATATTTCAGTGTTTTTCTCTGACCCCAACTGGCATCCCTACTATTAAGAGTTAATCAATTTCACGACTGATAGCTTAAAATACCTGGCCCTCGACTATCAGAGGTTTAATGTAAACTGACTACCTACCGTCTCCTCCAGAGCGTGGCACTGAAGTAGGCATATCTCCTTTGATGTGCCTACTTCATCCTGATGTTTGGCAAGGTGATCGCCAAACTGGGTGTTAACACACAAGGTTCCAATAAGTACGTTCTTTACCTTTTTATACCCGGTCACCCTTCTAGTAGGTTTGGTTATTTTCTTGTTCATTCAAGAAAAACCTTTATGAATGTCCTAAGGCTTTTTTTTCTATTCACTTGGCATTTGTAGAGACCCAGCAGTTGGTGCCTCATAATACATGAAAAAAGAAAACCGTAGAGACCCAGCAGATGGTGCCTCATAATACATGAAAAAGGAAAAACAATGATATAGATGAAGCCAGAGTTTTTCATTTGCGTCTCCTAGGGAACAATGTAGGATTTCCTGAAATATCAATAGAATGAACAATTCCATCTACATGGCCTAGCAGATTCCGATTTTCTAACAACGTTGACACGACCTTGTCAAATATTCCAAAGGTCATTCCTCTAACAGGCTCCTATTTTGAAGGTTAAGATTTAATAAGCAATCAGACTTCCACGGCAGGAATTTGTGCTGACGGTCCTGCCAGCGTGGCAGCAACCTGGTCCTTCGATAGGTATTAGTACAAGAACTACTGTAACGGCCACACAGAGGTCGCTCGCGTCGCCGCCGGAAGCCCTGCCCTGCAGTGACGTCATTGATCGCTGCTGTCAGCGTACATCAGTGCGCAGGCTTTGTGACGTCACACGGGAGGCCACCCAGCGGCGTCTCCCGTCACCTTGACGACGTAAATCTTCACGCGTAGAGCTCCAGGGTAGAGAGTTCGATCTGCGCCGCCACCAACTCGATAGCACAGCCCCCTCCCTCTCCGACGCCATGGCATGCCTGTGTAAATCGGTCTATGGAGAGGTATAAGGACGATTAGTGCTGGGAAAATAGGGCTTTAGAGTCGAAATCTTGTTACTCCTTGTTCAGTATCATTCATCGTATCGTATTTCCCATAAGGATACATGTGCGATATCAGGCTGAACATGTAAAAATATTCAGCCAATTAGGATATCAAATAGAATATGCGGTATGGAATCTATCACTGGAAGTATAGGCTAGTGAACTGCGTGGGAGGGGTTGAAACGTCATCTCGGATCGGAGAACTGTCTTACCTGAAGCCACATGATCTCCGCTACCGCTTCAGTAAACAGTTTCAGTGGGCGGAGGATTGTATCTTTATGATACCAGGTAAGGCTTCTTAATTTGTCACGCGTGTCGCATTTGACCTGCTACTTACTTTCCGCCCACACCCTGTTAGTTCGCCTCAAGGTTGCACGCAGTATATATATTCCGTATGACAGTCCATTTGTCTCTATCTAAACAGTTCCGAATTCTGTAACAACTACTCTTCTTCAAGTATTAGATTTTGGCAACTATTGCAGGAATTTGATATATATAGTGTTATTGCGGCGTTTGTTGCTAAGAGTTCCCAATTAGAATGACATGGCTGCCTTATCAACAAATTTGGAGCAATGGCAGGACACTTGTATTATTGATTGTAGCAATTCAAAAATGCCTAGGTATTTCAAATGTATGACACGATACATATTAGCAGTTTTTCAGTTTTATCTCACCCCAGATATTTTTTCTCCATAGACTTAACATTGGAAACTTGTATCTAACACCCATTAGATATTTAGGAAAAATATCCAATGGGGGATAATGTCACAAATGTTAGCCCATTAGTCAATATTAAGGGTGAGATAAATTCAGAAACCCATTCAAGTTTAGGGTCAGAGCTCGATCCCATCTCATTTGAATCACATAGCAATTCACGCGGCTTCGCCTTGTGAATTACTATGTGATTCAAACTCGATAGGATACAACCTCAGACCCTAAACTTTCATTGGTTTCCTCTATAATAACCATATAAGTAGTACATGGAGTATACATGAAGGTACTTCAGTGGTACAACACAAGTGATTTGAGTGGTAGCAGCTGTTGTTTTAGTAGATAAGTGAGTAGTAGATATATACATGGAAGATAGACGTAGGTACTTCAACTATACAACAAAGTGTAGGGGCCACAGGAGGTTTAATGGAGTGAGTAGTAGCTAGAAATGAGTGATAAACACAGGCACTCCCATTGCCCAACAACCCCAACTGTAATCAGTTTGTGTATGTCCAAAGCTTTGCCTATAATACCTGACGCCTCAAGGATTTTCAAACTTTCGACCCAGTTCTTTCTGTGTCTGTTCCCTTGGATTTCATTTTCTACATCAGGAAAATTACATGTTTATGAAATCACCTAGTTGTCCACTGACGCCCACACATTATGAGTTCATGAAGTGTTTCGAAGATTACCCCAAAAACGACAGGGAGAATTACATTCTCCATCATCTTAACTTGCCCAGGGTTCCAGAAGTGACTTTTTCTATCGTGTGGTTTTGCGTCTGAAGACCAGGTCCCAGCCGCAGTTCTTGTGACTCTGCCTTTTGAGATAATCAACCTCTGATAACGACACTCCATTAGGAGGACAATGGTGAACAGCAAGGAAGTGATTATCCTTTATTAGTATTTTTATTGAATCAACCACAGCTCTTTGTACACGAAGTTCCTCCGATGAAGGTGCCAGATCACCATTGACATTCCAAACGATGTTTCTATTTTAGCTGTGTGTGATTTATTGGAATATTGATGAGCTGGTGTTGATTGGGGTTATTGTAGCGAAGAAGGGGAGGATGGTGAATTAATTGAAGGAATATTAACCAGATGATGTATGCAGTATTCCAATTGGATAGATTCCTATTAAGGTTGTTTTACATGTTGTATCATTGTTCTCTGCATGTCCTGCAGCCAATGCCTTGTAGAGAAAAAAGAGACAATTATAATTTTTCAGTTCCCTGTACATTGTGACTATGATAACAAGCTATAATTTCCCATTGCCTCGCCCCTTTTATTCCTATATACCCATTATTGAACTAAATAGATTTACATACCGCTGCTGGGGGATGCATTAAAAATAAGTTATGTGTCGAGGTTGACGTTTTCGTCCCGTTCTCATGTTTTCGTCCCGCTCTGACGTTTTCGTTCCGCTCTGATCACGTGATACAATACAGCAGCGGGACGAAACAATACCTGTTGTGGTTACTCGATAAGGGTGGCCATTTGCTTCGGAAGAGTTTTAGGTAAAGAATTAAGCATTTTTATCGATATTTGAAGGTATATAGGAATAGGGAAACCAAGTACCGGTAAGCAGAAGTCAGAGTTACTCGGTAAGGCTTGGAAAAATTACTGCCCAAGGCGTCAGCCGCGGGCAGTAATTTTTCCACTTTGTAACTTTGAACTTTGAACTTTAGTAACTTTGAACTTTTCTCACCGGAACATAGTTTCCCTCTAGTATTGGATAGATTCGTCCATTCACATTGTACAAGTAAGTCTTTTAGAAAGGGTTAGGACAAGAGTTACCCGTGTGGGCAAGCTGAACAAGTAAGTACGCATTGAGAGGTCAAGGCTGTCTAGATAATGGTGCTTGGGTTTGCTGTTCGTTTGTTAGTTCGGGTTACGATTTTCCATGAGTAGCAGCCAGGGGTGGGTCGGTTTGTAGGTCTCTATGCACCCGGCATGGGCTTTTCCTATGGGAGGGTGTGATTGGACAATATTAGTGGATATTTAAATAGTTTTGGTAAATAGTTCGGGACATGGCGAGCCGAAAATTACATTTCGTGGCAAACTCTTGTAAACACCCAGGAATGTGACTAATATGGGCTGAATATTTCATTTCTTTTGCTATTACTTTTGCTCTAAAAGGGGACATTCTATGTGAACATTCCATGGGGACCAGCCAAATTTACACTTTACACTAGATTTAATGTGAGACTGTAAGTTCCTTATATCTCACTCATTTTACTGTGTGTAATTGTCTCTGTACACCAGTCTACCAGCCTGCGTGGGCTACTATAGGTGTCAGGTAGGCATCTGTGGGGTGTCTGTGTGGCTATGACAGTTACCCCCCCCCCCCCTGATATTTTTTCCCCATAGACTTAACATAAGGAACTTGTATCCAACGCCCGTTGAATATTTAGAAAAATACTCAATGGGGGGCAAAGATTAGTCTACTACCTGAGCTCTGGCCTGCCTTAACTTTCATAGGTTTCCTCTATATAGCCTAACCATCGACAGACTGAAAGCAGACACCCCACGTGTGCAGACACTTTGGCCCAGAATGGAGGGTGTCCTCTTGCGCAGGAGCCTACTCTACCTAGATACACATAATTGGTTACACTTGATGTTTCACTTTTGCCTACCACATAACCACATTGAATGCATTCCTGACATCAGTAGCTTTGATTTGATACCAAATACTCATATCTTTCATGATTTCTATCATGGTTCATCTTATCAACCCCCTCCCCCCCCCCCCCCCCGAAAAAAAAATAAAAAAATAAAAAATCTTCTAAAAACGTTTTTACTGACGTGCGCGGTGATCGCGGTGATGGGAAACAAGTGTTTTTTGAAAGGCCTTAGAAAACAACATTTTGACACTGTTTGCCAATGAATATTCAGTTCCACATTGAATTTAGGCTCAAATTACCCCTAAGTAGCTACATTCCAGATCCAAGAGTCTGCTACGAAGTGCATTTCAAGGCTTCCTTTCAGGATCATATCCCTGACTGAAATACAGTTTTCTTTATACACTTTCAATCGACTCCATTTCTATCCACGGTGGGGTGTAGCCTCAAAGCGTTGATTTATCTCATGGTCAAAGCTGAAAGAGGTGATTATTCTATCATAAAGTGCTATATTACACAGGAACCATGCTGTTTAGATTGGCCCCAGGAATCCATAAATGGCAATCATTTGCCCATCGACACGTACTATACTTCATGTACCTCAATAAATGGCCGCTATGTGATATAACAGTGAGTCTACACAAAGTGGAGGGGGAAGCTGTTTAGATTTATCGCTGTACACAGGGTGGCTGTAAGGTGCGTAGAGAAGGGTGGATGATAGGGAGGGGGGACCTGGTTGTCAGTTGGATTTATCTTGACGGGCGTTTCGATTTACACATAGCGTTCCGGTGGAGATTGAGGGACGCCGGTCGGACAAAGGTGATGGTAAGTTCTCAATCAAAGCCGCAAGGTGGTGCGCACTGTAAGCCTGACGCATGCGCACTGGTGCCACGCCACCCTGCGGCTTGATTGGGAACTATATGAGTTGATGTTGACAATCTATTTAAGAGTGGCAGTGACTGAACGTCACCTAGGGCTGACAAGTGTGGCGATGTAGCGACCCCTATATCAAATACTCACAATGATTTATACCTCACCTCATACGTTATACTTATCCCATACACGGGCCCCTGGCCAATACAGCGGATACACTCCAGTACAAATTGAGTCAGGGGTAGCCTGAGAGCAAATCAAGAGGTCTTTATCAGACATTGAACCATGGTCCGTGACATTAGAATACAACCACTATACCTCATCTGATCATTTGCTTTCTTTCCTGTCTTCCGCAACTCTTGTCAAAAAGGACATGTATTCCTTAGCATACTGGCGAGTATCCTTAATAATAGCGGTGGGAGGAGGTCTCAGTAGCAGCAAAGCCTCGTGAACCTATACTATCCTTAAAGAATAAGGTTTGGGGCTAGTGAATGGTTATGAGAACTGATATGTCTATGAAATGCGCGCGGGGTCGCAATCAACGATTAGATCAGAAAGGTGTTGTAGATGTTTGATTCGAAACACCACACGGTTATACCCATAGTAGATTTACACAATGTTGTAGCCAGTATGTGAGGTCCGCTGGGTTTTTCCATGAATATGGAAATTACGAATCTTTTTCTCTATACTAAGAGAAACTTTGATCTTATCTCATGCAGATCAAAATCATAGTCATGTTGTATTTATCATTCAGAATTCCAAATATATGTTATCTAAGGAAAAAGAAAATAGCCGCCGATCTTTTCATGCACTACTTGAATTGTAGGGGCTTTCTTTCCTATTGGGGAATACTGCCTTCCGTATCTTAATCAGTAGTGATCTGTGGGCCCTATACGTTTAGTATGGAGACTGTATTGGATAGATAATAGATCAAGTTATCCCTGATGTAATCTTAATACCGTTTGAACATACGTGGACATTTACATGGACTAATACATGGTCCCTACATTATATTGTTCTTTCCTTATCGAAATCAAGCATAAGACGCTGAGTCAGATAATATTTATACACAAGGTACTTCTACCTTATATCTGAAACATATATTGCATTACTGTCATAAATGAAAACAGCCATATCACAGTACACAGTTCGTATAATATATATATATATATATATATATATATATATATATATATATATATATATATATATATATATATATAATACCTAACGGTATGCAGAGTCAGGTATTGTAGAAAAACAAATCATCACACAATTCGCGTACCGTGATTTGTCCTTTGATGAGTAGCCTAATAGAGGATTAGGATATTATATTACGGCTGAATGCCTAGGGGGCGCCGGTAGGCCTCAGTTTCACACCACTAGGGACACCTATTGGCGACCTAGGGCACCACCACCTCACCCCACCTGACCGCCACCGGCCATTGCTAATCCCCCACCGACACTGTTCACATTGGAAATTTTTCTTTTATATAAATTGTTTGTTATGTATAATAAAGTTCCGGCCATCAAGTAATGTTGGCTTGCGAGTAATTGCCAAATCAATTACCCTTGTGTCACTTCTTTAGTAATATAGAAGCCTTATTGGGTACGTCAGCGGTGTATGTGTTCACCACAGGACTCCGGTCTACACTAAGCAGTCTGACGGACTACTGAACTGCGTACTGGGGAAAACACGGGGTATTTTGTCCATATTCATCATATCAGCCTGAATATCGCGTATTGCTGTTTTTACCACCACATAGTGTCACTATTTATCACGCCGACGATAACCTGTATAAGTTTAATGTGTGTGTATTGAAATATGATGTTTACCATTTCGTGCATGCTAAAACAGTAGCCACTTCTTTCAATAAAACGAATGAATCATCGGTAATATTTCAATGATTGATGATGTTTTCAAATAGGTTTGCCTTTGTTATTATTGACCATAGCGTGATTTAGTGACATGCATTGAAGGAAAATCTGTTCTCCACGGTAACTACATTTTGTGGCCTCCTGTGGATTAGGATTATCCACCCTTTTTAGATTATTAGCCTTCCTTCCTGCCCACTCTGCATCCCCTGTGGTAAAGGATGAAAGTAGCGTATTCTTAGAGTAGAGGATTCCTAAAGCGCCCTGACACACAGAGCACAGTAGGGTGGTGTGTGATTTAGGAACGACCACTGAATCCGCTCGTAGCTAGCTTAGCTGTAGGAGCAGGGGGGCCGCGGTGTACAGGCTCGCGTGTGCAATTCACCATCGCCGTAAATAATAACTAAAATGAAAGGCCTTTTTCTTTTCCCGATTGGAAAAAAAAAATAGTAGCAAAAGATCAGTGGATAAGTTGAGCAGTTACGGACGCATATCCCCAAGCGGAGTCTTAGCGGTACTCATTACTTCCGGTACCAGGCTATCGTGGGCATGCGTATCACGAGAGTTCAGGCGTCGCTATGGCAACGGATGACGTCACATGAGGGCTGGGGGGGATGAAGGAAGCAAACGGTGTTTGATGGGGCTGTAAGATGGCCTGTTTGAAGATGTCCAGACATGCTGCTGTCTGTGGCGGTTTTGTGTGTGTGTCAGGAGGGGGGCGGTGATAGGTAGGGAATAGAGGATGACTATCTGACCATGTGTGAGTCTGTGTGTGTTACCGGTCCATACATGGTCATCTTTAATCGACCCTGCTCTGCCCACCTTCCCCTCAGTCTCCCCCCGTGGCGGGCGGTCGACCCCGATCTGACTCATATTCCGTCTGATTCACCCAGCGAGAGATGAATCACATCGACAAACAGAGCGCGGCCACGACCCCTGGCGGCAGTGACTGCAGACCGTCTTACTGCGGGCTGTTGACCATTCATGCCAACCCCTCACTCTGCCGCCTCATCCTGTGTCTACACTCTACCGTTCACTGTCTGGCTACTACCATCTGGCAATCTATCCACCCACTGCCACCCTTTCTGTCTCAATACACACAATCACTGTCCACCTTCTGCCACCCTTTCTGTTTCCACACACACAATCACTGTCCACCTCCTGCCACCCTTTCTGTCGCCATACATACAATCACTGTACACTGCCTGCCACCCTTTCTGTCTCCATACACACAATCACTGTCCACCTCCTGCCACCCTTTCTGTTTCCATACACACAATCACTGTCCACCTTCTGCCACCCTTTCTGTCTCCATACACACAATCACTGTCCACCTTCTGCCACCCTTTCTGTCTCCATACACACAATCACTGTCCACTGCCTGCCACCCTTTCTGTTTCCATACACACAATCACTGTCCACCTTCTGCCACCCTTTCTGTCTCCATACACACAATCACTGTCCACCTTCTGCCACCCTTTCTGTCTCCATACACACAATCACTGTCCACCTCCTGCCACCCTTTCTGTCTCCATACACACAATCACTGTCCACCTTCTGCCACCCTTTCTGTCTCCATACACACAATCACTGTACACTGCCTGCCACCCTGTCCTGTTTCCATACACACAATCACTGTCCACTGCCTGCCACCCTTTCTGTCTCCATACATACAATCACTGTCCACTGCCTGCTACCCTGTCCTGTTTCTATACACACAATCACTGTCCACCTCCTGCCACCCTTTCTGTCTCCATACACACAATCATTGTCCACTGCCTGCCACCCTGTCCTGTTTCCATACACACAATCACTGTCCACTGCCTGCCACCCTTTCTGTCTCCATACATACAATCACTGTCCACTGCCTGCTACCCTGTCCTGTTTCTATACACACAATCACTGTCCACCTCCTGCCACCCTTTCTGTCTCCATACACACAATCATTGTCCACTGCCTGCCACCCTGTCCTGTTTCCATACACACAATCACTGTCCACTGCCTGCCACCCTTTCTGTCTCCATACATACAATCAATGTCCACTGCCTGCTACCCTGTCCTGTTTCTATACACACAATCACTGTCCACCTCCTGCCACCCTTTCTGTCTCCATACACACAATCATTGTCCACTGCCTGCCACCCTGTCCTGTTTCCATACACACAATCACTGTCCACTGCCTGCCACCCTTTCTGTCTCCATACATACAATCACTGTCCACTGCCTGCTACCCTGTCCTGTTTCTATACACACAATCACTGTCCACCTCCTGCCACCCTTTCTGTCTCAACACACAATCACTGCCCACTGCCTACTACCATCCCTCTGATTTGGTTCTTCTTTTCTTTCTATCTGACTATCGGTCTGTTCTACACGAGTCTGTCTTACACTCTGTCACCTGTTATACCCACTGCTTTTCGTCATCATATGAACCACCTCAGTTCTTGCACAATTTACCCTCTAGCCACCTTCCGCAACAGCATATTTAAGTAGGTTACCTTGGCATAAACGCAAACACTATTCATCCATACACTGACCCTTGATATGTATATAATTTCAAGAACACCAATAAAATATGAATGGATAAGAAATCTGTCTCTACCCCCTTACCCTTACCCGTGCCACCCTCCCTGCCTCTGCTTTGGTTTTATTGTAACCTCTGTATCTGAGTGCTGGTCCCTAACCGTATTACATGTCTAGCTACTAGGCGTGGCGTGGCCTACCGGTGGGCAGCAGTCGGTACGGATTAACGCGGCCCGGGCGTCCCGGGTTTCGCTCTAAGTGAGTTAATCCGGGCCTCTTTGGCCTCGGTCGCGCCAAGCCCCGTCACGAGAACCGCCGGTACGTTATGTTATAGTGAACGCTGGTTGGGTTCTCAACTACGCTGACATACGGGCTTTCACTTAGTTTAACGATATGACAGTAAAGTGGCGAACCCACCTAGCTCGACAGACTCTACGAGAGCACTCACGATCCATACGTCGTCAACTCACAGTGTGTCGGGCGCTGCTTTTCTTTCCCAGAAATATTCACGACATGTGCATGATAAAGTCTTGGTTATGGCATATGCTTGCCTACAATATCGAAACCTGACTAGAAGATCACATGGCAATCAGTTGTGTCGCGGTTTGTGGATGTGGTGCAGACCCAACTACGACATAAACACAGTATGTCTACAATAGACTGTATTTTAGTGTGTCGCAGACACTGTGTTATAATTGTGTCGTAGGAAATTGTAAGCATGTAATTTTGGGTAGGTCCACCACTCAACTCCACCATATCAAAATTTGCCCCTTTCAGAAATACTACCTGCACGAATTTGACGACTATCATATGTTACTAGTGTCCATAAATGGTCATATTGTATCCTATCAGCATCTATTCCTGAATACAAAACTGCCTCCAGTAATTCCCCTTCGCAATGATTAATATATGAGCTCACATCATTGTTTTTACAGAAGTCCCACCCCTGTAATTATAGGGAGAATAACGCTTCTGGCTAACAACCACACCCCCCTCATTACCCTCTTAGTGGTCTTCAGCCCTGCCCCGGAGTACCCTGAGATGGTTGTAAGAGTGACCCTCATCCCTGTTCTTATCGTGTAGTAGTACCCTGACCCCTCTTCCAGGGCAGGGGTCACTGATAACGCCCTGTACTTTAGGGACATTATTAACGGGAAAGCTCAACTCTGTAGAAGTCCTCAGGAGGATTAAAAGTGTCCCCCCTGTTCAACATCAGCAGTAGAACATTATTGTGACACTTTGATGGGACTCTAGAGGGGTGTGGGCGGGTACTCTCCGCCTCCAGTCATAAATAAATCTCAGTTTATGACGACTGACGGTGAGGCAGCAGACAATATACCGTTATAAATAAAGAAAACACTCAAGGCGACGTTTTCCACTTTATCGTAGGATAAGTCTAGGCTTGACGTAGATTTATATCGTCTTGTTATTTTTCATCGGAATAGAAATTGTATTCCTTCCTTTCCAGTTTCTGCGGTGATAAATATAGCTACTGAATGATGGTCGTTTGAACGACGATGAATATCGTGCAGGGAAATGTCTGATTAGTTGACTCTAAAAAGCTATGAATATATTCTGAGAACATTGAATAGCATGAATATTGATAAGACAGAGTGAGTGTAATGAATGTGGGCAGAGAATCACTGACACTGAAAAACGGAAGAAGAGTGATGATGAGTAGATGTAGAGATACGTATTATTAGTAGAAGATTAATGAGGGAGAAAGCAGGTGTTGTGTGGGTCAGAAGATACACTCTGATAGTCTGCTGTCGTCTAGAGAAACACCTTATCATATAGAGACACAAACACAGAGGATTAGATGCCTATTTTCCGCCTATTTCCAGTATATTTGGTTTGTATTAAATTATGAAAATGATAAGGAGTAAAAATAGATGAGGTTCAGAAATTGCTGGTTGTACAGGTCCCGACCATTGGGTGGGGCAGGAACCCGGTTGTTTCTATATCCAATTTGATATAGATATGTACTTACACATCTAGGTGCTGTGTCGTTTATAATAAACTGTTCATTTTAGTAACATCAATTACTACTGACAATTTTTTAATGTTGAAACAGCATTTATAAATCTACGATTTCAGGCTGTCTAGAGACCTGGGAAGATTTCACCGGGGAATATGTTTTATCATTGTGTGTTGTGCGAGGGTAAAAATGGGAGCCTACAGGAGGACGAATTCGTGCGGCATAAATCATCCCCATACCTTCCGCTGACATCACCCTGTAACGGCACTCATCAATCAAACTATACTCGGCAGTTACAGAAAAAAACAAATACAACACAACACCGTCTGCTCGCTTCCCGCCAAAACCCAGAGGGCGAGTGTCGTCTGCTTTATTCATACGTAGCAACTTGCAGTGTACGCTACGTAGCGTCTGTCTGTCTTCCAGGAAAACTTTCATATGTCAAAGGGCGGATAATTCTTGTCTACTTTTTGTAGTTACTTTGCTGGTTTTCTGCCCACTAACATCTAGGTGCAAATTACCGCAGGCAAGTTTGTATTGAAGCAAATTTCATCATAGACAATGATAAGTTCAATAACTTTTGACCTGGATGAAATATTGGGTCACTGTTTCTGCATCAACTCTCACTTTTAAGATCTCCTCATTAATGTGGTAGCCGATTATGCAAATTAAAGATTACACAGTTATCTGCCCTAATTCTGGATCCAACTTGTGTATTGACCTCACACTGTGGCTTTAACGACGACTAACATTCAATGCTGTTGGGATATGTCTATTGTATAGCACTGTGGGCGTGTGCATTGACAGGGGTGTTTGACGGGCGAGCTAGAAATGGCGTCGATGTGACAGGAATAGGGTGTCGGGGGATAAGAGTTCTTGGTGAGGAAGGAAACAGTAGGAAGGGTGTAGCTGACAAAGGCAGAGCAAGGCGGCAGTATTGCTAATTCACCCCGGGGGGAAACCTTCTTAGCTGACAGTGGGGGTGGGGGACGAATGGAGAGGGTGAAGCATGAAGGAATAATGAATGACTTTAATACTTTAAGTGATGATAGACGGAGAGGGTGAATGAGGGCAGAGTGATGGTAGTCGGGTCGTGTGAGCGAGTGGCGCAGCACAACGCTGGGTGTATGCCAACACTATGCCGCTCGGCTGTAAGTTATGCTGACAGATTGACGTACTAAGTGCAGACCCGAAGCCTTGAGAGACGCACCGTCCGTCCCCGACTGGCTTCCCATCAGTCCTCCTGTTTGGTCGGCTTCCTTCATTTGGGCTGTTACCCCGTCTAGTGTACCCTACCCCCATCAAGTGCACCCTACCCTTTGTCCGATCTACCCAACCCGTGTTTGACCTACCCTCCCCAAGTCTGGCCTACCCTCTGAACGTCTGACCTACCTTATCCCGTTCTGGCCTACTATACTCATGTTTGAACTATTCCATCACGGTTTGGCCTACCGGTTTGTACCCACTTTAACCTACCATATACTCCATTCTGGCCTATACCCATGTATTGCTTACCTTACCAGCCTGTTATAAAGAAGAAACCAACAAGTTTTGGTCAAAGTCGTCGTTCTCCACGAGTTTGATGTGGAATGATATGAAAGAGGCGACAGCCAAGTGAATATCAAGTAGCATTCAAATGGGTTGGAGACTCATTTGACCAAAACAAGTTGCTTTCCGTATTTATCTCACTCCTGTACACTCCAAAAGAATGGATGAAACACAGGATATAGACCATGGAGAACGAACTGCAATACTCGTAGGGGCATGGAGAACAAGTTCCCAATGTAAAGCCTATGGGACACAAATACCAGGGGTAAGATAATACTCTATACCCAAAATTTTAAAAAAAATCATTACTTTGATTTTTAACAACCGATATGTTAGTAAACGTGTATGGCAAGGTGGTCCGTATTTTAGTGTACGGACCAGCGGTCCGTACAGTATTTTTAGGTCATATGCCAAAACGGTGCGTATTTACAGTATATACGGCATGGGTATATAGTCAAGTCTAACATACTCCCGTCTCATCTAATCTGCTGCCACCTGAGCTACTCACATCTGACATACCATACCCGCGTTTGATCTACACTTCCTCTGTACAGCCCAATGTCAGAGGATCACCGCACACATTCCCTTGCAACGATCAAAACATTTGAGCGATACTACCACTACAAGGAACTGTGTCTAGTTGTGTTTGTCTTTACATCAAATCTTGAGTTAGGTATTAATAACATAAGAGAGTGTGAAGGTTAGACTGTCTCACCTGTATCACTACGTGTAAAATAAACGGAGCGAGAGACTCACGGATGAGCAATTCAACACGGGTAGTAATTACCTCGCAAAGCACTACGTCATTATCGCTTCATTTAACCACAGCCATACCTCAGGACGGGCGAAGCATTGTGGTGGTCGAGGCACGTGTAATTGTGGCTGTTTATCCGGATTAATAGGGCTACAATGGCAGGGGCGTCTGTGTTTAGCTTCCACTGACGTCACGTGATCCTTCTAGGCCCTGTGATTGGCCGGCTTCATTTCCGCTCCACCAGCGTCGTGTTCATTAAAGACGTCGGCCGGAGTCTGTTTTAATCTGGGGATAGTCGTGCTTACTAATACAGTTGGATGCGTAGACAGAATCAACTGAATGGGATTATAATCTATTGGCCGGAAGGATTAGGAAATAAAGCTCCAGACTAGGGTATCGCCCTGAAGTCTTGAGTTCCTTTGATTTCGAAAAACAACATCTTAGATTACAAAAATAAATGAAAAGGATTAGAATGGAGCAAAAACATGATTGCGAAAGCATCTGAGCGAAAATAGCTGCACGGACTCTAACACTGGAGAAAATAAACGCGAAGAGAATATTAACATGTAATTCTGTAATCGTTTTTGCACAAAAATAAATAAAAGGGATTATTTTCCGGATATTTGCAGATTGATATGCCTTAGTTACATTGTGCTGGCTGAACATTGAAGAGTTAAACGTACACAGGGCACCGGAATCAGTAGGGATTGATATGCCTCGTGTAACAGGGTATGTCTAATGTGACCTTCTCACCATCCTATCGAAAAAGCTGGAGAAGGGAAAGCTTTCAGACACACAGCATTGTAAAAGGGGTCATGATATGTCAAGATGCTCTATAGATTTCCAGGCGTGACGTCACTGGGTAGACGAGTAAGGCTAAAGGTCGTTGTGGTGAGAAGACGTTCTTGTTCGGATAACACTCTAGTTGGGTTACTATCAAGTAATATACACTCTAGACGTCTTAGCTATCCGCCTATCAAATCCCCTTCGCAACTAGTCTTTACCCGAGGCCAATATCTCAGAAATTACCTAAATGCAGCTAGACGAAACATTAGATTATCAATTTAGATTTTACTCCAGTGATTAATATGCAGTCAGATGCTTATCATAAAAGTTACTATATACGTCAACTTTATAGTTTTATCCTACCCCTAATAAAAAAACTCCATAGGCTTAACATTGGGTCACTGTATTCGGTCTGAAGTTCAGAAAAATGAAAAATATCGCTCTAGTGGGATACACTTGACAAATGACGTCATTTGTTAATGTACAAGTAATTTAGACGGGCGGGGTAGGATAAATTCTAAACCAAACTCGAGTTAGTCGTGTTATTTTTCATCGCACTCTGGCAAGATCGCGTATTACTGCTCTCGGCTTTGCCTCGCGCAGTAATACAAGATCTTGCCGTTGTGCGATAAACAACAACATGACTAACTCTTGTTTGGTTTCTCCATATTCTTGACCGATAAATATAGACCAGTTCAGGTGTATAGATGCACAATATAAACTTTTTTCGAAGTGCATTGCGCCGGTAGCCTACCTCGCATACAGGACTGCTCTCAATGAGGAAAGATAAAGTATCAAACCAGGTACAGAGTTACGCCTCGTCTGGTGTACCGTTTCAAGGTAGTCGTTTCATGTGTGTCTCGACATTCAGATTTATTCAAAACGCGCGCAGTCTTTGTACAGCCTTACTCACTCTATGTAGTTCCACATGCTCCCTAGAGAGGGCACCGGTATTTCCTCCCATCATGCATCGCGTGCGGCCCTGGCACATGAATAGGTAAGTCGACGGAGAAGGTTTCTTTGAGGGTACTGCAGGCATCTCCCAGGAGGGAGGTTACAATATCAGTTCGCGTGTTGATGTGCAGTCATGTCGACATTTGACGGTTTCTTTTTGCCCGTCATAGTAAAACGCACATTCTGGCAGACATGGTTAATATTAGATGAGCATGCTAACACGGGCGAGCCGAGTTAACCTATGAATCTGTCTTATTAAAGAACGTAGACCGAGTATGATGTGATACATCACTGAAGATGAATATTTCAAACCATCCTCCCCATTATCTTTGAATGACTTTGTCATCTTAAGATGGATATTCCTTTCTGTATTGGCTATATTAGTATCCTAGAGACATAGTTCAGAGCCCTTTGGCTTTAAATGGCATTTATTTGTAAATATATGCCATTCCGTGTTAGTAGGTGTTGAATAAGCACGAAACTAAGTATAACGTTGGAAAGTGAACACTAAAGTATCTCTAGATGTAGGATCCTTTGCATAGTTTGTCAGGCATTTAACGTGAAACTGCTTTAATTTATACGACGTGTTGACTGCCTTTTATCTCCCATGATTTTTATCATCAGTATACTGACAGACGAAACAGTCTGAATCTCTGATAGAGTAGATTAAAGCGAACTCATGGCGTTATACGTCCCCGGGCGGGTCTTTGATATGCCCTGTCGGGGTGATACGGCGAGCTGCTCACCTCACGCCTGAAGATTAACGAGACCCATTAACACAACGCGGCTTTATGTTGTTTTAATGCTTCATGCGCTCAGTGCCTCCATTAAGTAGTTATTCCCAATTAGAAGCCTTTCAAGGCACTCCCAGCCTGACACGTACCTGCAGGGCGGCGGCGCTGTGTGCTGCCAACGTCATTAGCATGTATGTGTATGTTGTAGAACTACTCTGTAAGGGCGTGCCCTGTGGGCACTTCAATAGGAGAAGGGTTGTGTGAATGAGCTATGTAGCAACCTGTAACTTTCTTGTAATTGTCTCTACATGCCCCCATTGAACACTATCTCGCCCTCTTGCTCCCCCTCACTGTCGGATTTGGTGTGCATACGCCCTCATTGCACCATTGTTTGACTATAGCAGCATGTTTGTAGAAGGTGCCACTCAAAATCAACTTACTAAGCTTCAACTGCTCCAAAATAGGGGACTACGCATATGCACCAAAACCTCCCCACGTGAGATAACAGTCACTGATCTCCATAAACGCTGTGGAATGGAACTACTTCAATACCGAAGGACATACCTTCTCATGATGTACATGAAACGATATATAAAGAGCCTAGTTCATATAGAAAATCCTAGAACCAGAGGTCAGGAGAAACTTTCGGTAAAATTAAAAAGACCACGTACTAATTTCTTCAAAAAAAGCCCCCTGTATAGGGGCATGACCCTGTGGAATGATCTGCCTGTTGAGGTGCAGAAATGTACCTCTACCTACCTGTTCAAAAAACATATTCGTGCTAAATGTAGACTGTGGAGTGACGCAAACTTGTAAATATCCGTTTTGGGTGTGATAATCAGTAGTACAATTCCTATCATTCTCATCTCATCATATACCCCTATTCATAGGGCGTCTTTGTATGTATACTATGTAAAAGATGGTCATTGTAAATGTCGACCTAGTCTAATTTATATAGCTGCAACGAAAACCTGCCATTGGCAGATTGTAGTCTTTCATGAAAAAAAAATAATAATAAAAAAAAAATATGACCCTCTTTGGCAGAAGCAGCATCTTCATGGCCAAAGCCAATGCCCCTTTGCAGTCGTTGGCCTGGATCAAGCTGACAAGGCTCAAGAAATTCATCATGTTCTTCGACTGAACTCTTGTTTACAGGCCTTGAACCAGCACAGCCCAAAGAGTCCTAGTACCCGAGCCCTCAAACAATGCCACACAGAGGTTAAAGGAGAGCCAGTCAAAGAGATAGCTATGTGTTGGGTATATTGGAATTTAGAGCGACGAAGCTGCAGACCATGCAAAAAGAAAGCACTAAACAGGAATTCTGGACGATGTTTCACAATCAATGACCAAAGAGAACTTGCAGAAGCGGCAAAGAGCCTGGAATGGTGCTAGAAAAAAACTACCAAACCTTCTGAAAATGACAGCCTCACAATATCTGAACAGGTGAAATTGGCCCATCTGCGGACCGGTCACACCAAGTTGACACATGGGCATCTCCTGAAGGGTGAATTTAATGCGGGTTTCTTTTCTTTATCTCACCCCAGATATTTTTTCTCCATAGACTTTACATTGGGAACTCGTGTCTAATGCCTATTAGATATTTATGAAAAATATCCAATGGGGGATAATGTCACAAATGTTAGCCCATTAGTCAATATTAAGGGTGAGATAAATTCAGAAACCCATTCAAGTTTAGGGTCAGAGCTCGATCCCATCTCATTTGAATTACGTAGTAATTCACTCGGATTCGCCTTGTGAATTACTACGTAATTCGAACTCGATGGGATATGGGCTCAGACCCTAAACTTTCATGGGTTTCCTCTATAAAATTACCTATTGACTATTTTAGTTCACCCCTGTTTCCCACATATCTAGCTTCATCCGTTTATACAATCTGTTTTAGGTACGGCCGTGACAGTCTTGAATGTGTTCTAGAAACATACGCTGAATCTGTGCCTTTTTAATTAGTAGCTTAAGATGACATATGTACTGTGCTAATCCTTTCCCGTCTTTTTTTCAGGTAAGTCTTTTGGTTGGCGACTGCTGTCACTATCGGCGTATTCCAAGTAAGGTTAGTTTCATCTTATGTAAAATGGTTCATTAGTGGAATCAGTGCCTGCCAATGGTAATGAAGATAATCCGACTGATTTACGTTTTATCTTTCTTTCATACTTATATTAATCAGATTCATCATTGATATATCCTCCGTTGTATGTTCAGTGTCATTCAACATCCAGTTAACAATTTTTATTGATGCCTC
Source organism: Alentia gelatinosa (assembly GCA_950022655.1). NCBI lineage: Eukaryota > Metazoa > Annelida > Polychaeta > Phyllodocida > Polynoidae > Alentia > Alentia gelatinosa. Next base: position 11,311,375 of record OX465582.1, read on the forward strand.
CCTTAAGTCCAATCAGGAAACGTAGCGATTTCAAAGATTGCCAACACAAAAATGACGTGTATGTGAGATATCATTTCATAGGAATATCTCCCACCGATGATCTAGCATCTCAGAAGCAATGATCAGGTGAAATATGAAAAAATAGCTTAATTCATTTTGTTTTAGCGATTCTGGAAATCGCTGCGTTTCTCGCTTGGTGTGTCTCCGGCTTAAGTATCTCAATTTGCCTCATTTCACGTGTTTCGGGGCTACGTGTGTAGCTCTCTGCCCCAAGTAATAAGCCTTGTTCAAACGGAAGTTGACACGACGCCGTCTGGTTGTGAGGATCATTACTGAGTACACCAGGGTGCTACCTGGTGGGCTCATACATAGCTAGGTGTATACGCATTTACGCAGTCAGAGCAACGAGTTTGGTCGGAGAGATCGGAGTATTGATCAGTGACAACGTTGTCTAAATAGAATTATAAAAATATGATAATTCATAATTTAATTTAGACACTTCTAACTGCGCCGGAAACGTTGCCGTGTCATCCATCCGCTCTTATGCCACCACTCGCTATCACCGAAGACATCAGTTGTAAACTCATAAGAAAAGTCATTTCATTTTAACCATTTCGAAGGGATTAACTAGTTGAAGTATTTCTTGAATCATTCGCACGTGGCAAAATCTATTATCAACCAGAAATCTTTCATAATGGTACATATAACTATTAGAAAGGAGCTATTTTGTATTGTGGCTTAAGTGTCAGGTCTGGGTAACAGGTATTCTGTAAATGACACTGTTGAATGTAGAAGGTTGGAAGGCTATGATAATCTGCAAGTCGGCTTTGTTAAGTCGGGAAGTCAATGAACATCAAGAGTATTCATATCGGTCTGAAGAACCACCTCTCTTACCATCAAAGGGAACTGTTCTGTCGCTATTCAGTAATGACATGTGGTCTAGGTAGATCCCAACATTCTACGATAGTACCATCGGTTCTCCCACGCGAGTTATGCCTTAGCAACCCAGTACAATGCATGTCTGGCCTCTAATGAATGATGTATTCAGTAGTGCATCAGTCAAATGAACAGGCAGAAATCTAGTACACACCAAAGGCTAACTTCCCTGACTCCCTTGAACCGGCGTAGCGCAGCTAAATATGCTGTACGATCTCCAGCCCAGGCCCATAACCGATAGGCGCTGTGCTCTACCGGCACAGAGAGGCGGTTATTGGGTGGGACCTTTTTGTCACATCAATATTGCTGAATTATTCATATTATCTGTTTTCTTTCTACGTGTATTTGGCAGCGATATCTGCGATACCAGGTAGTGGATCCAGAACAGCTGCGCCTGGCACTGCTGGGCACGTATGGCTCTATTGAATTGCCGGATAGGGTGGACAGGTCTGGTAAAGATTCCCTCGTATGTAAGTGGAATATGTGGTGCCACCTTTATTCTTCAGCTGATGCCTAATTCAACTCCCGGTTATTTAGTGTTATTACCAGGACACTTGACTTATTTTATCAGACAGCAATTTATTGCACCGTCTCGTCGTCTGGAGGGAGCTTACACACTGCTTCAGTCCGTGCCCTCCGAGACTGCAAGTGAAGAAATATGATTATTAAATCAGTGCCATTTAGATTAATTGACCATGCCAACTCATATTGGTGTGGAGCGCCAACTATAAAGAATGCCAAAGTAAAGTGTGACAGGCTTTGCCCTTGCGATGTGATATCTACTCTGATTTTACCAGTGAGCTGTGACTGATACACAGACTGTTTCAGAAAGGTGTGGCAGATATGAAACTTTGTCAGTGTGGTTTGTCAGGTGCAGACTTTGTCAGTGAGGTTTGACAGATATGCAGACTTATTCAATGAAGTTTGACAAATATGCAGACTTTTTCAATTAAGTTTGACGAATATGCAGACTTTTTCAGTGAGGTTTCAGAGATATGCAAACTTTGTCAGTGAAGTTTGACAGATACGCAGACTTTTTCAATGAAGTTTGACGGATATGCAGACTTTGTCAGTGAGATGAGATGAATACACGAAGAGATGTGATAGATATGCATACATTGTCGGTAAGGTTTGACAGATCCGCAGACTCTGTCGGTGAGTCACTCTTCGCTCACCGCATGCTTTATGTGGACACTGCGCGCCATCTATCGGTCGACATAGTACCCCGGCAACACGATTGTCTACTTTATGGGGTTCCCTGAGGGACTCAGATCAATGTCCTATGTGATGCATGTGTCTGTATACATCTCATCGGGTGTGAGGGGGGGAGAGTGTGTGTCTCTGTCAGTGTGACTGATTTCCTCGGCTCGGGTGGCAACAGTTCCGTAATGACTTCATAACGATTCGGTAACGACGACCACCGACCTCACCTGCACTTCCCCAGCAATAACACCCGACCATTGTTGCGTGCAGCCATTTTGTTTGCAATCCATCCAGCCGGCAGGCACTTGGCAAAAAAAAAAGATATCGAACAGAAAATAAAAATGAGTTCCAGTAAAATAGCAATCCGATGAACTCGCCATCAACAGACATGCCCGTGTCGACCGTAGAGCAGCAGTCACTTCCGGTTTGCAGGATATAGGCGTGGGCGGAAGTAGATGCATGCCTGGTCCCGTGACGTCACCTCTGTGTTGTACATGACTTAGCACTTATAAATTTCACATTTTAGGTTCTGGTAGTGAATTCTGATAGTGGAACTTAGACTAAGAAGATCTCGTCTCTTCATGTAGAATAATGCGGAGAATAGGCTATCGATCAGTGTTTTTTCCCATGTTAAATAATTATGTTTCTAATGGTAGATGTATTAACATGTTACAATACGATCCACTATGATTCACTACCAGTCAGCTTAAGGGTCCAGGTATTGGCCAACGAAAGACAATATGACCCTCAGAAAACAGTATTCGTGATGATATTGAATGGCATTGATCTTTTCTTTGCATACATTCTCGTGACCATCGTATTTCTCAGTTTGCTGCCACTCTTCTCCTTCATTCCCAGCAGTGGTAGATTTACTGCTATATCAAAGGCCAATCGTTCTCATACCATGTCTATGTGGTGTGGGAACTAAAAGAACTCTCACCTCGGTAAATGTGTAGGGGTGAGGTTTCTACCTAAATTCATTACATAGATTCGATCACCACCCATGTGGTGTTAAAGAACATTGAGAAAGTCTAATGGTTAAGTGGACATTAAATCAAACCAACCAACCAACCAACTCGTTGCTCAGAATCTCAGCATCTTGTCCCCTCTACTCCTCCCCACCTTACTCCAATATGGTCCTTATGACCCGTGAGTAAACTGAGCATGACCCTCTGAAACCTCCATTCCCCACCCTACCCCAGTTAACTGACCCCAATTCGACTGAATGCCTCGAACAAGACCTCAGAATTTCATTTTGCTCGCTCCAGGAACTCTCCCTGCTCGCCGGATTTCATTCGGACTTCCTGTCAGATCCAATACTGTGTTCGTCTAGAGGAGGCTTATGGGGGTGGGGAGTAAGCTCAGTGGTTAGAGCACCGGACTTGTAGCCCCAAGGTTGTGAGCCTTTGTGGGTTCGAGTCCCACCCCCAGCAGTGGTAGATTTACTGCTAAATCAAAGGCCATCCTTCTCATGCCATGTCTATGTGGTGTGGGAAGTAAAAGAACTCTCACCTCGGTAAATGTGTAGGGGTTGGATCTCTATCTAAATTCATCACATAGATTCGATCACCACCCTTGTAGTGTAAAAGAACCTTGAGTAAGTCTGGTGAGAACCTCTAATGGTTAACTGGACGTTAAATCAAACCAACAAACAACAAACAAGAGGAGGCTTATAACACTGAACAGGTTCACTAGGTGCCGTTATAACTCTGAGCAGCTCATATAGATAAGATATAACACTGAGCTCCTTCAATGAATGAGACTATAAATACGAGCAGCTTCGATGGAGTCATTGTCACTCTGAGTATTCCTGATGGATGGGATTATAACCCTGAGTAGTAGCTCTATTCTGAGGTCATAGCTCCAAGCAGTTCCGATAATGGAGTTTTATCATTGAGCTGTTCTCATAGATATGATTATGATTGTGAGTAGCCCTGAGTAATACTGAGCCGACCGAATAGATTGGATATAACTCTGAGGAACTCAATTAGAAGGTGAAATAACTATGAGCTGCTCCAATATGTGGCATCATAACTTTGAGCAACTCTAATAGAGGCCGTTTTAGGTTACTAGCTCTTATAGAGGAAGCTATAACTTGAGCTCAGATATAGGCCATTATAATTGACTAGATCTTGTAGATCTATTATGCTAAAGCTCTGAGCAGCCCGTTGAGATAGGATTATACCCGGAGTATCTCACATGGAGTGGCTTATGACTCTTGAGTACCAATAAACTGCTAGATATCGAGCGCCCTCACACAACCCCTGTATCTTAATATAGATACCCGTTATATTTACAGATGCCTCTTATCTGTGGGGCGCGCACCCATTCTATAAGCAGGCCGGCTGTGGACGGGTTCCAGCTCTAATGAGATTTCCTAGATGGGATTTCGATTGCTGGGGCGTGGCATTAGCACGCAGGCGCGGATTAAAGGGTTGGGATTGGATCATCTTCTGATGGGATTAATTCCCTTCAAATGGATGGAATTGAAAAACGCCTATCTGGGTCTAGAATAATTCAGATATATTAAGATGCATTTCACCCATGTTTCCATGTAATAATAGAATAAGTATCTGTACTATGTGCCAGAAATGAAGTAGATGGAAGTCAGGCTACAACTTGGGAGATAAATATATGAAAGTGTCAAAATATATTATGTGTGATATGGTATCGCGACAATGGAAATACAAATTACGAAGGAGGGAAATATTGCTAATGCTGTGAATTCACCAGAATAGCATGAGACGTTGCAATGAGAATCCCACTTTATACTTGGAGATATCAGTTATTTGTAATGAAACATTTGTAGAGCCTAGGTTATCAGATGTTATTCCCATTTCGAAAAGCTTGGAGCTACGGCTGCTTCCACTCCGCCGTCTTATCGATCTGATTGACCACTGGTCAGTAGGGGTTGGGACTGTCTAACGGTAAATGGGTAGGGAGGATGAGTAGTGAGGTACGGTATCCACCCATACCCCATGCGGCGTCTGGATGCTGTGAGAATGGGTGCAGAGGGAGGGTGCAGGCCCAACCCTGCAACCCTCGACACTCTCCGAGCACAGTCTCCATTGCCTGGGCTGCAGCAAAGGGGTACTTTTCCCGACCCCGGTGTTTTGATTGATCAGGTACCAACACCCGGGGTTCACGTTTCAGACGCCTGAACTCTCCAACCGCGACTAAATCTCCCCTGTTCTTTACCCCTGTCGTAATTCTGGGGGCGTTTATGCGCCTCAATAAGGCAGACATGTTGTATGCGCTGACCCCGTTTTGTGAGCACCAAATAGGATCCTAGTGCTAGATAAATGAGGCGTAGGGGTGGAATGCGAAGCCTGTTAATACGTCACATGGGGGTGGGGACGAGGGCGGTGAGGAGGAGGGTAATTAGGGTAGGTGACCCCGTGCTATTACCTGCACCTATTTACTCCCTTCATTCTACCTACTTACTTTGGGCGAATTGATGTCCTTTCGTGATCTTTTGTCCCGGAAATACGCCGCAATGTCACAGGCAGAGGCAAGTATCTCCAGGGCAAAAACCCAAATTACTTTATTACTTACATGCAAACGCCCATTGCCTTCGGCTCTAGGGCCGATCATTCGACCACAGGCAGATGACAAATTGATTTACTGTACGTCTTTTACACATATATATACCCTTCCCTCGTCCCATATACATTCACCTACATTCCTTCATTGACTCAGCCCAGTCATAGAGTCCTTAAACACGGAATCCACAGTTCATTCCCCGTCTCTCCTCTATTGATTCAGTACTTAGCTCTCTCGTATACTCACTCATCTATCACACATCTCTCTATTCTGTCCGCTGAGCTGGCTGCTTATAATGGAGATTGCTCTCCAGATGACGTCGTTCTGACTGAACTGCTGGCCCGTTCTTTATTCACCCTGCCCTCTCACACCCCGCCATGACCACTTAATTCACCAGCCTGCCAAAACGTGAGAACAGCCACCCTCCGTCCCTCCTACCACTCCCAACCACTCAGTCCACTTCCCCACCCTCCTGCGCCTGCCCCACCCACATAGGGCACTCACCGGATGGGTAAGCTCCACCGGAAGTCGTATACAATCTGCGCACGCAGATTGCACCGGGAGCTACCAACCGAGCTGGGACATCTTTATAATTTGAGACGCAGTAAGTGACAATCCGTGCAGACCTGGGGTCGCCCCCCCCCCCCTCCCATCCCCTGATCCCCCAACCCCTAGCCTCTGGTCGTCACCCAATCGCCCTTCACCTCACACCCTGCACCCCATCCTTCTCACCTTTTTCTGCTGCATGGTGGCGCTGTTCGCTGAGTTAAGCACCACGTGATCAGTTTTTCGCGCCATGATCCTCAATCCCCGCCCCCTCTCTCCTCAGAGCCATTTCACGCCTTCTCGAGCGGCGTTTCCCAGAACCAAAATTACAGTGGGCTCTAAGTATTGCTAAGATGCTGTTATATCTACATGCCGAAGAACATGATAGGATATGTGTGGGTGTAGGAGTGTAGGCGTTTATGTGTGCGTTTACTTTCCTGTCTAGGTGGGTATCTTCCATGTATTTCTGTATATCTAGGTGTGTACAAGCGTGAGGTTTTGTGTCGAGGTTTGTTTATGTGTGTATGCATATGCATGAGCGCGAGAGCATGTGCATTTTTACGTAACCCCGATGTTTTGGATCATATCAGTATGTGGGTGTAAGGCGAAGTGTATGTGTCAAGGAAGCTGTGAGAGAGTTTGATTTGGGGGGATGTATGTATGTGTAAATAAGTATGAGTATATTTCTAGATTGTCGTGTGTGTGCATTATACTTGTGGGTGAGCGTGAGGGTATATGTCTAGTTGTGTATGTAGTGTGGGTGTGTGTGTGTTTTGGTGTAAGTGTTAGTGTGTTATTTTTTAGGTCTCTTTGAGTGTTTGAGTACCGGATGTGACAGGCTTTCCAGGGCGCCCTCTGGAGGATTAGTAGGGAGGCGGAATAATGGTAATAAGAATTCTCACAGACTATCACTTCTCCATCAGGCTCTATTGATCCACAGATAAATGGAGGTGAGATACGAGCAGGGCCAGCGTGCGAATATGGGAGGAGAAATGATAGGACAGATTGAGCAGAAAGGATGGGGCAGTTATACGGCATATAGCCTATGAGCCATGGGGGCGGCCATGACGCTCCCCGAGTAGGTGTTCTTCACTAATGGAGGTGAAAATGTAAGTGTTCTTCACTAAGGGAGGTGTGAAAAAAGTGAGTGATGATTTGGGAAGTGTCACAACTCTGGCCTTACTGACAACTGTTTATAAAGTGTTCCATGTGAAAAACATCATGTCCTTGGTTTAATCATTATGTTATCTTGCTCTGGGATGGGTGTAGATAGTCAAGGGAAACACGGTAAAATATTGAAGGCAGTTGAATTTTGTAAGAACAAAGAGCAGAATGCAGCTTCTGTCCCCCCAAGGGGCCCACCATACTGCTGGCCACCTTGTGACTGCTTTATGAACTAACAATGGCTCTGTCCCCTATAGAGCTCAGTGGGGCTGGATGGCACACATGCAGGGCTAAGGTTTAAGAAAACCCACCCAGCGCGATTATATTGCTTGTCGCTTCAGAATACTTACCATAGCGATATCAAGTCGCTTGCTATCTAAAAGTTGTCTAGGGCCTGGTTCAGCATAACAAGCGAAGTCTGATTTGAGGCAGTGCAGCCCTTAGCGGCAAATCAAAATGAAGCAACAATCAGCCCAATCTCTCTCTGGGACTGTACAGGTTGCTTGTTGTCCATTGCTGATTTTGAAGTGGTAAGCGATGCAATCGCTCCGTGTAGTCCAGAGAAAAGAAATCTTAAAGATGTGGAAGGGAATCTCTGAAAGGGGCAAGTTGGATATGATGAGGAAGGAGGCAAGAGTATATAACTGGACGATGAAGGTTGGGTTATTAAATCAGTTAAAGGAAGACGCTTATGTTGGAGGGTGGTGGAAGAGAGTCTGGGTTTACATAGGATATACATGTCACATTTCAGGATAGAGAAAAGTGGTGTAATACGAGGAAACTACTGGACAAATAAAGCGAATTGGTAATGGACGAGAGTGAGTTTATGGGTTTATCCTACCCCTAATATAAACTCCCATAGGCTTAACATTGGGTTTCCGTATGCCACGCTGACTGGCATACGGAGTTTTATATGCCACTAGTGGCATACAGCATTGTTATCACGTAATATTCCAAAATCGAGGAGATAGGATAGGATAAAATCAAAACCTGATTCGTTTTAATCTTGGCCACCGCATTCCACTCCTGAAGTTTTGGCTCCGGACTTCACTCGCCTTCGCCTCATGAAGTCACTTTGCCAAACTCCAGTCGTGGCATACAGTGGCCAAGATTAAACCTCATCCAGTTTTACGATAGTATTGATGTGCGTCTCTTTGTATGTGTATACCTGTGTGAAAGTAGGTATCTACAGGTGTGCCTCTGTGTATGTATGTCTGTATGTGCAGGTGTGTGCGGCTCTGTGTTTATGTGTGTGTGTGTAAGTAAGTGTTTGTGTATGTGCCCGTGTTTAGGTTGGAATCACTTTGTATATGTATGTGTGTATGTGAAGGTTGATGTCTCTTTATTATCCATCGTATACAAAGTCCCCATTGAAAATGTATGGGGACTCATTAAACCTCTATCCATTGTATAAAACCGGTCAGATACCATAACTGTGTTATACGGATTCAAACCTGTGGTATACGGCTTCAAAACCATGGTATACGGGAAAAATAGTCCCTTTTGCTATAGTGCAGAGAAATAGTTCGTAGTGTTATACCCATTAACATGGCAATTACTGGGTTTAATTTATTCGAAAAGATGGATAATAAATGCAACAAACGATGATTTTGTGGGCAGGCAGCTCTGTAAACCACTCGCGGTTGACCTCGTAATACACTCGCTAGCGCTCGTGTATTACTACGCGTCAACCTCTCGTGGTTTACGGCCGCCTGTCCACAAAACCATCGATTATTGTCTATGTGTCCTTTAGGTGCTCATTATTACGGCGAGAGTTATCACTGATACCCTTATACCAGAGAGGGTAGTGGGTTGGTGTGAAGTTTGTGAGATGGGTGGTAAATAGCATGGCAGTGTCTGGCGCCCCTTGTCATCTACCAGACGGCCGGGTACCAGCGCGTTGATCTGCTTTAATCATTTTCGCTTGTTGCCGTCGGGCCTCTCGAGGACGCTGCCTGTTAAAGCCTGCTTCATCCAAATACCCGTAGTGGCGCCCCCTGTGGACGGGCAGGGAAAACGCAGGCTGTGTCTTTCCTATTCATCTCAATCTGGACTGGTGCACCACTTATAGAAATAAATAAGCTCCACGCTTAAAAGACAGACATCTACTTATAATGATGATCAGTGTTGGTTAGGACTGCCTCTGTATTCCCCAGTTTTCTTAAACTACGTGGCCTGATAGGAGTAGCATAGGCTACTATCTGATCATTATATCATCTGCGATATGCTACTAATACTATTTTCCCCTTCAGACATTATAGTCTTTTGCCTGAACATAATCACCTGACATATGGGTCTATTTTTCAAAACCTGCATTTTACCAACATGAGGCCAGAAACTGACCCAAAATATTAACTTGACAAGAAGTCCTAATTCCCTATATTATTATTTACTTCAGATATTTAGCTATCACAAGTAATTTATTCCAATACCTTATGAGCAGATTGGATGGTTTTAAACAACTTTTAAGAGAACCATGCTTTATGTGTTACGTCCGATACCCCTATTGATGTGGACATTATATATACTACTAGCATCATTCCCACATATACCCATGTGATAGGCCTGAGTATTGCTCCACTCTCCCTATACTACTATCCCCTATACTACTATTCCCCTGATAGGGAATATCGCCAGGGTGTTTACCCACATCTCATGTACTTCTGCGTATCCAATCGCTGCTGGTGAACTACTTTTTTATAAATTAATATGTAGTAACATGTATTGGATTATTGCTCAAAGGCTTTTATCCGAACCAACTTTTCTGTTATGAAGGATGCTTAATAAGATTTCTCAGAAGAAATTCGATAGCAAAAATAAATTACACAAATATTTTTCTTCAATTAATGTCCTCAGTGTGTGGCCTCGCCTAATTAAATTATTCCATGTCTCTGGGGACATTTTTATTTCAGTTTTTTTTCTATTTACAAGTGAAATTGCGAAGCAGTTCCTATAATTACCATTATTGATAATCTCAATAGAGTTGCCGGTAGAGGGGAAAGTCCCAGCTTCTTGGCGGATAAAAACATTGTTATGAGAAAGACTGAGAATAATTGATTAACCCTTCTTTTCAATTAGCGAGGCACAAGTGGATGACCCCAATGAGGAGGTCCCTCTTGCACCCCTGTTGGGTCACTAATTATTTCTTCCAGCTAACGGAAGGTCATACCTTTCTACAAGTGTGTATTCACACTGCGATTGATTCAATAGAACAGCAATAGTGGCTTAAGATTAGGTGATTAGAAACGATGTAGTAATCGTCCCTTGGTATTGGTTATTGCTTATACTAATTCCAGCCGATCGGGATAAGGGTTGGTGAGGTAGGTCAATAACCTATGGCGGTGCAGTCTAGAGGTGTTGATTGGTTTAGTGGGTGCGGGCAGGGTAAGTCGATACGCTGGGGCCCGGTCCACTTAACCCAGTTAATCGTCGCGCCCCCAAACCCCTAACATGACAGTGCAGCCTTACCACGCTTCTTTTTCTGTGGGGTTCTGCTTATATTGAGGACTCTGCCTTGCTCTGCTCTGACCTGACCTGCTCTACCTTGCAATACCAAGCTTTGCTCTATCCTGCCGTACCCATTGTTGCTTTGTCCCGCCCTACCTTTTCCTAACATGCCTATTATCCACTCAGCCTTGTCATGCCCTATTCGGATATGGCCTGCCTTGCCTTTCCCATTCCAACCATGCCTGCTCTACACTCCAATACCTTGCTGTCTCACCATGTCCTGCTCTGCCTTGCCCTGCCTAGCTCTGCTTTTTTCCCTGCCCTTTCCCTCTCTGGCCTTTTTTGTAAATCATGATTTAAACATCAAATACAATACCGTACAAATACATAATTTATCTCACCCCTCATACAAGTTTAGCCATAGGAATAACATTAGAAAAATATACTCAACGATCACCCTGGTAAAGTTACAATACTACGCCACGGTCGTGGCGTAGTGGATTTTCTAAGTATATTCCGATTATTCTGGAGTTGTGATGTTATTTAAACGATAGAAAGGGGTAAGATAAATCCAGAACCGCACTCGAATCGTATAAATAGATTCTCGACGCAGTTCTATATAAGTACGTGTAGATTTCTTGCAAGGTGCAGTTCACATTGTGAATAGTGGTTATATCTGTTATGTCGAGTCCAATGTAGATATTGTGCAGAAAATATCAGGGCTCCTAAATCCCATTTGCATTCTATGGTTACCTCTATGAAAGTAACCGAACAGAGGGGGACCATTCGAGCTCACGTATGCACCGTGATGATTTCACGAATGGGCGCCAAATAGCAGCATGGAAAGAAGGTTTAATATTTATCACACACGACTCATAGTTGCTATTATTGCACCACACTCCGAACGGCAATGAACCGATTTAAAGTGGAATATTCCTGCTTGTAGCTTGCCTTTGAGGACGCTCATGAATACAACCTAGCACCGGACTACTTTTCCGTATTTCCCAAGGGTGGCTCCACATACTGGGACGCCCCCTGCTGATTTAGAGCTCGATTTTGTAGCTCTAGACGTTTACTAAAGTAGTAGTGATGAGAGTCTGGGCGTGACTCGACCAAGAACGACCGCCATCCTCAACATTTAAACCAAATCTGAATGTGATTGTTTGCTAAGGAGAGACTCTTTCAGGTGGTAGGATCAGTAAAATGTTGAAGGGTTGCTGACTAAAACGGTCAGATAGCTACAGTTCTGGTTGGGAGGTGTTGCTTTTTTAGACTTTTTTTATTTAGACTCATTTCACGTTCTGTCTGGTTGGCCTTGATTTGACCAAAGTATCCCGTGACTCAAGCCGTGGGTCCTCTGCTTTAACATGGTGCCCTCTATCGTGGTTATACTCTATGTACATGCTGATCTATGAGTCCTGGTGTCTCCTCTATTTTACATCTATCTATGGCTAGACCACTTGTGCTAGAAGTTAAGTGGATGGAATAAAGGCGTCGAGAAGGGCGTTGACCGCGCGAGCCAGTCCCAAACAACACTCCTTTTGTGGGCGCGTGAAAGAAGTTGCCTAGGAAACAGGGGAATTATCCGGGACCTGACACGGTATACGTCCAGTCATGTCAGGCCCCCAGCTCACCAAGCCGAGGTCTGCATCACTAGAAAGACACGCAAGGCTATATATATGGTGGGAGAGTAATAAGTCTGTTGAGTCTAAGGCTACAGCCCAGGATACACAAAACACTTTATATATACTTTGCACCTATATAGATTGGAAATATATAAATATAAACATGTATTTCTCCCCATTCCCATCCATAGCGGCTACAATTCAATCTGAATTCGTTTTAATTAGCAGGCAACTGATCTGAGAACGACATAGCTCCTGTATAGCTCTGTGATAATTACTATCTTTGATCTTCGCCTTATGTTACGGACACCTCAATTAATTGCACATTTCATCCAGAATTAATGTGTGAAATGTTTCGATAGTAAGATAACTAGAAAGAGTGTTGGACTGATGATAAAGCTTTACGTTTGATAACAAAGCAGCAATCTTATTCCCTTGGTCTCCCTGGCACACCCTACATTCTCCTGTAGTATGGCTGTGAGGGGCGGTGGGCGGTAGAGGGTGGGTGGTCATACAGAGCGGTATAACTACTCAATAAATAACGCTCACGAGCTACTTCACGTACAATCTGATTTTTTATTTCCTTCAACCTTGCTTATATCCTTTACCGACCCCCGGTCCTATTACAACCATCCAATCATAGGTCAACAGATAAGACTCCAAGCTGTCAATCATTCATAGCCCCGCCTATACACCTCCCGCCGGCAGGGACCCAGGCGGTGGCGATAAGGCCGAACTCCGATCCGTTACAGTCCTCCCTGTTTCAAGCAATTTTGTACCGTTTGTAGAAAATTTCTTTCAATCTACCATTTGTACATAATCAACAAGGTTACATGTCTACTTAATACAGGCGTATCTATAGGAGTTAAAACATCGTTTATCATAAGTCATATCAATCTTGGTTCTATCGTTATTTTGTTCCTTAACCTATCGTAATTACTACGTTACTATGATTATTATCTTTCGTGTCTAATCATCGTTCCACATTTTTTCGTCATTACTAACAGTTATGTCATTGTAATACAATTTTCATTCAATAAAAAGTCAATCGTGTGATCTTTTGGTCAGACCGATTCAGGGTACACAGTAGTGGTCTGTGTGTGGGCGGGTAACAATGGTATGTCTGTCACTGGTTCCTGTCCCAGACTGGTCTGAATCTCGTTAATCTTGTCCTTCACTACTTTCAGAACGAAACGTCGTTTCGTATATATGTACCCAATTACACCTCCTAACATGATCAATACAAAATCGACCAGTCCCAGTGAGACTCCAGAAACTCCCAGACTGTCGAATACCGACATATCGCTTACAGGTGTTATCGTCCAATCGCCTAGGTCTGTTACCGACCTGGTCAATGATCCCAATTGTTTCAATTGTTCATACACTTTATCCTCAATATCTGTCGGCCACGACACCGATACTGCTGGTAGTCTTAACGGCTTTGAAGGCACTAGTTGTACTTGTCTGAATCCTATTTGTACTCCTTTCACTGTCCAATCCTTGGTCTCCAGACCGCACCGTTCACCTAATACCACCTGTGTTATATTTGTTATTATTGCGCGTCTAGCCGTTACTCCTACGCACCGATGTACCACCGTTAAGGTTCTAAACGGAACTATCGTTACCACAAATGGTTTGGAGATGTCTCTCACCACAATTGAATCAGTGTCCGGTTTGTTTCTTATCGTCACGTTGCAGCGGTGTCCACCTTCTCCCGCCACTAGCTGAGCTTCACACGATGGCTGATTATAATGAATCGCCGGAAAACACAGAGCCGGTCTTTGACCTAAACATACATCTTCCCGGGGAATGAACGATGCTCTGGTTTCTGATGATGTCGCTACTTTTCTCCTTCCTTCTATGGTGCGTGTCAAGTTGTCCGAGAACAAAACGGGGAAGTAGCGTAGTTCATACATTAAATAAACATCTCTGCTTATGGCTGGTAACAGTATTTTATAGGCCATTTTGTTTTCTCTTACCCATAAGTCGTCTATTTTCACATTCCTGTAGTACCACGATGCTGGAAGTACTGCGTGTCCTTGGTGTTCTAACTCCTTCAATATTGCACTCAGTTCCATCGAGAAGAGTATATCTCTGGATAACGTTCCTCTTTCCAACTGGAGTATCTGCTGGTGAAATAAGTCTGCTGCTCTAGTGAATCGTTCAACTTCTAACTCCATGACTGTGAGTACTTGATTCACTATTTGATTTATTTGCAGCGTTTGAATCGCTAATATATGGTCATTTACCTTTGCGTTGATGTTGGTGATGATGGATTGTAACTGCGTGGTATGGTCTTGTAGTGCGTGTAGCTCTTTTCTGGTCTGTACTCCATAGTTCTTGGTGATATTTAATAACGACAATAATTGTCCTTCATGTTGTTGCATCCTTGATACGGAAGAGCCTAGTTGGTCTATTCGAAGAGCCAAATTGTCGACTTGACTTTCGGTGGCCACTCCCAGGCATGCTCTAGCCAATTCCGCAAGAACCGACCTTATACCACGACGTTGTCTTCCCGAGTTGTGCATTTCCTCCTTCACTTTTTCACCGCCCTCTTGTAGAATCCTCATTGTTTGTGCCATTCTTACGTTCCATATTGCTATCGTGTTGGCCTCTACTCGGTCCACCGACAGGTTGGTATAGTGCTGTACTTGTTTCACTAGTCCTGTTAATTCCGGTACACGTGGGGCTTCTAAAGTAACGACTATTGTCCATAATGCTGACACCACTCTCACTTCTCCCTCCATCGTTACTAACACTCCATCTTTCTGTAGTAAGGGTGATGCTTGTGTAGTGGTGCATAGCCCAAGGCTACACAGCAGAAGTATTACGTTGATCATCATCCGATACTGTTTCTTCTGATGTAGACGACCACTCCCGATAATTAACGGTTGTGTTAACTGGTTGTCCTCGTATTGATCTGTGTTCGGCTCTGGTTCGTGGAGTTCGGGTTGACAATTGATCATCGTCTGTGACCATAGACTTCCCATCGTCGGTTATATAGTCAGTGTCTGTCCTGACTGTCTGGCAGGTGTGCTCGGTGTCGCCCAGGTTTCCTGTTGACAGGTGTATACTGCTCTCCTCTTCACCTTCTGACGGTTGTGTATTACCTTGATCTGGGCGGCCCGGTTCACACATTACATAATCCGCTTTGGTAGGGGTTGTGGTCGCCATGTCTTCCCTTTGAAGTTCTTCCATGGCCGAGTCTTCTCGTGTCATGTCTGTATCATTATCAGTTTCTTCCTCTAGTACACTCTCAGGATTGCTAATCGTTCCCTGGCTCGAGTCTGCCAACGTGTTGTTATCATACTCCTCTCCTTCAGTTGATCCGTCCATGTCATATTCCGGTATCTGACACGACCTCCGATTATCTTGCGTGCCACTTTTATCGCTGGAGTGTACTTCAGGAGACTCTGTGTCGGTCTTGGTGTCAAGAGGTGTGACTGACATTGTGGATTGTGTGCGATTGCTACATGTCAACGGTTTGTCACAAGTGTATTCTTTTGGTGTGGCACTCCGTGTCAGTGTCCTATCTTTGTGATGTCGATAATATCGGTCGTGTATTACGTGCCCATTCGAGACTCTCTTTGATGTGTTACCTGTGTCGTGTTCCGTGTTGTGTCCCTTCGTGATAGAAGCGGGCTTTGTTCGTTCGTTATCACAATTGTTCGTTAGTTTTCTTGGCCGTGGCAGGTATGTCACCGCTGAGGGGACGGCTTTCAACCTGTCGATATTTACACGTAGTATTGTCCCGGTATGATGACGCAGTGTCACCACGTTGTTTCGAATCTCTTGTATGATATATCCGTGTAGATAAGGAGCTTGAAACGTAGTTTTCCTCACGTTATGCAACAGCACTTCCTGGCCTATTCTATATTCTGGCGCTGGTTTTCTTTGATCCAGCCGATTCTTGTTTTTTGCTTGAATTTGCTGTGTGCATTTCTGTGCTTTGAGCATGGCTTCTTCTTTTTCTCTTATCTGATGATTTAGTACTTTTAGTTCTTCTCCTGGCGGGGTCTTGTGCCGACTTCCTATGGTAGGTGGTTCTCTCCCGTGTTGGAGAAAGAATGGTGAATAACCCGTCACCGTTGAAATGGATGAACGATAAGCCCACAATGCGGTGGGTAGTTTTTTCTCCCACTCCTCGGGTTTTCCTTCCACCAATTTAGCCAACATTGCTTTAATGGTGCCATTGAACCGCTCTGTCTTTGCGTTTGTCATTGGGTGGTAGGCGGTCGAGTATCTCCATTGTATGTGGTGATCGTGACATAGTTGTCGTACCGCAGCGTTGAGGAATTCGGTACCCCTATCCGATATTATGATGTGTGGGGCTCCATGTCGCATTATCCATTGTTCTTTCAAGAATCTAACCACATGCAACGCTCTTTTGTCCGGTATGGGAAGGATCTCGGCCCACCCGGTGCCATGGTCAATACACATTACTGCATACTTGTTCCCTTGAGGTGATTCTGGTAGTGGTCCTATTAAGTCAATGCCGATCATTTCGTTGGCTGTGGTGGGTGTGGGTAACGGTTGAGCTGGTGGATAGCTTCTCATCGGTCGATATAGCACACACACTGGACAATTTTGCAATATTTCATGTATTTGTCTTCTCATATTTGGCCACTTGTATCGCAAGGCTATCTGATGAAAAGTTTTCTGCATTTTTTGATGTCCTAGATCCTGATGAATACCCAACACGACCGCTTCCACCAGTTCCGGGGGAACCACTACCCGTGGAAAACTCTGTCCCATTAGTTCGTGCAGCGTGTACAATACGCCGTTGATCACTACATAGTCGTTTTCCTTATTCAATCCTTGTCTATATTCTGGTCTCCGGCTTTGACACTTTATCAATTCCTTTCTGTTTAAGAACCTATCATCCCATTCCTCGTCTTCTGAGACATGGGTCACGTTTGGCTTCGACGGTCGAGACAGTAGCGAAGCTGCTTCTAGTAGATGAGATGAGTTGTCGTCAACAGCGCACATGTTAACTGGAAGCGGGGTTTCATCGTCTGACGGCTGTGAAGGCCGCGGAGGTAGTCGAGAGAGCATGTCAGCTCGGGTATTTGAGACGCCCTTTCGATACTCAATTGGCGCCCCATACTCCGCCAACAAGACGGCCCATCGCTGTATACGAGAGTTCCTCACCTCATGTTTGAAAAAGGAAACCAAGGGCTTGTGATCAGTTATTATTACGAAGTTGGCCCCATATAAATATGGATTC
The DNA here is from genome assembly GCA_950022655.1 of Alentia gelatinosa. Taxonomy (NCBI): domain Eukaryota; kingdom Metazoa; phylum Annelida; class Polychaeta; order Phyllodocida; family Polynoidae; genus Alentia; species Alentia gelatinosa. The sequence continues at coordinate 11,329,066 of OX465582.1, forward strand.
AGCTTTTGCAGCGCATATATGATCGCGAACGCCTCCTTTTCAATGATTGCCCATTTCTTCTGGCTCGTCGTCAGTTGTTTTGATATATATTGCACTGGTCGTTCAATTCCCACTGAATCGATTTGTGTTAATATTCCACCGATGCACGTGTTGCTGGCGTCTACATACAGTTGGTACGGTCTTCGCGAATCAGGAAATGCCATGATCGTGTCTGAGGTTAACATGTTTTTCAGTATTTCAAATGCTGTACATCTCCTCGGTGTCCACTGGAATATTTCATTTTTGTGTGTTAGTTCTACCAGTGGTTCTGCTGCTGCCGCAAAGTTGGGAATACACTGACGGTAGTACCCCGCAAGACCCAGGAATCGCTGTACTTCTTTGACTGAGCCGGGCAGCGCCATATCTTGTATGGCCTCGATCTTGTTAGGGTCAGGTCGTATTCCATGTCTGCCCACAATGTAACCTAGCAGTTTGACTTCGATTTGACGTAGTTTACACTTGTCTGAGTTCACCGTGAGTCTATGTTTGGCTAACAACTGAAACACTTGATCCAAATGATGCGTGTGGTCTTTTTCGTTCTTGGAATACACGATAATGTCGTCCAAGTAGACAAGAGCCGTTTTATCGAGTAGTGAGGACAGTACCATATTGATATAACGCTGCCATGTGGCAGGGCTGTTGCAATAACCTTGCGGCATACGTGCAAATTCGTACAGCCCGCCTGGTGCTGCAAAGGCTGTAATCTCCCTGCTCTCCGGAGTAACCTCAATCTGATAGTAAGCGTTCTTTAAATCAATAACCGAGAACATGGTCGCCCCCGACAGTGCGTCAAAGATGTCCTGTATATGGGGTAGGGGATGCGCATCCTTCTTACACAGTAGGTTGATCTGACGAAAATCAACGCAACACCTGATATTTCCATTTGGTTTCGGCACGATTAGCAGTGGCGACGACCACGGGCTTTGGCTTGGCGTTATTACACCCGCTTGTAACAACTTATCTAGTTCATCCTTTACTTTGTCCTTGAGAGCTAGGGGGATCCGATATGGTTTCTGTCTTATGGGAGCATGTTGTCCAACATCAATATGCATTACTACTTCGGGTGCTGCCTGCAATACTCCTTGTGAATTTTCAAACACCTGTGGATAGAGGGTTCTCCAGTCATCCAGTTCTACGCGAACTCCGGCAACTTCCCTTATAAAATCATCACATGTGCCATAGTTAAACTTCTGGCTGGCTAAGATCATCACCCGATCTGTACAGTTTAGTTCGCATCCCAACACCTCCATCGCGTCAATACCTAGTAACAAATCATGCTTTAGTTGATCGCACACATACACCGATATCTCCTTTCCCAGCAGGGGTATTTGCGCTACACCTTGTGTTTGTATGGTATGGCCGGATAATGAATGTAACGGAACACCCGGTAAAAGCGCTGGTGGACGTTCACTTTCCCTACATAATAATTTCCACATACCGGCGGTCACCAATGATCTCGACGCGCCAGAGTCAACCAGCGTGTGAATTCCCGTGCTTCCCTGTTGCACATGAACACACACGCGTCCGTCTGACGCGGCTATTAGTTTCCCTGGTACTGTCCTTGGTATTGATTATTGGAGTATCCGTTTTGACCATTTTGCGTCCTGTCCAAGTTTTGATTTGGCGTCGTCTGGCCCCTATTCCAATCCCCTCCGTTGTGGAACTGTTGGTTACCTTGCTGAGTGTATCCTAGTCCGTTCCGATTTGCACAGTTCATGGCTATGTGGCCATATCCTTGGCACTCATAGCATCGTGTGTTAGACGAGGACGTTCTGTTACCTGTCCCATTGCCCCCGCGACCTCTGCCTCTCCCCCGACCGCGCGGCTGTGGTTGAGGCGTTCCCATGTAAAAGATGTTGGGCGCCGCCGACGCCGCACCATGGTCCATGAACATCGGGTTCACGGGCATCGCCTGGTACACCATCCCTCCATTCTGTTGCGCTTGATTCGTTTCTGGTGCTTGTACGGCAGCGACCTCCATTGGTTCCTTGGCTTTGGTAGGTTTCAATGCGACTACCAAGGACTGTATCTGTCGTTCTAGCGATTTCAGCACCCCCGCAACTTCCTTTATGGATGCTTCATCTTCATTACATTTTTGTTTTACGGGAGAGGACACGGCCGCTTGCTCTAAGTCCTCCACATCGAGTTCCAGTACACTAGCATTGTGATTGGCGGCTTCGATGGCTTCGTCTACATTTGCCGGCCTACCACACCCTACCATGTTTCGTAATTGCGTGCTTCGCAGTCCATTTATAAAGAAGTCTTTTAACTGACTTTCTACTAGTTCCATACGTTGCTCTCTTAATGTATAGGCTCGATGCACATCCTCCATGTATCGCTCACTGAATTCACGTACCTTCTCGCAACCGCCTTGCTGTGCTTTTTCCACTTTCCGTCGCAGAGATTTCATCTCCGCTGGACTCAAGAACTTTTTCAAAATAGCTTCTTTCACCGCCTCCCATGTTATCGCTACCGGTGGTTCCTTGCCCGTCAGTTCGTCTTTAACACTGTCCATGTAGCGTGCAAGCCCGCCTTTGGCTTTTGCCGATGCTGCTTCCATCATTAGGGCCTTCCCCGGATCCACGTTGCGTTGCGCATAGTCGAGCGAGTCCACCCACTCACGCAAGGTTGATCGGTCGCATCCATCGGTAATAGGTGTACCTTTCAAGAATTCGTTGAGTCTCCTCCTCGTTGCTTCCACCACCGCTAAATCTAACTTCTTCTGTTCCGCCATCGTTCACCACCGCTTTTCTGTTTGTAAGATTCCAGATCCTGGCAAGATCGCCAATTATAACTACTCAATAAATAACGCTCACGAGCTACTTCACGTACAATCTGATTTTTTATTTCCTTCAACCTTGCTTATATCCTTTACCGACCCCCGGTCCTATTACAACCATCCAATCATAGGTCAACAGATAAGACTCCAAGCTGTCAATCATTCATAGCCCCGCCTATACACCTCCCGCCGGCAGGGACCCAGGCGGTGGCGATAAGGCCGAACTCCGATCCGTTACAGCGGCAGCGCCCACACTTCAGCCATTACCATCTCTTTAATAAACACAACTTCTGAGGGGAGACTGGAGGAACACCACAGCCACCCGTTCTGATTCGCCATCCTCCTGTGCCTGCTAATAAACCCCCGATGACGGAGGAGGGAACGGAGGGGAATCTTTGCCGGCAGATAAAAGATAAGAATCTCTGGAAGATAAGGCTGCGTGTGCCACTCCCTTAGCCTCCTTACTCAGATAATTAACGCGGAGGGGCTGGGGGCGGGGCTGGAGGAGATGGGTTGGATTGTCCTGCCGGGTGGAAGGCGGTGGTGTGCGGCGAAACTAGCCGGGCAGTGGGTGGGTATGGCGTGACGAGCCGGGGGCACAGAGGCGGAAAGCAGCGGACAGAAGGGGCGAAGTAGGGTAATGGGCAGGGACAGACGACGGAGTTGGGGGTGATGGGTTTTATTGTTCTGTATGGATGAAGGCGGTGGTGTGTGGTGAGACAAGGCTGGGATAAGAAAGGAGGATGTAGAAAGCGATGGCATAAAAGTCTGAGACGGACAAATTTGGTGAGATGTGGGACGGGCATATGGGACAAAGGGGCAGGAGTCGGACGGGGCAGAACACCGCGGCCGGGACTACAAGGGCCTGGCTAGGCAGAACAAATAGGACGAGCAGAGTAGTACTATCGTAAAACTGGATGAGTTTCAATCTTGTCCACCGTATGCCACGACTGGAGTTTGGCATAGTGACTTCATGAAGCGCAGCCGAGTGAAGTCTGGAGCCAAAACTCCAGGAGTGGAATGCGGTGGCCAAGATTAAAACAAATCAGGTTTTGATTTTATCCTACCCTATTTCCTCGATTTTGGAATATTACGTTATAACAATGCTGTATGCCACTAGTGGCATATAAAACTCTGTATGCCAGTCAGCGTGGCATGCGGAAACCCAATGTTAAGCCTATGGGATTTTATATTAGGGGTAGGATAAAGGACAGGATTGGGCAGGGTGGGTACAACAAAGCAATGCTTGGCGGGACAGGGCGGGGTGGGGCGGAGTACGCCACGCTTGGACTGCAGACCCTGAGTATGGTTGGGCTGGGTGAGGCAGGGCTAGGCAGGGCAGGGCATTTTTGGGGCGGAGTAGGTAAAAATGGCCAGGCCAAGATGATCTGTGGGGCAGGACTTTTGGGCGGAAGATGCCGACGGTGGAGCAGGTAGGTTGGACAGTTGCGGTAGAAGCGGATTTAAGCAGGGTAACAGATATTATCCTTCCCCTAATATAAAATCCCATAGGCTTAACATTGAGTTTCCATATGCCACGCTGACTGGCATATAGAGTTTTATATGCCACTAGTGGCATACAGAATTGTTATCACATGATATTCCAAAATCGAGGAGACGGGGTAGGATAAAATCAAAACCTGATTCATTCTAATCTTGGCCACCGCATGCCACTGCTGGAGTTTTTTTCCGGACTTAACCCGGCTTCGCCTCATGAAGTCACTATGCCAAACTCCAGTCGTGGCATACGGTGGCCAAGATTAAAACTCATCCAGTTTTATGACAGGAACCCATCACCACGTCATCCGCTCACGTGATGATCACCTGACGCCGAGAGCACACACGTTCCGGCGCCGCTGTGTTATGACGTCATTGAGTGAGTGATAGCTCCCTGTTATGACGTGTACATAGGCACGCTCCTCCGGGCGGGAAGTGTGTTATCTCTCTGTTATCTCCTCTCCTTGGAGAATGGAAATTACGACCGCCCAGTCATTCCACGCACTTGCATGCTTGGAGAGCGTTGTTATCGGAGCCCCTTGGCATGATAGCCGGGAGCGCTGATGTACATACAACCATCTCTGCTTGGAGAGTGATGGGCGGGTGATTGGACACGTCGTTGGCGGTTGCGGTGCTTGGAGACTGATGGTGCTGTGTTATAACTATGTGTGTGTGTCTGAGTGGGGGGGGGGGTGATGAGGGATTGGTGATTGACGTGACGTTGTCCTATCTGCGAGCTACTCAGTGCCGACCTACACGGCGAGTACCCCCGCCCCCACTCACCCCCCTCCCCCGCCCTCGCGTTCTGTGATTGGACAGCGCTGACAGTGTTGTGATAGCATTATGGCGACTGACTCTACTCAGTATGTGTTGACGTTAATCCTCTGTGACTTGTCACTGAGATGCCTACCCGCAGGTACATCGAGCCAATATGACGGACCTTATATGCTGACGTTTGTGATATGCACAGAGGCGAACCGGACTCCAAGCGGTGTCCTCATTTAACTCCCGTTAAAAAAAATATTAATAGAATCATATATTTCAAAAAGACTATGTATTGTTTTGTTGTCAATTTCTCTTTGGTTTTAAACTCAACACCTGGTTAGTGTTTGTAAATTTTATTTGTTTCCTAGAATTTTGATAGCAGTTAATTATGATTATCGGACGTTACGTTAAATCAACTAAACCAAACCAAAATCTAATGGAAAGTTTAAATCTGTGAAACGAGGGTTGACAGGCATGCACTGATCATGAGGCCCATGGTCAATGACACGACTGGGAGGGAAACACGTTGCTGCGTGACTTGTCTTCAATATCTCCTTTATTTTCCTTTTGTTCTTATTTGAATGCAGTCTGAACATCACAGACTCTAAAAGGATGCAGTTTGTGTCTATATTCAGGCCTCACACAATGGTACCATGCCATGGTATCGGTCTCAGACAATGTGTTTGTCTGGTAGAAATCTAGTCTCATTGTTCGTCTCAGAGAACGTCTTCGTCTAATGTCGCGTGCTCGACCACCGAGATTAGCATGAGGAATGTCAGAATGTCTATTTGTACACATGCATGTGCTACTGTGCAAGTAAATGACTGTTTGTGCACGAGTGGACGCGTGTGTGAGGTTTTGTCTGCCTGAATGTATGCGCATGCTTATGTCAATGATAAGAGAAAACGTGGTTACTGAGCCCGTAGGGATGTATGTATTTTATAAGAAAATAAGCCGAGATTTACAACCCTACGGGCTTAATCACTATGTGTTCTTATCATCATATACGTAGATATCACGAAAAAAACGCCATTTTATTTACTTATGAAGTACACTACGGGCACAATGCTTACGAATATTCAATACGGGCTCAATGCGCCCGAACATTTTTTTTTTTTTTTTTTTTTTTTAAATTTACTTTCGACAATCACTTTCACCCGGATGGGGAGTGTTTTACAAAGCAGTAGTCGTTCGACTATAGTACATTTTTATGACGTTCTTCTAGTTTTTTATCCAATTTCAAATACAACAGCAAATGTCTAGTATTCAAATTCTTCATAGTATATCTTACAGATCAATGTGACATTTTAATATGCTCAAGTATTTCATACAGGTGTTTATCCTTATTTATTCTACAATATTTCTTAATTGATGTTGGCTGATAGGTCGCACAACCATTTTAACAGATATTCCAGTCTCTTTATTCTTCCTTCTGCCACTTGTCCGCATATATTTTCCATCTTCAATGTTTAGGATAAACTCCTTTATCCTACCCCTAATAAAAAACTCCATAGGCTTAACATTGGGTCACTGTATTCGGTCTGGAGTTCAGAAAAATGAAAAATATCGCTCTAGTGGGATACACTTGACAAATGACGTCATTTGTTAATGTAGAAGTAATTTAGAAGGGCGGGGTAGGATAAATTCTAAACCAAACTTGAGTTAGTCATGTTATTGTTCATCGCACTCCGGCAAGATTGCGATATTACTGCGCGAGGCGAAGCCGAGAGCAGTAATACGCGATCTTGCCGTCTCCATAATATTGATTTATTTACCTTATCATATTATTAGCAATATGACACTACACAGAGTTATTAAATATATAACATCAAACCACACAACACAGTGACACAATCTGTTGTCCCTACAAAGGGCATCCAAATACTTAACTACTATTATTCGTACTGTACCCCTAGCACCAGGTAGTATTTCATAGACGTTCGGCCATTGGAGTATAATGATAATATACTTTACCACGCGTGCATGCGTGATGATGCACGTGCGTGATTACTTGTGTATGTGCGAGTCCCCTGCGTGTGCGGTGGCAGGGGAGAGAGACTGATGGTGAAGGGAGGGAACTAGTCTACTCAGGTTCTGTGGATTGATATCCATGTGTGGTTATGACTCAACACTACCTCGGCATTAATATGTGAACGTGCGCGTTGACTCATCACTTCGTTATGCCCATGTCGGTCTCTATGCTAACAGCATTCCTGTCTAAGACTATATAATTAGATTTTTAACAGACGGTTGGGGTATCAGAACTCGAGAAATATTTCAGGACACTTTCCTTAGTAATAAAGGACATATATAGCCAAGAAATGATACAGAGGAAAGATACACTTTTTATCATCGCTGGAAAGGGGGCTCGGAGAGAATCTATATATGAAAGATGAATTATTGTTTCTCCATCATCTCCTATACATATCTCTCCAGTTCGCTAATACTTAGTACCAACCTTAGGCCACTAAAAAAAACTTGTTTCTCATCACCAAGCCATGAAAAATATGACGAGGGCGTCTGCTTATGCAGGGTTTCCAGATTTGTATTGGCTATACATTTAATGCATCCTTGACATCAGGAGCTTTAATTTGATACTAAATACACATACCTTTCATAAGTTCTATTAAGGTTCATCTACTTTTTTTTAAAAAGAATCTTCCAAAATCGTTTTTTTCTGATGCGCGCGGTGATGAGAAACAAGTTTGGTTTTTTTGAGTGGCCTTAATGTGTCTCTTTTTATGAAAATATTGAAGAATACGTACCAGAAGATCATATAGTTTGTATTAATTAGATAGCGACCGGCGCTTGTTTGCCTGGAGTGGGCGATAGTGTTTTATTTGCTAAATGGAGGAGCATATCAATTCGTGATAGCAGCTACACAAATTAGACGGTAAAGTATAGCACTGTTTTTCTGTCTAGTCCTATCTCTTTTTTGCATACATTTGCTCTAGTATTCCTCTTTGAGATTAATGATGATAGCTGGCGACAGAAACAAAAAGTTGTTGAAAATGGATACCTACGATTATACCATGTTTCCACTATTTTTGAAACCTTAACACATCAAGTACCTGAAGTTCTATCGCACGTAGTTAACATAGAACCTATAAGGTATGTCGCTATGGACACCTTGGAATTTTGGTCCCGCCCCTTTAACCATTCTAACTGGAGTAGTACACCTTTATGTGTACACATTTGTATGTATGAATATATGCTAGCGTAAGTATAAAATCATAGAGCTCGACATTCACTGTCCTTTCCTCATACAGTAGAGACATAACTACTGTAACTATATCCGAGTCAGACTGTGGTAATGATTTGTATGTATTACTGGACAACTTTTCTGTATTAATAATGAAAATGTTTTATGGTACTTTTTTTTGGAACCTTTACTGCAAAAAGGTGGTGTTATCTCGTAGATATTATGCTAACGATACTTTACTTACGTGTATGGCTAATGTATACTATATTGGCTAAAAACTGTATGACATGTATACTATTGGTTATACCGACATACTGGCTACTTGTGTGCCAGTCGCTGATTTTATCCTACCCCTAATATAAAATCCCATAGGCTTAACATTGAGTTTCCGTATGCCACGCTGACTGGCATACGGAGTTTTATATGCCGCTAGTGGCATACAGAATTATTATCATGTAATATTACAAAATCGAGGAGATAGGGTAGGATAAAATCAAAACCTGATTCGTTTTAATCGTGGCCACCGCATTCAACTCCTGGAGTTTGGGCTCCGGACTTCACTCGGCTTCGCCTCATGAAATCACTATGCCAAACCCCAGTCGTGGCATACGGTGGCCAAGATTAAAACTCTTCCAGTTTTACGATAGTAAACCATGAATGCTGCGTCTGCATTCAAACCAGCTGTATCAGTTGTGCAGACAGCAGGATAAACATAGAAAATTAAAAAAAAACAAAAAAAAACAGGTTACATCTCGACTCTAACATCTCCCTGGATCCCCCACCCGCACTCCGCCATTACACCCTCCACACAGAGGCGTGGGACGATGATGGACGAGACTAAATCCCTTAAATCAGTGTTGATCCCGCACCGAGGGGCCCGGCTTATCTGCGCCCATCCCCGCGATAATCCGCGCCCTAAGGACCCTGGATTTACACCGCCCACGCCACCTGACGGGCAGAGCACGCACTACCTGGGCTGTAGTAGTCTATTAGGATGCTGGCGGGGAAGAACGCGTAAATTAGCCGTAAGCAGCCAAGCCTGTGGGCTGAGGTGGGGTATATGTATACAGCGCTCTGCTAAATGACTAGTACGGTAGAAATTTGGTGGAAGTTAGTTTCGATGATGAACTTTCGAAGAGGGGACACTTACTAGCTTCAGATTCCTGTGTATTTATGATATGATAAGTATTTAACGTAGTTAAGAGGTGGGAGCTATTCTCCATCAAAATCCAATATTTCATTCTAAGTATATACAATTATTTTTCTTGTGCAAAACAAAGATGATATTCACTGAGCCTCATTTACAACAATAAAACAGTGGATTTACCTTCTCCGTGGACCTTCAGCCCCGCACCGTAACTGACACTGATTTTTTTTATCTTATCTAAATCTCGACGATTTCTCAAAGGCAGCATATTCGCATAAAAGCATACATAGCTATTGTAAAGGTCGTAGAATGAGTAGAGTCCTGCTGAAACTGTTAGTAAACGAATGTAATAAAATGGAAAAGAATTCCAACAATTTTCTTTTATTGTATAAAACAAAGAGAGAATAAATTGCCCCTCATTACCCCTAACCCGCAACATAAAAGTAGGAGACAGAAATGGGCAAATACAATTTATTTGAATTTTATGAAGTCCATAAGAGAGAAGATATTAATATGTGATAATAATATCTTATTGATAATAATATACATATGGTAGATATGTTATATTATATGATAACATATTGGTAAATATGATATGAAGTACATGTTTGTTAATATGAGCCCCTCATTCCCACCAACAAACAGTAGTTCAAATCTCCGCATACAGCCAAGCCCAATGACTGTGGTTTTCATGTTTTTAAAAGCTCTCGGAAGCAGTAAATTCCATCTTCTCCAATTCTCGTATATAAGGATCGAGGTCATGGGAAGGACTGATACCCCACCCATCCAATGACTCTATTTCAACAACGAGAAAGACATCGGATCATTGCCGATTTCCTCGGAGAACAGGTCTTGTCCTGGTCGTAGTCCCAGTATCACATTTATATATTAAACAGGCCTCTGAATATCGTTCACGAGCTACCATTTTCATAGTTATTTAATAAATCCAAAAGGCGTTATATTTATCCTACCCCTAATGAAAAACGCCATAGGTTTAACATGAGATTTGTTTATGTCACGGGTGTGACATAAAGTGTTGTTTATGCCACTACTTTCTGATACTGAAAAAATATGGAAATGGGGTAGGATAAAATCTAGACGCCACTCGTTTGAGTCTGAGCTTATTTATGCCACTCATTTTGTTGGCTCCGTAATGTCACTCGTCTTCGACTCGTGAAATAATGGAGCCAACAAAATGCGTGACATAAATTAAATCAGACTCAAACTCGTGACGTCTCTTCATATTATGTTATAGGTCAGTAGATTAGAATGCTACATACACGACACCCCCTATGTCGTTGGATAAGGGTATACGACCTTGCACCACATGGACGATGTAGATCACCTTTTACCAAATTATACCTGAGGCTTTGCCTTTGATCCTATTGCTATTTTATCCTGGCTGTACGATGCCAACCTTTATCAAAAGATACTTTAAGGACAATCTTAAGATATTTTTATTATAAATCCCTAGTTATCAAACGGGCCCTAGGTGTATGTATATTGTTTGTAAGGACTGTAACAAGTCAATAATACCAATTGCATTAAAAGCATGTAAGTAAACAACCACAAAAAATTAATTGACGAAATGATTATGAACCATTTCATATTGTGGTTATTGGTAATAACAATACTCCTTGCCATAAACCTCAGGGGCAACCATTCTTTTTACATTTCACATGGGAGCGCATGGCCGTATCTGATTTCCTGTCTCTTCTCGTATTCATGGCCGCACGTTGTGTAACTATTGAACAGCTCGGTTTTAACACTGCGATAAATAACTTTGTTGACGTCACATGTGGGTAAAGTAAATTGCACTTATTGTATCAGCACCTCCTCTATTGTCGGTCTGTACATGAAAACCACAATTACACTGCTTCTTTATTTCCGTCATCTATTGTTTTCTATGTATATAACAGCAAACACCTAAGACAGCTGAAATATGACACTATTAATGTTCTCACATTTATGGCAAGGCTTTATCTCCAATATCAAGAGAAAAAATATTATTATGGCAATAAACTAAGAGTCACTTTCCACTTTCACATCTTAAAGTGGACATCTATCCTCAGCAACCCGATGTCAGTTCAACCATCTACAACTGATATACCGTATTCCGCAATGGCTAAAATTACAATTTCGGCTTGTCTAAACCTCGGGTGTACGACATTTCACTGACTTTGGAACTCTCGGTATATATATATATATATATATATATATATATATATATATATATATATATTATATATATTTACTCTAAATCCATTGATAACACAAACTGCTTAAGGATACTCAAGGAAAAGAGTTTCAACGTAGTATTAGATTGGGCGTCTGGGATTAAGCTAACGTGGGTTTTATTAAATAAAAGAAATACCTTGGCACCTGCCAATACAACGGCCCGCCCCTTGAGACGTACTCAATGAGTTACAGTTACAGCGGCTTTATAGGATACATGATTCACGGCTCTAGGAGACCAATATAGATGTCAGTACACATTACCTCCAGGGCAAGATGAGTGACGGTGGGGGAAGACGTGGGCCCAACTCCAGGGTTCAGTAGACCCCCTCACTCATAAAGCTTGCACAGCGGTGCGCGCCGCGGGCCACTTGTGTTTTGATCATTTATATCAGAATTCGGTCGATCATTGACGTCATGGCTCGTGTATTATTCACGGGACGGGGCTGGTAAGAAGCGGGTATAGAAGTGCGGATGTGGTGCAGGTTTGGAGTTTTAACGTAAGCTAGGGGTTTTGCTTGGTGTATGGTCTGTGTGCTGAGATAAAGTAGGCGTTATCGCCTACTCATTAAGTTCCAAGGCAGTTCCTTAGAGTCAATCCAGCTGTTCTAAACTTCATCAAGATTAAAATTCCAACTCGTGTGGTGACATTGAAGGACAACAAATCAAAGCATTTAATACCGGGGTAGTTAAAAAGTTTTTCAAAATAAACTGATAGTATTAACTGATAGTTTGTTGTACCATCTGTTTTGCACTTTCATATTCCCTTAATCGATATCATGTGTTGAGGTGAAATTTCTACCTAAATTTATCTCATAGATTCGATCACCACCAAACCCAAAGTAAGTCGAATAGAACATAATGGACGTTGAATACCCAAATAACCAAACCAAATTTAGAAAAAAAGTTTTTTTATTCATTCACATAGGAATACAGTACGATGACATATCATATTCGCTTGTTAGCGTTCTTCCATATAATAGTCTTAGACGATTACAAAAAAACAAAGAGACAGAATCTCAGCAAACACATGCACATACAGGACAACACATAAGTACAAGACAGTGTATTACTCGTTGTATGTCTCCAAACAGTTTTTATCCTAAACTGCTATCACATTAAGATCTTATGATCTTCGTAATTACATATATTCCTCTAAATTAACTTCCTTTATCCTTGCTTTAAAAGTACTTCCATTTGGTAAATCTTGTGTCGCCAACGATAATTTATTCCAATTTTTTTCACCAATGAGTAGCGGTGACTTCCTACATTTTTCGGTTGTCGGTCAATGACTTCTCCTTGTCACTCAGTATAGTGTTCTTCTTGGATACTAAGATTGGAACCCTGAAGAAAATTCAGTGGGGCTGTATTTAATCCACTCAGTACAGTCCGTGGTAACCTGCTTGCTCGTGCAGACATGAAGGGCACCGTCTTGTGTCACCAGCCTGCACCCCACGCCCGATTCGCCCGAGTCACCCGAGTGGCCACGTTCCCCGCAGGGCTCGAGTTGCCGCTACTCTAAGCGTCAAAGCAGGCCACTCCCTGATTCCTAAATGTCGTCTGCAACAAGCTCTCCACCAAACCTCCTTACTTTCTCCAAACCCAATTGAATCCCAACACTTTACACCATGAATTTATTCAAGTATTCAGAAACAACCATGATAAAATCAATAAGAGCCTTTAGATAGAATGTGAATAAGTTTAGTTATTTGTGTAAAATTAGAATGAGGCTTACTTTGGGGGATACTTTAAGTAAAGTACGAAGTAGACATTAAACTTCCTGTTTGAGCATCATCTCGATCAAGGAAAGAAGGGAGAATCTGGCAGAGCAGAGTATGTGCCTCGATGATGTCTCCAAACAGAGTTTAGGAACGGATCCCAGGTGTAGCGTCTGATGAGCGCCTTGTCCGCGTTCCAACACAGTCTCCTGACCCCAATCATGTAAGGGCATCCAATCAGAGGCCCCATAGAAGGGCTTCAGAATGCCAGGGGCACCTGGTAGCATCGTCTTGTAAAACCAGCTGGCCATGAAACGGGCTGTCTGCAGCATCAGTAGTATTACAAGCATACAATCATTTGGTTATTTATTCGACAAATGGGAAATTTTCTAACCGCTAGGCTGGGGTATTCACAGTGCTAATATTTCACATATATGATTAAATGCATTATCGATTACCTCCCATGTTACCAGTTCTCTCCATATGTAAAACCTAAGATTAATTTCAGCTAATACCAAACAAGTATTAAGTCATAGACACAACTAAACTTGTCAGTTTAGGTTTAGGATTTTACATTGTCATATTACAAAGTGTGGCATATTTCTTACCTAATCAATATACTTTAATGGTCTAGTTAGGTTTCTACTAGAATTGATTTGCATATTATCCACGCCACTCCGATATTTCCGATCAATATGTTGAGAAGCAGGCCGAGATTTATGACTCCATTACCATATAAAATATATTGCTATTGGTTTCAATGGTGAATATTTTACGTTATCTGACATGACTCTACCTGTCTGATGAATTCTCATGTTATCTTTTATGAGTGTCTGAATCTCAGAGGAAAACCCCCACTTTAGAGGAGACTTAGATGGGTGCGGTGCGGTCCCTGTTAATGTATTCATCTCAGGGTCTTGGTGGTTTATAGTCGTGGTTACACTAACTATCAGGTCTGCACACACTACTCAAGGCCATCACTAGGGGACCGTGGCTTCTAATATCGCTACAGACCTTCTAATATACTGCCTCAACGCTCGTAGATTCTTATAGGTTTTTACCCAGGATTTCCCCCAACATCATATTTTAAGGTAAGCCGCCGTGACCGGGGTTGTAAAGAACTGGCATGTGGCTTCGCAGAGTTAAAAGAAGATCCTTTCCATACTAGACGCTGGTGAGTGGTAGTTGGTAGCGCGCTGGACTGCAGGTAGTGGGGTCCTGGTTTCGAGTCCTAGCCAAACTCTGTTTGCCTGATTTTTGTCTGATCTTATTATCTCTCTGCTTATCTAATGTTTCTCTGACCTGATAATCTAGCCTTGCTATGATATACTATCAATTGACCCAGCAGGAAATATTTAGTAGAAACTGAACGAGAGTTAGACTTGTCAGTGTTTATGCCACGACGGCGAAGCGATAGCTGAGCGTAGTGAGGAACAGACCTGACCAGAGTGGCATAGACACTACAAGTCTAACTCGAGTTTGGTTTTGTATTTATCCTACCCCGTCTCCAGGATTTTAGAATATTAGAAAAAATGGGAACACTCACCAATTTTGGAACATCCAGCAATAGACTGGAAATTACGACGTCAATCTTGGGTTTGTGTGATAAAGTAGATTGCGTCTACTTTAGAAGTAGATTGCTTCGGCAGCATGGAAATCTACAACATGCACCCATTTCGTTTTTGATGCATATATCAAAAATCACATATGGGGTGGGGCTGGTTTCATAAATCATTCCTAATACTCTCTATCATGTTAGCAAACATTTAAATGGGCGCCTTCAGTGCAACCGGAACTTTTTCATAGTAGCTCACGATCTGATTGCTGATTGGCCCATTTTGTTATGCCCCATGTGGCATAAAACACACTTCATGTCACGGCATGCCACATAAAATTAGCCAATGTTAAGCCTATGGTGTTTTTTATTAGGGGTAGGATATATCACACATCAGTCTTCATATTCACCTACGGACACTTGAGGCAGTCTTCATATTCACCTACGCACACGTACCTAGGCGGTAGTGCAAAAAGATGCAAGACAGATGTTAGACCACCGCCCCTCAGCCATTCCTCCCACTACTACCTTATAAGTTTAAACATTTTAAAACTCATTCTGATACTACGTTTCTTCTACGTTTCTTTACGCATTCCGACTTTCTTTTACGTATCTCCGCGTTTTCCCGCGCATCCCCGGGCATTTGTACATTTCAAAATGCGTAGAAGAACGTAGACGTGCGTACACGGGAAAACGCCGTTTTTTACGCCAGTGTGACTGGGGCATAATGGCATTTATTATCCACCTAATACAAAGTGCCCATAGAAAACACATAGGGCGTTTGTATGGACATACCCGGCGCATACGGATATGTTGTATGCTCCGGGTGGCGCATATGGAAAAATAGTGCGTATGGGAAAATAGTGCATAACTAAAATGAACTGATATCGACATGCCACTTGCCCAGAAAAGGTGGATAATAAATACAATATAGACTGGTTTCAGATAAAAGCGGTTGTATGCTCCTCGGAGTTGTCTCTCCGCAATATCCTCGCATATGCTCGGATATTACTACGCGTCAACTCCTCGTAGCATACGGCCGCTTGTATCTGAAACCAGTCAATATTGTGTATGTATTTGAGATGGAATAATAATACTAATAACAGAAGAGTCTCTTGAACTTGTGATCTCAGCATATTTAAGGTGTTTGTTATCTTTGGCTGTGGCTGTGGGATGTACAGAAGGTTACTTTCACTGTTCTACGCTTCATGTCTGTTTCAGTGAACTAGATAGAGAGACATTAGCGAAGGCAATGTTTTGTCTTCACTTCAGAGAAGACAGTTCACGACAAGCAATATGTCGGCCCATCGTCTATACTTTGCTTTGAGGAAACAGTATGAGCTGTGTATTTCACCCCACGGGGGAACGTTGAACTTATTTCCAGTGTAATGTTCTTCATCAATAATGCAAGTTAATTCTACGGCGCTAAAGGTGAAAGGTCTGGATGAAAACACGCAGTTAATGTAGAGACGTAGAGTAGGATTACTCTTCAGGTGGCGTTCAGTACTTAATGGAGTATATACGGTGAAGCCTTCTTAAAATCTCTTTAGATGTATGTTTTCTATCAGAGTTTGAGGGTTTTAGACCTTAGCGTGTGTCTGTACGGTCATCAAAGATGCAATTAGCCTCTTAATTGTATCAGCTTACCAGCTTATCCCGTTGTCACAGAGACACTTTATGTGGATTAATCATCACATAATCACGTAATTGAGTCCACTCTTTGTTGTTCAACATGAATTTTCTATATGAAGATTCGTAAACGTTTAACGATGACACTGTGGCTTAACCAGCAGTGTGGCTACCTGTGAATTGCAGGTTGCTTATTTCGAGTCACTCGTGTCCGTACAACTGTTTCAGTGTCGCTTGCCATTCTTATCATAAAGGTTATATCATGATATATATCTGCTGTTGATACGGTGTAATACAAAATAAGAACCAAACCCCCCAAAAAATTCATTACCAAGTCCCGTAATTGTCAAATCAAAGTAGACCAAGTATGTACGTCTGTATCATAGCACAATTTAATACATTGACCTAAAACGGAACCCTGTGTCACACCATGACTGAATAAACACAGCGCAACGTCTCAGGATACCATCTCCACCCAGAGATATCGTCAGTCCGTGCTCTGGCATTCCCCCAGGCATGCTATCTGTCGGCCAAATGATTTGTTTAGGGTAATGGGATTTGATTAGTGGGGTAAATGCGGTGTATGAATGCAGCTGGTGGGTATTTGCGGCCCGCCCGTGTGGCGCCGTGGTGACGGTGTGTGTTCATGGGCGAGCTGCTCTCATTCCTCCTACAGGCGCAAACTGCTCAGCTCCCAAAGGCCAAGAGAGAAGCGGGCGATGTGACATGTGTTCACATGGTTACAGCTTTACACAGCCGAAGTTTACATGTTTGTGTCCATTATACCCACGTATTATGCGCCAGGGGCAGGGTGATTCCCACTAGATGATGCAGTAATATAAACATTCCCCAGCGGAACTATTGTGTAGACATTGCAGGCAGGAGGACAAAGAGATCCTTATAATACCAATGGATATTATTTATATCGCACATGTGAAATGTATGCCTCTTGGCAATTCCTGATAGTGGATAAAAGACATGAACAGAGTAGAGTTTAAAACTGTCAAATAGGCGAACGGTTCTTTCCATTTTATGTAAAGCTCACCCCTGTTATTTCTCGACAATAATAGTGAATTCGATAATAGCATAGACTATGACTATTGGATAGTCAGCCATGGGGTGGATTTAGTGTGAACGCTTTACAGGACCCGCAGTGACCCATAGGCTTTACTGTGCGCCTCAGGTCCAAGTCGCCTTCATAGTTCCCTCATTGCACAGGGAAAGTTCCCGGCATAACTTTTCTAAATGGCATATCATTGTGGGCAGAGAATCCACTCGGAAAGGGAATATGGGCACTTGGGCAGAACTCCAATACGGGCCATAGAGGGGAAGCCCACCGGAAGCTGCGCAGACCGCCTACTCGGAGCTGCGCAACGAAAGGGTGGGTGTGTCGCGGGGAATAGTCGTCGTCCGGGGAGAGGGTGATGGGTTGGAGATGGAAGGAGGAGTTTTCTCCTTAGTGGAGCCGGGAAACTATCTGACTGTATAATGCGTATAGGAGGGTGGGTTCCTACAGGTCTATAAAAGTGTCGTTCATGGTAGGCACAAAGCGGCAACCCCTGTCACCTCTATATTCACGTACAAAACCAGTATCCTGCCTTATATAGACCCAACCACCAACTCCCTTTCATTCGCATTGTCCTTTGCTCAATAAATTCTGACTGATAAGAAATATTCGGTGATATTTCCAAGATAATCTTATACAAAATACTCTCAAAGACAGCACTCAAGAATATATGCTTTGAACAGGTTTCATCTCGTTATGAAAAGGCTTTGGTAATGAGGTGAAAAACATAATGAAACTCCCACCTATCAGAAAAGATGATTTATCACGATTTACACATCTAAACTTACTTGCTGAGTCGCCTGTAATCATGATTACTCAAAAGTTGTTCGTAAGAGCCTTTTGCAACAGGAAGAACTGATTGTATCAGATGTTGTGAAGCTAAATTTAAAAAAAAAAAAAAAAAATCTTAGACTAGGGATAATGTGAAGATCAAATCCACCGAGTAATTCCGACTGTACTTCCTTGTCGCTGGGAAAACATTACTTGAAAACTAATTGAACTTGCGCACAACAACCAATTTCACGCTCCAAATTCCGCTCAGTGAATATATATTTTGGTGGCTGCAAGTATAACTTTCAGTCGGCCCTCTGAAATGCGTGAAAAACATTGATATGATCATGTCGGTGTCAGAAGCGATGGATTGATTCCATACAAAGCCATGCTTTATGTGAAAACAGCGTGGAACCAGAGTCTACACAAATCGTGGCGATCATTGGTGGACAGGCCTCAGTGTTTGTCCTTCTCCACAGAACGTGATGGATGACGCCATCACGGCTTCAAATCTCAGCGATGACGCGTTGAAGATGAACGCTCCTCCCACTGATAGTCCCAGGGTTCAGTCTCGATCCATGACACAGAGATGCAAGTTTTCCTATTTTTATTATCCATGTATTGAACATGTACGGTGACTCCACGACCTATTAAATAAAATATTTCCGATACTATAACTTTGGTATACGGATTCAAATCTGTGGTATACGGCATTCGAAATCATTGTTTACGGGAAAATAGTCCCTTTGTGCTATAGAGCGAAGAAATGGTGCCTATTGTTATACCCTTAGGTTTACGGCCGTCTGTCCACAAAACCATTGATTTGAGTCTCTATGAACTATAGATATCGCACATTTCTTGGTTTTCACTTATAACGATCAAGTCTCATAGTGACCAGCATTTATAAATAGAGCTACTCAAGGATAATGACATAAGACAATCTGTGGACGAAAATTTATTGAAATTTTCATATGTTAAATTGTAAACACAAGTATACAAAGGTATACAAACTTGATATGGAGTATACAACGGTATACAGTCAGTAGAGTAATATTAGGAAACGTCCTTACTGTGGACGAAACGGTTCCTGTTCGAGGTCACTCGTGGATTTCATACTGCCTGACGCCATAGGCGGAAGGCAGTATAAAAATGAAGACTGGCCGAGAACGAGAACCATTTCGTCTACAGTGAGGACGTTTGCTTATTACTATATACCTTTAATTGGTGAAAAAACGCCATTTTAAGGACATACAAAGTCGCAGTCACAGCGGGCACGAACATTATCATTACTGCACCCCTAGCAGCGGGCAGTATTTAATAGACATTCGGACATAGGTATATAATAATAGTTCATAAAAGTCTATGAGTAATGAATGATAGTTCATAACTCCAATATCCACCGTGTGGGGGGGGGGGGGGGGGAGGTAAAAAGTGTTTGATAGTTCAAAACCACGGGAGCGACTGGCCACGTGATTTGACGTCATCAACTGCTAGGGTTGATTGCATTATAATCCGGCGGTAGGTGTCTCTGTAAGCACTCCCGCGCTTTCTCTGACAGTTGTCTTGCCATTATTCTTCACATGTTCGTTATAATTACATCTGTGTCGTAAATTCTGTATACAATGGCCCCCGGATTAGTGGACACAATTGGGACTTATATCACCTGTCTACTGATGTGATTTCCCCACCATTCCGGGTTTCACTATGTCCGGTTTCCACAGTGTTTGCATTCTAAATACTAATTCCAATGCCTGAAGTATTATACTACGGGTTTTTTTTACCATACACGCTACAAGGTGGCATTCATGGACACTCGATCAATATGGGATTTCTGCCACTTTAATTATCACCAACACTTCAGTGTTCTCCATTCACTGTGCGGGGGAATAAAACATCAGACATCTTGTCCAACAAGCACTAGTCGATATCTTTACTTACGATTACCTAGATAAGGAAATGGCGTGTGAAGATAAGTGAGAAACGTAGAGAGCGCTGCTTCGCCTTAGCCTTTTTACCCGATTATTATATGAAAGCGGAGCCTGAAAGCACGGTCAGTGACGGCGTGCCACGGACGGCGGTCGAGTGCCCCGTGACGGCTGACGCGCTAAGTAAGTCGTCGATGTGTGTGATTGGTGAGAAGGTGGCCATTATACCCCCCGCCATGACCCACGGCCAATCAGTCACTCGGAGAAAGTCCAATTTCTCTGCCACTTATAGCAGACACTTCATTCCCACATCCATCATTGCTACCACATATACCGACGAGAAAGGGCTCTTAGTGTAATCTCACTACTCAGAGGTGACAGGCTTTCTTTATCTTCAATCTTTTCTGTCGTAGTTATATGCTGTTTGCGTCAAGTGAATTATTGTATCCTGCGATGATTTAAGAATGTTCACCAGCTGTAAGTCGAAAGGTGCATTGTATGCCATATAAGGTGTATGATACAGTTTTGTGTTGATTGATGGCATGTTTAGGGATGTATATCTGTGCTTTGCGGAGTTCATCTACAGTTTTCATACTGACTACGTAAGGAGCGGGAGGGAGAGACCGAAACAGAAAGACAGAATTCGAGATTGACAAAGATACAGACAGTGAGAGACGGAGTGACACAAAAAAGAGAAAGATACAGAAAGAGATATAAACACGATACTCGTCTACTTTTACATCTGGTTTTTATTCCAGGATACACTTGAATCTCCAGGTCTGATATTGGCTGTGTACATAGAGATAACTCGAATTACTTCCCAACAATTTCTATTTCTTGGGATCAGTGATAACCATTGAAAACATGTATGTATAACCTCAGCTACGAAGAAATCAGTGAAAGGAGGCATTTGATCTGTTGGTACCAAGCTCGGTGGCCAAGTGGTAGGGGTGTTCACCCCGAGCATGGGAGGTCGTAGGTTCAAACCCCGGTCGGGTCATACCAAAGACTTAAATAAAAATGGTACCCACTGCCCATTCGGCTTAACACCCGCCATTAGAATGAGGAGTAGGGGTCTAGGGCCCGGGTGGAAGAACGACCGTATAGCCGAATTCGGGGATTGTGTAACACAATATTCCCTTAAAAATTGCCCCCAAAAAAACCAAAAACCAATGCCATGATAGCATATCAAACATCGTTATTGATATCGTGAAGACACGTCGGTGAAGACATAGTACCACACCACATATAAAGCGACTCTATCATGACGACGTAATCGTAACGTCTGCGTCACCCTTAAAGCCTGCCCCCACCTACCACGATTCTGGTCCCGATTGGCCTTACGACGGCCTTCCCGACACCATTCCGATTGTAGCGTGAGGTCTGGCAAAATCGTGGTAGGTGGAACAGGTTTCTGCAATTCCGTCTACAACAGCTCACGATAAGCTGCAATGAAAACGCCAATCGTAGAGGTCCCAATAATTTCCAACATGTTGGAAATTTCGTAGCCTGTCGTAGGGTATGGTAGCCTATCGGGAAGATATCGTGGTCGGCGTTTATGTTATTGGTCCTCCCAAGGCGTTGCCACGCTCTACGATTTCAAACTGTTGGACCTATCGGGGACCTCCCGATAGGTCACGATTTCCCCATTTCAAATCGTAGCGATCAGGAAGCATGTCGTGGCCTATCGTGGTAGGTGGGGGTCCCCTCTTAAAGGACGATCTTTTAACTTTACCAGAAGACCAGTAACAAATCACCACCAAGAACCAGGCCACAAACAGCAAACACACCGAGAGGAGTGGGGGGGTGGGGGCGCGGCGCATGCGTGTGAAGCCGTGTTTGAATTGCCCGTTTTTACAGGCTCAAGATTTTAAATAAATAAGCTCGTTTCTTTTAAAGTGGCAGAAAAAAAGTACAGCGCCGTGATTGAGATGGCTCGTTAAAGGATGAAGAAGTAGTTTGGGGTCTCAGCGGTTCGTGTTGGGGCATTCAGGAAAATGCTACTTTTTCCTCGTCATAGGTGATCTGCTGATTTGCTATGGGCAGAGGAAGGTGGTGGGGTAGCCTGTAATACTAGGGTAAGAAAGAACGGTTTTTATTCTATCAATACTCTCCTGGTCTGAACCATTGTCTGGTTTGCTGTGCCTCAGGCCATTCATTTGTAGACAATTGAAGCAGGGCGCCTGGTGCTGTAGTCTCAATCCCCTATCACCATGCTCAATGCCTACAGGCGCGCGTTCAGAAATCACCCGTGATACCTGAATCTGCCTCGGTTTAATAAGAAGCCCAGAATGAAAGTATGAATGCCTCACATCGGAGTCTGTACCACAGTACAACAATTCTCGCTTCTATTGCTTTTTATACACCGGCATACGAGAAATAGGTGCTGTGGTTTCCTATGGGTCGCTGCTAGTGTTTTCATTTCTCTAGATCTGCCGCATATTACAGTAGTATGTTGGTAATATTGTGTGTTAATATGACGATTGCATTAAATACAATATCAAACGTTATATTCTTAAAAATATATGTTGTGTCAACATCACAACGCTTGTAAACTACGGTCAGCGTTCGATTAAGTCATCTTCATTGACAAATTACAGGTGCGTACAATTTTTTTCAACAACTATTTATACCAAAATATAAATAGTGAATGAGAAAGAATTACAACCAACAAAAAGCAGGTGTGGTTTAAGGTGTATACACATTTGGAGGGGGTGGGGAGTTAGCGCAATGATGAATGCACTGGACTTATAACCTCAAGGTTGTAGGACTTCGTGGGTTGGAGCCACACTTTTCTTCTTCACTCCCAGCAGGGGTAGATTTACTGCTATATCAAAGGCCAATCCTTCTCATACCATCTCTATGTGATGTTGGAAGGAAAAGAACTCTCACCTTGGTTAATATGTAGGGGTGAGATTTCTACCAAAATTCTTCTCATAGATTCAATCACCTTGAAACCCAAAGAAAGTCTGGTAGAACATAATTGACGTTAAACTTCCCAAACAGTAACAACAACACACATCTGAATTGCGTATTGATGTGGCCGGGCTGGTTGAACTATTACTTACATCCACACTGTCGACGCTAGTATTTATCCTACCCCTAATAAAAAACCGCCATAGACTTAACATAGGGAAATTTTATGTGGCAGGCCGTGACATAAAGTGTTTTTTATGCCACTAGAGTAATAATAATATTGAGCAATCAGAGAGCCGGATGTCAGCTACTATGAAAAAAGGTTCTGTTGGTCATTGACTCAATATTTATCTTTTAGTAATACAAAAGCATAGACGGGATAGGATAAATACGAAACCGAACTTGAGTTAGACTTGTCAGTGTCTATGCCACTCTGGTCAGGTCTGCTCCTCACTACACTCGGCTACGCCTCGAGTAGTAATACACGACCTGCCCGTCGTGGCATAAACATTGTCAAGTCTAACTCTCGTTCGGTTTCTACTAATTCTACTCGGACAGACGAGTTAAGGGTAGACAGTGAGTTGCTGTTTGAGTAACTTTAGAGCTGGATTTTTCTGCTCATTTTAAGTCCTTTCAGTGTCTTAACACGGAGTGGTATCCGCTCTGATACGTACCCTGTGGCTGATACTGTGTCACAGACCTCCACCACTAACAAGGCGGTGTATAGGTGCTCTCATGCCTTGTTTGACCCGCAGTCCGCTGGCCGTTCAGCATACAGAACCGTCAGCAAAGAACGTAAATTGATGAGCTAAACCATACCGTCTTCTGTAGAGTGGCTGCTGGGAGGCGCCACCGTACAGAGTAATGTAGTTACCATAGCGAGGCTTTCTCCAGAGTCCCTCCAGGGCAACGCCGCTGTCCTGTCTGGTCACTACTAGACCTGATTACTCACAGATCCTGACGTGGGTCCATGAACCGGGTCACTCCAGGAGCAGCTCTGAGCAGTAGGAGATGGCTCGTCTCCAACCACCGTCCTCATCCAGGTCGAAGTCAGCTCATCTTTATTGCCACTTACTTCTTGAAGGAAGCGCATATTTTAGCTTCAGAGATGGCAGCCTTCCAGGTTTTCCCTGAAAATCCACATTTCTTGTTTATATACTATGAAATTTTGTTAAAATAAGTGAGCCTTTCCCACAGACCCTCATTCCCATACCACGGCTACCGCATGTTTTTCATTTTTTTCTCGGTATCTTTGATGCAGTAAATTCCACATGAAAAATATTACATTTTTTTATGACCTAACTGACATCCCTGTAGAAATCAATTTATAAGATTGCTATTTCTTTTTACTTAAGAGAAGCATTATCCGACAGAATTCGTGGTGTTTTATTGGATACTGGGAGGTTGAGATATTGTCAGATCTCCAGTCCACCTGATATCTTAGTCTTGTTTTTCCTTTTCATAAATTGAAGCGTTTATTTCTTAGTTACATATCATAATTGCATTGATCAATATGTTTTACCAATTGTCTGTTGTTTTATCTAATAAAGATTACTATTGAGACGTTCGCACCTGCGCACATCGTCATATCCGTTCGTGCATTGATATATACCGCAGCATATAAGACACTACCATACTCCCTAGTTTAGCATAGCTGGGCTATGCCTGGTCGGAAATCTACACAAAGGTGAATCACAGTAAAGTAGCATAGGTGAATTGATCCTGCCTCCAGTCAGACACTGCGCACAGTCAATTGCTGCTCATTTAGCACAGTAAGGTTACGCAGGAATGAGGCCAATTGTCAATTAATATGCGGACAGGTGCAGAGAATACAGAGAGAATCGAGATATGCCGTACATACGTAATATCGCCATGCTGATCAGTTAAAGTCTTGGGAATGATTTTGTGGACATACCTACAGACATTCGAACAATAAATACTCAGAACGGAACATTGTTTTATCATATCCCGTTAAGGGGGGCACCCTACATCTCAGCCCTCTTTGGCCTGGAACTGAGGGCGCTCCAGTTCACAGGGTTAGACTACTTTACTGCCAAATAGTCATACTTGTTGCCCTTGGAAGCCAAGGGTGAATCAAATGTTGAAAATAATATCCGCTATCAAATGTCGTCTGTATGGCACGATAAAGGTATCAGATTTCTTATTATTACTAGCCATGGTTGATACTCCCGTTTCTTTTGTGATGAAACTGCGCCAAGTTGCCGTTTGGGTGAGTGTCGTGTATTCTTCACAATGTATCATACACGCGCTGGATATAGCATTTGTTCCTGATGATAACACGGATAATAGGGTGGAATGCGAAATGTTCAGTTACTGCAAATGTTGATTCGAAAGCTAGATATCGTTGCAGCTCATGAAATACAGACCGTCCTCTGTGCATGACGTAACTGGTTTATATTGTGCATTGATTTCTGTAAAAGTGAAAGTGAAATCTGCAAATAAGGCCTTCAAGCAGTTGTCGTATCTGTATGAGGAAATGAAGCGTTTCCATATCTGCGATTGTTGTCATCATCTCTTTTGGTAACCTACAATATATTACAGAACGCGCTCCCACCTCTCTTAATTATTACCACAACTGAACTTGTCTGAAATGCATTGATAAAGCCACGGCTACTTACATCCAATCTTGTAAGCGAAGCTATTTGACTTCGGAGGCCATGCCCTTTTCCACGGCCCTCTGTAATATGATTGGTCAACTGTGGTCACGTAATCATCGGTATTATAGTTGAAGGATGGGAGATACAGAGCGTTGTCTCTTACATTTCCTTTTCATGTGGCGAACCGATTATCCTTTATCTGAACCAATTATCTTTCCATAGGAACAGGCTCACAAATACGTAACCCAGATGATTGATCGAGACAACAGGGCATATGTTTGCATCTGAATAATGAAGTTGACACTGGTATTGCGAGTAAGTACAACTGATTCTATGTACATATTTGAGGCTTAATCAACGTTATCCTCCATCTCGCGTCACCAAATGAACCTAAAGTGCCAGATCCAATAAGGCGATTTTCCATGCGAATTTGGGTTCGCAGACGTTCGCAGACGTTCGCAGATATTGAATAATATCGTAAAACTGGATGAGTTTTAATCTGGGCTCCCGTATGCGACGACTGGAGTTTGGCGTAGTGATATCCGGAGCCAAAACTCCAGGAGTCGCATATGGGAGCCCATATTAAAACGAATAAGGTTTTGATTTTATCCTACCCCCTGTGAACGATATTTTTATGTGAGGATAATAACAGAAAACATGATAAAAACTTTCTGAAGTCCTCCATATAGCTCTCCTTGCTGCTCTGAAGGCGCTTGGAACTACTTTCAGCTGCTGATCTCTGATTGGTCCATTTTTTGTACGCTCCTAGGAGCGATTTTTTATCCGTATGCGACATACGGGCGCATACGGAAAGTCAATGTTAAGCCTATGGGATTTTATATTAGGGGTAGGATAATATCGCATGGGATTCACACAGTCGCACGGATCGCAGACGCATTCGCTTGGTCGCCTTAGTGGATTTGGCGCTTAAGTGTAGGCGGGGTCATTGGCCCGGGTCTAATGCATGGTCTTGGCATGAGCCGAGGCGCGGATTCTTTGCTCTTCATCAGGCGTCATCAAAGCAGAAATTGCCACAGCTTCTATCTCATCGTGGTAAAAAGAGAAAACGTAGTTATTGAGCCCATAACGATTGCCGTTCGAGGTCTTGAGGGACATATTTTATGGGACAAAAGGCTGAGATTGGAATCGCTACGGGTTCACTCACTATGTAACAACACGAAAATAATGTCATTTTTTTGTACTTGCGAAGTACACTATGTGGACAATGCGCTCGAACATTCAAGACGTCTCACTGACCCCAAACATTTTTTTTATATTTTTTTTTTCTTTGCTTTATTCACCCTGTGGAGGCATCGGTGCAAGCACCGGTTTTACTTACCTCCACAGCAAGAAAAACATTTGTACAGTACATGTTGTTGGAGCAGTAGCCAACAAGGGCCCCTTCATATGTGAAGGGCTGGTTGATAATACAATTTTTACATCAAGTCTTTGCTTGCAGAATTTATCTTATATCCTATAAAGTTCGTTGTATCCATTTAGATACTAGATGTGGAAAATTTATCCACCCATAAAAGTGTAAGTCAATGATATGGTTGATGTTGTCACCAGATTTTGCATATTTTGTATGAGTTCGTAGATTGTTCGACTTTTGTTTTTACCATCATTGGTGGGTTCAGTCTGTGGCAGAGAACAACTCAATTTGCCATGCTAATATCACAGTTATTTCCCTTAGAAATAGATGGTTGCACAGAATTCCCGTCCTGAAAACAGGGGAAATGTCATACTACCCTCCTAGCAGCGGGTTGTATTTCATAGATATTCGGTCATTGGTATGTAATTATAACTCTGTCGCCTGTCGCCACTGTGGCGTTCAATTGTCTGGTCAATGTTTTAAAGCTGAAGTGGCAGGTGGTATCTTCCGATACAGGCCCCGTATCACCCGCCTCGTGTTATGAGAACTCAAACCACTGCGTATCAGCGGCTGTAATACCGCACGCGGTCTGGCTGTTCGTAAGAAGATTTGGCCTCGATGTCCGACATTTTTTTCCATACTGAGGCTTTGACAAGAATGATGAATTAGTTCCAATTTCGCTGCTTGGGAGGAGTTTGACATAAGCTTCATAGGGCACCCCTTTAAATCTCCAAAACGGGATTGTGTGCTAGATTCACAAAGATATGTTGCCATATATACAGATTTGGACGTATGGGATGATCAAATGATGAGTTTTTCCTGCCTTTTTGGATGATAGTAGTATACTGAGATAGCGGTTAGTAAGAGGCACAGAGGAAGTATGATTTCAAAATAGACAAATGGAGATGAGGGGCAGGAGCACAGACAGATAGGGATACAGGCAAAGAGACAGATAGATACACGAACAGAGACACAGACAGACAGACAGACAGACAGACAGACAAGGTGGGAAGCAGACAGACAAGCAGACAACCATACAGAAGGAAAGACCAACATACAAAGAGGCAGACCGACAAGCAGGTACTGATAGTGACTAAAATTCAGACAAAGACTCTGAATGTACTATTGGCGCCCACTGGCTGCAGATGTAGATGTTGCAATGACGAGGCCCACAGCCTTTCTCACCCGCCGCCCAATAAATGGATAAAACTTGCAATTTCCCGCCGAGTGTATTGAATTTATCTCACGTATAATGGAATCCAGGGGTCGGTGAGTAAACAGCGAGCGGCAGCAAGGCTTCGGATTATTGAGGAACTTAAGGGACACGGAGGTAACGATGCCAACGTAAAAATGCCCGGCTTGGCGCTGGAACAGAGGGACTCCGGAGGTCCAATACATTCAAAGGAAAACACGGCAAAGCTTTTTTCTCAGCGCATGTTTTGATACTGGAGGGAGGCGGGGGGTGTTCCCCTAACGCTTGGAGGAGCCCAACACGACCCGAGTAATTGTGGCAGAGGGCGGGCTGAGGGGGGGGGGATCCATTCATCTCCAGCGGTTTATGGACGCTCACACCCTAACGCTTTGTAGTTGTCTCAGCTGAGATCCTACTCAATCTTCAGATCATTATTAAACTACGTGGAAACTGATCTCGTTGCTATTTAGATTGTTTTATCTCGGGAGACATTGGCGCTGGCAAGATAAATGTGTCAGAAAAGGTCTGTTGCCTCCTGCCTTCTTTCAGACAGATCAATACAGCGGCCGACCCAAACATAAGACTCAATACCCTTTCGCAGTTATCTGTTCGGGGGTTCAAAAGGGAAACAAACTGTTACTAGTCACATTTGGGGCTTCTTTCCCGATTCCCAATAGGGGGCAGACTACGTTGCCTCCATGCTCTGGTAAGATAGGCCTGGGGGAGCCTAGCTGAATTTGGTTCTAGATTGAGCAGCTCTGAGCATTTTCTTATTCTAAGACTGTAGAGCTTTGTTCAGTGATAAATCAC
Source organism: Alentia gelatinosa (assembly GCA_950022655.1). Lineage (NCBI taxonomy): Eukaryota > Metazoa > Annelida > Polychaeta > Phyllodocida > Polynoidae > Alentia > Alentia gelatinosa. The sequence continues at coordinate 11,358,302 of OX465582.1, forward strand.
AAGGTTCCTTGCGGCAGTCGTCTATGCGATATAAGAGTCAGGGAATAAAAGTCAATCCCATATTGCCATGATACATTTTGATCTCGCATCCAAGCAACCCCTTTCTTTGTCCATCCAAATCATTGCAGGATTATAATTGGCTTAAGTCAGGTCTGTGTAAGCTGCAACAGAGGCTGATTACTGAAATCACTATTAAGGAATTATCTATTGGAGGAATTTTTCTCAGCCATTTACATTTCCAATGCCTAGAACGATGCTGAAATGTGAACCAGAATATTGTCTATCGGTAAATAATTTCCCATACATGTTACTCTACTGAATAGAATTGTATAATCTGAAGAGCGTCTGATTTAAGATGAATGGAGAACAATCTCGTGGTAGCTTTTATTACCTTGCCAAATTTCCGGTCACCATGCTCGGCCTTACTGAACAGTTTCCACATGGACACCTTTAACATTGAGAGTAGAATGAGAAGGGCGACGAGCTGTGGTACGGGCTAGCGCCCACAGAGGAAGGGGTGTGGTGACAGGTGCTGACATGTGATGACTGCTAGTGGCGTGGGATGACATGTGATGACTGCTATTGGGATGTGATGACTGTTAGTGGGATGTGATGACAGGTGCTGACATGTGATGACTGCTATTGGGATGTGATGACAGCTGCTGACATGTGATGACTGCTAGTGGCGTGGGATGACATGTGATGACTGTTAGTGGGATGTGATGACTGCTAGTGTGATGTGATGACAGCTGCTGACATGTGATGACTGCTAGTGGCATGGGGTGACATGTGATGACTGTTAGTGGGATGTGATGACTGCTAGTGTGATGTGGTGACAGCTGCTGACATGTAATGACTGCTAGTGCGATGTGGTGAAAGCTGCTGACATGTGATGACTGCTAGTGGCGTGGTATGACATGTGATGGCTGTTAGTGGGATGTGATGACTGTTAGTGGGATGTGATGACAGGTGCTGACATGTGATGACTGCGTGATTGGAGACTACAAAGAGGTGACACTGTAAGCCACTCACGGGTTGAGATGAGGGAGGAGGATGAGGTCTGTTGGCACAACACGGCAGAATTATAGCCTATTGATGGTAAATTTACAAACTACCCTCACGGAGGTGGTGTATCTTACCCTCCAAAACCCCACCCCTCGTTACTCTCCCCCGTCCTACATTTTACCCTCCAGCTAGTTTGCCCAAAGGGTGGAGTATAAGGAGCTGCCATGGTCCGGGCCTGGTGTAATCACCTTCATTAGACCCTGCACTGCCTGGTCGTAACAAGATAAAGGCGCCAGGCGAAGGGTCGGCCCTCTGCGTCATTTGTTACTCAACCTTATCAGTGATGCAAATTTTCTTATTTGTAAGTCAGATTAAGACGATGTTACCACCTTTTATTTGTGAGTTTAGTCTTTTTCCCCGCTGTTATGGGTGTAATATTCTATATATCATCTAACTTCACTTGTTTCTACCAAGAACCATTTCTTGTTCATGTTGGTTAATTGTGACTATAAGGACTTATGATATATATGTGTACTTTGTGTACCATCTCATCGGGTAGAGTTCAAATTGCTTAATTAACTTAATTACATTCTGGTATCAGTCCCAATCGCAGTGTCCCTGATTTTAGTAGTTGCTTCCCCAATTAGATTGCTGGCTTCTTTATGTAAATGCTTCATTTTAAACCTCTAGGGATGCAAATCAAACAGAGATCGTGATGGATAGAATTTGATTGATGCTATTCTTTAGCGTTGGTGGGGGTTTAGGGGGTGCGGCTTCAGAGGGAGTTTTTTCTGAGGTGACGAGCTGATATGATACCGGCATCCGTCCGGAAAAAGCCTGTCGTTTTGGAGTAAGGGGGTGCGTCCACCAACCACGACAGGGCTGCGACAACGGCTTTCCGACAAGGTCCACGACAGCTCTACGATTGGAAGGCGTGTCGTAGCCTTGTCGTGGTTGGTGGACCCTAGTTCCCGACAAGAGGCTACGACAAGGCCCCGACAGGCTGCGACACAAAGCTTGTCGGGCGGTTGTCGGAGGCCCTCCGACAAGGCCACGACAATATCGAACATGTTCGATTTTTGCTACGACTGGACGTTTGTCGTGGAGTGTTGTGGTTTCCTCGATATCACTGTCGTAGTGTGTCGAAACCATGGGCGCCTTTTTTACGGAAACCGGCAACGTCTACGACACGCCCCGACACCGCTGTCCCGACAATGCTCTTCTCACGACAAGGCTGCGACAAGTCTGCGATTGGAACTTTCATGTCGGCACTTGTCGTAGCCTTGTCGTGGTTGGTGGACGCACCCTCTTAGGCTCTGTCATGGATGTCTCCAGTCGGGACCTCTGCGCCTGCGTCTTGGGACTTTATAGGCGCCATTTTGACGCGTGTACCACGTGGTGCGGGGATGATTGAGGTCTCTGCCCGTCGCTGAATGACACCATCTCCAATCCCGCTATGCGCCTCACATACGGGCGGCATACATTGACCGCATCTCGCAGAGTGTCACCACGATGTTGGTGACTTCAATATATACCCTCCTTCGTCCTCAACGCCTCTACCCTTCAACCCCCTAACTCCACCCCCGCTCACGTGATAGGAGCTATAAATAGACACAACCCATATCTGCCGTACGCAGGCCTCTCCGTTATTCCCAACCTCTCACCAACCAACGCCCATTTCCGGGATAGATTGATCCCAGGTCTCGCCCTTTCTCGCGAGAGGAGCAGAGGCACGGTACATTAGTGATCTCGACATTACCCCCCGCAACCCACCCGACTGGGAGAGGGAGGTGGCTGGGGGTATTTAGCGGCTCTCTGTCATATGGGTGTATGCATGGCAAGGATCATGACAATAGTATTCTGGTGAGGGCTGTATGCCTGGCGGGAAGGTCGACATGTCAGTGATGTCAGATGGAGATGTGCAAGGTGGGGAAAGGGAGGTGAGAAACTCTGGAAATACTCACCTTGCTTATATGTCCATCTATAGGTTTGGTGTGGAAACCTTTCACCTCAGTATTTTGGTGTATTATGCGATAAAGTCAACATTGTATACTTTGTATCAAGCATATAGTACAGACTATACTATTAAAAAGGCCTTAAGAGGGGGCGTCCACCAACCACGACAAGGCTACGACAATGGCTTTCCGACAAGGTCCACGACAGCTCTACGATTGGAAGCCTTGTCGTAGCCTTGTCGTGGTTGGTGGACCACAGTTCCCGACAAGAGGCTACGACAAGGCCACGGCAGGCTGCGACATAAAGCTTGTCGGGGGCCTTCCGACAAGGTTACGACAAAATCAAACATGTTCAATTTTGGAGCAGTGTCGTGGCGTGTCGGGAGGTTGTCGCAGAGGTCTACGATAGAATATTTAGGTGGAGCGTGCACTTC